>JAKFHU010002404.1:4800000-6000000 GCA_023783475.1 Daubentonia madagascariensis
AATGAACATTTAGTTTTGAAAGAAACTGCCAAACTATTTTCCAGAGTGGCTGCTGTACCATTTTACATTCCACTAGCAATGTATGAAATAAGTCAGTTTCTCTGCATCTTTGCCAGCATTTGGTGTTGTCGCTAATTTTGATTTGAGATCTTCTGATAGGTGTATAGTAATATCCCATTGTGGTCTCAACTTGCATTTCCTTAATGGCTAGTGATGTTAAATATGTTTTCACGTGCTTATTTGCAATCCATACATCTTCTTCAGTGAAATATCTCTTCGTGTCTTTTGCTCATTTCCTAATTGGATTGCTTGTTTTCTTTAGTATTGAATTTTGAGAGCACTTTATATAACAGACAAGTCCTTTATCAGATATGTGGTTTGCAAATATTTTCTCCCAATCTGCAGTTTGTCTTTCCATCTTCTTCACAGGGTCTTTCATGGAGCAAATGTTTTTCATTTTAATGAAGTCCAATTTATTTTTTTCTTTTATAGATGCTTTTGGTGCCATGAACTATTTACCAAGCCCAAGGTCCCAAAAGATTTCCTTCTCCAAAACCGCACCACCACCCCCACTCAGCCTTCCTTATCCTATTTTTCTCTGTAGCACTTACCACATGAAACACACTATAAATACACTATATATTTTACTTATTTGTGTATTGCCTGCCTCGCCCTGTCAAAACATAAGTCCTACAAGGACAGGGATCTTTCCTGTTCTGTTTACTGCTTTCTCTCTAGTGCCTAGAACAGTGTGTTGGCACAAGGTAAGTGTTCAATATACATTTGTTGAATGCATGAAGGGATCTTGGGTTCTGAGATACAATCCGCTTGGACCTACAGGTATTACCAAAGACAGGTAACCTCACAAGCTGTACCTTTGTGAGCCATGGAAGAAATAAGCAAGAATCCTAGAGTAGAAGTAAGTATCCCATTAGTACCCTGCTCTTCCCTGCCCCCAGCCCTCACTGTCTGCTGAGACCTGAAGGACAGGTTGGAGTCAGCAAGTCTGGGGCAGGGTTTCAGGAAGGGGGAGCAGCAGGTGCCAGGGCCAGGGCACGGGAGAGCATAAATTACACAGTGTAAGTGGCTGGGGTTAGGGCAGGGAAGTGTGGCCCACCACCAATCACGCACTTCATGCTGACAGCCTCGAGGCAGGAGGACAGTGGGCTGATGGGGTAAGATCCCTCTGGAGAGTGTGGTGTGATTTAGGGAATGGTGTGAGCTCCACTTTGGATGTGTTGGGTCACAGAGCTTCTAGCGCATCTAAGTGGATATGTCCAGCAGGAGCTGGCCCTGGGGAAGACATCAGGGGAGCCCCCAGGCTGCAGAGATCCAGAAGAGCACATCTAGATGGAAACTGAGATCAGGGAATAACTACTTGAACCTGGGAAGAGAACAGGGGTCAGGTCCTCAGGATACAGACACCTGAGCAAAAGGAACAGCGTGGATCAGGCCACCTGCATCAGGATTTCCTGGGGAGCTGGTGAAAAACATAGCTCCCCCGTTGCACTAAATTCTCCAGGATAGGCCTCCAAATCTTTCCTTTTAACCAGCTCTTCAGGCAATTCTGATATGCTTGGGAATCACAGCCTTAGGGAAACAGAGGGGCTGAGGGATGCAGCCAGCAAGTGGAGACTTAGAAACTTTTTGTTTGTTTCTCAATCTGTTTTTATTCTTTTGGTATTTTCTAATTGATACACAATAGTTGTACATATTTTTGAGGCACATGTAAAGAAACTTTCTTCCCTGAAAAAAGTTTATTGCAAAAAATTATAAAGTGTGAAATTATCAAGTGTTGGCGAGGGTATGACACAACAGGAGCACTCATGCCATGCTCGTGGGGTGTAGACTGATATAACCCTTCCGGAAAAGCTGGGCATACCCTTTGACCAAGCCATTCCACTCCTGCATACACACCCTAGAGAAACTCTCCCAGGCACACGAGGGAGATGTACATAAGGATGTTCACAGTATGGTGTGGGTGCAGCAAGCACCTGGAAACAACACAAATGCCTACCAATGGGCAGATGGTATGGTATTCACAAAACAAAATACTATAGAGCAGTGAAAAAGAAGGAAACAGAGCTGCCCAATAAGGTGAATCTTTCAATGTTGGAGGAAAAAAAGGCAAACCAGAGAAGAATACAAACCGCCTACTTCCATGTATACGAAGCTTAAAAACACCCCAGACTATATTTAACCTATTTATTATCTGCCTTGCCCTGCTAAAATATGCAGGGATACAAAGAAAATTCCAGAACTGATAAACAAAATGCAGGGCAATGATTGTCTCTGGTTGGGGAGGCAGTTGAGATGGAGGGGGTGACATGTGGGGGCACCTAACATATTGGCCATGTTCTATTTCTTAGCCTGGGTCTGGTGATGCATGTTTTGTTTTACTGTTATTCTTTCTACCTAACATATATGTAATATTGTAAGTTTTAAACATTTTACTTATTTTTAATTTGGGAGAGACATTTTGCTAGGGGGAGGTTGGGAGGTCAAGAAAGAGGTTTTTCTGGTTTTCTTTGTAAGATGGGAGGGATTGGAGCATGCTGAATGCTGCAGGGAAGGAACCTGGGAGGCCACCTGGGGGAGAGGGGATGAGCAAGGAGAGGGTCAGGGTGCAGGGCTGAGACTAGCACTGACCACAGACAGGGAGAAAGCCATGTTTTCACAGCACCAGCAGGAAAGCAGGGAGGGCAGGAAAGCAGGGAGGACACGCACAGAAACAGGTGAGCCTGGGGGAAATGGGGGGAAGTGACATCTGGTGGTTTAACATTTTCTCTACAGGGTGGTGGTGAAGGCATCTGTGGTCCAGCCGCCAGCTTCTGACCAACACAGGCATGGGGGATGTGGTATAAAAATACACTTTAAAATCTTTGTCCCTCGTTCCAGGAACAGAGCTCCTAAAACCCTTAAAATTTCCTGAGTGTCCTTTGTTATTCTTAACCCTTTTGGTCACACCAGAGTTTATGCCAATGAGGTGACTCTTGGAGGCCCCTTGGGTAGCTTCAGGGTAGGGGCTGGTCACCAGAAAGACCAAGGTATGATTAGAGGTTTGGGATTTTCAACCCCCAACCTTTGGGAGGGGAGAGGGGCTGGAGATTGAGGTCAATCACCAATAGCTGATGATTTAATCAACCTTGCCTACATGATGAAACAGCCATAAAATGAGGTTCAGAGAGCTTCCAGGTTACTGCACAAAGGAGATGCTGGGGGAGGGGGTGCCCAGAGAGGGCCTGGAAGCTCCACACCCCTTCCCCCACCCCTTGCCCTATGCATCTGGCTGTTCCTAAGTTGTGTCCTTTATAATAAACTGGTAAACATAAAGTATCGTCCCGAGTTCTGTGAGTCATGTTAGAGTTATCAAACCTAAAAAGGCAGTTGTGGGAACCCCTGAATTTATAGCTGGTCAGTCAGAAGCCAGACATATGACTGGTGTCTGAAGTGGGGGCAGTTTTGTGGGACTGAGCCCTTAACCTGTGGCATCTGCGCTAACTGTGGGTAGTTAGCATCAGAACTGAATTATCAGATACCCAGCTGGCATTGAGAATTGGTTGGTGCCAGAAAGAACCTCAAGGGGGCTTTCTGCTGTTTGAGGTTCAGAGATGCCGCCAGTGCCCTAGGTTCCATTTCCTCCTGAGAATCAAAGGCTTTCATGACTCTGCTGGGAATCTGACTACCATTTTCCCACTTATTTCTGGGTTACAAATTAGATCCAAACAAACTTCTGGAACATGAGCACTTATTCTGTGCTAATTAAAGGACCTGAGTTCTATGGACATCCTGTGTACTCTGCCCCACCACTCGGCCCTGGGCTCACCTGGATTTTGAGCCTGAATTTTCTGATGCCAGAGAAAGCTTTAAGCGAGTTCAGAGCTTGGATTTTGACACTGTTGTCCTTGTCATCCAGCATGCTGCCCACCAACGTGATGTCATCAGGAGTACAAGCAGAAGCCTGGAGTGTGTGAGGAGAGATGGAAAAGGCAGGAAAAGCGGGTGTCCTGGGCCCACTGCCCCCCATGTCACCATGACCCCTCAGCACATCCCTCCCGCCATCAGCCAGCCAAAGACAGGTCCCAGGACGCTGTCTGGCCAAAGGGCAGCGATCAGCTGTAACCCCCAGGGGCCAGGCTGGCTAGGAGGAACCTCCTGCTTCCCTTCCCTCACCTCAGCCTCCAGCAAGTACACACAGCGAGTGATGCTGTGCAGGATCATGCTCTTGGCGTACTCATCGTGTTTGCACTCCAAAGAGTTGAGGAGCCTCCGGAGCTCACCTGAGTCCCGCCCGTGCCGCTCTCGCTCGATTGCCAGGCCTAGACAGCCACCCAGCCCAGTTCAGGCTGCAGACTCAGAAGTAATGAAAGAATGGGGTAGGGAAGCAGGGGACAGGGACCTGGGGACAAGGCTGCCTTGCCTCTTCTGAAAAGAAGCCTTCTCACTATATGCAGGACCACCACGTACAGTTGACTGGGGCATGTACTGCACAAGGGCACCATATCTAATGTTATATTGTCCATGGCATATCTCATAGACTTGTCTATTTACTATAACAATTTTCTGGCATATGGCGGTAACAAGTAGTGTTTCACTATAACGAGTATATGGCAACAATATTCCAGCAGATGGCAATAAAGAGTCTTGCAGAAGGGGCATATTTTCCTACTTGCACAAAAGAACCATATGGACTTAGTGGAAACTCTGGGCATGTAGATCCTCCAATTTTCCCTTTCCTTAAAGTTCCTGGGGCAGGAAAGGGATGGGGGGAGCTGCTGATGCCAAGTTTCCAAGAAGTGGAATCCTGGGAGCCAGAGTAAATGTAGTATTTGGAGACTTGCCAGATGAGCCTGAGGATCCACTTGAATGAGATCCAGAGACCCTGAACCAGCATCTCTAGCAGGGCCTTGCCTAGGGTGCTGCAGGGTGGGCTTGAGGAAGATGAAGAAGAGAAAGAGGAAGGAGAGAGGAACTTGCAGGAGTCACCTTTGGGCCCTCCCACATCGGAGGCCTCGGGAGCAGGTGCCTCCTGGGGCAGAGCCCTCTCCCCAGGGCCCGGACACTCACGGGCGATACAGACGGGCGAGTTGGAACAGAGGGGTGGTTGGCATTTTATGCCAGCCTTGATGGCCTTGTAGAGCAGGTAGATGGCCCCGGCGCCTGTTGCCAGGCTCACTACACTTTTGCGGATGTCCAGTTGCCTCAGGTATTGGGGGATGCCCTTGCCCATGTCTCCAGCGTTGCCTTGTGCCTGGGTGGGAGGGAGGACCGAGGCACCTGGGAGGGGCCTTCCGGAACCAGAATCGGAACCCAAGCAACAAAGGAAACTGAGGAAACCATGGGATGGAGGCTGGTGGTCAGGAAATGGGCAGTCAGGGGTCCTTGAAAAAAGAGAAGGTTCAGCTTTAGAGGCTGCAGGAGATGAAGCACAAGACCCCAGGAGAATAAAAAGGCAGGGTGCAGGAAGGTCCTTCACATCCCCTTTTCTTTAGGGGAGACAGGTTTGTGAGGCCCCAGCAGACCCCTCCCCTATTAGAGGGCAGCAGGAGTCCACTTCTGGGCTGGGGCCTTTGGGCATTTCTGGGAGGGATGTTGGGGTGTGCCCATTGGCGGCCCTATTCCTTTACTTCTCTGGCCCGCCCATCTGTGATCTTCCCACCATAGACCTACAGTCAGACCTTGTTTCTTCAGGCAGGGCTCCTTGCCCCCACTGGAGGATGAAAAGGAGGGGAGCATCTATAAAGTATGCAGCGTCTGGGGACAAATCCATCACTTGCCAGCATCTGCATGTTGCCCTTGCCAAAAAGCTCTTGAGGGCAGTTGTTTTGCATCTCCAGCATCCAGCAAAGAATCCTGCACTTAGTAGGTGCTTCAACCTTGTTCTGTCATTCTTTGAGGACCTGGGGACAGAACAACAGCAGAGCCTAGAAACTGGGGCTCCAGGCCCATCTAACCAGAGTGACCCTGAAGGAGGAAGGGACTGCCCTTGCCTGGCTCTCAGTCTCTGCATTTGTAACCTGAAGGGATCCAGACTCACCATTCTAAAACTCCAGGATTAAAATGTGAGTAGGTCTGTGCCTTTCAGCCATGGTGGGTCTAAATCTGGGAGAACTACCTCTCAGCTTCTCCACAAGTGGGATGAGGCTTGAGACCCCCTTTGGAGTCAGAAAATGCTACCACACCAGAGGATGGGAGCCCATCTTTGGAGGCCTTGATCTCCACCACTAGGATGAGGCAGGTGAGACCAGACCCTTTCCTCCTTCCCCCATCCTCTGCCCCACCTCTCTGGGACAGAACGGCAAAGTCACAAGCCCCAAGCTAGGGGCAGTCTCAGAGCTAGTGCTGAGTGTGGTTGTACCAGGGCTTCACCTGGTACAACTTTTGACCTACTCTTGAGATAGCTGGGACAAAGGCTCTGGGTCCTAGGCTGCACCTGAACTAGAAGGAAAGGGTAAACAGGGAAATAGTATCCCCAAGGACACTGTGGCCAGCCAGGCCTGCCCACTCAGACCCGTGGCCCATCACACCCTAGGTGGCAGGCAGGAAACAGGCAGTATTCCTGGGTGGTCATTCTCTTCCCATCCTCTCTTCCATCCTCAGTCCTCCTCAAGGGTCATTCCTGGCACTCTACTCAGCCCCGAGGTGAGAGGTGAGTGACTGAATGGACTCCCTGCAGTGAGGGATGAGCACAGGCCCACAGAGGCCTCCCCATCACCATTCAGCCACCCCTCACATCCCATGAACTCTGGGCAGGAAATGGTTGCCTGATGGGAACTGTCATTTTAGGTTCCAAGGCTTCTTGGTGGATCTGAGACTAGATCTCTCAGGACAAGGTCCCTGCTCTGCCCTTCTACAGAGTGGGACCCAGAGTTACCAGCCCCTCCATCCCATGGAGTTAATTCTGCAACCCTCACATCCTAAGCAAATATGGTGCTCACCTGTTCTTTGAAGACCTCCAAAGGCAGTTCTTTCTTGGCTGTAACCTAACTTTCTCCTGCTACATCTAAAGCCCATTTCTTCTGGTTCTGCCCTCAAATGATTCAGAGGCATAAGAGGCAGAGTCATCTCCAGGGTGACATTTTCACTAGACCACAGCACAACAAAAAAATTAAGACAGAGGAATGTCTATTTGTTGGTATAAAGTCAATGACCTACCTTGGGAATAACTGTTTTCAATTCAGATGTCTTTCCTATTTCGAGAATTAAAAAATTTTTTTTATGAAATGATGATGACAATACATGGTGTTTTGAATGTTCTTAGGGAGCATAAATTAAAAGCTGCAACTCTTTATGGGAAACTGGCCTTCATTTGTTTTCTTGGTTTTTTTTGTCAAATCCAGAAATCTGGAACCATTGGCCAGAGAGAATTCAAGTGTCAATATACACACAGCCATGAATTTCTTACCCACCCTCACCAAGGAAAAGGACATGGGCTGCCCAAGCACACACCTCTTTGCCATCTGTACCAGCTTTTTACCTTCAAGGCTTCTGAAGTTCTCACCATGTTAAGTGTAGTGTAGTTTAGTGAATGAGCGGTGATTCTAGACAGACTACCAGGGTTCAAAACCAGTTCAGCCACTGACTTAGCTTAGTGATCTCTTTGTGCCTCATTTTCCCCATCTGTAAAATAGCACTAATAAAACTTACTTCATGGTGTTGTGAGGATTAAGTAAAGCACTTGGAGCAGTGCCCAGCACACAGAGCTCAACAGATGTTGACTATAATCACAATTATCATATGCAGGTTTCACCTGGACACAAATGTTGGGTGTGGGAAGGCAGTGAGGGCACAGATGGTAGGCCTCCATGCATCCCTGGCCTGGAAAGTACATTATTCAGCCCGTTCCACTCTCCCAATACCTCTCACCCTGGTCTTCTTAAAGCTAATCAACTCCAACTCTTGTAACCCATTTAACTGCTCTGTATAAATTCGGAGCCCTGTCTGAGGCCCCCACAAATACCCAACCAGGAGCACTACCCCCCCCCAGCCCATTCCCCTGAGCTGCTTTGTGCTTAAAAACCATCCAACCACCTGTGAAACTCTAAGGCTACTTCCTCATTCTCTACCAGTACCCTGGCAATGGGGGTTTCAACCTAGTTTAATTAGAGAAGCTCCAGCCAGATGCAGTTGGAGGCCTACTAAGAAAGACACCCTGCTAGGCCATTACCAGGGTGACCCTGCAGGCGCCCAGAACTTGTGTGCACAGACGGGAAGGGAAATTAGCCTGTTCTATACTCCAACCAAAAGCCCTTTGGAGTCCGACCGGGTTGGGTTCAAAACCCACCAGTTTGGGGTTTGAGCAAATTCCATAATCTGAGTCTCAGTTTTCTCCTCCAGAGTCTGTTAACACCTACCTACTAACTGAAATGCTGCTGTCAGGACCAATTGAGAGAATGTGTTGTTACTCTCGGCGCACAGGGGACGCTCAACACGTGCGAGCTTCCGCTGCAGAAAGCCACACAGCCGCGAGCTGAAAGGCTGGGGGCCGCTGCGGCCCTGACGTGCATCCCGCACTCCCCGAGATCATCCCCTCCCCAGCTAGCGCTTACCCCGGCCCGGGAACCCGCTTCTGTGGCCTCCGGGTAGCTCGTTACTCCGGCGAAGGCGTGGGGACCGGAGAAACCGAGCGAAAGCACTAGCGGAGGGGGCCAGCGCCCCCAGAGGAGGAGGACGGTGGGGGGGGGGCGGCGCCTCTCCCCGCCGCGGGCCTCCCCCCATGTGGCTCTCCCCCCGCGGACTACCTCCTCCCCCCGCGCGCATCCGGCGGCGGGCACAGGATGTTCTTTCGCTCCCGTCCCCCCCTCCGCCCCCGCTCTCACTTTCTCTTCGCTCCCCTCCCCCACTCCCGCCGCGCCCGGCGCCGGCACCTTGTTTAACTCCTTGTCTCCCGCGCTCTGCGGCGCCTGCGCGCCTCCTGGGGGTCCCGCCCTTCCCGCCCGCCCCCCAGGAGCTAGTCGAAGGCTGCCCGGCAAGGGGTGGGCCTGGGCTGAGCGCTGGGCCCGGGTTCCCAGGATACTTTGGCCCGTCGCGGGTGGAGGGGTGGAGAGGGCTCCCAGCAACCAAGGCCGGCTCTCTCCGGAGGCCCCGCTAGTTCACGGGGTGAGGGTGGGGTGCCCGCACTCCAGCAAGCCGTGCACCCCAGGGGAGGGCCGGGTGGGCGTAGTTAGCTCGGGCCCGGCGGGGGGCGGGTAGGGTCCGGGCCCTCGATCTCATCCTCCCCCCAGGTTCCGATAAGGAGGGGCCCAGAGCTCCCAGAGAGGATGGAGAGAGGCCACGCCCTCGCGCACACGTCACTGCTTCCAAGGCAACCGGGGGCGTGGCAGCGGGCTGGAGAAGGACAGACCTCAGGGAATAGCGGCTGCCGGATGCTCTGGGACAGGGTGGGGGTGGGTGCGCGGCGGGGGCGGGCTTTTCAATCTTTGCTTCTTCTCTCACTGATGTCCAAGAAACTGAGTGAGGCACAGTTTATATTTGCTTGTTCATTCAACAAGCATTTACTGAGTTTTAACTATGTTTGGCTGCATGCTTTGATACTTGGATACGGTGCTCGATCCGAACCCTGCTGGTAATCGGGAACTGGGGTAGGGTGGCCATGCGTGCCAGGTTACATCCCTGGAACTGGCGTAATTATTAATAGTATCCTTTTTCACGCTTAAAAGTATCCCGGTATGGGCGGTAGTTAAGGAAGACCTTGCCCCCCCAATTCCTGTACGTGGAAGGAATACAAACTATTGTATGCTCACTACGCAACAAACACTTTCCTGTCACTTTGTATTCTCTGTAATCTTTGCCCCTCAAGGCAAGTATCACTAGCGCCTTTTACAGATGAAGAAACTGGCTCAGAGAGGTGAAGAGACTTATCCAAAGCCAAACAGCTAAGTGTTGGAACCAGGATCCAGACCCAAGTCTGTGTGGCCTCCAGAGTACCTCATTCCTACTACTCAAAATAAATGGATGATATCAAACAAAAGACACTGTCACTGCCATGAAAGAGTTTATAATCTATCGGGGACCTCTCCCATATATAGTTAAAATACTATAGGACATAACTAAGCAATAAAATATAGAAAAGAGTGAAGGTAGCTTATAAGGCTCAGAGGGAAGCTGATGACAAAATGATCACAGTGGGGTGGAGATTATCAGAGCCTTCCTGCAGGAGGTGGATTTTGAGCTGGGTCATGAAGTGGTGATGAGGCCAGGACCACTGGATATTTGTGTGTGTGTCTGTGTGAGATGTGGTGTCACATAAGAGACCAGTCTGGGGCATCAGACCTGGGAACCCAGAGCTAGGCAGGTTGGAATCTCTCAATGGCAAGAAGATCCCTCTGTAAACCCCGAAGCCACTGGTTCACCACTCTCCTTTCTGCCTTCTATCCTCCTCCGTGGTTTTACTGGAGCAGAGGCTCCTAGCCAGGCAGCTGCACTCATTCCACTCTGCACTCAGGTCTTTGCCATTGGTATTATATTTGGCACAAACTCCTTGATGTTAACATGGATGGCAGCTTCTCCCTTCCCCATCCCCCTCTGAAGATTTTGGGAAAAGGAAAGTGGCCCTTCAAAACAAAAAGGGCCCGAGTGAGCATCAGGAAGCCAATAGTCTTGGTGGGAATAGGGAGACCAAGTCAGGAGAGAGAACTGGAAGGGTAAGAAGGGAACACCACCAAATGGATGGGTCACTTGAGGAACATTTGCTGCCCTCCTGCTCTGCAGCAGGCACCGTGCTAGACTCTGTGGCCTGGCCATGCTATGAATGAATTTGGGTCCCTTCATATGGAACACACAGGTTAGTATCTGGTGTACCCAGTGTGTTGGTTGAGGAGTCTGACGTTGATAACATACACAATAAATGGTGTTTGAGAAAGATTATTCCAGCAGGGTGTGTAGGAGGAAGGAAAAATCTGAGTCAGAAAGGACGGTGTGGCAGCTGCTGTGGGAATTTGGGCCAAAGGTGGAATCTATGGGGCTGGAGATGAAGAAATGAATGAGAAAAGTAATGAACAAGTAATAAGTTTTGAAATAAAAGCAACAAAAGGAAGCATCTGCAGAATTTGGTAACATGTCAGACACAGGATGGTGAAGGAGAGAAAGTGATTAAAAAATAAATCCACCTTCATAGTGAGTTTCAGGGACTGGGAGGGTCACGGTGGGCAATGGGGAGGGTCTGGTGTGAGGGGCATGAGGATGAGCTCAGTCACTTCTAGGACATCTAAGGGCAGGTGTCCTGTAGGTGACTGGACTTGGAGATAGAGGAGTCCAGAAGGGCAGTGGGCTGCCTTCTGAGAGAGTGTCCCTGTCACAGCCTTAGAGCAGTCACTGACCTGGGATATCATGGACAGACAGATTTCATGCATCAGGTAGAAGGTGGGAGTAGATGGCAGTGAAGGTGCCTTCAGACTACGAGATGGGGTGGGTGTTGGCTGTGTGACAGCCTGTGTGGGAAGTGTGCTATATGTGTGGGAAGGTGGTCCGTGGCCCAGGCCTGTATTGGCATCCATCTCCTCACCTTTGGCTACAGAGAGTGCCAGAGATGCCATCAGATGGGCCTGGGGGTGTGAGGCCCAGAGGAGGTACCTCAGCAGCCTGGGGTCCCTCTCCCAGCCCCACCCTCAAAGGCCCTGGAGCCCAGGCCTGTGCTGCCTGCCAGGGCCTTTCCCGGAACCGGAACCGCAGAGGCCCGAGCCCCTCCCTGCCTGCCCTGGCACTCTCCAGGCACAGAGTGTTCCTTAGGGCACCTTGCAGACACCCCAGGAGGCTGGGGCATAAGACAGGTCCCCGCCTGCAGGAAGAGCCCTGCCCCAGGCTGCTGTCATCCTCACAGACCCACCAGACCCCAGGAGACAGCAGCAGAGGAGGAAGGAGGAACTTTGCGGCAGGGTGGCAGGATTCGTGGGTCTTTGCTGTGGCTTCAGGTGGGAGGGTGGGTAAGGCAAAAAAGCAGGGTCTCAGGCTTCAAAGCACCATCCATCTGCATCTCCCTGCCTCAGAGGAGGAAATCTTCAGGGGCCTAGTGGTTTTGAGGGGAGGGGACAGGAAGAGACTCTGAACTCTGGGTCAGCCGAGGACAGAGATAGGGGAGATCTTCCTGCCCTATAACCTACTTCTCCTGGGATCCTCTTCCCCTACTCCCTATATCCCCCGCCCCAAACAAACTCCTACCTCTGTCTGCAACTAGGAGTTGCATCTCCCATGCTAAGAGCTCCAGAGGTGTCCAAGAATGGTGAGGTTTGGGGAAAATGGCACATGTACACAGCAGCTGTGTGCCGGGCCACACCTGTCGGGTCGGGGGAGGAGAGTGCCCCTCTCAGGTGGGCAGAGCCTGCTCTGCTCAGGCTGGGGGCTGGGAGACGCTTTAATGGAGGTGCAAGAAGGTAGGGGGATGCGCAAACGGGCCACGTGGAGGTCCCGCGCGGCAGGCTGGGGCGTGAGCCGAGCAGCGGGCGGTGCGCTCGCCCCTCCCGTTGCAGCCAGCCGCCGAGCGTCGGGTCGTCGCTGACCGCAGGCTGCAAGAGCGGTTGATCTGGTGAGCGAGCACACCCACTTACCCAGCTGCTGAGTCAGGCTGTTCTCGCTCGCGCTCGCCCGCCCGCCCGCTCGGGACATTGTGTTCCAGCCCCGGCGCGCTGGCAGCGGGCCCAGGCGCTCACACCAGCCTCCTCGCCCTGTTTGTGCTCGCGGCTTGCGCTCGGCGCGCAGCCTCCCCGCCGTCGCAGCCTCCCTGCCGTCGCAGCCTCTCGGCCGCCGCAGCCCTACGAGTGTAAGCCGGGGCAGGGACTGGCGCGCAACCTCGGGGACGCGCGCCCCGGCCGGGTGGGCCCCCGCAACCCTGCCCACTCGCCCGCCTTGGAGCACCCAGACCTACCCATCCCCCATCCGCCCCCTGGTTTGGAACCCCAGGCTTGCGTGAGGTCTGGATTTGCACAGTTAGGGTGGAGGGGCAAGTGTTGGGAGCTCTAGGAGGAGAAGGAGCCACCCAGGCTGCCGCCCAGGTCCCCCAAGCGCTCAGTCCAGGAGTCGGGAGGAGGAAACTGGAAGCTCGACGGCCCCAGACTTGCAAGACCTGGGAGGCAGTCATGTGACAACGGAAGCCTGCGTTAAGGGGCCCAATTCAAGCATCCCCAGGAGGAGCCTCCCCTTTCCTCGCCCCCATTTCCTGATCCTTCACAGAAGCCTTGGAGCACGGAGACCCCAGGGATTCCCGGGGCTGGCAAACCAAGCCCAGCCCTTTTGGACAGCTTGGGAAACCCCTGGCAGGACGCCAGGAGTAGAGAGAGCCTGGACACTGGCGGGTGGGTGTGGACAGCAGAGTGGAAGAAGGGCATAGTAAAGGAAGACGACCCCAATCTCCCCCTAGAACCTGACCCTTCCCTCTCTTTAGCCCCAAACCCTGGTTTATTTAAGAGCCACATTTTCTCCTCACGCATCCTTCAGCAGAAACGCATCACTGAGCGCTGATCCTGAAGGTCCCGCCCTCTCCAAACCAAGGAGGGGGCAAAGGATTAATATACTGAGCACCTACTACGTGGAAGGCTCGGTGTGGGGTGCTGCTAAGGATGTCACTAGAAGTTTCAGACACAATTCCTGAAGTCCTTTGTTCTTCCTCCTTCCTACCTCCAGTTTGCTGGGCCATTTCCTATGCCAGGAGTGCTGGCCTTCCCTGTCTACCCATCTCTCCAGCTCCAGCTCATAAAGGTCCCTTGAAACAGTGCCAGCCAAATCTGATTCCTCTCTCCTCTGAACACCCAGCACATTTGGTTTGTACCTTTCTCACGGCACAGCTTGTGGCCTGTCTCATATTCTAGCGATCTGTTTACTAATCCTGTTCTTCTAACCAGATTAGAAAGTCCTTGAGGCAGAAACAAAGTCTGCTTCTTCTTTGAGGCCTCCCCCCACCACTGTAACTCATCCGCCACAGGCCAAGCATAGCCTGGGAACTGAAGTTCAATAAATATTGGGTGTATTGAAACGATTTCCTGCCCTTGGGCAGTTTGCAGGCTAGTTGAAGAGACAAACACATGGTGTGTGAGGTTAAATAATAACCCACTCGCCAGCAGGTGGTGAGTACCAAATGTGTGTAACAGTTATAGGGACTCAGAAGGAAGAAGGTGGTGATTTGGGGAAAGATCCCAGGAGGTTCTAGGCCTTGAGCTGTGTGTATGTGGAGGAGGAGTGGGGAGGGGTAGAGGTGACTCGTTCTGGTTGACATCACCACAAAACAGCCTCCATGCCAGGCACTTTACATGCATTATCTCTACTATTTAAGGGAGGGATAGGATTGGGAGGGTCGGAAGGGACAGTGCCCTAGCCAGCCCCACCCAGAGCCAATCAGAGCATAGAGACAGGCTTGGGTCTGGGCTCCCCACCCTAGTCCCTGGGCACTGCCTGTTCCCTGGCCTGCCACTCCTACTTACTACACCCAAGAGAGCTGCCCAGCACTACCCAGTTCTGGATGCACTCTGGTCCCACCCTTGTGAACAACTGGCTGTGTGACCTTGGGCAAGGCACTTCCTCACCTCATCTATACCTCCCTTGCAGCCCTTACAGGCTGTGACTCTATGAGTCTGTGTCCCAGTGATGCTTGCCACCTCCCCTGGTGTTACCTGGGCTGCTGTGGCTGTCTGCACCCCACAGACCCCCACGCACATACACCCATGCTCCCTCCCAGTCTGGAGCTGCTGAGAGGAACACTGGGTACAGAGTGTGAGCAGGGATGGTAGGTTTCCTGTGGTTGCAAAAGGAACATCGGGACTTTCCCTGCGGTGCCCGAGCTGTGGGAGAAGTGGGGGAGGAGAGGCAAGGCCAACCTCCAAGGAACCTCTGCTCTCTTCCCTCCCCTCCTTGGTGCTCCCAGCTCTCAAAAAGGCTGGTACAGTTTGTTACGCTGGGGCCGGAATGTACCGTGTGTTTCATATGGCCTGTGTCCAGTCCTACACTGGCTGCTTTATATTTCTACTTCCTTCTCCAGCCGCCGCGTCCTGCTCTCATCTGCCCACCTCACCTGGGGCCCCATGCCCCCTCATGGGTCAAGAAATGAGTCTCCTGCTCCTCCCCATCCCCCAGTCCTTGGGTTCTAAATGCTTGTGGGGGATGGGAGGGTGGGGTACAGAGAGAGCTCCGGAGGGGAGAAGTTGGACTAGAGAAGGGTGAATCCCCCAGGCCCCTTTCTCTCTGCCATCACCCAGCCCTGAAACTGCCTCCAAAGCTATGGGGCCTCCAAACTGGGTCTGAAGTTTCTCTGGACCCTTGACGTTGATCCCTCTCTCCTTGCCATCCTTGTTTCTCAAGCACTTCCGCAGTATTCTTGAGCCCAGCTACACAAGTGACAGCTCTATGTAAGTTGCCTCCAAAAGCTTGGCAGACCTAGTAATCAGTGGCCCTTCCCCATCAGTCACAGAGAACACAGGCAGAGGTGGGGGCCTGCCGGTGGGGGGAAGGGGAAAGATCTACCTACCCTTTTACCCCAAGGAGTTACAGGTTTCTAATAGAAGCTGCAAAATGCAATTTGACACTTGGTGATTTCTCAATGATTTTCTGAGTTGTGACCAGTTTCATCTCCTCAAAGTGGCTTAGATATTCAGAGATCAATACGTTTATGATCTGGCCTTCCTCCCCAGGAGTATGTGATATTATCATTCATAATAATAGCTAAACTTGACTGCTTATATGGGGGGACTCTCTCTGCACCCCATCCCCCATGAGAGTTTAGAACCCAAACACTCTCTCTCTTCTTGCTCTCTGAGAGTCCTGTTTATATGCCTCCATCCAACTGTGTTTACTTTTCTTTTTTTTGAGACAGGGTCTCACTCCGTGACCCAGGCTGGAGGGCAGCTGCATGATCATGGCTCACTGTAACCTCAAACTCCCGTTTGGGGAGGCAAGAGACTCACTACTAGGGACCAAGGTTTGGGCCAAGGGCTTTATATACAGAAGCTCATTTCCTCTTCGCAGCAACACTGGGGGGTGGGTACTATTGTGAACCCCCTTTGACAGGGAAACTGAGGCTCAGAGAAGAGACAGAACTGACAGTCACACTCAGGTCTGTCTGATGTCATTTAGAAGCCAGCACTTCTAAATGGTCTGCTAGATTGCTTAGATTATGTACCTAAAATGTAAATTCTCCATTTCTCAAGCCTTCAGAGTCTTACTCCCTTCTCCCTTCAAATGATTCCAGGAACTCTGCCTTCTTGGAGCCCATACCTGCCTTGAGGTGTGATCTGACAGCTAGAAAACCATTTTTAGCCCATTTGACAGGCTGAAATCCAGATGCAAGCAAGGCCCCAGAAGACACCGTCAGCAGTGGAGCTGGATGGTCAGGATATTGGCTGTGTGTGCTGCTTGTTTTTGGCTGGCTGGCGCGTCTGCTGCCCCTCACCTCCCCCCGGGAATAAACTGCCTCGTATTGATTTGGTACTGGGCTCCAAAAACTAGGGGCTGAGCCTGGGTTCCAGGACTGTGAAGTCAGGTCTGTCTACAGCACCCAGTGACATGGCAACATGCCTCTTTTAGGACCTGTTCACAGCAGGACTTTGAGAGAAATCACCATTATGTCAGTCCTTGGTATTTGGATCAGGCTGTGTACATTTCACTTATATGTCCTAGCTCAGTATGATGTTAATGTTCCTCTGAAGTAAGAGGAATAGTATCCACTTTCCTGCTGGGAAAACTGAGGCAAGAACAGCTAAGTTGCTCCCCAAAGGCAAGAAACTAGGCTTCTGGGTTGCTCTCTGGGGTGTTTGTTTCCTATCACAGGGTCTCTCCTGAACTAGGAGAGGAACATTTTCCAAGATGTCCTGAAACCTGGTAACATGTGGCCTTTCACCCAGCTCTATCACCCTAGGAAGGATCACAGCACCACACTGCCTGTGCCACCCTTATCTACCCCCAGGGGATGAAGCAAGGGCACCAGACATCCTGTACTTAGTCAGCCCGTCCTGTTCTCTGGCTTCCTGTCCTCTATGGTTCTCATGGGCACATTTTGTCTTTCTGAGCTGCTGCTTCTTCCTCTAAGTTCTTTCTTCTTCCTCTTTTACCCTTCCTTCTCTCTTTCTCTCTCCTTGCTGTCTGAGAGTCCTGTTTATATGCCTCCATCCAATTGTGTTTACTTTTTTTTTTTTTTTGAGACAGGGTCTCACTCAGTGACCCCGGCTGGTGTACAGTGGCTCGATCACAGCTCACTGCAACCTCAAACTCCGGGGCTCAAGCGATCCTCCTGCCTCAGCCTCCCGGGTAGCTGGGACTATAGGTGCGCCCCAACATGCCTGGATAATTTATTTAGTTTTTTTAGAGCTGGGGTCTTGCTATTGCCAGGCTGCTGTGTTTACTTTTTTTGCTTTTTGCGTTTCCAGTCTCCTTGGAAGTTTCCCAAGGTCCCTTCTGCCTCTTCCCTCTGACCCCATCTTGTTTCCAAGGAAGTATAATATCTTCCATTCCTACCCACACCCCTTATCATCACCTTGCCGCAAGCTTCTGCCACTGTTAGCTTGTTCAGGTTCATGAATTCAGTGGGAACTTATTGAGCACCTATTGTGTGCCCCAGGAATTGTGTTAATGCCTTGAGAACCAAAGTCCAAGAGCTGCACCTGAGCATTTATGAAGCACCAGGTGTTGTGCTACAACCTAAGAACACAAAAGGTGGTTGCTGCCCTCAAGACCCCTGGGCTACTTGGGAAAATGCACAAAAACAGATCATTATAATGCCTTGGGAAGTTGGGGGCTGGGTGTGGCCAGAGCAGAAAGTTCAGGGAGGACTCTGAGGAGGAGGCAAGTTTCAAGTTTGAGAGGCGCTAGCCAGGCAGAGCAAGGGTGCAGGGTGTTCCAGGTAGAAGGAACAGTGTGTATAAAGGCACACAGGCGTGAAGCAGCCCCGTGTCCTCCAGCGGGCACTCAGAGTTGTTTGGCCTGGCTGGACTTGGAGTGCAGGTTGGGGAGCCCGGCAAGATGAGGCCAGAGGCAGGCGGGCCCAGATGGTTCAGAACCTCATGTTCCAGCAAAAGAGTTGACCTTTATCCTGGAGCAGCTGGAAGCCCAGGCAGCTTCATGGCTCCCTGCAGCCTGGGAGCTTCAGGGCTGGCCTGGGGCTGGAGCCAGGTCCAGAGCACTCTCCTCTGATCCCCCATTAACCCACATTTACTGCCCTTTGGCTCAGCACGGCCTGTGGGAGAGTCAGTCACTTAAATATGATGCTATTTCCAAAGCACAGTCATTCATTCATTCATAAATGTTTAGCAAGCTCTGATGTAAGCCAGGTACTGCTCTGAGCACCGCTAATGGGTCATTGAACCCCACAGAGGTCCCAGCTCCCAAGAAACTTACATCCTTGGCAGTTGGGAAAGGGACAGGCCATAAAAAAAAAAAGAAACAAATAAATTAGCAAGATAATTTCAGATCATGATAAGTAAATGAAAGAAGAAAACACAACAGGGATGTAATTGAGCGTGACAGGGTGCTCTGAGTAGTCAGGGAAGGCTGCTCTGAGGAAGGTTGTGTTTGAGCTGAGACGTGGATGACAAGAACAGAACAAACCAGTCATGTGAACATCTGGAGGCTGAGGGTTTCAGGCACAGGAAACAGCACGTGCAAAGGCCCCGAGACATGAAAGAGCTTGGTGTTTTCCAGGTTTAGAAAAAAGGCTGGGTTCAAATCCACTGATCCCCAGCAATCCTATGCAAACATTATTATACCCATTTTGTACAAATGGAAACTGAGGCTCAGAATGGTCAAGTTCCTTGGCCAAAATCACAACTGGTAGTACAAATTTTGGCTCTAAAGCCACTGTTCTTTTTTCTACCAAAGTATCAAGTATAGCAACCATGTAACCTAAATTATCTACGAAGGTCCGATTTTTAAATTCTGTCTCCTTATCTTGGACATTCTCTGTGTTCCAAATCATGACTTCAAATCTTGTCTTTGTCATGTACTACCAGCGGGATCCTAGACTAGCATTTCACCACTGTAAGCCTCAGTTTCCTCATCTGTAAATAGGGAGAGTAATAATTCCAATATTATAGGCTTGCTGGGAGGATTAAATGAGATTGTCCACATAAGAGTCAGAACAGTGCCTGGAACATGATGTAAATTCAATTAATGGTGCTTCTTCTTTATCCTTACCTTGGAAAATGGAGGTCAACTGTAGAATGATCCTGTCCCCCAGGAGTTGGGGACCCAAGACATGTACAGAGAAAGAGAGACCAACGATGTGAGGCCCCTGATCATGAGACAGGCGGGAGAGCAGTGGGCGGAGAGAGCAGGAGAGGGAGCCAGGAGGGCCTCTTCCCTTCCCTTTACTCAGCCTCTTGCTCCTCTGCTAGGATCCCACATTGACACATCTTGTACTTCCCGTTTCCAGGGAAATTCCTCACGCTGTACCCCACCCACCCTTGAGGACCTCCGATCTCTTTGGGCAGAGCGGAAGCCAGACAGAGACAGGGACTATGAAGCGACAGTCCCCAGCCCTGTGTGTGCCAGGGGGCCCTGAGGGGCAGAAAGCCACGCTGCGGGAGGTGGTAGGGCCTCCCGCCCAGGGAGCCTGGCCTGGGCTGCAGGGACAGAATGCTTCTTAGAGGAGGTAGGGACCCTGTGAAGTACGTGACTCCTACCCCTCCAGCTGCACGCTCCAGTTAACAGGACAGAGACCCCTCCCCAACCGTGTCCAGCCTTCCCCTGCTTCCCGCTCTGCTGCTGGGAGGCCCTGTCACCACACAAGCGCGTGCACACAATACTCAATACGCCCCGCGCACACCACTCCAGGGCACATTTGAGAAGCCCAGCTGCAGCTGGGGGTCAGGGTGCACTGAGTACTGCCGGGGTTCTCAGATCCCTAGCCCCCTCTCTTACCCCACCCTAACCCCCAGCTGCGGAGGAGCCGCTTCTAGGTTTAAAGCAAAGCATGACTCTGTCTTTCCTGCTGCTCCGTGGCAGCAGTGCTGCCTCGGGTTATTTTTAGCAGGGATGCAGGGAAGGCACATTTCTCCTTGACTTTCACTGCGGACAACCCCCACTCCCCAGCCAAGACTCGCTGGAGGAGGCGGGTACAGAAACCCCCTCCCAGAAAGGGGAAACTGGCGTGTTTTCTGTTCCTTCAGTTCACCAGAACAGGAGTCGCGGTCAAGCTTGGGGTTGGACTGATGGGAAATTCTAGATTCCAAAGTTCAAGGGCTCTGCCCCATCCCTGGTCTCTGTGTCTCACCGTGAATTTGGGGAGCGAGAGGCACATGGTGTCTGGAGTCGAGGTGCCCAGTCTGCGGGTGCTGGGGCCCTGGGGAGCCGCTTGGCTGTACAGGCACTGTGGACTGCTTGGGGGCACCAGCATTGTGGGTGGTGTTTACGTGGGCACTGGCTGTATAATTCATTAAACTGAGCATATAGGTTCCATGTATTGTTCCGTATGTGTGTCTTCTAGATGCTAGCAGTACTTTATTGAGGTATAATCTACATACATTCTACATATAGTAAAATGCACAAATCAGGTGTACAGCTTAATGAATTTTGACAAATGTATATGCCCTGTAACTACCACCTAGATCAAGATTCTGGACATTTTCATCACTTCTGAGTTCCCTTGTGCTCCCTCCCAGTCAGTCCCCACCCCAGAGGTGACTGATTCTGATTTCTATCACCACAGACTAGTTTCGTGTGTGTGTGTGTGTGTGTGTGTGTGTGTGTGTGTGTGTTTTACAAAGATAAAAGAAATACAGCTGCTATCATAGAAGAGGGAAGTGGGCAATAAAATTCTTAACGTGAAAAGGGAGCCTCAAAAAAGGAGGGTTATTTGAACAGGAAAAAACTAATGTACCCTTGGTCTGGGAAACAGGAGGTGTCAGAGCCAGCCCAAATCCTGAGGGTTGGGACTGGAGGGCTCAGGACACTTCTTGGAGCAGAGAGGCTGTGAGTGGGGAGGAGTGAGGGAGAGCACCAGCCAGGCCCGGGTTCTGGTAGGAGCCCGTGCCCCTCCTCCAGCCCCTCACCACCACAGCGGTTTTCAGCAAGGCCGAGGCTGTGTGGAAGGGCGCTCTCAAGGGCATCCACCAGAGGCAGGAAGAAGTCAGGGCCCCTTTGCAGTTAGGTTATTTGTTTTTCCTGCCTTCCTTTTCAAGGTCTTTATGACTCTGGGTCTCCTTCAGCCTTTGTCCTGCCTGGGGAGGGGGAGGCTGAGGCTCTCAGAGTAGATGGGCAGGGAGGAACGGTTCATGGGGCTCATCATTCTTCCTTCCTTCCTTCCTTCCTTCCTTCCAAAACACTTATTTAAGCACCTACGTTGGGCTGCAGGTGCTCTGCCAGGAGCAGGGGATAGGAGGATGACTAAGGCAAATTTTAGCTCACTATGGAGTCAGAGTTGGCATTCCCAGGTGAGGCAAGGCCTTATATCTCCTTCCTGATGAAGGGCCCAGAGAGGGGAAGTGACTTATTCAGCCTCACACAGCTAGCTGCTGGCAGAGGTAGGCAAAGAATAGGGACCTCTGATTCAGCCCAAGCTGGGGATAAGAAAGCAAAGGAAGCGAAATCCACAGCCTGGCTCCCTTGCAAGCTTGCTGGGGTAGCAGTGAGAGCACTGACCTTGACTCAGAAGACCTCATTTCTGCTGCAAGGTCTTAGAAACACTTCCTCTCTCTGGGCCGTGGTTTTCTTTCATGAACATTAAGGAGGCAGCTTCCAGAGGATCTTTAAGTGTCCTTTGTACTCTGACTTTCTTGAGCATACTCTGCATTTTCCTGCCTTTGGTGCCTTTGCTCAGGTTGTTTCTGCCACCTGGTATGCCCCCACTCCCCTCCCACTTCCTTCCTCTGACATTCTCCTAATCATTTATGACCTCCTTCAAATGCTTCCCCCAGAGCCCCCCAGTCTTTGGGGATCTAGTGAGTGGTGTCACCTAGGTCTCCACTGCCAGAACAGACAGAACCTCCCCACTTTTGCAGGCCTCCCATCCTAGGGCAGGGCCTTCCACGGGGAAGGAGTCTTCCAAGGGGAAGTCAGCCACTGTTGGAGGAATTGTAGGGATTTCTTCCTCCCACCCCCACACTTCTACTTTCAGAGACTGATGTCATCCTTCCAGAGGGTCTTCAAGACATTGTGCTTTCCTGCTTGGCCCGCCAGCCCAGGCTGGAGGATCAAACTGGGGCACTTCTACCCTGGGAGGTGACCCCAGGAGGGCTGAGAAGACAGGGCCTCAGCCAGAAGGATAGCTGCCCCACCTCACCTGTCCCACCCTCATTCACAAACACTTGGGCAGAAATCCTCCCTCACAACAAACACAGGGCTCCCGCTCCCACAGCTACGCCCAAACCCACTCCTACCTACTGCCCACAAACAGACCAGCACATTTGCAAAAATGCACCTCACGGCTCCCATGGCTCCCCTGCCCCTCCCTTGAGCAAGCACCACCCTCACAAGCACATCCATTGCACATACACACACGGTGCACAAAGACACACACGTGGGCACAAAATGGGCAACTTGAGTGCATGCATGGGCATGCAGCCCCACAAACACATGCACACTGAGCATATGCACACCTGCATGAACACATGGGCACATAGACACATGGACACACACATGGGTGCACATGCATACACACTCAAACACACTCCCATGATATGGTGTCCCCTCCGCCCTCAGTGCTCAGGTAGGCCCAGCTCATGCTCAGCGAGCTGAGGATGCTCCAGGGGAATATGCCACGAGGAGAGTGCTTGGTTCTGACTGCTGGCTGCCTCTGGGTTTATATCAGACTGGAGTCTTTTCTATTAATTTTCCTTACTCATGGCCCTGTGGGAATTAGAGAAAGCCTCAAGAGTTGTGGGTTCACTCTGGGGCAGAACCCTGTCTGGGTGGCTGACGGAGCAGGGTAAGGATTCCATCATTTCTGTGAACAAATGTCTCCAAGGAGGGGTGGTCTGGTGAGACTAGTAAACATGTGGCTGGTCTTCTCTTTGTTCTCACTGCCACACTCCTCCCTCCATCCCATCCATTCTTCCCATTTCTGCAGAGGTGGAAAGGCTTGGAAGAGGGCCCAGTCTCAAGGTTGATGTGGCAGCCCTGGGGCTGACAGCAGGGTCCCAAGCAGTCTGGCCCTCTCCAGTGGAAGGGTAGCCTCTCTCAGACTCCTCCAGAGCGGCACAGCAGTAATCCATAGGCCAGTCAGGTAGGGAGGTTATGTTTGTGACCCAATTGCCAGGGCTCAAGGGGTGGGCAGGGAGGAAGCTTGGATTCCATTAAACCCAACCCAGCTGCAGTCCCTGAGCACAGAGCATGTGCCTAGTGTGGTTCTGTGGCAGGCATGGAGGGTGAGTGGAGGACACTGAAATGAGTAAGACCCAGTAACTGTCTTCTAAGAGCGTGTGTATCTTGGGGAATATCACACCGGCAGAACTCCCAAGAGTAGAACTCAAGCACAGCATGCTACACAATGAGACCATCACCTCAGGCACACAAACACCTGCCTGATCTTCCTGCTTCCCTATTTTGGTTATTACCACCACATGGCGGCCCAGGGCAGAAACCTGAGTGCCACTCCAGATCTGCCCTCTCCCACCCCAACCAATTAGTCCTCATGTCCCATGGGTTGTTCTTGTCCCATCCTCCCATCCAATCCCTTCTCTCAGGCCTCACTACCGCTGCCTTGGCATTTCTCACCGCCTCCCTCCCAGGGCTTCTAATGGCAGAGGAAAGGGGAGAATCCCACCTCCAGGTTTATATCATCCTCCTCTCTCCATCTTCCACACTGCTGCCAGAATGATCTGCCTCAAACACGTAGCTCATCTGTAACTCAGAGCCCTTCACTGGCTCCCCCTCACGATCAGAATGGAGGCCCAAATGCCTGGCATGGCACAGCCAGCCACCCGTGCCCAGCGTGCAACTCTCAGCCTGTCCCCGACTGCACATTATGTTCTAGACTCATGGAATTCCCCTCGGTCCCTCCAACTTGCCATGCTGGTGTGCGCCTCCAAGCCTTCATATGTGCTGTTCCTGTTTCCTGGAATGCCCTTCCCTCCTTGACCTAGCAAAAACCTTCTCATCTTTCTAGATTGAGGGGGTCATTCTTGGTCTCAGTTAGAGCTCATTTTATAATAGTGCTGACAATAATGATTTATATATGTGAAACAATGAGACAGTGCCTGGTGTGTACCTGTGGAAATGTTGGCTTTTAAATATATATGCGCTTATTAAATCCTTATTACAACCTTGGTAGGCACTATCATCATCATCTCCATCTTATAAATGGGAAAACGGATACACAGAGAGTTGAAGTGACTAATTCACCTAAGATGACATACCTAGTGAGTTGTGGAGCAGGATTTGCTCACAGCTGGTTTGGCTGAAGAGTCTGTGCAGTTAACCCCTGAGCTTCCCTGCCTCACTCACTGTTCTAAGTATTTGCCCACTCATATAGCTTTGAGCAACCAGCATCAGTTAATGTCTGATGAATGAATGAATGAACTTATTAAAATTGAATAGAATGAAGAAGTAGGGCTCATCTTCATTTATGTAAGATGTCTGCCATGCCAAAGCTATTTTATTTTTACAGAACGTGCAATATTTTAAAGAAAATAAATTTTGAGAGTAAAATCTCATACATCTTTTGCTTTTTAAATGGAAGCAATGAGCTTACTAGTGGGGCAGGTCATTTAACCTCTGTGCCTTGATTTCCTTAACTGTCAAAGGCTGATAGCATCTACCTCCTAAGGTTGTTGTTAAAGATTAAATTAGTTAAGGCACTTAAAACATCTAGAACATGGTCCAGCTTCCAACATTAGCTAGTATGGTCACTGTAACCAAGGGTCTTCATAATGCAGCAAAATTTCACGAGGCTATCCCTCCTCTAGGGCACAGGTTTGGCCTTGGTTGCTGCCCCTCTCTAGTTTCAGGGTTCTCCCCAAAAGTGTGGTTCCTGTTGACCTGAGCAATACCCTCCACACTCACCACGTGCCTGGAGTCAGTCACCCCACTTTTTGCCCCTGCCCACTTATGCCAGCTACACTGATACTGGCTTCTTGGGATAAGATTAGTTTTGCTTTGTGCCCACAGGGCCTGGACAGGAAAGCAAAGCTGTGATGAAACGTGACTAAATAGTTTTGGGGAGTACACTGGGCCAACTTCAGTTTCAGGGTCAGCCAGATTCCTGACATCAGAGCTGAGTCCCGGAACAGTAGGCACTGGTATCTCAGCATCTCCCCAGGGGTGGCCAGCTCACAGCCCTGCATGTTGCCAGGCTTGGGAAAGACCTGTTGGTTGTTTGCACGACAGGGTGAGAGCAGCATCCAGCTATGCAATGACCGCCCCCAGATCTTTGAGAACTAGGCTGGGACAGGATACAAATCTGGCTCCTTGCAATGAAGGGGCAGGTGGTGAGGGGACTGACAAACAAAACAGAGCCTGGCTCTTTCCTGGTGCCAGGCCCAACTAGCTGCTCCTTAGCGAACAGTGAGGGCCTGGACGATTCTCTTTGAACTTGTGGGTTCACCTTCCCCCATCTTGCCCTTCTTACCCACTTCTGGGGCCTTCTCCTAACACTCCCATACTGCAAAAGTCTTTTCTTAGATCCCCCTGTGTCAAGGGCTGAGATCATGGAGTCAGCCTTAAGAGTTAGATTTCTGGGTGACAGGCTTAATTCACTTTTGTGCAGGGGATCAAGGGGAAAAAAAAAGCAGGTAAGAAACTATTATTTGCAAGCTACTTTCTAGAAAATACAAACAGAAGCAAGAATAATGTACCAGACTAGTAAGTATGCACACACACTGCAATGTGTTTTAGATCAAGTGTACAGAGGCATAATTTACATATAATACAATGCATACATTTAAGTGTACAGTTTGATGAGTTTTGACAAATTTGTTTGCCTGTGTAACCTCTATCACAATTTAGATCAGTACCTTCTCTCTAAAAGTTTCCTTGTTCCTTTCAACGATCAACCCCCACCTGGCCCAAGTAACCCCTAACCTGCTTTCTGTCAGTATGGATTAGATTTGTATTTCCTAGAACTTCAGATAAATGAAATCATACAGTATGTATTCTTTTGTGTCTGGCTTCTTTTGCTCAATATAATGCATAATGGTTTTTTTGTTTGGTTTAGTTTTGTTTTTTTTAGAGACAGGGTCTCACTCTGTCACCCAGGCTGGAGTGTAGTGGTGTAATCATGGCCCACTGTAGCCTCAAGCTCCTGGGCTCAAGTGATCCTTTTCCCTCAGCCTCCCGAGTAGCTGGGACTATAAGCACATGCCACCCATGCCCGGCTAATTTTTCTAGTTTTTGTAGAGAGGGGTCTCACTCTTGCTCAGGCTGATCTCGAACTCCTGGCCTTAAGCAATCCTCCCGCCTCAGCCTCCCAGAGTGCTGGGATTACAGGTGTGAGCCACTGCACCCAGCCTATTTAGAGATGAGTTCTCACTATGTTGCCCAGGCTGGTCTCAAACTCCTTACCTCAAGTGATCCTCCTCCCTCGGCCTCCCAAAGGGCTGGGATTATAGGTGTGAGCCATTGCCTTAACATAATGTTTTTGAGATTTGTCCATGTTTTTGCATGTATTAGTAGTTTGTTCCTTTTTATTGTTGTGTTGTATTCCACTGTGTGGCCATACCACAATTTGTTTATCCATTCTACTGTTGATGGAAATTATAATTGTTTGTCATTTGGGGCTATTATGAAAAAGTTGCTCTTATACCACTCTTTTTGTGGACACATGTTTTTATTTGTCTTGGGAGCAGAATTGCTGAGTTGTATGGTAAATGTGTGTATGCCGAACTTCAAAAGAAACTGCTAAACTGTGTTCCAAAGTGGCTATGTGTTCCCACCAGCAAAGTATGAGAGTTCCAATTGTTCCACATCTTGGCCAGCTCTTGGTATTGTCAGTGTTTTTATTTTTGGCACTTCTGGTGAGGCGCATATTGATCTCTCCCTGAAGCACACAGATACTGGCCCCTCCTACCCTTTTGGAGCTACTCTCCCTGCCACATGCTCTTCCGCATCTGCTCTGACCATCCCTGTTTCTCCACCATGTGCTAGGATCATTTCCTGGAATTCTCATCATCTGGGTCTCAGCACAAGTGTCACCTCCTCAGAGGTCTTCCCTCAGTACCCTCTCTAATGGTATCCTCAACACTTTTTAATCATATTACCCTGTCTGCCCCATGAGAACATCAGCTCCATGAACAAATGCATCCTGTCTGTTTTGCTTACCTAGAACAGTGCCTACTCAATATATTGTTGAATGGATTTGCAAGTCTAAAGTGTATGTTCAATATATTGATCTGTGGGGGTCCTGGCAATGAAAGGGTGTGCATATCATCAAAACAGAAATATTTAAAGCATAAATCATTTTTATCATCTGGGGCTGTTCTATTTTGCATGTAAATATCTTAGAAAACTAAAAGTGTAGAAAACAAGAAAGAAAGAGAAACTCAACCACAGTTTCATCAAATTATTATGGTTTAAAAATATAAGGCATTTTTATTATTAAACAGTTTAAAATTTTTGATTATTTTTAAAGTTAGCTTTTGAATAAGTTATGTTTGCACATATCAAAAAATTCAAACAGTATATCCTTCTGGAAAAGGCTGCCGTATACAAACATAGATAAATCTTTCTGTATTTTTTTCCAAAAATAGTATTATTTTGTATACATTGCTCTGCACCTTGCTTTTTCCATTTAATAATTTATCTCAGAAATCATTTCACAATATTATATGTACTAGTTAAGATTAGGTTCAGCTGCAAATGACAGAAAAATCAGAATATCAGTGCCTTGCAAAATTAGACATTGATTTCTCTCTCTGATGAAGTCCAGAGGTAAGTAGCCAGGCAATACCAGGATTCCACAATTGTCAGGGACCCAGGTTTTGTTATGCCATCCTCAACATGGGGCTTCTACCTCATGGTCCAGTATGGCTTCCTGAGCTCCTGCCATATATCTGCATCTAGCCAGCAGAAAGAGAAAAAGAAAGACAGGGATATGAGCTTCCACCCCTTAAGGACAATTCCTATGACATTTGTGCTCACCTCCCATTGGCCAGAACACAGGGGGCACACCTAGCTGCATGGAAGGCTAGGAAATTTATTCTTTTTTCCAGATAGTCATGTACCCAGCTCAAAAATCAGAGGGGAAGAGGAAAATGAATATTAGGGGATGACAACCAATCTCTGTTACAGTATGTATAGATTTGCCCCATTTTAAAAAATGCTACATAGAATTCCATTGTATAAATGTACCATAATTTATGTAACCAGTCAGCAGACCTTAAGGTGTTTATATTCGTTACAAACGATGCTGCAATGAACTATGTCTTTATATCTACCTACTTCCTTGGCATATATGGGTGTATTTCTGTAGGATAAATTGCCAGATATGGAATTATTGGATCAAAGACTGTGTGAGTTATTGCCAAGTTTTCTTCTGAAGAGGTTTCATCAATTTTTGCTCTTACCAATAATATTTTTTCCTGCACCCTGGCCAACCCACTGTGTTACAAAACTTTAGCAGTCTCTTAGTGAGAAAATGATATCTCTTTCTGATAAGTGTAAAATGGTTGTGGTTTACATTCTGTTATTACAGGTTAGGTCTAGTGTCTGTTCATACTCACGGGTGATTTGAATTATGAAAGTAATTCAAGTATCTGGTAAAACATTAAAAAAATATAAAGAGAAATACAATAAAAACTAGTTCTTATTCTTACCCCAGATTGCCAGGTCTCATCATCTTAGGAGTAACCACCATTAAGAGTTTCTTGGGGCCGGGTGCAGTGGCTCATGCCTGTAATCCTAGCTCTTTGGGAGGCCGAGGTGGGAGGATCAATTGAGGCCAGGACTTTGAGATCAGCCTGAGCAAGAGTGAGACTCCGTCTCTACAAAAAATAGAAAAATTAGCCAGGCATGGTGGCATGCGCCTGTAGTCCCGGCTAGTTGGGAGGCTGAGGCAGGAGGATTACTTGAGCTCAGAAGTTCGAGGTTGCAGTGAGCTATAATGAGGGTACTGCACTCCAGCCTGGGCAAAAGATCGAGATTTTGTCTGCAAAAATAAAAAAGTTTCTTGCATATCCTTCCATAAAGTTCCACTGGAATATATTAATACATATATATGTATATGATTTTTAATTATATTATTCTGTATATATAATTTTTTTAAGTAGGAGTATCCATTATACTCTGTTGTACACTTTGTTTTCTCACCTAATATGTTTTGTAGATCTTTCATGTCAGTACATAGAAATATATTTTATTCTTTTAAATTGTTGCATATGTTGCACGGAAAAACCAAAATTTATTAAGACCATCTCCTGCTGCTGCTGATTGAATTGTCTTTAGTTTCTTGCTGTTATAAATACTTTAGTGAACATCCCCATATACATAGCTTTGTCAACATGTAGGAGTATAGCTATAAAATAAATTCCTGGAAATGAAATATTGGGTCATTGAGTATGTGGGTTTTAAAATTTGATATACGTTGCTAAATTGCCTGCCGAAGAGGTTATACAATCTTTACTTCCATAAATGAAAATGGCTATGCCCTATTTCCCACATCCTTACCTACATTGTATATTATCAAATTTTAAATAACCAAATAGATAAAAATGGTATATCATCATATTAAATTGCATTATTTTTATTATGAATGAGGCTAAGTATCCTTTTACGTATTTCTAAATCATTTATTTTTCTCTCTGGGAACTGCCTATTCATATTTTATTCCCATTTTCTTTTGAATTGTTTGTCTTATTGATTTGTAAGAGTTCTTTGTATATTAAGGAATTGACCCTTTGTTATATGTATTATAAATATTTCCCAAGGTTGTAATTTGTCTTTTGACTTTGTTTATGGTGTGTCAAATTTTTAGGAAGCCAAATTTGTCGATCTTTTCCACTATGGCCTCTTATGTCTTGCTTATAAAAGCCTTCCCCACTACAAGCTTTCAGAATTAAACTCATCCATGTCTTCTTATATCATCTTTATAGTTTCATCTTTTGCCTTCAGATCTTTCATCCATCTGGAGTGTTTTTGCTATAAGACATGAGGTAAGGATCTAGCTCCCCCCATCCCCTGCTCCCTAGATGGTTAATCAGTTTTCCCAATATTGTTTATTGAATATTTAAACATTTCCCCACTGCTCTGAAATGTCCATAGATAGTTAGGACTATTTCTTTTTTTCTTTTTTTTTTTTTTTTTTTTGAGACAGTGTCTTGCTCTGTCACCCAGGCTAGAGTGCAGTAGCATCATCATAGCTCACTGCAGCCTCAAACTTCTGGGCTTGAGTGATCCTCCTACCTCAGCCTCCTGTGTAGCTGGGACTACAGGCACATGCTACCACGCCCGGCTAATTTTTTCTATTTTTGGTAGAGACGGGGTCTCGCTCTTGCTCAGGCTGGTCTCCAACTCCTGACCTAAAGCGATCCTCCTCCTCGGCCTCCCAAAGTGCTAGGGTCTATTTCTATATTTTATATTATTTCATTTATATGATTTCATTAAAATATACTTATATTTTATATGCCAGAATTAAGCTGTTTTAATGATAGTTTTATACTATGTTTTATGTGCTACATAGTTTTTGTGCTACTATGCTCTTCTTTTTCAGAATTCTCCTAGCAATTTTTACATGCTAACTTTCCCAAATGAATTTTAGAATCAGTCTGTCAAGGCAAAAAAAATCATATTGCTATTGGGATTGCAAACAGTAGATATATTTGTGCCTCAGTCTACAAAAACATACAGTTTCTAAACAAAGACCTTTAATTGATATGTGATATTTAAGTAAGTTTCAAAAACATGCTGACAAGCTGTCAACCCTCCTCCTGAGGCTCTCAATGATCTTGGTATCTCAAAGCAGCTTCTGCAATTGGGAGGTTGTCTCAGGAGCTAAATCCAGCCATCCAGACATGTTTCTAGTTTTTTGAGCAATAAGGATGGGAAATCATTCTTTCCCCTTGACGTATCACTGGATAGTCAGGAATGGTACAACCAAGTGAAGGCAGCAGGTGCTACACCGGAGTTGAGCACCTTAGGAAGAAAAGGAAGAAGCAGCTTCAGATCTGGCAGTGGTCACCTGGGAAACCACAGTGGTCAACAGGCCTCTCTGGGCCCCCAATCACTGATCTTTGAGCACTAGACTTTGTGAGCCTGGAAGACCTTTCTAGATGCCCCCTCCCCATACAGATACTCCACAGAGGTAGAAATTGAGGTACAGAGAGGGGAGAGGGATTTCTCAAATTCACACAGCTATTTAGATCAGAACTCAGAACCCAGGCATATCATTAGTGGATCTTAGTTGCAAACAACAGAATCCTATCTGACTAGATTGAGCAGAAAGGGGGCTTATTTCAGGTTATTAGGTAACTCACAGAATCACTGGGAGGGATAAGAGAAACAGATTCCAGGCTAAGCTTCTAGGGACAATGCCTAAAACCACACTGCAGAGAAAATGGCAGCTACCACTACTGCTGAACACTGATGCCAAAAACTTAGCATTAGCACAGCCACTCCTGCCTCCAGCACCAATGCCAAATTCTGCCTCAGGAACTTGACTTTACAACCCCTGAGAAACCACCTCTGTTGCCATTGTGACCACCAAGCCTCCTGCTGTGCACTTTGGAATTAAAAGTCTCCTTTAGGTGTGTGATTGATAGAGCTAGGTCACATGCCAATGTTCTAGCTGCAAGGGAGGCTGGGAATTTGAGTTCTGATTTCTAGGTTGAGGAGCAAAACTTATAACAGGGGAATTTCCCCAAGTATAGAAAAGCCATTTAGAATTTGGACCAATACTCTAGCACAAGACAACTACATATGTAGATAAATATTTAAAAATCTTTTTTATTGATACATAATATTTATATTAATACATATTTATAGGGTACGTGTGATATTTTGTCACATGCATAGAATGTGTAATGATCAAGTCAGGGTGTTTAGGATATCCATCACCAAGAATATTTATCATTTCTATGTGTTGGGATTTAAATCTTAAAAGCGTCAAAAACCTAATGAGATAGTGAGGAATTATTGGACCAAGATACAGGAAATTGTAGGAGTCCAGAGAGGTTAGAGTTGCCAGATAAAATACAGTACTTCCAGTTAAATTTTTATCTGAATTTCAGATGAGCAATGAATAATTTTTTACTGTTTGTCTCAGTTAAATTTGAATTTCAGATAAATAACGAATACTTTTTTCATATTCAAAGTTTGCTCATGCAATATTTGGGACATACTTATACTAAAAAAGTATTTATTGCTCATCTGAAATTCAAATTTAATTGGCTGTCCTGTATTTTCATTTGTTAAAGCTAGCAACTCTACCAGGGAGGTGAGCTCAGCACTTAGGGCTGCTTTTGTCCAAGAGCATTTGCCAATCTGAAGAAGCCATCGGAGAGGCTGGGCTGTACTTTTGAAAGCGTCTTGAGATTAAGGGGTACCAAATTGAAGTTCAGGGCCTACCAACGGTGGAGACCCTGATAAACCACCCTTGTGGAAGACTGTTAATTTGATGGCCCCAAATGAGCCATGGCTACAGGTATTCATGTCCTGTGTTCTCCTCTTGACTCTGGGCTGCTCCTGTAACCTGCTTTAATCGATAGAACATACTAGAAGTGAGGTTGTGCCACTTCTGGCTTAAGCCTTAAGAAGGCAGCTTCTACATTTTGGCTCTGGAGAAAGCCAATTGCCATGCAAGAAGCCCAGCTGCCCTGAGAACTGGGACCTAACTAAGGAATTGTGTCCAACTGGATTTCAGAATTGCTACGGACCTGTGGCTGCCATTTCCTCCTTTTTAATAGGAGTGTCTATTGTGATTTTCCTTTCCCTGCCTCACCACATGTGTGGGGAGCAGATAACTTGTCTCTTTAGTTCAAAGGTCTTCAGATTGACAGGAGCATCACTTGAGAAGCCTCATTCATATCTGGATCTGATTTAGATGAGGCAAGTATGGACTTTAAGCTTAATCCTGGTACAGTAATAGGGTGAGACTTTGGGGATCTTAAGGGCCAGTAAGTGTATTTTACATGTGAGAGCAAGTGAATCATTAGGAGACAGAGGGTGAATGTGATAGATGGTTACTTTGGTGGCCCCCAGGGAACCATGTATCTGAGTGTTCACACCATTGTTAGTTCCCTCCCCTTGAACCTGGACTGGGCTGTGACCCAATTTAAGCAGAAGAATGTGGTAGAAGTGATGCTGTATCAGTTACAGGCCTAAACCCTAAGAAGGCCTGGTAGTTTCCATATTTGCCCTTTGGGGGAAGCCAGGGACCTAGTTCAGAGGTTCAACTACCTCAGTGGGTAGTTGAGACCACCATGCTGTGAGAAACCCAACCTAGCCTCATGAAGAGACCATGTGGAGAACTGAGGGCTCTGGTCACCATTACTTGTTTTCCATGTGGGTTAAGGCCACCTTGGAAGTGGGTCATTCAGCCCTGGTCAAGCTGCTCCAACCAATGCCACATAGACTAAAGACCAGGTGTCCTTGCTGAATTCTGTCCAAATTTCAGCATCATAAGCAAATAACCATAATGGTTGTCCTTTAAGACAGGAGTAAGGAAACTATGGCCTATGGCTGGCTACCTGTTCTTTTATTTCTATTAATAGCTTTATTGAGATATAGTTCACATACCATACAATTTATCCACTTAAAGTGTACAACTCAATGGTTTTTAGTATGTTTACAGATGTGTGCAACCATCACCACAGTCAACTTTGTAACATTTTTATCACCACAAAAAGAAATTCTGTATCCTTTACTTATTACCTTCCTATCCTCCCTTCCCCTACATCCCCACCCCTAAACAATCACAAATCTGCGTATTGTTTCCTGTCTTCCTTGTTCTGGACATTTCATATGAATGTAATCATCTAATATGTGGTCTTTCATGACTGACTCCTTTTATTTAGTATAATGTTTTCAAGGTTAATCCATGTTGTAGCATCTATTAGTACTTCATTCTTTTTTATGGCCAAACAATGTAATAATGTTCCACCGTGTGGATAGACCACATTTTGCTTATCCATTCACTAGTTGATAGATATTTGGGTTGTTTCCACCTTTTGGCTATTATGAATAATGCTGATGTATACGTTGGTATACAAGTATCTGTTTAAGTCCCTGGTTATTTTTTTGTTTTGTTTTGTTTTAGAGATGGGGGGAATCTTGCTCTTTCACCCAGTCTGGAGTGCAGTGGCCCGATGAAAGCTCATTGTAACCTCAAATTCCTGGGCTCAAAAGATCTTCCTGCCTCAGCCTCTCGGGTAGCTAAGACCACACTTGACTAATTTTGTAATTTTTTTTTGTAAAGATGGAGTCTCGCTATGTTGCCCAGGCTGGCCTGGAACTACTGGCCTCAAGTGATTCTCTTGCCTCGGCCTCCCAAACTGCTGGGATTACAGGCTTGAGCTATCAAGCCCAGCCTAAGTCCCTGTTTTTAACTCTTTTAGGTAAATGTCTAGGAGTGGAATGGTTAGAACATATGGTGATTCTATATTTCACACTTTAGGAACTGCCAAACTATTTTCCACAGAGGCCATACCATTTTATATTTCTACCAGCAATACATGAGAATTCTAATTTCACCAACACTCACCAACATTTAGAACTCTTGTCAAAAATCAGTTGACCATAGATGTGTGGGATTATTTCTGGACTCTCAATTCTTTTCTATTAATCATATGTCTATCCTTGTGCCAATACCACACTGTGTTGATTACTGCTGCTTTGCAGTCTTCCTACTTTTTTTCTTTTAAAGATTGTTTTTGCTATTCCGGGTCCCTTGCAATTCCATATGAACTTTAGAACCAGCTTGTCAGTTTCTATAAAGAAGTCATCTGTGTTTCTGTTGGGGATTGCATTGAATCAGAAGATCAATTTGGGAATACTTCCATCTTAACAATGTTAAGTCTTCTGATCCACAAACATAGGATGTTTTCCCAATTATTTAGATCTTCATTAATTTATTTCAACAATGTTTTGTAGTTTTCTGAATACAAGTTTTACACTTCTTTTGTTAAATGTATTCCTAAGTATTTTATTCTTTTTGATGCTATCATAAATGGAATTGTTTTCTTAATTTCATTTTTGGATTGTTCATTGCAAGTGTATAGAAATACAATTGTTTTTTTATTGATCTTGTATCCTGCAACCTTGCTGAATTTGTTTATTAGTTCTAATAGTTTTTAGTGGATTCCTTAGGATTTTGTATACACAAGATCATGCATCTGTGAAGAGACAGTTTTGCATCTTCCTTTCCAGTCTGGATTCCTTTTACTTGTATTTCTTGTCTAACTGCCCTGGCTAGAACCTCCAAAACAATATCAAATAGAAGTTGTTAGAGTGGACATCCTTATGTTGTCCTTGTCTTGTTTTCTGGGGGAAAGCATCCAATCTTTCACCATCAAATATGATGTTAGCTGTGGGTTTTTCACAGATGCTTTTTCTCAGGTTGACATCCTCAACCTGATAAGCTGTCTGCTTTTGTAAATAAAGTTTTATTGGAACATAGCCATGCTGTTTGTTTATGTATTGCCTATGGCTGCTTTGTGCTATAATGACAGAGCTGAGGAGTTGTTACAGAAATTTCATGTAAGTCTAAGGCATGTAAGTCTAAAATATTTACTATTTGGCCCTTTAAGAAAAAGTCTGTTGACATCTGTTTTAAGCCACTCAATTTTGGGACAGTTTGCTATGGAGCAATATATAACTAAAAGAACTCCCAATCATAGACTGGGACCACTGAGTCTGCACCACTGAGTAAGGAGGAACCATAAATAAACAAACTCTTCCACAGACTGTAGCCCAGCTTCAAGTCATTTGGGTGGCTCAGAAAATGTGGAGTCCTGAAATTGGGTTAAGGTGATCCCAGACTGCTAGGTTCCTAGATGCCTGGCAGACACAAATGGAAATCCTTTCCAGAGGAAGATACTATCATTGTTACCTCAAATGATTTTTTAAATACAATGTCCAAAACATAGCCAGGTACATAAGGAGACAAAACATTAGGAAGAACCAGGAGTAAAAACTGACAATGGCAGCAGACCCACAGGGACTCCATATTAGAATTTTCAGATACAGACCATAAAACAACTATACTTACCATGTTTAAGGAGAGAAAAGACAATCTTGAGAGTTATAGCAGGGCACTAGGGGATATAAGAAGTGGCATAGCAGATTTGAAAAAAACCAAATACAAATTCTAGAACTAAAAAATGGAATAACCAAATGGAGCTCAATGGTTGAGTTTTAGAGATTTTTTTTTAAAAGCTGAAAACATAATTAGTGAACTGAAAAAACAGTCAGAAGAAACTGTGTTAGAACAAAGAAGAAACTGTGTTTTGTCCTTTCGTTGTCCAAACGAAAGGACAAAAGATAGAAAATACCGAAGAAAGGGATGAAGTGAGAAGGTCTAATGTGTTTCATTTGGAGCCCCAGAAAGAAAGAGGGAAAGAGACAAAAACAGTATTTGAACATATATTGGCTGAGAATTATTCAAAACTGATGAAAAACTATTCAAGAGGTGATAGAAAGCCATGAAATGACAGATATCCACTCAACCATGTGTTCTGACTCTTAAAACAGTACGTCCAGAACATACAAAGCTGCCTTTGATAGGACTCTGAAACCAAGATGGAGGTGGCTTCATAGTGGGTAGAAAAGGGCTTGGGTGGGCTGGGTTCAAGACCAAGCTCCGCCACTTCCTAGCTGTGCCACTTGAACAAAGTGGCCAAACTTCAGTTTTCTCAATTAATAAATGAGAATGAAGAGTAATACCGACCTACCCCACATTGCTATTGTGAGACAGTCATGTGATAAAATGCATGTGAACAAACCTAATGAATACTAAGTGCTTTAAAAATGAGATGTGGTTTGAGCAGTACCACAAGCACGTCCAGGGGCACTAACAGTGATGGACAGGACTAGCTACATAATTTGCGGGGCCCAGTGCAAAATGAAAATGCAGGGCCCCTTGTTGAAAAATTACTAAGACAGGGACAGCAGAGCATTAAACCAAACACAGGGCCCTTGTAAGTGCGGGGCCCTCTGTAACTGCATAGGTTACATGCCCATGAAGCCAGCCTTGGTGACAGGCCCTGCAAAGAACTGCTCTATACACTAAGAAAGGGCTGCTCATCCCACACTCAGGTGTCTACAGCCATAGCACACATCATCTTTGAATTCTGAAGGGCAGCAACATTTAGGGAAAATGCAAGCACATGTGTTTCCAAATTCCAAGGAGGGCAAGTGTAGTGACTCGAGTGGTTTTCTGGGGCAGTGAGTGGAGCTAGCCAGGCTGCCATTGGAACTGTGGAACTGACTGTTCCCCACAGACTCTGGTGTAGGAAAAAAAAAACGCCTGCAGCTGTATCTACAGGGCCTGTTGTTGTTGCTGCGGTGTGTTACAACACAGCCTGGCAGCCTCCCCTGCCTTTCTGTCTTCCTCCTGGAAGAGCCTGGTCCCAGAGCATGTGACATGTCCACACAGCTTTCTGCAGATTTGCCCACACTGCTCCTTGATGTTTCCTCAATTACTAGGCTTTGCCAGGTCTGCATGCTTTTTGCTCATGCTACTGCCTCCTGCCTGGGAGTCCCTTTCCTTCCTTATCCAACCTTATGTCTGATCTACTCTACCTTTTAAAACTCAGCTCTGCTGTCAGGTGACCTCTTCAATGAAGCCTTTCCTGCCTCTCCTATGCAGACATCTGTCACAACCCCTATAACATGAGGAAAACTGACATATTATGTGGATATTACTGTCTCCTAGGCTGAAGCTCTTGAGGGCTGGGACAATGTCTTCTCACTTCTGTATACCCTGTACACAGCATAGTGCTTAATACTTGCTGTTATTCAGCATGATTGATGCTTAATCAATTGGTGTTAGTATGCAGAGCAGTTTTGATCTACATTGTTTTGCTGAATTAATGCATGAATAAATTGTTTCAGTGACTCTCCCTGGCAGCTAGTAAAAAGGGAGGCTTCTAGGCACTGGGAATAGACAAATGACCGAGACAGAGCCCCTGCCCTTCAGTGTTGGCTTTGTCTTTTCTGCAGACACCCCCTCTTGAAGTCAGCATGGTGATTTGTAGAAGTGGCTCTTCATAAATACTTAAATGTGATATAGTGCAAAGAGAGCAGATTTGGAGCCAAGAGAACATGGGTTCCAATCTGGCTATGGCACACCAGGTTTCCATAGGTAACCGTTATGTCCCATTCTTAACTAGTTATGGGACTTTAGGCTTCTGTTTCCTCAAAAATGAAACGGTTGAGCTAGAGAGTCTCTGAGGCCCAGGTGCTCCCAGGAGGGAGTGACGCAGAGGTGGCCATCTAGTTGGAGAGGGGTGGGCTCATCTTGAAGTTGCCTTTGCTCAGCAGTCTACCTTTTGGAGCTGGAGGAGAATACAGCCATTTTTAAGGCCCTTTCCCGTCTTAATCTCCTGGGATCTCATGTTTGAAAGGTAGAAAGCCATGGGAAAGCATGGTCTTCACAGTCACTGGGTGTCCAGAGGGAGGTGCTATGTGCTAAGTTGGTTCTGAGGTGGGATTTCCCCAGTCCCGACTGGGTATCTCTGACTTCTTGGGGTTGCTTCCTAGAGCTAACCTGGCCGGCACAAACAGCCTGGCCTGCCCCTCTGCAGCCTCAGGGCAGGCCTGCTGGACAGATAGGAGGGGCAGAGCCTTCAGAGGGACGCTACAGATGTGAAGTCAACTAGCTTGTTTAGATATTAGTTTCTCTGGATGTAAGAGATGTTGTGAGGGGATATCGCTCAGCTTCCTCCATCCCTTTTCTAAGGCCCCCACAAAGGGCAAGGGCCAGACACGTGGGCAGGCGTGGGGAGGCGGAGAAGCAAATGAACGGGGGCGGAGCCTTATTTCCATGGACGGCGCGCGGCCACCAATCCGGACAGGCAGAGCGACAGCCCGCGCGCCTTTTGGGGGCGGACTGACAGCCCCGGGGCCCTATGGCAAGCGGGTCCTGCGGCCGGTGGGGGCGGGACGGCGCCGGGCGCTGCCCGGGGGATTCGGGCCGGCACACGGGCGCTGCCAGTGTTGGGCGGCGGTGTCCGGCGCGCGGGCGGCCTGCTGGGCGGGCTGAAGGGTGAGCGGCGCGCGGGCTAGGCGGAGAGAGACGGAGCCGGCGAGCCCCCGCGGCGACAGGTACCGGCGCCATGGCTGCGGGGATGGGGCGGCGGGCCGCGCGCCCCGGGAACCTAATTCCGTCCTTCCCGGTCCCGCCGTGGCCGCGCCGCCTCCCCGCCCCCTCACGCGGCTCCTCTGCCCGGGAGCGGCGCGTCGGGGCGCGCGGGACGAGGAAGTCTCGAGGCGAGCGCGCCGGAGGCCCCCCAGCCCCTCTGCGGAGCCCCTCGCCGCACCGCCTGGGCCGCGGGGCCGGTGCTCCCTGCGGGAGGCACGGAGTCGGGTGGCCGCGGGAGCCGCTCCCCGCCCCCGCCGCGCTCCCCCTCGCGGAGGCGAGGCCGGTCGCGCCCGCTCGTCCTCACTCGCCTTTTGTTTCCCGCCCGGGTGACAGGTCCCGCTCCGGCTCTCGTCTGCGGCCCCCCGACTCGCCCGAGGCCCGGCGGGTGGGTGACCGCGGCCGCCCGGAGCAGGCGGCGGGACCCTCGGGGAGCCGGGCGACGTGTGCACAGCCCTGCAGCGGGCCGGAGCGAAACTTCGCTTTCCGGGGCCCGGGCGGCGGGAGAACTCGATCCCGGAGTGAGCCGAGCGCCGGGACGCCGTGGGCGCGGAGCAGACTGGCTCACCTGGCGGGGCCGGTGGAGGGTGAGGATAACGGAGCCACCAGCCGCTGCCTGCCTGGCTCGGGTGGCCGCCTGCTGGGTGTGGATGGGCGTTCACCACCTTCACCTGCCGCCCTGGGACTAGTGACTGGGAGCAGCATCGCCGCTCTCGGCCACTTGTTGAGGGTGTCCTTCCAGCGGCGACCTGTTATTATTCCAGTGCCAGACAAAAGCCGGCTAAAAGTTGTTTTAGGGTTCCCTGTTTAGTCCTGGGACGTTAAAACAGCTTCCGCTTTTATTGATCGTCTGAAAAGGTGTGCTGGCGACAATATATGAGTCAAAAAGCAGTATTGGTAAAAAATAAAAAAATAAAAAACAAATTGGAGGGCCAGAGTGTAGATCGCCTTTTTTCAGTTAACGAGCCAGGAGGAACATTTTAGTCTCATTTCAAAAATCGTTTTCTGTGGTGGTGGCAAAAGCACAGTAAGGTACAAGTTGTAAGTGGAGAATGCAGAGCTCTAGATATCCTTCAGTGTGGTTCAGGACAGTGTGTACAGCGTTTGGCCGCCATTCAGTAAATTCTGCATGAAGCAGTTTGAGCTGGTGGTTTTGGATTTACTTTTTAGGAGTATGTTTTCCAATGGAATAAGGCTTAGCATTGAATGGGAGCTTTCTTTGCCTCTCTGAGGGTAGACAGGAGTGTTTATTTTCATTGTCTTACCATTTTGTTAGATTGTGGCCAAGGGAAAAGTTAAACCATATTTTGGTTAAGTATTTTTAATAGTCTGGGAGTTCTGTCCCCCTCCCCTCATAAGGGTTTTTGCAGAATTATGGTAGCTGCTTGAATCAAAAATCAAGGATTGACTTGAAGATATTCTTATTCTGGTGGGAAATTTTTATTCTGTCATACTTTCATTTACCATTTTCTGTTTGTCTCTCTCCCAACTGATCTCTGTTTAACAATCTACAATTATGGCTCTGACCAATTTAGGAATTTTATAGAAATAATGTATTTTTAAAATACATTTTTAAAACAAGAGTTATTAATCATTTGTGAGAAACATTTGATTTAAATTACCCAATTGTTTTCTTCTAATGTGTCATCGTTTGCTACCTGCATTGGGTATGATTTATACTTCTTTTTTTTTTTTTTTGAGACAGTCTCGATCTGTTGCCAGGGCTAGAGTGCAGTGGTGTCATCATAGCTCACAGCAACCTCCAACTCCTGGGCTCAAGCGATCCTCCTGCCTCAGTCTCCGGAGTAGCTGGGACTACAGGCACGCATCCCCCACCCCCGGCTAATTTTTTCTATTTTTAGTACAGAAAGGGTCTCGCTCTTGCTCAGGCTGGGCTCCAACACCTGACCTGGAGTGATCTTCCTGCCTCGACCTCCCAGAGTGTTAGGATTACCGGCATGAGCCACTGGGCCCAGCCGGATTTATACTTCAGAGATGTAAGTTTAACTAAGAACAGAGTTACTCATTTTGACTTAATTATGCTAATTTATTAGTGGGTTATTGAATAGTCATTTTACTTATTTACTTAGCTAATTAGAGTTAGCTAATAGCTAATAAGAATTCACCATTAAAAGGTGAACTCTTTAACCAATAATTGTGACTATTTGAGATTTTTTAAAAAAATCAAAGTGGTCTTAGAAATTGTTTTATTTCTCTCAAACAACAAGCTTATGTTATGAGGTCTTTGTCTCTCTACCATTTAACATAACAAGTATATTTACAAATCTTTAATTTTTTTTAGTTATGGAAATTTTGGGTGAATTTTTTTTTAGCATAATTTTGATCAGTTTAACATGAAAAACTTAGGCAACTAATTAAATCTTCAATTTTCTGTTTATTCTTGGATTGGAAAGGAATATATTTTGGGTTTAGTTTAGTTTTCTAAAGGCTTTTCAGCTTAGAATGAATTAGTCCAGAGAAGAAAGAACATCCTCTTTGTATATGTGTAGAAGTTATTGCTGTTAAAAGTTGAGTTGGCTTTTTGATGCTTAGTGAGGGTAGATTGGTTGAACAATGACTCATCCTCACATAGAGTGGGTTTATTCTATATAAATAGTTGCAAGGAATCTTATAAGACTGGGGCTTTCATTGTTTTAGGTCATTTATATAATTGCTCTTTAGTATACAGGAATATATTAACTTAAATACTATTATTCGTAATTAGGGAGTTTATAATCCTTATCCTTTGATGATAAGTATACCACATATCATAAAGTTATATTTTTGTGTAAATTATGTACATGAAAGCATATTTTAGGTATTTTGACTGTAAAAGTTAAAGTTTTATTAGCTTTATCAATTAACTTAAGTTTAATTAAAAACCCATTTTAAAGTTCAGTTTTTAGATATTTTAATTACTGATTTTTATGTACTTTAACTTGTGGTAGACCATATTATACAATTATTAACCACATTTCAGTTTCAGAATTAAGCATAGGCTGAATTCTCATGCTACACAATAAACATTGGGAGTGTTTTTAAGTCATTTACCCTCAGGCATAACACCTTTTGAGTTTGGGGATGGTGGTGGTGGTGGTAAATATTTTTAAATGAATAAAGCTACAAAACCCAAAGACTTATATTAAAACAGCTAAATTCAAGGATACATCAGATGACACTGTTATAAACATTATTACTGCTTTATTTAATGGTAATATGTATATTGCACCTGACATTAAGAATATCCTCTGTAGGTCTTTAATACAGTGTTTCACAGTCCTAAAGAAGAATCTGTATTATACATATTTTGGCACACTAAATTCTGTAATAAATTTATGCCGAACAATTAAATATCTACATTTTATAATTTTGAAACTATGTGAACTTTCTAATCTAGCTGATTAGTAATTAGATTTTGTTTTTTAGTATTTTGTATTTCTGAATTTTGCTACAGTACATTTTAGTGCATTTTAAAATTCTTACATTGTTTCCCCAAAAGTGTAAAGAAAATTAAATCTACACTCATCAGAGACTGGGTGGATGATGGTATGTAAATCACATAACTATTGATTTAAAAAATAACCACTTAAGTGATTTAATTTTCAAATAAGATGTTTATGTGTGAAAGACAGGTCTACCAAATGAAACAGGTTAAAATAATTTATAGTAGGGCCATATTTACTAACAGGTTGTAGCTAACAGATTAATAAGGATATTTTAGCAATATTTAGAACACTAAAATTCCAGCACTCAAAATAATTTGCACCTCTTAGAGTAGTTTATTATGAGAATATGTTAATTGACCTACATTTTATGCTTAATTATTTACATCTAGTCTTTTGGAAAACTTTTGGTTAATGAGAGCGAAGGACCACCAGAGGGAGTTTGGGGTTTATACATTTGGTGTACTTGTTTTTTACCCTTGGTCTGGAAGCAAATCATTTTAAAAATAAGAATAAAATTTTATTTTAGTTCTTTAAAACAGTCAGGCAAAAGATATTGAAGTTGGTGATTGTAACTGTAGTCACTTTTGTTATCAAAATCAAGGCTTAATCAAGGCTTTTTTCTTGTAGAAAAAGGTACAATTATTAGAAAAATAAAAATGATGTATTTTCAGAGTGAAATAGTGGGTTTTTAAGTAAACAGTCACATGTCTGTGAAGGTAAGGGAACATCCAAATGCTAAGAATGTTTTTTAAGATTAAAAATATAGTACTTTGAATTGTGTGTTTTTGAAATTGCTCATTTTTTGGAAGGAGGAAGAGAAGAGGAAGATCAAGACTAGAAGAGGGTTGTTTTTTCCCATTTGTAGTTGCAAACCCTTCCTAAGTGGGCAATGGTAAATTTCTAGAATCATTGGTAGCATTCTGCTTCAATCTTGGCAATTTATAGATGATGCTAAATGAAAATGATCATCTGATTATCAACAGCAGGGTTACGAATTTCAAATTGATCTCCTCAAAAATCAGATTTGTGTGTGTTTCTTAATGTTCCTATCTCTGGAAATTAAAGTACCTCTGTTGTCAGCTGAATATTACACAGTGGAATTTGAAAGTCACAATGTCTCAATCATAGACTTAATGCTGCAGTAAGTTACTTTTTGGAATGGAGAAAATATCTAGAGATTGAGTCTTTATCAGAATATATTCTGAGTGAGCATGGAATGTTCTTTACCCATGTTAAATATTAACCAGTTAAATTATTTCCATGTTTAACTTTTTTTTAAAAAAAGCAAGACAATAAAATAGTCTTATAATCTTAATATATATTTTAGGTTTTTGTTGCTAGCGTATTATATAGTAGATGGTTACATTTAATGTTCTGAAATTCTAGTTTGGTAGGAGATATTTGTTATAAAAAGGTGTTTCGTTGAAGTATAACAGGGTAATTTACATGGACAGAAATTTGTTTCTCTTTTGAATTATTCTTAGGTTACAACAAAAACTTACTAAGAAAAATTGAGATGGTCATCTTTCCCATTTTAGATTTATTTTCACTATGAACTTTATAAGTTTTTAAAAAATATTTTTGTTAGCCCTAAGTAGACTTCTCAGAATTATTCAAGCTCATATTATATGTCTGAGCATATATACACACAAATATACATAGTATATTTAAATATCAAATATCTATTTTTATATAATATATAACTATATAGTTGCTATATGTATATGTGTGTATATAGCTGTTATCTATACTGCCTTATTTCCCAGGCTTATTTATATGTGAAACTATTTTTATGTTCAATGAAATCTTATTGCACCAAGAGGAATAAAGTATATGTCCACAGATAGACTAGTACAGAATGTTCATAGTTTTTTTCACAGTAGGAATGAACTACTGATTCATACAACAACATAGATGAATCTCAGAAATATTGTTCGGAGCAAGAGAAACCAGACACAGATGAGTATGTACTATATGATGCCATTTATGAAAAATACAAGAACAGGCAAAACTAAGGTATGGTGATAGAAATCAGGACAGTGGTTACCTCTGGGTTGGGACTGTGGTTGACTGGAAAGAGGCAAAAGGGAGCTTTCTGCGGTGATGGAATATTCTGTAGCTTGACATGGGAAATGGTAATTCAGTTATACACTTTTAGGGTAACTTTATTTTCATATAATTTTTAACTTACAGAAAAGTTGCAAGACTAGTACAAGGAACTTCCATATACCTTTATCCAGATTCACCAATTGTTGTATGTGTTTGTTCAAACTTATTGAACACTTAAGATCTGTACATTTTACAGTATGTAAATTTTACTTTAATAAAGGAATAAAAGCTAAATTTGTGGAAAGTGAGAATGATCTTGTTATCTGAAAGAAAGGGAAATACATCAATAGGAACTAACCAATGATTTAATAATGATGCAGAAAAAGAGGATTGTTGAGTGTCATTTGTTTCCACATGTACGTATTTATGCTGCTTTTCACTGAAGTTTCATGACATATTTCCGTTAGAAGAAACAGGAACCTGAAAATGATTCAAGGTAGAACTGCCAGCAAGGACACCCTGCTTTATTTTGTTACCCTGTGCACGTCACCTGGGGAATGAGACTGAAGCCTGGAAGTAGCTTTCTGGGAATTGAAGGTGGTGATTGTTCCTGTTAAGAGCTGCACACCTACAGTGTGCTAGATTTTGCACAGGCATGTATAGTTTTTACTGTCCTGGAACTTACCAGGCAGAAGAAGAGGCAAACAAATCAGGTTGTTGTTTTTGGGTAGTGCTATTTATCATAGAGAGGAAAGTTTGGTTCTTGTTAACATGTAAACTACTCTTATCATCAGTAGGTAGCAATCTAAATGGTGAATCTGTCACTGTTTGCTAGTTTTGGTGTTCCTGTAGCCTCAATAGTAGTGATTTGATTTAAATTAAATCTATTTAAATCATAGCTTAAACAATGATAATTGTTAAAAAACATTCAACTTCCCCCCTCTACTTATTATTTTATGTACTTTTTTAGTATGTGTTCTTGATAATTTAGGATTAGGTATAATTAATGGATATTAGTTAATTTTTTTAAATCTTTTTTTTTTTCATCTATGTCAGAAAATGGTTTATTTGATTATTTAGTACAATGAAAAATGTTTGAAGTAACTGGAGGGCTAACCACATGTTGCAACAAATTAATCATTGAGAGGCCAGGTGCAGTGGCTCCCGCTTGTAATCCCAGCCCTTTGAGAGGCCGAGGTGGGAGGATCACTTGAGGCCAGGAATTCAAGACCATTCTGGGCAATATAGTGAGACTCCATCTCTACAAAAAAAAAATACTGAAATTATCTGAGTGTACTGGCTTGTGCTTGTAGACCTAGCTACTTGGGACGCTAAGGAGGATCGCTTGAGCCCAGGAGTTGGAGGTTGCAGTGAGCTATGATGGTGCCACTGCACTCCAGCCTGGACAACAGAGTAAGACCCTGTCTTAAAAAACGAACAAACAAAAACCCCAAATTAATCCTTGATATTCAAGATAAATATTTATTTTGCTTTTACCAATCAAAACCATATATTTATATGGCTTATATATTTTTCAACAAAAACATTGTTGAGAAGAATGACAGATGTCTAATATCAGTCAACAGATAAAAATACTAACTTTTTCATTTAATGAACATGCTCATGTTCCTCTGAAACTACATACTAGGCCTTTTCTCCGTTTTGTGGTCTATTTCATTATGAATTTCATTGGTCTATCAAGAATGAAGAAAACGTTATATGAAACGTTAATATGAAAACATTATTAATATTTATCTGCTTGAATTTTGTTTTGAATTGTCAGCCTTAACTGAAGATATAATTAAAAAAATACCTGTAGGTAGCCTTTTAGACTTTTGATTATGAAAGTTTCACACACACAACTGGGGAAAATAGTATAATGAACCTCCGTGTCCCTACTCGCCAGATTCATTAGTGAGACCTTCATGTACTCATTCCCCAGATTCATTAATTATTGACATTTTGGTTAACGTGCTTTTTAAAACTGTTAAATTCTCACAAATATTGTAAAATAGTGGTAGTATTGGTGTACCAGATTTTTCTCTGTTTTCTTTCCAGAAGTTTTTTTTATAAATAGAGAAACTTAAAAAGCAGTGTGTTTTTAGCTCAGAGAATTGACTTTGGACAAATGGTAATTATGAAACTATTTTTATCTTTATTTTCTTTTTGTCAATTCATAGCCTGGAAAAGAAAAATAAATATTAATTTTTAAGCTTTTCATTAGAATAAATTAGTTCAAATACTCTATATCTATAGAATAAGGTGCTATTCATCTGGAAAGTTAGGTTAGTGTAGTATCTGAGGAATGCAGTTGTCTAAATATTCTTCTGTTGCCTTTTTTTTCCCTCTAAAAACTCATCAACCATTGCATTGCTTTCACTGCCACCCTTTTTTAGGCCCCAAATCTACATTGCTGCCTAAACGGGAGATCTAAAATTTCACCTATGTCTTGAAATGAAATTTATTTAAATATTAATACCATTTCTGTAGCAGCTGTATACCAACATCTCCCCACTCCCCCCCCCCCCAGCCAAAATGCTTCTCTTCCTGACTTCCCTCTTTAGGTGTTAATGACTCCATTGTTCTTATGGGTCATTTTTGACTCTTCCTTTACTTCTTAAGCTCAGTGAGTCACTAAATCCCTTTGTTTCTAAGTTTATAATGTATCTTTATCTTTTTGTCCCTTTCATTTCCATCCTACTTGTCCTAATTTGGTTAACATGTTAAAGCAGGAAGTTACCCTTAACCTGTAAAGAACTTCATACATATTAAAACTAAGATATGTTCCCGAAGTAAAACAGGCCATTTTCTTCCCTTCTGTAGAAGGTTTCAGTCAGCCTTATAGGCAGACACATAATTTTTAAGGCCTAGGTAATAATTACATTTAAACCAAGGTGATATGGAAGGTTGCCAGATCACTCAGCTCAAGTAACCTGGTGAATGGTGGCTGTCAGGGCCCACAGTTTTTCAAGGGGTTTGAGCAGCAGAATTTCTTAGACTACAGATATAGCCCAGGATGACTTCCTGCCAGCCCAGAATATCTGAAAGTTCTTTGTAGTAGGGGAAATGCTGAAGTGAGTGTGTACAACGCATTTTCAGGACTTTCTAGAATTTTTATGGCTAAAAGTACAGGTCTGTGGGTTCACTTGAAGTCTCTTCTCCTATCCCTTATCCCATACTTCCTGACCAAGATAGTTCCCGTTAAAAACACGCCTTCGTTGAAAGTGACATGATACTCTGTTTCATTACTTTGCCTTCTCTTTACAGGCTTCTGGAATTGAAGTTTGTCAGAAAGATAAAAGTCTGAGGTTAGTTGGGAGGATATGAAATAGAAAGAGAAAATAAGTGATATCCATCGTACTTCTCACTAGTGGTTATCTAGCCTCCAGGGGTCTTGGGCCTGCCTCCTTTCCAGATGGGTTTTTTTTTTACCAACTTGGCTTGTTTTGGGTCAGCTTATGGAGGGAGATCTTTTTCTTTCTGCCCTTCTGGGAAATGTTAGAATTTCCTCCTGGCAGGAACCAAGACCCAATTTAAGAATACTGACGTTGGGGCTAAGAGAATGAAATCCTGTATCGCCTTAGATAACTCAGAATATCTGATTATTTTCTTCTAAGGGAAGTACAAATAATATGGGGATTCTGAAATGCTTATGGAGAATTTAATTTAATGATTATTAAGGGTGAGAAAAAGAGGAGAAAAATATACCATCTCTAGGAAGCCTGGTGAGGTGGGAATAGACGCTGAAATGAGATTGACCAGTGTTGCTACTAAGTAGCTGTATAATCTTGGGCACGTTTTACTCTAATTGTAAAATGAGTAGGTTAGATTGGATAGTGTCTTAAGGTCCCTTTGCAGCTCTGAAATTCTAAGATGAGTGGTTTTTCAGGAAAAAACTCCTAATTTATTTGCTGTTCCTAGTTAATGATTTTTCAGTGGCTATTTCATACACATATTTCTCTGTTTCCATTAGGAAAAGAAATGATTAAAGGAGTCAGCATTCGTAAAATGGGTTTAGATTTATCTATCTGTATCTCTCCACTGAATTTTTTCTGGACCCTTACTTTCACCTTCTCTTTGTGTGTACATTCCTGCTTTTCTTGCATTTTATCTTTGCTTTACAGTGTGACCTTCAAATCTCATTTCCCTGCTTCTTGCTGCTGCTTTTTTCCAGCTGTCCTTCATTACCCATATTTCATTAAGGGCGTGGAATTCGTCAGATAGACCCTTGAGTCCAAGCTGTCACTGATTTAAATTCAGATGTCCCAATAGTTGTTAGGATTAATGGGACCCTTCTACTCTATAGTACAGCAATTGGAGAGATTAATCCTAGGGTAAAAGGGAGTGGGCAAGCCTGTAGGGAGAAGGAATGGTATGGAAGAGAATTTCCAGGAATTATTTTGATTTTACCCCTAAAATATAAGTTAAAGTCTTAAGTTATGATGATGATGACTCTGCCAGTGATGTAAGTTTGGTCCTGAAGTCTTAATGGACTGTCAGTTTCTTTGAGGCAGCAGCTGTACCTAATTCTGAATCTTCAGCATTCAGTAATACCAAAGTACTGCTGCTGAGTAAGTACAAGTTGAATTGAATTGTTAGGACTGATTCTTCCTTCAGGGTGTTTTGTGGTAGGCTGGAGATTGAGAGTATGGTGTAGTAGACTTTAAGTAAGACTTAGTCTTATCACCACCACCTTGTGATATTGGAGAAGATATTTAGTTTCTCTAAGCCTCAGTTTCCTCATCTATAATATGGGGGCAAGGGACACAACCTACCTCAAGGTTAATAATGCCTACCTCAAGGTTGTGAGGATTAAATGAGACAATACGTGTAAAACACTTAGGTCAATGCCTGGTATATATCTTCAATAAATATTAAATACTATTATAGTTTCATTAATAAGCACTGCTGTGTTCCAGATATTTATTAAGTTCTGTCAGGTTTTAAGTAGTGTTATAAAATAAATAGGATACAATCCTGTTCTCAGAAAAGATAAAATATATGCACAAAAGATAAATAATGACCTCGATCCCATGGTAAGTGGCAAATGAGTGGTTTACTTAAGGGCTCAAGAGGCAGGAATAATTGCTAAACAGATGAGAACTTCAAGAAGATGACAGAACTTGACCTGAGCTTTGAAGGACTAGTTGGCAGGTTGACAGGCTTCTTGGAGTCAGACTGCCTGTATCTAAATCCTAGCTCTGCTACTTAACCTCCCTGCTAGGATTGTTGAGAGAATTAAATGAGTTAATACCTTGTAAAACACTTGGAATGGTTCCTTAGACATTGTTAGAGCTTGGTAAATTATTATTAATAAGTTGAGAGAAGGGAGAATGCATTTCAGAGACAACATTGAGTGATAATGAAGGGCAGATATTCTAGGTTTGTTTGAAATTAATAAAGCCAAATAGGCTAGAGGGATAACCTGTTGGAAAATAGCGGATAATTATTTTGGGGCCGAGTTAAGCCAGGGAGTATGACATCTCTTCCATATATACCGAGGGAACTTGGGAAGATATCTTGGGTTATTTGTCAAGGGCTCTTGCGTGTTAAAGATCAATTTTCTAAGTCTGCATCTCTAGCATTTCTCACTATCTTTCTTGATTTCAAAATAACTGAAACTTCTATTCAAACTAATTTTGACAGCGAAGCTCGTGATGTTCTATCCTGAACCCATTGTATCTCTTTAGTTTGTCCATTTCTTTTTATAAACATGTTTGGCTAACTTTCTTTTTCTCTATATTGTAGTTGTTTGCGTAATTCTTATTCCTTTTCTCTAAAATTTAGTGGATTTCTGCTACTGTTTTCCTCTGTAGCCTCAAAACCCCTGTCTAGATCCTAAATCACAAAGCCATAAGGTGGAAAGGACCAAGAAGAGGGAGAAAAGGAAGAAGAAAGGGGAATATCCCCTAGTCTGGCCATTCTGTTTTACATATGAAGAAATTGAGGTGCAGAGGAAGTAAAGTCACATGCTCAAGATCCACAGCTAATTAATGAGCAAGACAATTTTACTGCCAGGAATAATATGATGATAATCCATCCTTATTAATGAGAAGCCTGTGATTATATCTCTTGGGTGACCATCACTATTCTTAAAATAATGCTTAAAACCAATACTACAAAATCTGCTTTGAGAAGAAAAGGATTTCTTTCTTTCATTTTTGGAGTTGTAAATTATAAATAGTATTCTCCAAAATGTGGACTTTTTGTTTCTATCATGATGGAACACAGGTTCTTTTACAGAGCTGTTGACAGGATAGTCATATTAAATGAAAAGTTGGGAACCACTGTACCTTTTGTCTCACAGCCCCTGGCCCTGCACTTCTGTTGCAGTAGAAGTAGTCTGAGCTTACACCAACTCTCTTCAGTCTCTTACATTTTAATAAATGCCACACATAAGGTGAGAACTTTCTTTAAGCATTTTCTTCACTTCCTATCTAGATACAATGCGATAGAATATTCTATATATATTCTATAAAGCCGTGAGCTTAGTGTCTGGGCACATTAATTGTTCAGTAAATATTCCTTTCCCTCTTTACAGAGCAGGTAATTTTTTCTCATGTATAAGTGTTACTTCCCAATCACCAGTTCACTATCATATCCTTTCCTTTTATTTCCTTGAAATGTATTGTTTTTATGTGGCAAGATGCCCTCTCTGCCTTTTGAAAATTTGCATAGTGTAGAAATACTTTTTAGTCACGTATAAGTATAATTTTATCATGCAATTATTTTGCAACTGGTAATCTTTTCATGTTATGTATTCTTTTCCATGATTACAGAAGGAAAAAGTGGCCTGGGTACCATAAAGATGCCCCAGACCCCTGCAGATTCTAACACATTCCTTCCAAAACAGGCTTTTGGACTAGATTCATTTTTACTGAAATGCTATTTTTTTTTTATCATTTTTAAACACTGTGAGGTTGAATTGTATAATCCACTAATGTCTATATAAAATTTTTTTTCCATATCCTCAATGCCTTGTATCAGATCACTTATTTACATTTCTCATGGTTTGGTTTCTTTTTCCTGTTTTCATTTTTCTGAAGGGAGAAGAGGATTTTTCCCCCCTCTTCTGATCTGTGACTTGTTTTGTATTTGGATGATTACCCTTTATAACATATTTTATCTTCTAATTATGCTATTAAGAGGGAAGAGAAATGCTTCAAAATTAGATTTCGGGGTTTTTTTTTTTGAGAGCTGAATTTGTTTGTGTGTGTGTAGGTTTCTCTTGGCCCCTTCATGTAATGTTTTGGAACTTCCTTTTCTATTCTTAAAATGTTTTCTTATGTTAAATTTTTTTATTGTTTGAAAAAATTGTTAAAGTATATATTTATGGATGGTTGCTAGCCTTTCCTTCTAAATTTATGTAGTAATAAATGTTGCTGTTAACTTCATTCTTAGAATATTAAGTTTTTTATAATTTAACTTCTTTAGGTATTAACCCTACAATTCTCATACCTTGAGAGAGAGAAAGGGACAATTGATTTTTGTCACTTTCATTTTATATGTATTATTTGATGACCTTGTTCCTTTCATTTATTATCATTTTCTAGTTTTTATTTGTGTCTCCTAAAGCTTGTGAGGAGCTTTAATATTATGTTGTGCATTCTTATAGCCTCTTGTCTCTGTTATGAAATGTATTCATTTCTCTTTTCCATTTTTAATATGATTATATTCTAGATTTTTTGTTTAATTCATGATATATTTTTATTTATATATATTTGTATATAAAAACATTTGTATATTTTTGTTGGCTAGATTTGTCAGCTTGGATTGTAGTTTCTTTTCATCTATATATTGTTTTTGTTCATTTAATTAATACTTCACTTTTATCTCCATTTAACAAACATTTTGGTATTACCATAATACTAAACATTTTCATGTATATGTGTGTGTTTGTAATTTCTAAACAAGTGTGACTGAGTTTTTCCCTTTTTTCTTAGTTTTTAGAGTATTTTAACATTTTTTGTACCTATTGTCTATTTTGCAGCCAAGGATGCTGACAATCAGTATATGAGGATTTAACACACTTTATGTGAGTTAATTTTTTATGACAATTATCTAGCTTTGCCAGACCAATTTTATTAGTAAATTTAAAATATGTAAAAATTTCTAATCCTCCTAATCCAGTGTCTCTAATTTCGTAATTTAAGTTTTGATTCTTGTGTCACTTTATCATTCTTTTATTTTAAAAAATTGTCACTGGCTTTTCTAAAAGTGAATCATGAATTATGTGAAATAACTTTAAAAGAGGAAAATACATTTTAGAACCTACATTTTATATAAACAAGTTACGCAGTGGTGTGAACATACAAATTTAAGTCATTAAGTTTCTTTTGCTTTGTAATTTATATTAATGTATTTATTGAAAAGGATTTGATAGTTTGTAATTAAAACAAAAAAGAAAGGACCAATAAAAACAAAGTCAGAAAACAAGCATAAATCACTTGAGAAATAATGAGCAGGATGAGGGAGTGGGAAGAAATTTTTACACCAATAATCTGAGGCAAGATAGTTTCTGTGTTTGAACATTAAATTTAGCTCTGAGCTTCCTGGCAAGAAAGAAAAAGGAAACAGGATGGATTTTATTGTTATTGTCTGATAAAGAAAACTGATCAGTTTTTCAGAAGAGAGGAACTTCTTCTGAGTCCTAAGTTATTAATGAGGTTTGTTATGTGAATTCTTATATAAGGAACATAACTTATATTTCTATTTTTGTAAATTAATAAATGTCTGCTGTTGCTGTTTTAGCCATCAGGTACCATTATGTGCACCATAATTATATTTGGTCATATTAAGTTCATGTCCACTGTTGTTAAAGTGGAAATATCATGGATGGGATTTGTTAATGTATTGCCTCTGAAGTTGTAGCCATTGATGAACAGGAAACTGAAAGCTAAAAGTTCAGGAAATGTTTTGTATTTAGACTGTGTGGCAAAAATATATATGATTCTTTCCTGAAATCCGTGATCACTTAAAGACTGAAAAATTTATGTATGTATTTAATTAGAGATGAATATCAAGGATTCTTATAACAATGCCGTCAGATGCTTAAATATAATGGATACAGTATGTGCATTGTAGGCCGGGAACATTGTGCAATGCTAGAAAAAAAATGCAACAGATTATTATATGTGTTCAGCTATACTCTTTCAAGAAATAAAACAGCTGGCACATCAGTGGAATTCTTCAAGGGTGTCTTATTTTTACAGAATTACAGAATTTTAGTTTAGTTCCAAGGAAGGGGAGGTCCCTATTGTATAAGCTAGCCTACTGCATACTTAGGAAGTTCTGATGGCTAAGTTTTATTTTCTTATGTTGAATTGAACTCTGTTCTCCTGTGATTTATTAATATACTTTAGTTTTCTTAGTGTTGAGAAAATAATTAGTTGATCAAAAATTTTTTGAAAAGTTAAGTGTATCTCAAGTGTTTTCTTAGGTATTGCGGCATTTTAGGTGCCTCATGAAATACTATAGGAGTCTTTATAGTTATAAAAAAATTTCTGGCAGAGGAGATGTGATTGATATATATGTCTGGTAGACCTATATTTTCTTACTGTTTCTATGCTTAGCTGTTTTGTTTGTTTGTTTGGTTGAGTCAGGGTCTCACTCTGTCACCCAGGCTGGAATGCAGTGGCACGATCATAATTCACTGCAGCCTGGAGCTCCTGGGCTCAAATGATCCTCCTGCCTCAGCCTCTCGAGTAGCTGGGACTATAGGTGCATACCACCACACCCAGCTACTTTTTTATATTTTGTAGAAATGAGGTCTTGGTATGCTGCCCAGGGTGGTTTTGAACTCCTGGGCTGAAGTGATCCTCCTGCCTCAGCCACCCGAGTAGCTGGGACTACAGGCATGCACCACAATGCCTGGCTAATTTTTCTATTTTTAGTAGAGATGGGGGTCTCATTCTTGCTCAGGCTAGTCTCAAAGTCCTGAGCTGAAGCAATCCTCCTGCCTCAGCCTCCCGGAGTGCTAGGATTACAGGCGTGAGCCTGGCCAAGCATGAAGTTTTAATAGTTTCTTAGAAATGGAAATTTTCTTATATTGTATTTTTGTTGCCGTTTCATTGGTATACATTTTAACAAAAGAGATAAAATGACTATTTCATTGCCAGTTATTATGATTTGAAGTTATAGTCACACAAAACATTTAGAGGCCATATTAAGTGAAAATTCTATTTATTAGAAAGTTCTTTTTAGGAATTTTAGCTGTATTATATGTCAGTAATTAAAATCATTTTAATAGCTTCATTAAAATTAGTCTCTTTTCAGGATTGACTTTGGTTTGGATCTGTTAGGGTCATGTGTTCACCCTGAAATGTTATTTTGGCTAAGGAGATAGAAAGCCCTGATTGACAAAAACTGGAGGCTGTGCCCAACTCAGGAGGTGAGGAGCAGTGGTTTCCCAGAGGAAAGTCCTAGAGTACTGTTTCCAGCAGAAAAGGGAATGGGCTCTGGGCTGACAAAAACAAGGAGTTTTAATAAGGCCAGACCATAAAGGGCCTGGTATGGTGGGAAAAGGAGTTGGACTTTATGTAGTAGCTGATCTGCTGTTGCAATAGACAGTTCTTTTCAAGAATAACTTTTACTTTCGTATTGTATTACATCTCCATTATAGAAAAATTTAGTAAAGATGTATGTCAGTGAAGAAAATAAAAATTTCCTATAATTTTTTTTCCTTTTTGAATGTTCTTAGCTAATTTCCCTTAAACTTCATTTAACATCTAGGTTACTTCTTTTTATTTATTTGAAAGGGTGCTTGTTGAATTGTTCTTTCTACAAATTGTGCTCCTAATAATTTTAAAAATTAATTACAGAGTAAATAGGGGTTAATCATTTTAAAGCCTTTATTTTTTTGATGTAATGATTCTATTAACTAGTATCTATTTTATAGGAGCCCTAGGCATAATTGGCATAGTGAGAACACAGACTTATAGGGGAAATAGGAAAAATAGAGACCAAAAGGCCTTTCTGTAAGCTCTTTGGGAGCAGGAACTAGGTCATTAGGCATAATGATTAACATATAGTATGTATTCCATAAATAGTTGTTGAATAAATGGATGAGTTTCTCATTAAGCACTTTTTTGGAGGTAGGGTCTTACTCTGTTGCCTGGGCTAGAGTGCAGTGATATCATCATAGCTCACTGCAACCTTAAACTGCTGAGTTCAAGTGATCCTCCTGCCTCAGCCTCCCAAGTAGCTGGGACTACAGGTGAGCACCACCACACCAGGCTAATTTTTTGGTTTTTTTTTTTGTAGAGACAGAGTCTTGCTATTGCCCAGGGTGGTCTTGAACTCTTGGCCTCAAGTGATCCTCCCACCTTGGCCTCCTAAAGTGCTGGGATTACAAGTATGAGCCCCTGTGCCCAGCCTCATTAAGCACTTTTAATAGCTCATATTTCCTGTACTGTTGGTAATCAAGATCAATTATATTCATCAAAAGTTAAGAGCTTTTGCTGTACTCAGCCTTTTCTGACTTTCTTATTGAAAATTTAATAAACTGTATGTATACACACACATACACACACACGCATACATATATCAACCAAAAAGTGAAAATTCCTTGTTTCTTCCCCCATATCTCCAGAATTAGCTACTATTAATGGCTTAATAGATTTCTTTCTAGATATTTTCTCTGCATTTACACCTGCATATACGTTGTCTTTATACAAATAGAATAAATTACATTCTGTTCTAGAAATTGTTTTTTTCTTCATGCCATTCTAAAATATCTTACCGTATCAATTCATATATAGCTGCTTCTTTATTTTTAATTGTTGTATAATATTTCATTGTAGAGATGTATAACAACAGTCTTTTAAAGAAATTTCCCTTTTTTATTTTTAAAAGTTTCAACAATGTTGTGTTTCATAGCCTTCTGCATATATTTTTGCTTGCTTCTGTAATAATACCTTCCCAGTGATTTCCTGAAAATGGTATTGTTGGACTAAAGGATGTTTGCACTTAAACTCTTTATAGATATTGGGAAATTCACCCTTAAAAATATTGTACCAATGTGCACTCTCACAAAGGATATGTAGTGTTATTTTTCTGATTACTGTACATTCATTGTACAGTGGATTAGAAAGGGAGATGTTCAGAAGATGATAAATTAAGTAGTATACAGATGCTCCTCGATTTACGATGGGGTTACATGCTGATAAACCCATTGTAAATTAAAAATATCTTAAGTAAAAAATGCATTCAATACATCTAACCTACCAAACGTCTTAGCTTAGCATAGCCTGCCTTAAACATGCTCAGAACACTTACATTAGTGTTACATTACAGTTGGGCAAAATCATCTAATACAAAGCCTATTTTATAATAAAGTATTGAATATCTTATGTAATTTATTGAATACTGAAAGTGAAAAAACAGAATGGTTGTGTGTGGTACTCAAAGTATGATTTCTAGCTTTCACACCATCATAAAGTTGAAAATTTAAGTTGAACCGTTGTGAGTTGGGGACTGTCTGTATTTCCGTTGTCTGATGTGATTGGTTGAAATTAAGTGGATGATGGTATACTGTGTCCTCTACAGATCTGTAGTGTGCACCGTACAGATTCAGATGTGGAAAATCGTGATGTTGGTTTTCTAGGTTTTTATCTTAGAATGTTTAAGATAAACATTTAATAGTGACATTCTAAAGGGGTAGAAGGCCCTGAGTGCTGGTTCAAGAAGTTTAGATTTGTTATGCTGGGGAACTTTTAAAGTTCTTGAATTGGGGAATAATAATGTGGTGTGTGTACTGTATGAGAGAGGTTTCACTGGCAGTATGTATAGGATGTATAGAATGAGTGGAAGTGAGTGAGTATGCTGACAGTAGGCCTTCAGCTGGAGAACTGTGGTAATTCATGAAGGAAATGAAGAAAACCCAGGATATGGTGCTAGCTATGGAATTGGAAAGTAAGATAGTAGGAAACACAGTGAATAGGTGGTAGGTCCTATTGATTAAATGTATAAAAATCATATTAAAGTTGTAAAAAAAAATTATATTAAAGTTGTAAACGTAGGAGAATGGCCAGATAATATAGATTATGAAGTAAATTGAGAAAGGGCCAATTTTGAAAAAGTTAATTTTTCTTTAAAAACATAGTGAAATAAAAGGATTCTGACATACCTGTATCGAAGGCAATTAGAAATAGATCAAAGACTGGAGAGGAGGAAAGGGAGAAATTATGACTAGATTTGGGAATTGTGCTAATAGAGGTAGTAGTTGAAATTAAGAGTGGATGAGTTCTGAGATGAAGTGGTTGACAGGGGAGAAGCTGTTGATTGAGAACTACATTTTGAAAAGGGGATACTCAGGATAAGGGGAGATGGGATGAGAGATAAGGAAGAAATTAATAATCTGAGGAGTAAGAAGAATCAAGAGAAATGTTACTGAGACCTCACTTTCATTTTTTTACTCTACATATGATATGGTATTTACTGGATGTTTTCCTGGTAGATACCGTGTTCTTTATTTGGGAAGAACATCAGAAAATGTTGATGGTTGTTTTAAAGATGTAATTAAGTTTTATTCCTGAAATTGAATATGAACCTTGAAAAAGAGTCTTGGAAAAGTAGTTTTGGTATCATATGCTGTGTTCCTTTTAGTTTCATAAAATCTCTTTATCTTATTTGAATATCTGTAGATCTAAAACAAAAAATATTGCTAATTTTTAGATAGGTAACAGTCCAGATACCTTGTGCATTTTAATTGATCATTTAAAAATGTTTCCTGGCTTTAAAAAACTTGGCTAATAAATTATAAGAATCATTTTAGAAGGACATAGTGTGAATTCAGTTTTTGCTGTCTTAGTGCTTGTCTGCATGGAGCCTGTTCACAGGAAGTTTATCTAGAATCACAGTCAGGGACCTGTGATACTACTAGAGAGTCGGTATGTGAAATGGTTAGAGTACAGGCTCAGGAGTCATTCTGTCTGATTCCACTATTCACTGCAGTGTATCCTTGGATAAATTACTTAACCTCTCTGTCCCTTAGTTTCACTGTCTGGACATGGCAGTAATAACAATTCCAATATTTTAGGGTTATTGAAAGGATCTGTCATAGAGCTTACATTCTAGTAAGGAGAGACAGGCAATATACAAATACTGTAAATATATGTGCCAGGTGGTGAGTGGAGGAAAAAAATAGTGGGTCTGATTACAGTAGTTTCTCGCTTTTTTATGTCAGGTAAGAGGAAAAGCCTTTCTGAGAAGAAAGTATTTGAACAGAGACCTGAAGGAAGCGAGGGAGCAAGCTATGCAACTATCTTGGCAAAGAGTTCCATGTAGAGGGGACAGCAAGTACAAAGGCCTTGAGGAGGGGCATATTAGAGGAGACAGCAAGAAGGCCACTGAGTGAGGGGAGAGTGATAAGAAATCATTTCAGAGATAGCCAGTGATTAGCATCTGTGGAGTTTAAACATACGACTTTGGATTGTATTCTTCGTGAGGTGAGAAGCCATTGCAGTATTGCCAGAGTAATTTTTCAGAAGCTAGTCTGATTGTTACTTCTTTTCTTAAAAATGCTTTGGTTCCCTGCTTCCTTTGGAGTAAAGTCCAAATGCTTTATTCTGGCACACAAGGTCCTTCACAGTCAGGCCTCTGTCTGTTTATTTAGCATCATCTGCTCCTTTCCCACATGTACCCTTCACTTTAGCCAAATTGGATCACATTCAGTTCCCTGGATGGGTCATGATGATTCGTGTCTTCGTGTCTTTCTGCACAGTTTGCTCTGTGAGAAACCTTCCCCCTCAGCTCACATGGTCACTGGCTGTTTTAGAGGGTCCTCTTTGTGCTCTTGTTCTCTCACCATTCCATTACCCTAGCCACTTTGTACTCAAGCCTCATAGTCTTGGAATGTGTTCTTTTACCAGCCTTGATTTTACTCTTGCCATACCCTTCCCAGCTGAAATTATGCCCATCCTTCAAGAACCAGCTCAGACACTGCCATCTTTTCCTTTTTTTGGACCCTTATAAACACTTTGTCACTCTCTTATATAATTATATAATCATAATTATCTTGAATTAAAATGTTTCTTTGCCTTACCTCACAAATAATCCTTGTGCTAACTTATTTCAGTTCCCTTTGTAGCCCCTAAATTAGGGCTTTGCACACATTTCATATTCAGTAGGTATTCAGGATGTGCAGGATTGATTAGGAAAATGATTGGCTTTCAAGCTGCTAAGGGGCTACTTTTATAGCAAAAATAAATAAATAAAATGAGATGACTATTAAATTAATAAATTGACTATAATGCAACGATGATAGCATAGTAACCCTTGTTGTCTCATATACTAACTACTGGCACCCAAAAATTAGTGTGCCCATTTTGAGATATAGTTTGGTGAAATATATTCAGATGCATAAATGTTCATGGTTTTTGACCCAATCATACCACTTCTAGAAGTCATCTTAGGAAAATAGTACAAACTAGAATGACAATGACAACAGCTACTACTACTACTACTAATGTTGAAAGTTGATGATGTGACAGGCACCATGCAAAGCTGTTTATGTGCATTACTTAATTTAATCCTCAGAATCCTGAGAGGTGTTGATACTGTTAACCTTGTGTTTTAGATGGGGAAACTGAGGCACAAAGAAGTTAAGTGACTTGTCCAAGATCATACAGTTATGTTGTCAAGCTGATTCTCACTCAAGCAGACTAGGAACTCATACTCTTACTTATATGATACAATAAAAAGGTAGACACAAAAATGTTCACAACAGTGTTATGTAAGAGCTTATTTCTTGACTCTCAGTCCTATTCCATTGCTCTATGTGTCTGTCCTTATGCTAGTATCACACTGTCTTGATTACTGTAGCTTTGTGTAGTTAAGTTTTGAAACCCTGAAACATTTGTTTGAAAAGAACTTTGTCTTTTCAAGGTTGTTTTGGCTATTTGGGTCCCTTACATTTCCATATGAATTTCATGGTCAACTTGTTAATTTATGCAACAAAGCCAGCTCAGATTTTGGCAGGGACTTCATTGATCAGTTTGGGAATCATCCAGTAGAATATAGTGCCATTTAAATGTGTGGTAATGAGGACAACAGTAACAGTTTTAAATGTTATAGTGTTAAGTTGGAAGAAGCAGAATATAAAATATGTACACTGTGATGGCAGCTATATGAAAAATATATATGAAAAGTGTTGCTAAAAAGAACTGTTTTCAAGAGAATGAGAAGCCAAGCCACAGACTGGGAGAAAATATTTGCAAAAGACATATTTGACAAGGCTGTTTTCCCCAACCCTGGGGCTGTGGACTGGTACTAGTCAGTGGCCTGTTAGGAACCAGGCCTCACAGTAGGAGGTGAGTGGCGGAGCTAGGAAGCTTCATCTGTATTTACAGTCGCTTCCCATCACTCGCATCACTGCCTGAGCTCCGTCTCTTGTTGAATCAGTGGCGGCATTAGATTCTCATAGGGGTGCTGTAAACCCTACTGTAAACTGCGCATGCAAGGGATCTAGGTTGCGCACTGCTTATGAGAATCTAATGCCTGATGATCTGAGGTGGAGCTGAGGCAGTGATGCTAGTGCTGGGGAGCAGCTGCAAATACAGAATATCATTAACAGAGAGATTTGACTGCACAGAGACTAAATTGCTTTCAGACTCTTATCAAAACCCTATCAGTGAGTGGCAAGTGACAGTTAAGCTGCATCTGATGGCAGGCTTTATAGTGGCAATGAGCATCTTACTTCAATTGTAAAGCTGCATCTGGTGGCAGGCTTTAAGTCAGAATCCAACACTTATTTTAGTCTGCGTGTGGCCTGCCCATTATTTTATTTACTATTCAGTCCGTGCCTCTTTCCCGCACTGCGCACTTGTTTCAGTCACAGTTTTGGTAAGCCCACAAGCTAACCCTAGCAAAAATGAATAAAACACAAGCATCGCTGGAAAGCTTCTTTGAAAAGGGGGAAAGACCCAATGATGAGACAGTAGAAGACTCTAAGACTGCCAACAAAATTAAAGCTGCATTAAAAAAAAATACCAGGAGTCCTACTTAAATTATGGGTTCATTGCAACAGGTGATTCACATTCTCCAAGCCCGCTTTGTATAATATATGGCAACCGGCTATCTAATGAAGCCATGAAACCTTCAAAACTGCTTCGCCACATGGGGACCAAGAACCATGCATTAAAAGACAAGCCTTTGGAGTTTTTCAAAAGAAAATACCGTGAAAACGAAGAACAAGCAATTATTGAAGGCCACTACTTCATCAAATGTTTCTGCACTGAGAGCATCATTCTTAGTGGCTAACTGCATGGCTAAAGCTAAGAAGCCCTTTACTATTGGTGAAGAGTTGATCCTGCCTACTGCTAAGGACATTGGCTATGAACTTTTAGGAGACGCTACAGCTCAAAAGGTGGCACATGTTCCTCTTTCGGCTAGCACCATAAGTAGACGAATTGATGAAAGAGCAGAGGATATTGAGGCACAATTGTTAGAGAGGATTAATGAGTCACCGTGGTATGCAATCCAGGTTGACAAGTCTACCGATGTTGACAACAAGGCAACAATGCTTGTTTTTGTGTGATATATTTTTCAGGAGGATGTGCACAAGGAAATGTTACGTGCACTTTTGTTGCCAACCAGCATCACAGCTGCAGAATTATTCAAGTCTTTGAATGATTACATATCAGGAAAACTGAATTGGTCATTTTGTGTCGGTATATGCATGGATGGAGTGGCTGCCATGACTAGGCGGCTTTCTGGTTTCACTACTCAGGTCAAGGAGGTTGCTTCTGAATGTGAGTCTATGCAGTGTGTCATTCATAGAGAAATGCTGGCTAGCCGAAAAAATGTCACCTGAATTAAACAACGTTTTGCAGGATGTGATTAAAATTATCAACCACATTAAAGTACATGCCCTTAACTCATGTCTGTTTGCACAGCTCTGTGAGGAGATGGACACAGAGCACACACGTCTTCTCTTGTACACAGAAGTGAGATGGCTTTCTAAAGGTAGATCACTGGGCAGGGTTTTTGAGTTACGAGAGCCACTCCAGAGATTTCTTTTAGAAAAACAGTCACCACTGGCAGCACATTTCAGTGACACAGAACGGGTCGCAAAACTTGCTTGTGTGACATATTCAACCTGCTCAACGAACTCCATCTTTCACTTCGGGGGAGAACGACAACTGTGTTCAAGTCGGCAGATAAAGTGGCTGCATTCAAAGCCAAACTGGAATTATGGGGGCAACGAGTGAACTTGGGATTTTTGACATGTTTCTAACATTATCAGAGATTTTGAAAGAGACTGAGCCAGGACCTTCTTTCTCCCAGCTGGTGCACGATCACCTGTCTCAGCTTTCAGGAGAGTTTGAGCATTACTTCCCAACCACAAAAGACTCCCAAACTGGGATGGAATGGATCTGCGACCCATTTGTGAATAAACCAGGTGAATCGACTCTGTCTGTGCTAGAAGAGGATCAACTGCTTGAGATTGCAAATGACGGTGGTCTTAAAAGTATGAGACAACTTCAAATCTCCATACGTTCTGTATTAAAGTCAAGGCAGAATATCCTGAGATTGCCGCAAAAGCACTGAAAAGCCTGCTTCCATTTCCAGCATCCTATCTTTGTGAAGCAGGGTTTTCTGCAGTGACAGCAACCAAAACGAGATTACAGAGTAGACTGGACATAAGCAACACACTTCGGGTGTCACTGTCTCCTATCACCTCCAGATAGAACCGTCTAGTTGCAGGAAAACAAGCTCAGGGCTCCCATTGATTCTGCATTATGGTGAGTTTTGTAATTATTTCATTATATATTACAATGTAATGATAATAGAAATAAAGTACACAATAAATGTAATGTGCTTGAATCATCCCAAAAGCATCCGCCTAACCCTGCCCCGGTCTATGGAAAAATTGTCTTCCATGAAACCGGTCCCTGGTGCCAAAAAGGTTGGGGACTGTTATCCAAAATATACAAAGAACTCTTAAAGCTCAACATTAAGAAAACAAACAACCTGATTTTAAAATGGACAAAACACCTGAACAGACACCTCACCAAAGAAGGTATACAGATAGCAAACAAGCATATGAAAAGATACTCAACATCGTATATCATTAGGAAATTGCAAATTAAAGCAGTAATGAAATACCACTGCACACTTACTAGACTGACTAAAGTCCAAAACACTGGCAATACCAAATGCTGACAAGGGTTGGAGCAACAGGAACTCTCATTTATTGCTGGTGGGAATGCAGACCACCTTGGAGTACAGTTTGGCAGTTTCTTACAAAACTAAACATCCTCTTGCTATACAACCAATCATGCCCTGATTACCAATGAGTGAAATATGCCCTACAACTTTACACAGGTTACATTTTTTACATGCCAAACTAGAAGCAACTAGAGTCTTAGCAAATGAATGGATCAATAAACTGTGGTACATCCAGACAATGAACTACTATTCATTGCCAAAAAGAAATCAGTTATCAAATCATGAAAAAACATGGAGGAACCTTAAATGCATATTACTAAGTTAAAGAAGCCAATCTAATAGGGCTACATACTTTGTGATTCCACCTATAGGACATTCTGGAAAAGGAAAAACTATGGAGACAGTAAAAAGGTCATTAGTTGCCAGAGATTAGAGGAGAGGGAAGGATGAATAGATAGAACACAGAGGATTTTTAGGGTATTGAAACTACTCTGTATTATACTATAATGGTGGATACGTGTCAGTATACATTTTTCTAAATCCATAAAACATATAACACCAAGAGTGAACCCTAACGTATAGACTTTGGGTGATAATAATGTAGGTTCACTGATTGTTAACAGTGGTCAGTGTAGGTTCATTGATTGTAATAAACTTAGCATAAATACAGCACTCTGGTGCTACATGTTGATGGTAGTGGAGGAGGCTCAGGGGTGGGCAGGTATGTGGGAACTCTCTGTACTCTCTGTACTTTTGCTGTGAACGTAAAATGCTGTAAAAAATAAAGTCTGCTTTTTAAAAAAGTTCTCCTAACTTGTGATGATATTTGGATTATGGTTCTCTTTTCCTTTCTTTATTTCCCAGATTTTCTGTAACATATAACTATATTACATTTATAATTTTAAAATTTTAACTGAGTTTTGGCTAATAGAATAAATTCTTAACTTGCGATGCAACCCTTAGTTCTGCAGATAAAAGCCAGTTACCTAACTTTCCAGGAAGAATGAATGAAGGTGACAAGCTGGGGTATAAGGTTATGGTTAGAATGAGCCAGTCTCAGATTTAACACTCAGCTCCTTGAATTTTCCTTTCTCTCTCCAGTCAGTTTCATTCACTTTCTCCTCTGTGTTCTCACTCCCCATTAAAAGCCTCTCCTTCACAGGCCAGCTTAGGACTTTCCTCAGAATCATAGATGAAATTTTGGGAATCTGGCTAGTTTGTGTAGTTGCCATTGGTAAGTGGAATGAATGGTGGCAGAGTAGCATGCGGGCAAGGAGCCAGACGATGTAGTCTGAGCTGCAGAAGCCACTTTTGATAGAAAGTGACTTGGGGAGGGGGAAGAGGAAGTTGTTTAAGCAGAGCTCTTTACTGCCTTCTCTGTCCATGTTTATGTTCTGTCCATTTCTTTGCATCTTGTATATATTGTTTTTTTATGAAATCATATGCTCTTTAAGGGCAGAAACCTGCATATGGTGCTAGGGCTAGTTAAAAGTTTAAATAGGCACACACAGAAGCGAGCTATGTGGCTTGGTGACAGACTGCTGTTCACATGTTTGTAAGTGCCACTGCAGAGTGTTTGTGTTCTAAATAGTTTAGGGGTTTTCTTTCTAGTTTAAGCAGTGTTAAAATCTCAGTATATTGAAATATTTATAGGTGTTACGTGTAATAGGTGGACATTTGAGGTTTGTTCCAAAACAAAAGAAAAATTTAAAGGCCTGCTGAAGTCTATTAATACCAGTGTCAATCAAAGCTAACTTTTTTAGCATTGTGGCTTTGAAGATGATTTCCCCTGCATATTTTTTGGTTGAATTAATCAAAATAAGGGGAAAAACAGTGGTTAACTCAGATTTTTTATTATGATATTTATTTATTAATGGCCTTTTGAAATGTAAAAATCACAATTTTTCATTCTCATTTTCTAGTAAGGTTTAAAGTAAACATTTTTTATATAGATTAAAGAAATAAAATAAGATTCTGCAGTTAAACAGACTTCCAGAAATAGGCACAAAACTGTAGTTTTAAAATAAAGTACCTGCCATTTTAGGAGAGAGATTTATTATTATCAGTTACAGGCTTTGACTTTTGTAGCATCATGGAAAAACTGTACCCTTCAAATTTCAGACTGTCAAAATTTGTTCAAATAGTGTTTATTTTATAAGACAATTTTTTCCCTACTGCAACTCCACTTATGAAACCTGTGTCTTTCTACTGTTTCTTCCTTGTACTCATGGACTTGTGCTTCTGGCACAGATGGAATAACAGAGATTGGATTTACTCTCCTGGCTATAATCACAAAACAAACAAAAGCCCCAGACAGAATATATGAAGCAACAGTTTCATGCACTGAACAACAGGCAGTACAGGACAGTGATCCAGAGAAAGCAGAAACAAACAAGGTGAAGCCTGTAATTATATGTATTAGCTTACAGCCTGGGGAGAGTTCAAGGCTACAGGGTAGGGAGGACCCCATGCGGAGCCTAGCAGTCTCCTTGAGTTGAGGAGATGGAGCTAGAATCTAGGGAGGCCAAGATGGCTAGAGTCTGAAGAGACTGGAGAGGGGAGAGCTGCACAAGGAGAGAGCTTCAGAGGTCTGCAGAGGGTCCCCCTTAAGTTTTCAGATGAGTACTGATCAGTGAATGTGTTATGTGGAGGCTACCCCAAACCACAGAAAGAGTCACCCAAAGGGATTGGAGGGAACAATCCCTGATTCTTTATCAGGGTCAAGAATAGTCTGTGTTTCTACCAACCAGATCAGAAAAACCTCATAAGTCACAGGACATCGGACAGAGTACTCAGAAGGGTATTGCCTCTGTAGTGGGGCACATGTAACCCTAGACTGAAGACTACTCTGATCCCCCCCAACAAAGCTTAAAAGAAAGCCTCAAAAGGATCAAACTGTTTCTAAGTAACTTAACTGTATCTCAGAACAAAGCTCAATATTTATAGGAATACAAAACTATCTAGCACTCACCAAGGTAAAATTCACTTTTAGCCTCCAGTCAAAAATTATCAGGCCTGCAAAGTGGGAAAAATACAACCCATAATGAGGAAAATCAGTCAATAGAAAAAGACTCAGAAATGACACAGATGATGGAATTAGTAGACAAAGACATTAAAGCAGTTACAACTATATTCCATATGTTCTGGAAGGTAGAGGAAAGATTGAGACTGTTAAATACCGATATGAAAGATATGACCCAAATTGAACATCTAGAGATATGTGAAATTAAAAATATGCTGTATAGCATTAACAGCAAATTAGTGCAGGAGGAAAGATTAGAAAACTTAAAGCTATAGCAGTATAAACTATCCAAAATAAACTCAGAGAGGCAAGGAAAAAGACCAGAAAAAAGTGAATAGAACATATGGCCTAATAGACATGTAATTGTAGTCTTGCAGAGAGGAAGGGGTACAGAAAAAAATGTTTTGACAAAACAATGGCCAAAAATTTTCTAAATTTGATAATTATAAACTAAGAGAGCTAAGAAAAAGGGAAACAAAGAACAGATGTGATGAACAGAAAAAAATAGCAATATGGCAAATTTATACCAAACCATATCGATAATCACATTTAATATGAAAGGTCTAAACACTCCAAATAAAAAGCAGAGCTTCATAGATTGGATTAAAAAGCCAGACCCACTGTATGCTGCCTATGAGAAACCCACTGTATGTATAAAAGATACAAATAGGCTAAAAGTAAAAGGCTGGAAAAGGATATTCCATGCTAATACTATAATCAAAAGAAAGCTGGAATAGCTATACTAATTTCAGACAAATTAGAGCAAAGAACATTACCAGGAATAAAGACTATCATAAAAGGGTCAATTCATCAAGTGAAATTAATAGTCTTAAACATGCACCTAATAGCAGAGCTTCAAAATACATGAATCACAAACTGATAGAACTGAAAGGAGAAATAGATCCACATTTATAGTTGGAAACTTCAAAACCTCACCTCTCTCTCAATGATTGATAAAACAAGTAGACAAAAAATCAGCAATGATTTAGAAGACTTGAACAACACTATCAACCAACTAACCTAATTGACATTTATATATTCTACCCAATACAAGCAGAATACACATTCTTTTTAATTGCATGTAGGACATTTATGAAGATAGATCACATTTTGGTCCATAAAACAGTGCCAATAAATTTAAAGTGACTTCAATTATAAAGTATGTACACTGACCAAAAGGGAATTAAATAAAAAATCAGTAACAGAAAGACACCTGGAAAACTCCTAAATACTTAGAAACTAACACATTTCTAAGAAACCAATGGGTCAAAGAAAAAAATCGAAGATGAATTTAGAACATATTTTGTACTGAATGAATGCTCAAAGGAAAATTCATAGTATTGAATGTCTATATTGGAGAAGAAGTCAAGTCATAAATCAGTGTCCTCAGCTTTCACCTTAAGAAACTAGCAAATGAAGAGAAAATTAAACCCAAAGTAAACAAAGGAAATGAGTTAAAGATAAAAACCACAATCAATGAGATAGAAAACAGAAAAACAGTAGAGAAAGTCAGTGAAATCAAAAGCTGGCTCTTTGAGAAGACCAATAAAATAGATAGACCTGTAGCCTGACTGATCAGAAAAAGAGAGAGAAGCCACAAATTTCCAGTGTCAGGAATGAAAGAGGTAACAAGCTACAGATCTTATAATTATTAAGAATGAGAGATAGAATACTTATGCTAGTATATTAGAACCTAGATGAAATTTCAGATCTTGAAAATACAAAAATCCAAAGCTCATCAGGAGAACACTTTAAAAGTCACGTGAAAGAATTGAATCCCACAAAGGAAATAGTCAATGGTCTGATGAATCACAGCATTAGGAAGTCATACCATTTACAATCACCTAATGATGAGAAGGGAATTTCTTAACTCATTCTATGACACTGGCATTACTCAGATACCAAAACCAGACAAATACATTCCAAGAAAAGAAAATTATAGACTAATATCCCTCATGAAATAGTTGCAAAATTCTTAACAAAATATTAGCAAATTGAATACAAAAACATATAAAAACAATAAAATACAGTGACCAAATGGGGTTTATCCCAGGAATGCAAGGTTGGTTTAACATTTGAAAACCAATGTTATGTACCACATTAACAGGGTAAAAAAGAGAGAGCATATGATCAACTCAGTAGCTGTGGGAAAAACATGTTATAAAATCTAACATACCTTGCTGATAAAAACTCAGCAAACTAGGAAAAGAAGAGAACTTCCTCAGTCTGATAAATAAAGAGCATCTATGAAAAACCAATAGCTAAAATCATGCTTAATGCTGAAAGACTGAATTCTAAGATGAGGAATAAGGCAAGATGTCCACTATCACCACTTCTATTCAACATTGTACTGGAGGTTCTAGCCAGTGTGCTAAGATAAGAAAAAGAAGTAAAAGGTGTTCCAGATTGGAAAAGAAGTTAAACTGTTTATTCATAGATGATTGCCTGTGATTTCTGCAAAAATGCTACTAGAACAATTAAGTGTGCTTAGCAAAGTTGCAGGATACAAGATCAATGTAGAAAAGTCAGTTGTATTTCTGTATACGAACAAATGAACAACCAGAAGTTGATATTTAAAAAGAATACCATTTACATTAAAATAAAAATATTAAATGCCTAAGGATAAATTTCATAAAAGATAAGATTTCTACACTGCAAGCTATAAAACATTGCTGAGAGAAATTAAAGAAAACCTAAATAAATGGAAAGATACTGTGTTCAAAGATTGGAAGACTCAGTATTGTTGTCAGTTTTCCCCAAAGATATAGATTCATTGCAGTCTCAATAAAAAATCCCAGCTGGCAGTTTGTAGTAAGTGATGGCTGGTTGTAAAATTTGTGTGGAAATGCAAAGGACCTAGAATAGCCAAAACAATTTTGATAACAGAGATGGAAGACTTAACACTGTTTGATTTCCAGAACTTACAGCTACAGTAATCAAAACATGGTATGGGTGGTAGTTAGTATAAAGATAAACAAGTAGATCCGTGGAACAGGATAGAAAAGTCTAGAAAAAAAATATGTTCAATTAACTTTTTTAGAGACAGTATCTTACTGTGTTGCCCAGGCTGGTCTTAAACTGAACTCCTTGGGCTCAAGCCATCCTCCTGCCTCATCCTCCGAAGTAGCTGGGACGACTATGGAGTAGCTGCACACCACCACACCCAGCTCAATTTATTTTTTTTATTTTTTAATTTGTATTTTTTCAAAATATTATGGGGGTACAAATGTTTTTGGTTCCATGAATCAATTTTGTTATGCTTGAGTCAGGGTTGTAAGTGTGCCCATCACCCCGATAGTGTTCACTGTACCTGTTAGGTAGGTTTTCACCCATCCCCTCCTCCCCCCTCCCCCTGCTTGATTTCCACGGAGTTTACTTCCCTCTGTTCACATGTGTGCTCATCGGTTAGTTCCAGTTTAATAGTGAGTACATGTGGTGTTTGTTTTTCCATTCTTTAGATACTTCACTTAGGGTAATGGTCTCCAGTTCCATCCAAATTGTTGCAAAAGGCCTTCATTCATCCTTCCTCGTGGCTGAGTAGTATTCCATAGTATACATATAGCACATTTTGTTAATCCTCTCATGAATTGATGGGTACTTGGGTTGATTCCACATCATTGCAATTGTGAATTGTGCTGCAATAAACATTTGTGTGCAGGTGTTTTTTTGATAAAATGACTTTTCCTTTGGTTAATACCCAGTAGTGGAATTGCTGAATCAAATGGTAGGTCTACTTTTAGTTCTTTGAGGAATCTCCATACTGTTTTCCATAGAGCTTGTACTAATTTGCAGTCCCATCAATTGATTTTTGAAGAAGTTGCTAAGCCAATTAAATGGAAGAAGGATCATCTTTTCAAAAACAAAGGTTTTAGAACAATTTGATCTTCATATTTTAAGAAAAGGTGAACCTTGATCCATACATCATATATAAAAGTTAACTCAAAATTGATCATGGACCTAAATGTGAAGCCTGAATCTATAAAATCTCTAGAAGAAAATCTTTGTAACTTTGGGTTTGATAGCAATTTATTAGGTACAACACCAAAAGCATGATTTACAAAAGAAAAAAAATGATAAATTGGACTTCATCAGTATTAAGAATATCTCTTTGAAAGCCACTTTTAAGAAAAAAGAAGGATAAGCCACAGACTGGGATAAAATATTTGCAAAAGATATATCTGATAAAAGACATATATTCAGAATATATAAAGACTTCTCAAAACTCAATAATAAGAAAACAAACACTCAGTAAAAAACAGGCAAAAGTTTGAACAGGTACTTGATCAAAGAAGATACATGGATGGCAAATAAGCACATGAAAAGATGATCAACATCATTAGTTATAAGTGAAATGCAGATTAAAACTACAATAAGATACCACTACATACACGTTAGAATGTCTTCAGTTAAAAAGGCTAACAGTACCAAGTGTTGGTGGGGATGTGGAACAGCTGAAATTCTCATACACTTCTCATGGGAATATAAAATGGTATAGCCACTTTGGAAAACAATTTGGCACTTTCTTAAGGACTTAAAACAAATACCTACCATGTGACCCAGCCATTCCACTCCTAGGCCTTTGTCTAAGAGAAATGAATGCATATGACCACATAGAGATTTGTACACAAATATTCATGGCAGCTTTGTGATAGAGAAAAATGGAAAACATCCAAATGTGCATCAACAGGCAAATTTGTGATATATCCATGCAATGGAATACTTTTACTCAGCAATAAAAATGAATGGTCTAGTGTGGCGGTTCATGCCTGCAATCCTAGCACTTTGTGAGGCGGAAGTGGGAGGATAGCTTGAGGCCGGAATTTTGAGACCAGACTGGGAAACATAGCGAGACCCCCATCTCTACAAAAAAATTAGCCAGTCATGGTGGCATGCACCTGTAGTCCCAGCTACTCGGGGGGCTGAGGCTTGAGCCCAGGAGTTCGAGGTTACAGCAAGCTACAATTGCACCACTGCACTCCAGCCTGGGCGACAGAACAAGACCCTCTCTCAAAAAAACCCCCAGAACTATTATTGATAAAATAAATGGTTGATTCTCAATATAATTATAGTAAGAGAAAGAAGCCAGAAAAAAAGGACCTATTATATGAAATTCTATAAAATACAAATATTCAGAAAGCACATCAGAGACCTGAACTATGGAGGAATGAGTTATAAAGGGAAATAAGGAAACTTTTGTGGGTGACAGATATGTTCATTATCTTGATTGTGGTGATGGCTTCATGGATGTATATACATATGTCAGAACTTACCAAATTGTATACTTTAAATATGTGCAATTTATTGTCACTTAATTATATCCCAAAATCTGTTAAAAAAAAAAAGAAGGAAAAGGTACTTTATATGTGTTCTTCAACATTTATAACATGCTGCTCAAATTTCAGAATCACATAACGGACTCAAACTAATTTTTTAAATAATTTTTCAGTGATTGAGTTTGAGGTGGTAAAACCACATTCATTACATATGTCAAGTTTACTTATAATTTTAGCTTACTATAAAATCGAAAAACCATATCAATTTGTGTTTTCTGAAATTCTGAATGAATTTTCAGAATGATAAATATAAAATGTTAGGTTTTATTTTACTGTCAGATTGAACGTTGTTATCCAACTGCATAATAAATAAAGGGAAAGAAAGGAAAGAATGTTGTAAGCCCCCAAGTGCAAAATGGAGGATGTCAACAGAATTATAGTCTTAGGAGAAATTCTTATGATCATGATTGGATGACTAGGGATATCTATGGTAGGTAGAAGGGTGGCCCCTTAATCCCTAGAACTTGTTACCTTACAGGAGAGAAGGGGCTTTGCACATGTGAATAAGGTTAAAGATTTTGAAGTGAGGAAATTATCCTGTGTTATCTAGGTGGACCCAACTTAATCATGTGGGTTCTTAAAAGCGGAGAAACTTTCCTGGCTATGGTCAGAGGGAGGTGGGACAACAGAAGAATGATCAAAGAAATGGAACATTGCTGGCTTTGAAATGTTACATTGGTGGCTTTGAAGATGGAGGAAGGGGGCCACCAGCCAAGAAATGGGGGCAACCTCTAGAATCTAAAAAGGGTCAGGAAATGGGTTCTCTCCTAAAGCCTCTGGAAGGAATGCAGCCCTGCTAACACCTTGATTTTAGCCCAGTTGAGACCCATTCTGGACTTCTAACCTCCAGAACAAGAAGATAATAAATTTGTATTATTTTAGCCACTAAGTCTGTGGTAACTTTTATGGCAGCTCTAGAAAACTAATACCATATCTAAGCAAATAAAGCTCAGAATTGATGTTTTGCCAAAGGTTTGTAATAGAAAGTGAACTTTGTATACTAAAATAAACTTTTCTATTCTTTGGGAATTGTTTTCCCTTCCATGTATCAAACCTAATTTCCCTATAAAATAAAACATGTATTTAATCATTAAAAAGTAATTCTGAATATAAAATACTAGACTTGGAATAAACCTTAGATATTCTAGTCTAACCTCCTGAAATTTACAGATGGAGAAACTGAGTAAGGACCAGAGATTCCACAGCTAGTGACCAGTAGATCTGAGTTTCCTGGCTCTTTCTTCTTTCCATACTGTTAGGATGAGGATTTAAGGTGGCCAAGGTTTTTGTTCTTTCTATACAGACCCAAAGTACTGTTCTTGTACAGTTTTTCTCTTGGACATATAATGGACTTTGGGAAACAATTTATATTATAGTGCTTTAATGAGATAATACTGTGTTATAAGAGGATGCAATATTATACAAAACTTTTGTTTTAGGTTTCTTCTGTCTGCATCCCAGCTCTGAACCGTCTCTTCCTCCAGTTGCTAGTTAATGTATACTCAGAGATTGAAATGTAGCTGTGGTTCTCTGTTCTTGACTGTCCATGTTTAAACTAAATATAATTAGTAAGATAAATCTGCTATGTGTTGTGTATGTACAGACATACACTTATAATACACTTCAGAGATAGATTTTAATTATGTTTACTTAATTATTACCCTTGATTAGAACAGAATTTTATTTTTACTTTTATAGTTGAACACTTGGATACAGTGTAATACTCCAGATTAGATTTTTCAGATTAAATTTAGAGAAGGAATATAGCCAACCTGTAACGTTATTTCAGCACTGATTATTTCTAACGTCTGATATTTTACCATCTTTGTGTTGGCTGCTTTTGACAATCACAGTTCATTTCACCATTTATTAAGTGCTATTTATGTGCCATTTACTTATACAAGGCAGTGGGGATACAAAAATGAATAGGAACACATTCTCTACGTATAGTGTTCACAGACTTTTGTCATATGTTACCTTGTTGGCCTGTTCTTAGAAATCATCAGACTTGGAACCAAATTGTTTGGGCCCTAATGAATCAACTTAACAATCTACCACAGTATCACAGGTAGAAATTTGACTTTTCTATCAAAAATATGGGCCAGTAATAGAGGCTCATTCCTGCTGTCTTTACCCTTACTAAAATGTAAGTTCCATGGAGAAGGAAATTGTTTTCTGTTGTTTAATAAATAGGTGAATGGCTCCTACTTATCCTTCAGCTTTGAACTCAGATGTTCCTTTCTTAGAGTGTTCTCACAGAGCTGGCCACCTCCTCCTTTAAGGATATTTTTTGGCTTACATCCCATTGGCCAGAATTTAGTCACATGGCCATACCTAACTGTAAGGAAAGAAACTGGGCCTTTATTCTGGGAAACTTTGTGTCCAGTTAAAAAGTGGAGATTTTATTGCTAAAGGAAGAAATGGAGCAAAGGATATTGAGAATTAATTACTAGTGGTGTCTGCCACAACTTTAACAGTGATGACTGTCAGACATACCTTTGAGCTAAGGGGTCTCATGACCTGATTTGAAGCCAGATACAGCTTGCGAGAGGTAAGAGGCAATGCATAAAGTCAAGAAAGTACCAGAGAAGGATTCAGATGCTGCCTTAGGAGGTAGAAGAGCAGTAAATGGTTTTATTTGAATAATAGTTTGGTGCTGAAGGACAATGAGAGGAATAGAGCAGTAACTTCAGATACTTCCTAAGTGCAGTAGAGCTGGTTTGAGTTTTTAAAACTGTTCAACTGCAGCCAAAAGTACTACAGGTCAAGTATTCCTTATCCGAAATGCTTGGGACTAGAAGTGTTTTGGATTTTGGATTTGTTCAGGTTTGAGAATAGTTGCATATACGTAATGAGATGCAGTATCTAGGGGATGAGAACCAAGTCTAAACATGAAATTCATTTACACACCTTACCCACACAGCCTGAAGGTAAGTTATAGGTAGGTAACTTATACAATATTTTAAAGAATTTTGTGCATGAAACAAAGTTTGTGTACATTGCACCATTAGAAAGCGAAGGTGTTGTGTGTGAAATTTTCTACTTCTGGAATCATGTTGGAATTCAAAAAGTTTTGTTTTGGAGCATTTTGGATTTTGGATTTTTGACTTAGGGATGCTAAACCTAATCAGAAGTGAGAATTGGACATTAAAAATTTAAGAGCCACTGTTTTATTTTCCTATTAGGTCATAATTGCATCAACACTTTTATCTTAATTGCTATGTAGAACCTGATGACTCTCCAGTATGTAACTGTCACCCAGACTTCTCTCTTGAGCTCAGGCCCTCTGATTACCTTCTGGATATCTCACAAGCACCCCTTGCTCACCATGCCCCAGCCAGAGTTCTCTTGCTGTCCATAAAAGGTACTCTAAAATGTTTGAATTAAATTGAAGAGAAAGAATCAAAAGTCCTAATGAGTGGAACCGTAAAATGTTTCATCTTTTTTTCTAAGTTTAAAAGATCTGATAGTAGCCATGCGTTATTTTTTTTGAAATCTCACTGTCCAGTGTTAAACGTAGCCGTATTCCCTTTAAGGCTACCATGCCTGGCCCAACTATTTAAATAATACAAAAATAAAATTTAAGAGGTGAAAATTCCTTCTTATCCCCACTCCTCCCAAATCTCATTCTCCACTGTTTTAACAGTGGGCATCTGTTCAGTGAGTTTTTTGCAAACTTCTTGTATGTATAAGCAAATACACACACACACATGTTCTTTTTCCCTCCTAAAAATAGGATCATATTACAAATTGTTCTGCAACTCACCATTTACTTAATAGTACGTCTTGGACATCTTTCCATCTTTTCATGTCAGTAATAGAAGATTGTTTATCTGGAATGGTTAAGACCTCACCTTTTCCATATTAGTGATATTTTCAGAGTTTAGCTGTCTTAACTCGAGGAGAAAATGATGAAAATGATATTTTGGCATGTAATATTCGCTTAATTGTAATCCAGTACCCTAAAATGATTGCACCCACCAAAATCCACAAACTGGAAACCATGGTTGGTTGCTGCAAATAATTAGGATACACCAAGCTGTTTGTATCATGTGTATTTTTTCCAATGTGACATTGTCAACTGACTTTTTTTTTTTTTTAATGGCCCAAAGGACCAGATCATCACTGGGCACCATGCACCATAACAATACACTTCATCTATTACAATGGTATTCTTTTTTAATGGACGAACATTTACAAAATCCTTTCCTAATTCAGTTGTTTGGATGTTTTTGGTGTTTAGACCTTAGCTAAATGATTATCTACTACATAGGTTTATCTCATCTTTTTTAAAGACCACATAATATTTTGATAGTATGCATTTTTCAGATTTTATTTAAACATTTGCATTACCATCTTCTTGAGGAAAATTTTGAAATACTTTTATTTACTTATACAATTAATTTAGCTGTAACTAAGCGATCTGTAAATGTTTACTTGAACAGATCTATGCCTGTGTTCTTCCTACTCTTGACTCTTCCCCCATGCATTCAAGCATATCTTCTTTCCTCATCTTAAGCCTTTGCTCTCCTCTTTCCTTTCACCCAAAGAATTTTGTGTTTTCCCTTTATAACCCTAGGGTAAGGGTCAAACGTCTCACCTGTCATTTTTGCATCTTTATACATCCCTCTTCTGCTTAATTTTTGTGCTCACAATATGCTACCTTTCTCTTATTTTTGGTTCTTCTCAATGTTTACCACTGCCTAGTGCCCTTGGGAGATGCTAGAGGATACACAAAAATCAGCATTTTTTTCCTTTTAAAAAAAAGCCTTTTAGCCAAATACTTACTCATAAAATACCATTTTATTCTAAGTATTATCCTCAGAAAGATTTGAGAGGTAATTGCATCCACAAAATAAACACTAAGTGTTAAGAAAAGTGAGCAATCAGATAATAAAAGAGTATGTAAAAATGAAAAACATTATTACTGAATTTTTTTTTAAATCCCTTGAGCAGACTAAACAATATATTCAACATAGCTGATGATCAAATGGTGATCTAAAAATTCCATCAAAGAAAATCTCTCAGAATGTAAAGCGGGAGACAAAGGTGGAAACTGAGAGCCCAGTGGTTCTCACCATATTTAGCTGCACATGAGAATCATTTAACATGCCTTTAAAAACACTGATGCTCTGGCCCCACCACAGGCCAATTAAATCCAGACTTTCTGGGGGTGGGGCCAAGACATCAGTAGCTTTTTTAAGATTGCCAGGAGATTTTAATGTTTAGGTTTGAAAAAATACTTAAGAAATCTGAAGGATAAAGCCAAAATGTCCCTAGATTTGGCCGATGGGAAGCACAGAAAAAAAATCCCAATAGATATATTTTAAAAAACCCAAAATGTTCAAAGGCTGTCTGATAAGACTTCTAGAAGCAGAGGACACAGACATTGAAGGAAAAGAAGTAATAGAAAAATTTCTGGAGTTCCCCAGAGACTTGTCTTCAGCAATTAAGGGCCAGGATATCAAGGCCCCTGCAGGATCTAAGGAAAGAAGACAAATACCTGAGCATATCCTTGTGATATGTCTGAACTCCAAGAATAAAGAAGATTCTTAAGAAAAGATGAGAACCCCTGTGTGCACTCTGGAGTAACTAACCCAAGCACAGCTGCTGCTTTTCCCCTCAGATGCAGCGCTCTAGTTAATTCCCCTGGCTCATGCCTGCTCTTTCTTATGCTGACCCCAGGCCTAGAGCTTCTCCAGGCTCCCTTGGGAAGCGCTGTTCTTAGAGTTGATGTTTGGAAGGCAATATGCTCTTTGTTCTCTCCTTCAGTCTGATCTCATCTGCTTTCTAGTTTCCAGGAATTCCCCCCCCCCCCCCCGCCGAGTTCTAATTTAATGATATACACCTTTTCTTGTTTTCCAGCTCAGTTAAAAGGTTTTACAAATTTTAAAAACTTTTTCTTGTCATCCCAATGTCATCGTAAAGAGAGAAGGTTGATGACTTAGTACTGTCTTTCCACCTTTTTGAGGCCATATAGGGTAAAATCATATTAAAGGGGAAAAAACTATATTCAGGTTCATTCTTTATTGTATAACATTAACATTTGAATAGTTTAGTATTTTTTAGGGTTTTTTTTGTTTTGATATTAATATAGCCCTTTGCTTCCTGCTTATTTAAAAACAGTAATTTAACTAAACGGTCAGAGTTAAAGCAAATTTGGTCTGCGTTAAAGCAAATTTGGTCAGAGTTAAAACAAATTTAGCTTTGCTTTCTTCAGTAATTATTTGTACTGAGAAGAAAAGTGAGTTTACCAAAGAACTGTCATCTTTCTGAAAACCCTCCTGTTAGACAGTAGCATAATCTGATGCAAGATATCTATATTCTGACAAAGAGAACAGCAGCATAGTAATACACATGGGGAATTAGCGGATAAGGCTTTAAGATGACTTCTCATTTGGGGGGATCTGATAATTTAGTTATGTTAACCGAAGTTTTTAGTACACTGTTGATGAAATATTAAGCGTATTCTCAATTTTATATTACGTCTCAGGTGTTTGCTGACTAGCACTTTGGAGAGTGCATGCTTATCTGGCATGTCCATAACAGAACAAACTGTGTGTTCCCTTTCTGATGTGTGCTAGGTAGTAATTTTCAACCTTTGGACAGTTCAGCACAGTAAGCTTTATCATAGATTAATATCCATAGCTACATAGTGGTTTTAAATCCAGGGTGAGGGAAAGAAGAAGAGTCTCTCTTATGAAAATAGTGAAACTTTCTCAGTGTGTCCTAAAGGTTTTTAAGAATTGTCTGTTCTTAACTGTGTTTTTCATGTCACACTCGATCAAGGAAAAAGGGTTTTATTTATTTGTTTTGTTTGCTTACAAAAACCTATACTCCTAATGGCTTAAGGGGAAATATTAAAGGATGCAAGTAATCATAGTAATCTCAGGGGACAGCTCTTGTCAGTAGTACTGAGTCCCTACGAAGAGTAGTACCATGAATAATTAAAACACAAAGATAAAAACAACAAGAAAACAAACGTTTCTGAACTTTCAAAAGCACATAAATCTGGAGAAATAAAGAAAGGACCTGAATTTTCCCAGTGTTAATACGATGACTTACATCCTTTGAAGTGTTGGAACAAAAAATGAAGAGCAAGTTCCTTTATCAAATGGGACTTATAAAGCTAGCAGATCAATTTATGCAATTCCCTATTTATTTGAATTTAAGCAAGGCATTGTTTCCAAAGCAGTAAGGTTAGAACCAAAGAAAATGTTTCTTTATTGACAATATTTTCATTTAAAAATTTAGCTGAACTCCAAATCATGAGCATTCAAAAGATAGCATTGTCTTTGGATATGCTGTGGTCATGTTTGCTCAATGCTTCGTTTTTAATTTTTTGTGACATTTGCACATGTACGCACTCAGTGATTTGAAAGCCAAGTGGCAGACGTCATGATGCCCCTGACTACTTCAGCATGTGTATCCCAAGAACAAGGATATTATTCTACATAAAACCACAATACTATATCACACTCCAGATCTTACATTATACAATAAAAATAAACTAATATACAGTCTTTTCCCAAATTTCTATAATTCTCCCAGAAATGTCCTTTTATAACTTTTTGCCCCCCTAATCCAGGATCCAGCCAAGGATCACTGGTTATACTTGGTTGTCCTATCTCTGTAGTCTCCTTTAAGCTAGAACAGGTCTCCTGTCTCTCTTTTCTCCCCACCCTCTTTTATTTCTTTTGTCCTTTATAACATTAACATTTTTCAGAAATCTAGGTCAGTTGTCTTATAGAATGTCCTACAATCTCATTTTGTCTTTTCTTCTTGATTAGTTTCTGGTTAAATGTTTTTGATAGGAATACCACATAGGTGATGTATACTTCCCACTACATCACATCAGAAGACACAGTAATACCAGTTTGTCTTATTATTGTTGCAGAGTTTGGTTGTGATGCGGATTGCTTGCTAAGGTGATATCAGTCAGATCATTTCATTGGAAAGGTGCTTTTTCCATTTTTAATAGTAAGTAATCTGTAAGGTGATACTTTGAGACTGTGTCGCTGTCCTTTCCCAATAACCTTACACCTGATGTTTTTAATTTGTTCAATGCTTTAAACCAGAATTTACCCAGGGGTCTATTGATGAATGTCAGTATATCTATGAAGCCTCAGGAAATTTTTTTGTGTGCTTGTATTTTCCCAAGGATATAGGCCATGACCCACAAAATATTTAGAAGATCTTTTCCCTCTGTTGTTGAGGTGCCTTCTGCAAGTTTGTGTGCATCAGACAAGTGTGTTTTAAGCAGTAGGTTTCAACCCTGTTCATCTAATTTTCCTGATTATCTTGCCCAGCATCATGTAGAGCTAGGTACTTAATTTTTGTTGTTTGTTTGAGAACGATTTGTTCTGGCCTTTGCTTATCCTAAGCCAAACATTTGTATCTTTTATGTTTGGTATAAACTGTACTAGAAACTAAAGTAAAGGGGCTTAGCTCCTGGTTTTTGGTGTTCTCTTTGAAGATTTTTGGGCACAGCAGTTTGATTTGTGTCTTTGTTGACACTGAAGTCAACAGTGGTTCTTTGGAAATGAGTTAAAACATTACAATATATGTTTTAGTTGTCAAATTATTAGTTATATCAATAAGACATTTTTCACAAGTACAAAATAGCTCTTTTTGACTGTGTAGACAAGAGGGCCCAGGAGGTGAGCCTTAAGTTTGTTATTAGCCTAATATGGAATAGCTATAGAAGTGGTTAATTCTTGGTCTTCCCTGCTCAATCAGTGAGCACTGTGGAATTGATCATGGCAGTGGCTAGAGGTGTTTTGTTTAGCCTGTTAATTAGGCTATTTGTCACATTGGTTTGCTTTACATGAAAAAGTGTCTGTCAGGTGACAGATAATAACAATAAGAGCTAACATTTGAATAGTATACTTTTAAAATATACATTATACCACTTAATCCAGGAGATCACCCATGAAAGTAGATATTTTTATTCTAATTACACAGGTAAGGAACAAAGTCTTAGAGAAGTTAAAGTAGCCAACATCAAACAGCTTGTAAGGAGCAGAGGAAGAACCCCCAAATTGTATTACAAATTATTTGCACTTTCTGTCTTACCATTAAAAAAGGCAGAGCATTCTAGGGAATCTAAATATGAACAAATATGGCCTTTGCTCTGAAGAATCTTTTAAATCTAATAGGCATGTCTTCTTATAAACATATTGTAGACAACAAATTGAGGGAAGAGCTAAGGAAGCACCTAAAAGGGCAAAATGACCTCCAAATACAGGATCAAGGTTGGTATGATGGAAGTAGCATTTGAAAGGGGAGAATGTTTGGGGAACAAGAGCGAGAGTAACCAAAAGCATGGATGTGGACTTTTTATAGGAGTGGAATTGGTCTAATTTGGCTAGAGCATGAGCTTCATGGAAAAAAGTAAAAGAAAGTAGTGGAAGCTAGAACTGAAAGATAGTTTAGGGCTAGATTGTAAAGGGCCTTGAATGTCATAGGGAAGGCAAGAGATGAAAAATGTGGTCCTGCAGAAGACCCAGTAATGATGATAAATGTAATACTTACATTTTAAAGTTATGAATCTGTGCTAATCTCTTACCATATGTTCTCTCATTAATGTTTCACTGTAACCCTATGAACAGTGTACTATGTCCATTTTACAGATGAGAAGCTAAAGCTCAGCAAGATTAAATAAATAGCTAACGTCAAGAGCTGGGAGCTAGGACTCAGGCTCAGGTTTGTCAGCTTCTAAAGCCTGTTCTGTTTACCACTGTGGTAGACTGATACTTCTTTCATCAGATTGCCTGAGAAGTTCTTAATTCCCTCAAGAATATGGCTATAGGAAAAGGATGTTTTCAAAGTTCTGAGAGGACGGCTTCTTACTGTGTATTTGTGTTAAGGAATATAATCACTACCAAATCTGACTTGTACCACTCTCTAATTTGGGACCAGAACTAGATGGGAAATTAAAGAATTGGATGATGTTTTATTTCCACACCTGATGACATCAATACATGCTCGTAGCAAATGCTTTTGTTTTCATTTTCTGTGTCTAACCTTACTGGCCCTAAGTAAATCTTAGGTTGGGTAAAGCTCAGTTCCTAGGGGCATTTAAGATGCTTAAAGAAGTGATATTTTTCCTAGCTAAAATATGTTTCTTCTCGGCAGGTTCTCTACTTATAAAAGACAATGACTACTGATGAAGGTGCCAAGAACAATGGAGAAAGCCCAGCAGCCACTGTTGCTGAACAGGGAGAAGATATTACCTCCAAAAAAGATAGAGGAGTATTAAAGGTGAGGCCACAAAGTTGAATGACATACAGGGAAATCTGCTATCTGGAACGATTGTTTATAAAACCTTTTTTTGAGGGGAGCTAGGGATGGATAATGTTTATTGAGGCTTACTAAGTGCTAAACACTATAAATTCTCATTTCATCTTCATAACTCTGAGGTTTTTATTTTTATTTATTTAATTAATCAGTTTATTTATTTTTGAGACAAGAGTCCTCGCTTGGTCACCTGGCTAGAGTGCAGTGGCATCATTGTAGCTCACCGCAACCTCAAACTTGTGGGCTTAAGCGATCCTCTTGCCTCAGCCTCCCGAGTAGCTGGGACTACGGGTGCACTCCACGACGCCCGGCTAATTTTTCTATTTTTTGTAGAGACGGGGTCTCGCTCTTGCTCAAGCTGGCCTCGAACTCCTGAGCTCAAGTGATCCTCCCACCTCGGCCTCCCAGAGTGCTAGTATTACAGGTGTGAGCCACCACACCCGGCCAATTATTGTTATTTTTCTTAAGAGACAGGGTTTCGTTCTGTCACTCAGGCTGGAGTGCAGTGGCAGGATTATAGCTCACTGCAGCTTTGAACTCCTGGGCTCAAGCAATCCTGCCTCAGCCTCCTGAGTAACTGGGACTACAGGTGCATGCCATCATGCCTGGCTAATTTTTTTTTATTTTTTGTGGAGATGGTGTCTTGCTATGTTGCCAAGGCTGGTCTTGAACTCCTGGTCTCAAGCAGTCCTCCCACCTCAGCCTCCCAAAATGCTGGGATTACAGGTGTGAGCCACCACACCTGGCCCATTATTACTATTATTTTTTTAGAGAGAGTGTCTCACTGCCTCCCAGGCTGCCTCAAGCAATCCTCCCACCTCACCTTTCTGAGTAGCTGAGATTTTTATTTTTAATTTCAGATTATAGATGGTGAAATTGAGGCCAGGCTAGGTAAGTTAACTTGCCCGATATTATATATCTTAGTAAATGCAGATCCTGGGGTTCAGGTTCTAGTTACGGCTGATCTAAAGGGCTCTGTCTCCCTATTCTCAGAGTGTACAAATGGGTTAATATTTTAATGTGTCATTTTAGTATACTAAAATTAGCTAATTATAATTTTAAAGACTTTTTTACAGGGAAAAAAGCTAACTTGCAAAGTTCAAAAGGATTTATTTCTACATGCAAATAGTGTTCCTGTGTGCAGTAAAGATATTTTTTGAGGTTTCATCAGTGAATATGTCTTACTTTTGAATTAGCTTTCCTACTTATTAAAACACTATACAGTCATGCACTGCATAACGATGTTTTGGTTGTTGACAGACTGCATATAGAATAGTGATCCCATAAGATTATAATGGAGCCAAAAAATTCCTATCACCTAGTAATGTTGTAGCTGTTGTAACATGGTAGTGCAATGCATTACTCATGTGTTTGTGGTGATGCTGGTGTAAAACCTGGTGCACTGCCAGTCATATGCAATTATGTGTAGTATATAATAACTTGATAATAAATGACTATGTTGTGGGTTTATGTATATACTATACTTTTTATCATTATTTTAGAGTATATACTTCTACTTATAAAAAAAAGTTAACTGTAAAACAGCCTCAGGCAGGTTCTTCAGGGAGTATTCCAGAAGAAGCCATAGGAGATGCCAGCTCCATGCATATTATTGCCCCTGAAGATCTTCCAGTGGGACAAGATGTGGAGGTGGAAAACAGTGATACTGATGATCAAAATATTGCTCGTGTGATAGACCCTGTGTAGGCCTAGGTTAACATGTGTGTTTGTGTTTTAATTTTTAACAAAAAAGTTTAAAAAGTAAAAAAAAAGTTTTTTTTAAATAGAAAAATCTTATAGGATAAGGATATAAAGAAAGAAAATATTTTTGTACAGCTGTGCAACACATTTGTGTTTTAAACTAAGTGTTATTAAAAAAGAGCCAAAAGTTTTAAAAAAGTTTATGAAGTAAAAAAGTTATAATAAGCTAAGGTTAATTTATTGTTAAAGAAAGAAAATTTAAAAAATAAATTTATTGTAGCCTAAGTATACGGTGTTTGTAACGTCTACCGTCAGTAGTGCACAGTAGTGTCCTAGGCCTTCACATTCACTCACCACTCACTCACTGACTCACCCAGAGCAACTTCTAGTCCTGCAAGCTCCATTCATGGTAAGTGCCTTATACAGGTGTGCCATTTTTTCTTTTATACTGTATTCTTACTGTACCTTTTCAATGTGTAGATATTTTTAGATACACAAAGGCTTACAATTGTATTAATACTACAACTGCCTACAGTAACATGCTGTATAGGTTTGTAGCCTAGGAGCAATAAATAGGATATACCATCTAGCATAGGGGTGCAGCGGGCTGTACCATCTAGGTTTGTATAAGTACACTCTATGATGTTTGCACAATGACAAAATCACCTAATTATGCACTGCTCAGAATATATCTCTGTCCTTAAGCAACGCATGATTGTATATATTTTTTCACTCTGTAGTTAATCATTTTCCCATGTATTTTTTATTTGTATCACAATGGTATGAGACACAAATAAAATACAGAATCAGAGCACCTCTTGATTCTTTCATAAGTGAATAAATTAAAGCTGAGAGAGGTTAAGTGGCTTTAGTCACATTAAGAAGTTATTTCTTCTATGCTATTATTACACATAGAAGTTTTGTATAGTTTTGTTTTCCTTTTCCTGGAAAGATTATCTTATACATTCTAAATATTACCACTATGCTAAGTTTTAATATCTCCTGTGTCAGTAGTAGTGGATAAGAATTTTTGAGTTTGTTTTGTCTTACAAAAAATATTGCTTATGTGAAAGCTTTTCTTCTTTGCCTAGATCTCTTCTGAATGTATATGTATTGCTATTTACTTGCTATGTGCCAAGCCAAATTTTGGAGACTTGCATCTATAGAATAAGGGTTTTATGCTATAGATTTACATCATGATATCTTCTTTCAGATGTCTTCTCAAACTTGTAGCTATAATTACTCATCCCAAATTCCAGGACGCTTCTAGAGACAGTAGAGATTCTGCAGGCTGTCCTCAGCATCTTCCTACCTAAGACTTTCCCTTGCATCTTTTCAGAGTGCCCATTTCTAGAGAACAGGGTCCTCAACTTGCCTGAGACCCTGCTTTGTTCTAGGGAGTAAATCTAACAACAGGATTTTTAAACTTACAAGAAAATGTTTGAGATTGGAAGCTCTTTAAATCATATCATCTGTCATTGTCTAGAGCCTCAGATTTCACCATGGGGGCTTTTGATTAAGATTAAATAGGTCTAGTAACTGTGTGATCTAGGGCAATTTAGTTTAACTTCTCTGTGATTAAATTTCCTGTTTATAAAATTAGAATAATAATACCACCAATCTCATCAAGTTACCAGGATTAGGTAAAGCACTTAGCACAGCGTCTGTTCTGTAGTAATCTCTCCTATTAACTATTATATTTTTTAAAAATAAAAGAACCTAGGCAGGTCTGGAAAGTCAGTAACTATCAGAGGAAGATAAAATTTGGGTTTACATTTTTTAAATGAACTGAGACTAGATTGTATACTTAAGGCAACTCCAGATTTAGGCACAGGTTCATCTTGCTGGGGAAGCCTGAAGTGATACCACAGTATCACTTGCAGATGTGGATGGCTCTCTGTCTCCCTGGTAGCCATTCATCCCCTATGCCCAATTATTTGTTTACAGCCCTAGAAATGCAGATTCCCTCCATGTGAGGCTGACAGTTGGGCATAGGCTCCCAAATACCACATGCAGTTCATGAACATGAACATTTGTAGAATATCTTATGATTTCTTTTAGATTAATTTTTTAAACTTTTTTTTTCTTTTGAAGTCCTAGAAGGGCAGTAATAAATGTTTCTTTTCCTTTAAAGAGTGTTTGGGGAATGGGTGTGGTGGCTCATGCCTGTAATCCCAGCACTTTGGGAGGCCAAGGTGGAAGGATCTCTGGAGACCAGCCTGGGTAACATAGTGAGACCCAGTCTCTACAAATTAATTTTTAAAAAATTAGCTGAGCGTGATGGAATGCGCCTGTAGTCCTGGCTACTCAGGAGGCTGACACAGGAGGATTGCTTGAGCCCAGGAGTTCAAGGCTGTGATTGTGCCACTGTACTCCAGCCTGGGTGACAGAGTGATACCCTGTCTCTAAAATAAAAAAGAGTGTTTGGGCTTTTGAGTAAGAAAGTTGTGGAATCTAAGTTCACAGTGTTTATGTTGGGCAAGGGGGATATAACTCAAAAAAAAATTTTGGAGCAAATGAAATTGAATTCTTTAAATAAAAACTTAAACCCTTCCCCAAAAAAGATGTTCATCGGATGTTAGCTACCATCCTCTGTTATCTACTGAAAATGATTCATTTGGCATAGATAATTGACAGACTAAATTAGCCACCACATGCCTGGATTTGATTTGCTTTTCCCAGAACTGACCAACTGCGTTAGCAGCTTGCTCTGCCAAGAACCAAATAAATATACTCGATTTTACAATAGCTGAATACTTTTCAGCTTGGAGCTTTTTTTGGTACTTCCTTTACTAGAAAACAAGTTATTCAGTATTAAACTGTGCAGTGATACTAATAGTAGTATATTTGAATATTTTTCAAATAATAGGAAGTATAACCTGCCTGTTAGAGCAGGAAATTGGGCTTTCTGAAATTAAACCAAACTAGCAGACTTTAGTCAGAAGCTAATATTTTTAGCAAAGGAGGGAAGTAAATAAAATCACACGTTTGAAACTTTCCTTTAAACTTCTTTTTGAATGTTTTTAAAAGTCCACCAATCTTTCTAAGTCTGATTGTATATGGACTAGCTCAGAAGTTTGTGTTTTGAGAGATTTTAGTGTCAAAGGATAGGGTGTTAACCCAATGAAGCAGGATTTATTGGTTAATTCTTTTGAGGGAATAAATATCGTGGTCAGGAATAAAATTAAATATAACATAAAACAGATTAGTAAAGGACAATTTTCTAACAGTGGGGGTTATTGCTAGAGAAGGAAGCCTTTAGAAAGGATGGATAGTAGTATGTTTGCAGATCTGCCTGGGTGTCTTGGGATGAACTGTGTGACCTTTTCATTCTCTGATTATAAGTAAAAAGTTTCACTTCCTTTTTCTTGATGTTGTCTTTTCTAGATTGTCAAAAGAGTGGGGAGTAGTGAGGAAATGCCAATGATTGGAGACAAAGTTTATGTCCATTACAAAGGAAGATTATCAAATGGAAAGAAGTTTGATTCCAGTCATGACAGAAATGAACCATTTGTTTTTAGTCTTGGCAAAGGTAAGATATGGGTATTTTTTGAGTTGTGTTTTGCTTAGATTTATTACTATATTTGTATTATATAGGAGCAGTGGATCCTATCCTTGCCAAAAGAGAGTAATAGTACTCGAAATATGGTCCAAGGATTCCCGCAGGTTCCCTGAGATCTTTCTGCAGGGTCCAGAATGTCAGTTATTTTCATAAAAATGCTGAGATGTTATTTACCTTTTTACTGTGTTGACATTTGCACTGATAGCACAAAAGCTGCAGTGGTAAACACTGCTCCCTCTTCTTCCAAGGGTGTTGTCACGAAGCACTCAGAATGATCTAGCGTTTGACATACCATCATAGGCATTCCTACAATATATCCTCTGACAAAACTAGGCTGTCCCAAACCCCTGGTAATAGAATTGTTTACCTTTGTATCAAGAAGGCTGGGAAAGCACCAAAATCTGCTGCGTGTGGTGTGTGCCCAGGCAGACTTTGAGGAGTTTGTGCCATGAGACCTAAAGTTCTTATGAGGTTATCCAAAATGAAAAATCATGTCAGCAGGGCCTGTGGTGGTTCCATGTGTGCTAAATGTGTCCATGACAGGATCAAGTGTGCTTTCCTTATTGAGGAGCAGAAAGTTGTTACGAAAGTGTTGAAGTCAGAGCACAGAGTCAGAAAGCTAAATTTAAAAAATAAAGCTTTTTTGAGTAATAAAAGCCTAAAAAAAAAAAAACCCTGCTGGCTGCTTAACACAAATCAAGGCAGTGGCATCCAGCTATGCCAATAGTCATGGTATTTTCACTGCCACTCATTCCCTGTTTACGTAAGGGGAACAGCTAGTTTCACTTAAGAATGTCCTCGGTAAAGCAGTAAAAATTATTAATTTTGTTAATACTCAATCCTTGAGTTTCACATCGTTTTGATATTCTGTGACAGAAAGGGAAGCACACATTAGAGCTCTTCTGCATATGGAAGCATGGTGGTTGTCTCAAGGAAAAGCACTTGTGCACTTGTTTTAGTTGAGAGCTGAACTAGCTGCATTTTTTTCATGAAACACCATTTTTACTTGAAAGGGCAAACTGTGATTATTCAGATTTGATTATGCAGTATGTGGCAGGTATTTTGTCCTGAAAATGAATGGAGTGAGCTGTCATTTCAAGGAAAAACAACTGACAATGTCTGTTGCCATAGAGGTGTTTTTTTTGTTTTTGTTTTTTTTGTTTTTTTTGAGATGGGGTCTTGCTTTGTTGCCCAGGCCGGTCTCGAACTCCTGGCCTCAAGCAGTCTTCCCGCCTCAGCCTCCTGAGATTATAGACACAAACCACCACGCCTGGCTGCCATTGAGTTTTCAAGTGAAAATTACAGTTTTAGAGAATTTGTATCTGCCATTGTGAGCTTTGACAGCTTTCCAAAACCTAAAAGACTTTTCTGATGAGATCAGTAAGTATTAAGGAATGTGATTACAAAATATTATACAATGAAATTGCCAACATTTGGAAGATCTATATAACTCAGAACCAATACTTTCCCAGTGACCAATTCGAGATGTTGCAAGATCATGTGTGAGTAAACAGTCCATTCAAAGTACAAGCTAGACCAATGGATTTTAATGTAACACAATATGAAAAATTCATTGATACACTTTCAGATGCCACATTGTAACTCACCTTTATGAAACTTATGACTTGTCCTGTTTTGATATAGTATCAGGTGATTATATTCACAATTATCTGAAAAGACTATTAAAGTGTTTCTACCCTTTCCAACTATCTTTGTGGGTTTGGATTTTTTCCATATACTTCAACCAAAATTGCAACAGATGAATGCAGAAGTAGATACAAGAATCTGGTTGTCTTGTATTATAAGTCAGATGTATTTTATGTTTGTAGAATTATTAAACAATGCCATTCTTCTCCTGACTTTTTTTGTTTTGGAAAATATAAAATATAAACATTTTTTAGTAAAATTATTTATGTTAACATGATGTAATTGTTATTTTTAAATGAAAAATAACTACTTTTTAATTTTTAATATGGTAAATATCAATAGATATTTCATATAAACAAAAGCTCTTTGGAGTCCTCAGTTTTTAAGATGTAAAGGAGTCCTGAGGAAACAAGTTTGAGAACTACTGTTTTCAGATATTAAATGTGATTTTTACTAATTTTTTTCAAATGCCTTTAAATATCTTTAGTTAATAAGTTAATTTAATATTCTTTATTTTATTTATTTATTTTAATTTTATTTATTTACTTTTTTTTTTAAGAGACAAGAGAATCACTCTGTTGCCCAGGTTGGAGTACAGTAGTGTTGTTTTACTCACTGTAACATTGAACTCCTGGGCTCAAGTGATCCTCCCACTCGGCCTTCCCAAGTAGCTGGGACTACAGGTGTGCGCTGCCATGCTTGACTCATTTTTAAATTTTTTGTAGAGACAGTGTCTCACTGTGTTGCCCAGGCTGGTCTCAAACTTCTGGCCTCAAGCAATCTTCCTGCCTTGGCCTCCCAAAGTGCTGGGATTACAGGTGTGGGCCACTGTACCTAGCCCTCTGATTTTTTAATCTTGTAAGAATAATAGCCCATGCGTCAACTTTGTAAACCATGTGGCTGAGTTATGTAACGTCTTTTATTCTTATCTGCCACAGACATAACAAGCATTTCTAGTCCATTCCTAGATTAAGTATGGGGGAAAAAAGAGGTACTCTCCCTATCCGCTACCATGGCTCTGTGTTGACTTAATTCCTTTCTCATTCTGACTCTGTATCTAGTTGAATTGCTAACTAAGCATGGATCTGGGAAAAGAAATAGCAAGCGAGGAACTAAGGCATTGTTAAACTCTTTCTTCCTCTCTGCCACTCTGCCTTCCCTGCTACCCATAATCATTTGTGTGTCAAGGTGAATTCTGCTTCCTGTCCAGCTGTGCTCTTTCCAAACTCCAGCTCCAAGTGCTGGCTCCAGTGTTCCTTTGGGTCCTTAGTGAGTTAATAGCTCATGTGATATTAATCTTGTGTTTGAATAAGATAGCAATCAAAATCAAATATAGAATCTCATAGCAGATAATTATGAGTTATTTTAGAATTTTTTTCATTTTTGTTGATTTAGGGATGTGAACCTCCAGGGCTACTAGAATGGCTATGGCATCATTATTTAATTTAGACGACATCAGAGTGACTGGCCTTGTCAGACCACCTTGTTCCCACTGCCCCTAAATCCTTATTCTACCCTTAGTATTTCTGTCTTGAAAAAGTTGATAGATTTAAGATAATGTTAATAAGTCATCTTGTAGCAGCTATCTTGGCAAGTAGAATTAAGAATTATTGAGAATTTATATTGCCAACTTCTCTACACAGATTTTCTCAGTAAAACACTATGGTGAATGAGTCTTTCATGTTTCCTAGAATTTTGAACAGAGTGAAAAGAGTTTCAGAGTTCTTTTTTTTTAAATATTAAATATAAGTTGGAAGCTCGCGCCTGTAATCCTAGCACTTTGGAAGGCCGAGGCGGGAGGATCGCTTGAGGCCAGGAGTTCGAGACCAGCTTGAGCAAGAGCAAGACCCCCGTCTCTACTAAAAATAGAAAAATTAGCCGGGCATGGTAATGCACACCTGTAGTCCCAGCTACTCAGGAGGCTGAGGCAGGAGGATCGCTTGAGCCCAGGAGTTTGAGGTTGCAGTGAGCTGTGATGCCACTGCATGCTAGCCTGCACAACAGAGTGAGATCTTATCGCAAAAAAATAAATAAATAAATAAATAAAATATAAGTTGGGAGAAAAAAGAAGCAACTTTCAGTTGACTTCGTACTTATTACACACCTGTCTAGAGATGGTGTGGACTTACGGGATGAGCATCCAGCTGAGTGTTAGGAAGCCAGGGTTCCTGTCTTCACTGTTCCTGTGGCATGAGTATGCCACTTAATCTTCCCTGCTTCTGTAAAAAGGAGTCTGTGATTCCATTCTTGTACCTTCTGTAAAGAATGCAGGAACAAAAACCATTAAAAGACTAACACCAGCACAATAACAGAGACTTCTAAAGGTCCTCATAAGGTGGTAATTAGAAATATTGGGCAGGGTGAGGTGGCTCATGCCTATAATCGTAGCACTCTGGGAGGCCGAGGTAGGGTGATTACTTGAGCTCAAGAGTTCGAGACCAGCCTGAGCAAGAGCAAGACCCTGTCTCTACTAAAAACAGAAAAATTAGCTGGGCATGGCAGCACATGCCTGTAGTCCCAGCTACTCAGGAGTCGAGGCAGGAGGATCGCTTGAGCCCAGGAGTTTGAGGTTGCAGTGAGCTATGATGATGCTACTGCACTCTAGCCCAGGCGACAGAGTGAGACAAAAAAAGAAATATTAGGATAGAGCAATAAACCTCTGGTAAAACTTCTATAACATGATGTGTTCAGCTGCCTATAAAACAAGAAGCATTGGTTAGGCAGTTTATACTTTTATACTTAGATTTTATTGCAGTAGCTACTGTATCAAAATGAAGAAAAATAATATAAATGGACAGTCGCATAAATATCGTTTTTTGAACTCTCTTGATCCCTTATATTGCACCTCTCCCAAGGGAATAAATAGAAATATTTCGATGGAAAGTCATGCTAATTTGGGGATTCCACATGACCTCAGTACTCAAAATAGAATTATAAGAGCCTATCTGTAAAAATTGCATTGAAAAAATACATATACCGTAAGATATACATATAAATTTGAGCTATACCTACACATTGTATGTGTTTGTTGCTTTTTCTGTATTATCTTTTTTTTTTTTTTTCCTGAGACAGGGTCTTGCTCTGTTGCCCCAGTGAGATTATAGTGCCATCATCACAACCTCAAACTCTTGGGCTCAAGCAACCCTCCTGCCTCAGCCTCCTGAGTAGCTGGGACTATAGGCATGTCCCACCATGCCCAGATAATTTTAAAATTTTTTGTAGAAATGGGGTCTCACTATTGCCCAGGCTGGTCTCAAACTCCTGGCCTCAAGTGATCCTCCTGCCTCTGCCTCGCAAAGTGCTAGGATTACAGGCCTGTACCACCACACTCAGCCTCTGTACCATATTTTAAACTTTCTTTATCTAAAGTGCTTTACTTTCTTCATCTAAAGTGATGATAATCAAATATACTATTATTATATATAACATTATTATATAATAGTATATACTGTTATGTTGAGGATTAAGTGAGATAATGCACACTGTTGCTTAGCATTCAGCCTAACACAGTAAGCACTCAGATGTCTGTTACTGTTATTACAGTACGAGGATTATTGACTGGCTTTATAATGGAATGGTAAGAACTGTGTTATAGCAGTGTGGGTCCTAACTCTGTTTTCTGTGCACGCATACAAACCTTTTGAAACAATGCTTAACTATCTTTTTTAGCCCCAGGAAGTTGGGAAAGACCAAAACTGAATCAATCTAAGAGAACTGTGGAATATGTTAGAGAAGTTAGAATGAAGAAGTGATAGTTTCTCTTACTAGATTTTCTTAACTAAGTATTACATCTTCTGAATTCCTAGAACTGTTCAGGACCCATTTAAAAAGAAGTTGAAGGAAGAATGACTGAGGATTTTTATATATGCTTTGTAATAGGAGTTCTGTTCTTTTCCCCTCCCTCCCTCCAGCAAATACATTTTCACTAAAATGGAGGAGGGAGATAGATTTGGGGGATGAAAGAATTATTTCTACCTTTGTTCTTACAAGTAAATCTAAGAGCACTAAAGCCTCACCCCCTCCCCACTCAACCCTATAAAAGGTCTGGAGATATTTGATAGAAGGCTGCTTCATTGAAGTTGTTTTTGATGCTCTTGGTATGTGACTAATATGCTTGGGAATAATGAAGATAAAAATCCTATCGATTATATTCCTCCCCTAGATTTGAGAAGTAAGAGAAACAAACCAACAATTTTGGATTCTTCACATAGCTATACTTCCCTCTTAATATTGACATTAAACCGTAATGAAGAAAATATCAGTGATCTGCCTGTAACATTAGTATAATCTTATTTTTGTTGCACTGTGATCCATGATCATTAATAAACATACCTTTTAATTTAGTTAGCCATTGGCATATTGAGGTAAGAGGGGGAAAATATATGCTGAAAGACTAATAGCTAACACTTTTTAAGTACTTGTAATGCCAGGCCAAGGGCCTTATGTGCGTTATTTTATTTAATCCTCACAACAATCTTATAATTACTCTTTGGATTCTTTATACAATTTATTTACTATAGTGTAGGTGACTGTTAGTCATATTAACATTTGTGTCTAAGCCTCTTAGAACGTTTTTTATTGAGGTATTATTTACATATAATAAAGTTCATCCTTTTAAACATACAGTTTGATGAACTTTGGTAAGAGTTCTGAAACTACCACCACAATCAAAATATAAAGCAGTGTGCTCACTTCAGCAGCACATATACTAAAATTGGAACAATACAAAGAAGATTAGCATTGCCCCAGCGCAAGGATGACATGCAAATTCGTGAAGTGTTCCATATTTTAAAAAATATACATATTAAAAAATATATATATAAAGCAGTTTCTTCACCCTAAAAAGTTTTCTTTCATCATTTTGTAGTCATTCTTCCTGGACCCTGGGCCCCAGACAGGCACTAATCTTGTTTCTGTTACTATAGTTTTTCCTTTTCTAGAATTTCATATAAATAGAATCTTATGTTGTCTTTGGTTTGACTTCTTTCACTTAGCATAATGATTTTGAAATGCATGCCTGTTGAATTGCTGAGTAGTATTCCACAATATAGAAATGCCACAATTTGTTCATCCATTCAAAAATTGGACATGTGGGTTGTTTCTAATTTGGGGCTATTATGAAAAATGTTGTGAACATTCACATACATGTCTTTGTGTGGATTTATGTTGTCATTTATTTTGGTTAAATAAACACCTGGGAGTAGACTTACTGGTAAGTATATGTTTAATTTTGTAAGATACTGCCATACTGATTTTCCAAGTGGCTGTACAATTTTGCATTTTTACCAGCAGTGCATGAGAGTTTAATTTTTTCACATCCTTGTCAACACTTAGTATTGCTTGTCTCTTTAACTTGAGCCATTCTAGTATGTATGAAATGGTATCTCATCTTGGTTTTCATTTGCATTTCCCTGATGACTAGTAATGTTGAGGGTATCTTTTCTTGTGCTTAATAGACATTTGTATATTCTTTTATAAAGTGTTCAAATCTTTTGCCTTTTTTTTAAAAATCAGTTATTTGGCCGGGTGTTTAGCTCATGCCTGTAATCCTAGCACGTTGGGAGTCTGAGGCGGGAAGATCACTTGAGGCCAGGAGTTTGAATCCAGCCTGAGCAACATAGCGAGACCCCGTCTCTGCAAAAAATAGAAAAATTAGCTGGGTGTGGTGGTGCACACCTGTAGTCCCAGCTACTCAGGAGGCTGAGGCAGGAGGATCAATTGAGCACAGGAGTTTGAGGTTATAGTGAGCTATGATGAGACCACTGCACTGTAGCCCAGCCAGCAGAGTGAGAACCTGTCTCAAAAAAAAAAAAAAAGAATCAGTTGTTTGACTTATTGAGTTGTACTTAAAAAGACAAGCACTTTGTTTGGCAAGTATGTTCTCTTAGTCTCTGGCTTGCCTTTTCGTTTTCTTAATTGGTCTTTCAAGGAACAAAAGTTTTTACTTTTGATGAAGTCCATTTGATCAATTTTTTCTTTTATGGTTTTGGTACTGACTATTAATATAATTAACCATTTTTGTTTTGGTTTGGTTTGGGTTTTCTGTTTACATATGAAGAGACTAAGGTACAGAGAGGCTAAGTAATTTGCCCAAAGATATACAGTAGGTGGTGGAGCCAGGATTCAAACCCAGGTAGTCTCTTTCAAGTTATGTTAGATCTTAAGATTTAAAACATAGCTTAAACTAAAAACAAAGTAGGTCCCGGTCAGCAGTATTTACTGAGTGAATGCACACTGTACACCAAACATTTTTCTTACAGGAAAATGCTGTATGTCTACCCTGCTGTTCACCAAACATTTTTCTTACAGGAATGATATGTCATGGTTAACGAGGTTTATCAAAAGCAAAATCGTTATGTGCTTGATATTGTGGGCCTAATTCCAATTTTAAAAGTTGTTTTTTAATTGAAGCATTGTATTTTTGTCATATACCTTTAAGCCTCTCATATTACCACTAGTGAAATATACTTACTAGCAGTGGGTAAACATGTAGTTAACTTCACCTGAGTTGTTTGTGGTTTAGCCACGTGCTCCCTTTAAATTTCTGTTGATACTCTTACTCCCACACAAATACATTCTTAATATCTGTTTACTTTTTTTACATGCAGTTTAGGAGCATTCAGAATTTGTAAGGAAAGCTTTTTAGGTTAAAATATTTAATTTTTCTAGTCCTACCCAAAAATGTGAGCCAGAAAGACAGCAGACTAAGAACGTACTTAGTCTTAGGTTTACCTGGTACTTTGCAATAGAGGAGGAATGCTCCCAGTTTCTATTGCTGAGTGGCTATCAGGGAGAAGCTGATTTAGGCTAGGGAAAGCTAAGCAAATTTCTAACTCCATTTAAATTGGATATGACATCATGACTGTGTTCCTTTATTGAGTACAGTATGGTGGTGCTATAGTCCTTTAGGAAATAGAGAGTAATCAAGACAGGACTTCTGTCTTCAAGTGTCTAACAATTTAGCCTGGCATAGTTGATATTTAAGGCTGTCCCAGGACAGATGATATCACCAAAGAAAACAGAAAGCTGTTTTCTTTCCCTGTCTTTTAAATTATAAGCCATGAGGGTAGGGTTAGATTATCCTGTGATCAGTTCTCTTAGTAATTAGAGAAATGGCAAAAATAGAATGTAACATAAGAAATATGGACACTGTAAAAGAATCTAAGCATAAATTAATTTGTTCAATTTGTGATCAGATGTTTTTGGTAGGGAGTAGGGATGATTATCAGAGCCCTTCTATAGCCATTTTAAAATCAGACTAAAATTTATGAGAAAAAGTATCCAGGAAAAAATAAGCTGCTTTATTATAAAAAGAAGGAACGTCAATGTTATCAGTGACATGAGATTTTATTTTGGTTTTTTAAGTATAAAATATTAGCAAAATATACAAATAATTAAAATCGATATCAGAAATTGGTACTGAATCCTGGAAATCCTTCAATGAAAGTGAAGCAGGAATGAATCAAATGCATTTTTATCTAAAGCTTATTAGTGATTAACCTTAAGTGTTTTATAGTTTGAAAGGAAATTCTTTTACAATTAAAATATATATCTTTCCTGTCTTCCTTTTCTGCTCCCATGTGAAAAATTATTTTTTCTGTATGATACTGTATAGCTTTCATCCTATAGTATATTAAATATGCTCATATTTCAAGTACAAACATACATTTAAAAGTTATATAGTCAGTGATTTTCAACAAGGGTGCCTGGACCATTCAGTGGGAAAGGACAGTCTTTTCAACAAATGATGTTATAAAAACTGGATATCCACATGTAAAAGAACGAAGTTGGATTCTTATCTTATACCACGTGCAAATATTAAGTCAAAATGGACCAAAAACCTAAATGTAAGACCAAAAACTATAAACTCATAGAAAAAACAGAGGAAAATCTTCATGACATTAGATTTGGCAGTGATTTCTGGGGTATGACATCAAAAGCACAGGCAACAAAAGTAAAGATAGACAAATTGGACTACATTAAAATTAAAAACTTCTGTGCATCAAAGGATACAATAACAGAGCGAAAGGTTACCTATGGAATGGGAGAGAAAGATTTTCAAGTCATATATCTGATAAGGAGTTAATATCCAGAATACATAAAGAACTCCTACAACTCAACAAAAACAACAGAATAACCCGATTAAAAAATGGGCAAAGGACTTGAATAGACATTTCTCCAAAGAAGATACATAAATGGACAAAAAGCAAATGAAAAGATGTTCATTAGAACCCTTGTGCATTGCTGATGGGAATGTAAAATGGTACAGTTGCTGTGAAAAACAGTATGACAGTTCCTCAAAAAATTAAAAATAGGATTTCCATATGATCCAGCAATTCCACTTCTGGGTATATGCCCAAAAGAATTGAAAGTAGGATCTGTAAGAGATATTTGTACATTCGTTCATAGCAGCATTATTCACAATAACCAAAAGGTGGAAGTAACCCAAGAGTCCATTGATAGATGAACAGATAAATAAAATGTGATATTTACATACAATTGAATATTATTCAGTCTTAAGGAAGGAAATTCTGACAGATGCTACAGCATGGATGAACCTTGAGGACATTATGCCAAGTGAAATAATCCAGTCACAAAAAGAAAAATACTGTCTGATTTTACTTATATGAGGTCATCTAGATTAGTCAAATACATAAAATCAGAAAGTAAAAGGGTGGTTGTCAGGGGTGTCGGGGGAGAGGAGGAAATGGGGAGTTATTGTTTAATGAGTACAGAGTTTCAATTTTGCAAGATGAAAAAGTTCTAGAGATTAGTTGCACAACATTGTGAATATATTTAACAATACTGAACTGTACACTTAAAAATGGTTAAGATGGTAAATTTTATGTGTATTTTACCACAATTAAACATTTTTTAAATCAAGAAAAAAGTTATATAGTCAGAATGTTCTAAAGTGTTCACTATAGTTTGTACTAAAAATGAAAGTGTTAAGTGATTAAAATGTTATATCTTAAAGTGTGTTTTATAATTTTTTTAATCAGAAAAAATATAATACAGAAGGAAGAAAAAGTATAGTACACTACTTTTATACTGGGCTTTTTATACTTTTAAACTTTTTCAATTGTCTACAGTTGCATAGATATAAAAAGCAGTTAAATTTAGGGATAGGCTGGGCACAGTGGTTCATACGTGTAATCCTAGCACTTTAGGGGGCCGAGGTGGGAGGATCACTTGAGGCCAGGAGTTCAAAACCAGCCTGGGCAACATGGCAAGACCCTGTCTCTACAAATATTTTTTTTAAAAATTAGCCAGGTGTGGTAGCTCATGCCTGTAGTCTCAGCTACTTGGGAGGCAAAGATGGAAGGATCGCTTGAGCCCAGGAGTTGGATGCTGCAGTGAGCTGTGATCACGCCACTGCAACTCCAGCCTGGGTGAGAGACACAGCAAGACCCTGTCTCTTAAAAATGAATAAATAGGCCAGGCATGGTGGCTCACGTCTGTAATCCTAGCTTTTTGGGAGGCCAAGGTGGAAGGATTGCTTGAGCTCAGAAGTTCAAGACCAGCCTGAGCAAGAGCAAGACTCCGTCTCTACCAAAAATAGAAAAAATTAGCTGGGTGTGGTGTCATATGCCTGTAGTCCCAGCTACACCGGAGGCTGAGGCAGGAGGATCGCTTGAACCCAGGAGTCCTTGAGCCCAGGAGTTTGAGGCTGCAGTGAGCTATGATCATGCCACTGCACTCTAGGCCAGAAGACAGAGCAAGAGCCAGTCTCATAAATAAACAAATAGATAGCTACATTATACCTAATATGCAAATATATTAACAAAATATATTATAAATATATTAATTTAAACAAATATTCTTACTTGTTTATGTTTTTGGCTAGTAATTCTACTTTTAGGAATTTAACCTAAGGAAATGTGGTAGAAGCTTGCCTTACCAATTCCAGACTAACTGATACCCTCCATTATGCTTGTAGATATACTGAGTGGGATGACTGGTTTCCTATTCTGTGATGTGGTCTCACACTCTGCTCCTACCAGTTAAGTGGGCTTTGTAAATGCCCTCCAGCCACAGACCACTGGGAACACACCTGTAGTTGGACTAGTTGGTTGATTCCTTGGAGGGAGGATGCACACCATGGGAAACTGTTCAGTGTCTCAGTAAGAGTGTTAGGAAGGGACTGTTTATAGGATTGGGGCTTATGTTGGGTGATTTGGGGAAGTTTTAAGAAAGCAGGATTTTGTTTCTGGTTAAATGCTGTTAGGATGTTTTGGTATCTTTATAAATCATCTTAGGAGGAGGGCCAAGTAGAATGAGACTAAAGCTATAACTAGGTGGAGAAGCAGCAGTCACTCATATTAGCCAGGAGAGGGGGATGTTTGGTGTTTGTAGGGTGCACAGTGACCTTGTTTTTTCTGGACTTAGACAAAATTTTGAAGTAGTCTTGTTTTGTCTCACTTGAACACATTCTCAGATTGACCTTGTCTGATGTTGATATTTGTGAGATTGTGTAGGCCCAACAGGAGAATAACATGGCCTCCCTGTGAGCCTCAGGCCAGCTTCAGACAACACTGAGGCCTAGCTGTTAAGTGTTTGAGCAGTCCAGATGTTGGAGGCTACTTTTTTCTTTTTTAGACTCTTACTAAGAATCAGTTGAAATCTATTTGTATTCACTGTGTACTTTTCATAATTACACAATTTCATTAGATATATAAAACACTGAAGTTAATGTGAAAAGAAAGAATTATTTCTATGAAAACCAGGTGGAATGTTTTGAAAAGACTTGCTAACGTGAAATTCTAAAATCATTTTTAAAACAGCTGTTGAATTAGGGGTGGGCAAAATACAGGCAAAATAAACAGACCATTCAGGATACATATTCTGCATACTGATTGCTTTGTAAGTGTCTTCTGGTCCTTGCTTCACTGTAAAGAAACTCACATTGTAAACTGCAAATGGTATATCATGAGTGTAATTTATATAGTAAAGATGATGTGGAACTCATATCATTGGAGACACACTCAAACTGTGTGGCCTTCTACACACAGCGAATTAATATACTTTAGTACGTTTTAGGAAAATATTTGAGGTATGAATATGTTGTTTTTTATGATTCCTCACTTAAAGCAATATTTTTAATTAACCTACCAGCCAGTCCTGATTGTATCAGATTAGATGCTTTTACTGTACAAAGAAATGCATGTAGAGATTTAGGTGCAAAGTTATTCTTTTTTTTTTTTTTTTTGGTAGAGATGGGATCTTGCATGTTTCCCAGGCTGGTCTCAAACTCCTGGCCTCAAGCATTCCTCGTGCCTTGACCTCCCTAATTCCTAATTGCTGGGATTATAGGTGTGAGCCACTGTGCCTGGCTGCAAAGTTGTTTATTGAAATTTGGTAATAGTAAAAACATAGAAACAACCTACATATTTATTAGTGGGAATAATGAAATTATGATATATTCAAAACATAGAATAGTATATAGTCATTAAAAGTCATGTTTTCAGGCCAGGCACGGTGGCTCACGCCTGTACTACTAGCACTTTGGGAGGCCGAGGCAGGAGTTTGAGACCAGCGTGAGCAAGAGTGAGAGATCCCGTCTCTACAAAAAATAGAAAAATTAGCTGGGCATGGTGGCACATACCTGTAGTCCCAGCTACTCAGGAGGCTGAGGCGGGAGGATCACTTGAGCCTAGGAGTTTGAGGTTACAGTGAGCTGTGATGATGCCAGTGCACTCTAACCAGGGCGACAGAGCTAAACTGTCTCAAAAAAAAAAATTTTTTTTTTCCACTTCATCTGGGGTTCATTGCTTATCTGATCACACTTTGAATACTTAAGTTTTTGATTGACAAAACACCTCATTTATATTTTATCCTTAGAAATTGCCTAAATTTTCTATTATTTCCCAAAGGATTTGAGACTACTTAGATAAAGTTAATGATATACATCATAGGAACTGTAAATACTGAGATTACAATTGTATAGCCTAATATAGTTCTACAATTGAGCAGTAAATTTAACTTTTAGTTTCCTGGAAGTAGGCAAAAAATAAAATATTCTGATTGTGTAGTTCTTATGATTTGACAAAAGGACACATACATTTTTGTTTTAAGAAACATTTTTCTGATTCTAAACTTTGAGAAGAAATTTGTTTCATAGACCCTTTTATGCAATTTATACTTTTCTGGCTGTTCCTTGTTTTGTTGTTTTTGTCTACCCAACTAAATTATAAGCTTCCTTAGGACAGGCTCCATTTTTCAATACTATTTTTGTTCTGTCTCTGCCTAGAAAACATGCACTTATTATTATTATGGTCAAAATGATAAATGAAGCCGCAGTTGCAGCACAGCCACATTTCGTGGATAATGTTACTGCTGCTTTTCAAAGACTTAATCTTTGAGTAGTTTAAGAATTAATATTACTTTTATCCCCCTCAGCAGGAAATCTTCTCTGATAGCCTTCAAAGAAATCATAACTTACTTCTTTGTGTGTAGCTTTTTCTGAGTTCTGTGGTCTTGTAGCCCATACTTTCTAGCTGAGTACATAGTGTAAAGAATTGGAAGTTTGTTTGAACTTTTGTTTTATGAAAGTTAAATCTTTTTAAAAATGGCCTATAGCTTTCAACTACCCTTTCCTTTCTCTTAGGCCAAGTTATCAAGGCATGGGACATTGGTGTGGCTACCATGAAAAAAGGAGAGATCTGCCATTTACTGTGCAAACCAGAATATGCATATGGCTCAGCTGGCAGTCTCCCTAAAATTCCCTCGAATGCAACTCTCTTTTTTGAGGCAAGTATGTGTGTGATGTTGCCTTGTCAGCATCTGCTCTACAATAGGAGTGGCTTTGAAGCAACAGGCAATGGAAAAGGGAGCTACGCTTGCTATTTAGAATCAGATCCAACTTATTTATTTTGGAGCTTGGCTTCTTGAATTTTCTCATAAACCCAAGGGGTGTGTAAACCAGAGTGCTTTCTTAGAAACGTCTCTCTAGCACAAAAAGATCATATCCAAATAAACAAAAGACACTAGACTTACAAATAAAGGTTGTGGTTAGTGGTGTGAGTGTGACACACTCAAAACTGACCAGAAGACAGGATGGAAATGTTGGAGATAAATGTTGAACTAAGTCTATTCCAAGTTGCATGGTATTTTCCTATTATAAATGTTTAAATGTCACAGATCTCACTTCTTCATTAGAAGCAGTTGGTGGTGATAATGTGTTATTCATCCTTTGTTGAATTACACAATTGGCAAAACCTGATTGTTAACAACCACCCTAACTAGGTAAAATATACCTTTAGTCAGTTGTAGGGCAGATTCATAGGATTTATTCTTATATTTTAAGAAGGGAACTCCGTAAGTTTGGGGTCGGGAAATGGTGGTCTCCGAGTCAGACAAAATGGTTCTGCACCAGCACCTTGTGGCTCTGGCTTTTTGCCCACAAGGCAGTTTTCCTAGTATTTCCTATCTTTGTATTATCATTAAATGAAATTCTTTCCAAATATTGAAAAGGGTAGTGTTCTTTTTTTCCCTACTTTTCCAATAACTGAGATGTATAGGTCAATGTATTTTTTTTAAAAAAAACAGTTTTATTTTGGAAAATGAAAGAATTGGTTGCTCTTGCCTTTACATATGTTAAATTGGCTTTATTTGGCCTTTTCTCAGCCAAATCCCTTTTTCCTTTCTAGATCGAGCTCCTTGATTTCAAAGGAGAGGATTTATTTGAAGATGGAGGCATTATCCGGAGAATAAAACGGAAAGGAGAGGGATACTCAAACCCAAATGAAGGAGCAACAGTAGAAAGTAAGTATTTCTGTGAAAGGAAACTAGTCCTTAAAAGTTGGGTTCCATTAATGTGAATGAAGTGGAGATTTTAAAAAATCTATTTATAAAAATAAATACATTGAATATATCTTAAGAATAGTTTTAGACTCAATATTTATTTAATAATGACTTCATTTAGTAAATATTAATTCAATACATATGTGCCAGGCACCCTACCAGCCTCTACAAACTAAGAAATAAATAAAAGATAATCCTGGTCGGGCATGATGGTTCATGCCTGTAATCATAGCTCTTTAGGAGGCTGAGGTGGGAAGATCACTTGAGGCCAGGAGTTCAAGACCAGTCTGAGCAACAAAGCAAGACCCCCCCATCTCTACAAAAAATTTAAAAAATTAGCCAGGTGTGGTGGTACACGCCTGTAGTCCCAGCTACTTGGGAGGCTGAGGCAGGAGGATCACTTGAGTCCAGGAGTTTGAGGTTGCAGTCAGCTATGATCACACCACTGTGCACACCACCAGCCTGGGTGACAGAGTGAGACCCTGTCTCTAAAAAAAAGAAAGAAAGAAAAAAGGAACAAAATGAAGAGTTCATTTAAAACAATAAACTAGAATAGTTGGGTTTCTTATTTTTAGCATATATGCTACTTTCAACCGATATTTCATGGGTTGAAAGACACAAGTCTGGCAAATTAGTTCAAATTTTGTGGTGGTTTTTGCAAGCAGTTATAAATACTACTACTGTATTGGGTTCCAGGCTCAGCTCTGGCCTTAGCTGGCTTTAACTAGACCTTGCCTCTGGGCTTTAGCTTGTTCCCTGTGCAGTAAAAGAGGATTGGACCTCTTGATTTCTAAGGTCCTACTTGCCCTGAAAATCCATGATAGAATTTTAAATGTTTATGAAAGTTATAGGAATGATAGAAAATTATCTTCACTGTATTAACAAACATTTAGAAAGTTTGTCTATGACATGTATTTTAAATTTTTATTATAAATTTTCACACATACATACAAAAGTTTATTCTTACGATGCAAGGAACTCCCTAGCTAGATTCAACAATTTATATTTTAAAACTGGGTGTTTTTGTCAACCAAATTAAGAAAAACTTTTCCCAATTATAGACAATACCACAAAATTACCACTTTGGAGCAGGCTAAATTTAATCAAATCTTGCTTTTACTAATATTTTTCGTGGGAGTCTTTTTTTTTTTTAACTTTGCTTTGAAATAATTTTAGACTTACAGAAAAGTTGCAAAACTAATATAGAGAGTTCCCTTATGTTTTGCCTAGCTTCCCCTAATGTTAACATCTTACCTAACCACAGTACATTTATCAAAATCAAGAAATTAACATTGATGCAATACTACTAACTATTCTATAGATCTAATTTGAATTTCACCAGTTACCACACTAATGTCCTTTTCTGGTCCAGGATCAAATTCAGGATCCAGCACTGTATTTAGTTGTCATGTCTCCTTATTCCCCTCCAGTTTTTGACAGTTCTTCAGTGTTTCTTTGTTTTTTATGACACACTTTTGAGGGCAACTAGCTGTTTTGTAGACTATCCCTCAGTTTGGGTTTGCCTGATGTTTTAAATGATTAGATTGAGGTTATGCACTTTTGAGAAAATACTACCAAAGTGATGATGTGCCCTTCTCAAGTCATCATTATCAAGAGATACATTGATATTGATGTTTCATACTGGTTATGTTAACTAGATCACAGGGTTAAGGTGGGGTCTACCGTGTTTCTCTACTGCAAAGTTACTATTTTCCCTTTATAATTACAAAATACCTCATTAGGAGAGAAACATTTGTTTTATATCACACTTTCACACACTCATTTTAGCATCCTTTAATGATTTTTGCATGCAACAGCTATTACTGTAGTATTTGACTAATGGTAATTTCTATTCCCATTGTTCCCTCTACATTTATTAATTGTAATTCCACTGTAAGGAATAACTGGCCCTTCTCCCCTATATATTTATTCAGTTGTTTATTTATCTCAGTGTGGACCTGGACCTATGGATATTTATTTTATTTTACAAGTTATTCATTGCTATTTTTATATTGTTGCTCAAATTGTCCCAGATTTGACCATTAGAAACTCCTTTAAGTTGGCTCTTGTGTCCTTTCATCATACCTCCATTGTTTGTTTTGTTTTGTTTTTTAGCACTTCCTTACTTTCTGGTACCATAAGATGCTATAGGCTTATCTTAAAATTTCCCTGCCCAGGCCTGGAATCAACCATTTCTCCAAGAAGTCCGGATTCCTTTTATTGGAGAATGATGTTTAGAAACCAAGATCTGGGTGCTAGGTGTTCTTCTGCTATGGGATGGGTGTCATTGCTTCTAGAACCTCTTAGCAGACAGAGCTAGAAAATATATGTACCTCACCATACATACACACACATCTATATGTATTTCTATTAATATATCAGGCTGTATATATATTAAGAACCGTGAATACATGCCGACAGTTCCAGTTCCAATCCAATACCATAGGTTTGTTGTTCTCCCTTTGCTCATTTGAAACTCCTTTCTTCAAAAGTGAAAAACCTGGATGTCATCCACAATATATTATTTATTTGTTCAATCTTAGTATATATGGAAAGTGGTTTTCGAATTGCTAACCCATACCCCTGTGGAAAACAAACTTCCTAAATAGGAAATATTTGTGTATCGTTTCTTTTGTCATCAGCCTTATAGCATACATTCAAAACACTTTTCCAACAATGGTGAATTAACACATCTGGTATTATCCTGGTTGGAGCTAGAGCCCATTCTTCGAAGCGAAGTGTCACAGGAATGGAAAAACAAGCACCACTGGTACTCACCATCAAATTGGTACTAACTGATCAACACTTACATCACACAGGGTAATAATATGCATCAGGGGGCGGGCAGGCGGGAGGGGGGTGGAGGGGATGGGACAACTCTCACTGAATGGATGCAGGGAACACAGTTTGGGGGATAACCACAATTGTCGCTCTGACACGGGCAGTGCATGGGCAATATATATAGCCAAAGTGTTGTACCCCCATAATATTCTGAAATAAAAAAAAATAAATTAAAAAAAAACAAACACTTTTCCAACTTAGGGAAATTCTTTCTTCCTCACCTCCTTCAGTGTAATTGTGTTATTCAATTGTAATACAGTTGGGTTCGTTTGTTACTGTTTGTATTCCATTTTGGGTTCCCCTCACACACTGGTTGATTTTAATTTTTTATTTGTTTTTTTGGAGTATGTGAAACATTACTGTGATTCTAAACTGTACAAAAAAGCTGTTCTCAGAAGTGTTATTCCCCCATATCCCCACTAACCTGCTCCCATTTCCCCATTATTTCCACCCTGTTCCAATCTCATGATTTACATCATTAGTTCCTGGTTTTTCGTCCTATATTTTGTTACTATGGTTTTTTTGCAGAAATGAGCAGATACATGATTTTTTAAAAATTTTTTCTTATATCCCCTTCTCTTTTTCCTGAAGGCTAGCGTGCCATGGGTGGACTTTAAAAAATGTAATTGAATAGTCCTTAATAGTGAGTACATGTGGTAAAGAAAAAAAATGTATTTGAATAATCCTTTATGTAATTTTAGTTTTTCTGTCTCTATTGAGAAAGGGCAATGACTAATCTTTTGTCTCTCATCTTGTTAGAATGTACTTTCCTGGGAAATTTTAGGGTAAATGGTTTATTTTTACTTTTTCTCCCAAAAGCCCTTTTTGGTTTTCTGGAACAAATCAATTTTATAGAAATTTATTATATTGTATCTTCATTTATCAAGGTTAAAATGTCCTGCTTTCCATCTTCTAAACAAGTTAGCTATGTGGGGGAGGAGGATAGAGATTGCCTTAAAGGTAGTCCCTGTCCGAAACCAAGATCACTTTGTTCTTTTTGGAATCTTCCCAGTTCTTACTGGTTTGCCTTTTCTTTGTGGCATCACCCATACACTTAGATTCAAAACCAAGTATAAAACCTGGAACTAAAGCTCTAGAGTGAAAGAGCACAATAGACACTGGTCACCCATTATGATATGTCGAAATGTTGTTATAGGTACTTGAGAGTTACTAAATTTCTATCATTTCTGTGTAAAGATACAATGAAGTGGTGTGGGGGAGGGGAAAGATAGGCTTCAGAAGTGATAGACTTGAGTTTTGAATCTTGGAATTGCTCCCTTATATTTTTATGACTTTAGACAAGTTACTTAACAAGTTACTTGAGCATCCTTGAGTTTTCTTAACCTGTAAAATAGGAATAGTAATCATTTACCTCCACAGGTTGTTATGACAGTTATGAAGAAAGGTGCCTAGCACATGGTGGGCACTTAATTTCTTTTTTCTACCCCTCTATATTGTATTTATATGATTTGTTTTGCTTCCTTTTAATTTATTTAAGGAAAGAAATCCCTGACTCTTCCCTTTCTCTTATCTCCTAAATCTAAGCCATCAGCAAATCCTCTTGGCTCTACTACAGGTGACCTAATTTGTCTCTAATAACAGTCTTCAAATTAATTGTGTATCTTCTTAATAGTATTCTTGTCTAAAGTGTATTTTTTTTTTAAGAGTAACATTATGGACTGAATCAAAAAGACTTTTACTAAATTGTGATCTTTTCCTTCCTTTTCATAATTTGTCTCTTTGTGGAAGAGAGAACTTATTTTGACAGGATTTATTCTTTCTCAAAGAAATTTTGATTTTTACTCGTTCTATGATGATCCGAATGCTTGCAAATCAATTTTTAGATTCTGTTCCAGTGTACTTTTTCTTGTGTCAGTTAAGATGACCATCTTGTAATAAAAGTAATCTTGTAATAAAAATAAAGTATTGTCCTTTCCATTAAAAAAAGTCATTGTGTTCTAAGATACTCTAAATGACATGATTATGATTGACTGATGCTTTAGTCATCATACTTAAGTTTAATTGCCAGTCGTGGCTACATCACTACTTTTAAGCTTTGCTTTCTTGGAAAATCCAATCTGACTGACATAAGGCTCTACATAGCTACCATTTTCTCTTCCCCCTATTCCCAGTCTCTCACATCTTCTGATTTGTCAACTTTAGTGGTTGGAAAAGGCCCATCAGAATGCTGGCTATATGTTGTCCTCTTGCCTCTTAGTGCTTTCAGCCACATTTGAATGTAAAGAATGCAGACAGTTGGCAGTATTTTTAAGTGTGAAAATTTCAGCAGTGTGATCTGTTAGAATACCTCCTTTCCTTCTCACCTCCTTTCCCTCTCCAAATCCTACTGAAATGCTGGGGGTGGGGAGATGTGGATTTTCAAAAAGAGGAAGAAATCAGTAATAGTGCTAGAAAATGGAAGAATACAAGAAGTGGATCAGAAATCATGAAGAATTTCTGGAATATGTAAAGTAGATGAAATTGGACTGATGGAAACTAGACTCAGCAAACCCAACCCAAAACAGGTGTAAAGACCTCTGCAGAGGTACATACCGTTCTTCTCAACAAGCTCAGGCAGAACTCCAAGCTCACAGAACTCCAAGCTGGTGCAAGGGGCCAAAGCAGGCTGTGCAACAGTCATCTGGGTTGTTATAAAACAATATGGAACAGCTGGGCCAGTAAACCTCTAACGCAGTAGTTCTCAACTTTGGCTGAATTTAGAATTTCTTGGGGAGCTTATACAAATCCTGATGCCCAGGCCAGTTAAATAAGTTAAATAAGCATCTCAGATCTCAAAAGATGAAACTCCAGGCACAAGTATTTTTTAAAACTCCCCAGGTGATTCTAGTTTGCAGCCAAGGACTGAAAACTACTATTGTAGGGTCTAGCTGTGACTTTTGCTCCCAAGCTGAAACAAGTAAGGCCAGTTTCTGAGGTAAAATAGGGATCTGCCTCAGAAGACTCAAAGTGTTAGGACTGGGACTAGAGAGTGAGAATGTAAAGTATCTTTAAACTTTTAAAACAGACTTAAAGGAAAAAAGTGAAAAGGCAGCTTTTCACAACAGTAAGTAATTCTAAAATGTTCTCCTCCTGAAGTAAAACTTTTTCATACATCAACAGTTGGGAGGGTGTCCCAGCCTTCCTGTGCACATCATGCTCAGCTCACAACAAGCCCATGCTCAATAAATATTTGTGGAATCTTCACCCATAGATCCCCACAATCAGCCCTCCCTTTAGGAAGAGGCCTACCATGGAAGCGATCCAACTGCTTAGGAAATGGTGCCAGGTAACTATAATCATTGGATCATTCTGAAACGTTCCTTTATAATATGGCCAGACAACCAAGAATCATCAGCAAATGCCATGAGAAAAGAAGCACTAAAATGGACTAACAAGAAATAGAAGAGAACTTCTAATTCTAGATACTAATTAACTATCCTCAGAGATAGTTAACAGGATATTAAATTCATAAGTCAAAAACCCAACTTCTCTGAAAAAGGAAAGGGAGGACAAGAAAGTTTCTGGAAATTAAGAATATGAGTATCAAAATTGAAACTCAGAGGAAAAATTGAAGAGCAAAATGGACAGTCCTTGAAATCTGAACTGATGCTCTGAGAGATAGTCAAGGATAATCTCAGAGCATAGAAGGGGAGTAAAGAGAGAGGAAAGGTGAAAAAGAAATTAGAAGACATCGGTGATAAATCCAGGGAGGCAAAAGCATCTAATCAGACATCTAATAGAAAATTTCCTAGACAAGATAGAAGAGTCTGGAGATTGAAAGGCCAATGAATAGTGGCCAACAGGAATAAGGAGTGTTTTTTTCACCTAGATACCTCCTGGTAAAATTTCTATATTCCATAGCTTAAAAGAAATTTCTGAACTCTTCCAGGGAGGAACAAGCTGGGTGCAAAGGAATGAGAATCTTATTCGTGACACTAAATACTAAAGACAATGTTTTTGAGCATTGTCTATAGCTATTAAGTATTTTGAACCTAGAATTCTGTACTCAACCAAACTATCATGTAAGTATGGGAACAGAATTAACTTTTTGGAATATGCAGACTCATACCCTTTCTGAAAAAAAACACTCTGTAGGATATACTAAAACATAAAAAAGCCAAGAAGTAATAACTCAAGGCATAAGAAACAGTAGTGAGCAAAAAAGTAATCCCATATTGGATACATTTACCCTAAAAGATCTCTGAAATGGTAGAGCTGTTAAAAGTAATATTAATAATAAAAGAGTCTAGACCTAGGTTCTTGGTCCTTTTAACAAAATTTGGTGATAGTAGGAAGGAAATGAAGAGGGGAGGCAAAATTGTCTAAAATTATTTTCTTACTCCAGGGGAGATTATGCTGATTAATTCTTAACATTGATAAAAATATATATACCTTTAAATGATTTGTTCAAAATTTAATGGAAAGTACTAGTAAGAATAGCATGTAGAACTTCCAAACCACACTATGTGGAGTGGGGAAATAGAAGAACAAGGATAACCTCATCAATTCAGCAAAAATTACAAATAAAAAAATAAGAAAACATTGTATAGAAAACCTAAACCAAGAATAAAAGCTACTTATATCAATGATTACAAAAAATATGGATGAGCCAATATCACCTATTAAAAGCAAAAGGTCTCATAAAGTGAGAACAACAAAATCTAGCTATCTGTTCTTTATAAATGAAACAAAAACAAAAGGTTACCAAAAATTGAAAACAGAGGAAAGATTCTGTGTATGCCCATGTTGAGATCTGATAGATCTGTGAGGCTTTTAAAATTTTGTTTGTTTTTCACATTCTTTTGAAGTATTTATGAATGTCCAGGCAAATAAGTCCAGGGAGAGAGTGCAAATTCTTGAAACCCATTTTATTATGTGTTTTCACAAAATAATGTTATATGGCACTTGGTCTAAAATGGTCAATATTTATTCTTTCAAATATTTTGGATTTAGGGGACCAGGTGCAGTGGCTCATGCCCGTAATCCCAGTACTTTGGGAGTCCAAGGTAGAAGGATCACTGAAGGCCAGGAGATTGAGACCAGCCTGAGCAAGAGCGAGACCCCTGTCTCTATAAAAAAATAGAAAACTTAGCCAGGTGTGCTGGCGTGCACCTGTAGTCCTAGCTACTTGGGACTGAGGCAGGAAGATTGCTTAAGCCCAGGAGTTTCAGGCTGCAGTGAGCTGTGATGATGCCACTGCACTCTAGCTCCTGCAACAGAGTAAGACTCTGTCTCACCAAAAAAAATATATTTTGGGTTTATATAGTTACTTTCTTCTAAAAGGGTATCTCCAAGTCTTCAGGTGGAATAAAATCACAGTAGAATATAGTCTTTTTTGGTTACAAAAAAAAATCGAGCCAGTTGATCATTTATTTTAAATAGTATTAAAAAACAAAACCTTCATATCAGCATAGAATTTGAGTAGCCTCCTGGAATTTAATGGGAGTACTAATAGATTCAAAAAGGAAAATTCCCATAAATTCGTGAAAATCACCACTCTGTTCTTAATGCCCTGTTTTCAGATTAGTCATTAAATAAATATTTACTTTCTGGCCCTGAACTGTGTGCTGACACTGTGAGGCACAAAAGAAGTGTAAGACATTGCCTTTGCCTACTAGGAATTTTATTCATACTTTCTGCATGGAGCCATTAAATGTTTTATTATACAGAATTCTAAAACATGTTTAATCTGGTGTAACTTACCACTAATTACAGGAAAATAATCATAGCTAACATTCATCAAGTTCCTATCTGTGAACTCTGCACTTAACACAGTGTTTTCTCATGGTAGACACCCAAACATATAAATGAGTGAATGTCAGGGGCTGGGTTAAAAGCTCTAATTCAGTACCTAATTTAATCCTCTCAACAATTATGAGTTAGCTAGTAGTATTATCCCTATTCTATAGATGAGGAAACTGAGCTTCAGATAATTTAAATTACCTTGCCCAAGCCACAGTTGTTAAGTGGTAGAATGGGACTGGCATCCAGGTCTCACTCAAGTGCTTTAGTAGTGTGCAGGGAAGAATGGTAAGAGTTTGTGTTAGTGGAGAATTTTTTTAAATTTTATTTTTAGAGTTGAGGTCTTACTATGTTGCCCAGGGTAGACTCGAACTCCTGGGCTCAAGGCATCCTCCCGTCTCAGCCTCTCGAGTAGCTGGGGGACTACAGACATGCATCACCACACCCATCCCCAGTGGAGAATTTATTGCTGGGTATATGCTTCTTGTTTGGACTATGGAATAGAAATCATTTGCATAAATGTTATTGTATTCTATACCTGCTCTCAGTTAGCATCTGTCCCTCAGTTCCGTAAGCAATCTTACAGTGAGTGGTGTTCATCTTAAATAGTACAAAATGGTGCAGAGGTGGAAGACAGGCAGTTTGGGGGAAATGTGACCACCATGCCTGGTGGGAACTGTTTCTTTTGTAATCAGTGATGAATATGCCTCTCCTGCTTTTAGAAATCCATCTCTGCTTGCCTTTTCAGGGGGTTATTAAGATCCTACTCTCTCTTGGATGCACTGCTCTATTAGACAGGAGTCACAGGCAGAGAGAAACTCATTTGGCATGAATTAGGCAGCAGAGAAAACCCTTGCCTAGTGGGAGTAACCTGTCACAACCTGGTTTTCTCTTGCCAAATGACCAGTCTTGTCTAGTAGTAATACCATTACAACATTCCCATTCAGATCCCCATGACCCAGTAATTGTTTTGAGAATGAGTGCAAAGCTATCAGACACCAACTACTATAATTAGAAAAGGGAAAAACAGACACTTACCAGAGCTAACGTCTTTAGGCTGGAGCATTTACAGCGCTTTTTTTTTTTAAGTTATGGAGCCTCTTTCTCAGTTTTGCTTCCTAAAATACAGATTTTACAGTTTTGAGGTTCTTGCATTCCAGTTTTTGTTACTGCTGTGCATTCTCTTTCCTTTTTTCCCCCTATTTTAATCGGAGTACAAATTGCTGTCAGCACATCGAGTTCATGTGCCAGCCACATTCAGAACAGGGTGTTCTGTGCTCTTCAAAACAAAATTGCTCTAGGGCAGTAAGAGAACAATAAGTCAGAGCTCCAGTTTAAGTGATGTTTTGCAGCTCACTTGATGTGGTTACACTCGGATTGCGTAGCTAAACTTGGGTAACTTGGTTTGGTTTGACTTTGTGGGGGTTTGGAGGACCTCCCCCCCTTTAAGTTACATGGGCTTTAAGACAAAAAATATTGTCTTTTTTAAACTTGTTTCTTTCTTTCTCTACCAAAAAAGCCCTAAGTAGAAGCACCCTGTATGTACTTTTATTCTCTTTGGGCACGTCATAGATGATTTACTTCCCATAAGTCATGCTGGTTGGGATTAGCAACAGACCCCCTGAGCCTTAGAGGCTGAGCTCCCAGTGAGTCATGATGGTTATTATTAAATATTTATTAAGTGAGTATTTGCACTAGAAGATGCCAGGTCAAAAGTAACCGTAGGTCTTCCACAGCCAGAGCATGGTTTTGTTTTGTAGCAATTGTTAAGACGATTAATAAAAAAGAATAACTGGATCTGTGGAAGCTAAGCACATCTGCATCTGTCACCAGGAGGGGGGCCCCTGCTGTGGCGATGGGCAGTCTTTCTGTGGCTCCAAGAGGTGTGAGTTCTTGTCAGCAGTCCTGTAGAACTTGTCACACCAGTGTTCCAGGTTTAGAAACCAGTTAACCCAGCAATAGCCTTTACTACTTGTAGATGTAAAGAATCAATGGGCTGTATACACCCTGAGGCCATGAGACCTCCTTTTGCTCTGACATTCCAGATATTGTCAGTATTACAAGGTGGTTTTTTTTTAATATGCATATAAACTGAGGTGTATGTGTGTATATGCGTATCAGTTTGAGATTTTATGGTACTGTAGGTAGTGCTTGTTCAGGTCCAATTTTGAAGAGTTAGGTTTTTCAGAAAACCAGATTAGTCCGTGTGTAAAGTAGAAAGTATTTATAAGAGCCATCAAAAATTTTTACCTTCCTAATAGATGGCCACAAACATTGGTTCTGTCATTTTTTGTCTCTCTTAGAGACAAGCTGCAATTAATGTTTTGCTTTCTTAATTATGCCTTTGTTATAGTTTGACTTTTTTTTTAGCTTGGTTCCTTCATTTATCTTTTCCCAAAAGTGTTCATTAGTACCCAATCTTTTTTTTCCCTAATGATGGGTTATCACATCTGAAGAGAACTTCTGAAATTATTTATGTAATTTTAATATCAAGTACCTATATCAAGCTGAAAACCAGCCTAGGAAACTGACACACAGGCAGGAATCCTTTGCAGAGTCTCTGGATTTCCTGTTTTGAAAACACATTCAAACTTGATCAACCAAAAGCCACAACAAATGTACTGATAATTTCCTCCCCCACTAAATGTACTTTCCTTTAGAGAGGAAGATGATACTTCCAGCAATAAACTTCAGACAAAAAGACCTGTTAACTAAGCTGTGGGGTATTAGGATAATACATCTCAATGCTTAAGACATTCCACAATATATGAACTAAAGTTCACTTTGCTCAACAAATCTTTCTTTATGACGAATGTCATCCATTAGTTTAAATTTCTTGGGCAGATTTAAAAATATTTGGGAATACAAACTTGCAAGAGCTCTTAATACCTTTAGAAACATCAGTTTTTACTCCAGTAAAAGTATCTTAAGCCTCAGCCTCCCTGAGGAACCTCTCTAGTGTGCATGTACATACTAGTCATGCACCACGTAACATTTTGGTCAATGACAGACCACATATATGACAGTGGTCCTATAAGATTATAATACCATATTTTTACTGTACCATTTCTATGTTTAGATACACAAATGCTTACCATTGTGTTACAGTTGCCTGCAGTATTCAGTGGAATAACCTGCTATACAGGTTTGTAGCCCAGGAACAATAGGCTATACCATCTAAGTTTGCATAAGTACACTCTATGATGTTCGCATGATGATGAAATCGCCTAATGATGCATTTCTCAGAACATATACCCATCCTTAAGTGATGCATGACTGTATTTGAAAATAATACAGTTGAATTTACTTTAAAAATATTTTCTAATTCAGAAGAGCTTTTAATATGCTGCAAGTTAATTAAGTTTTATTTTATCTAGAGTATTCCAAAAGTGGGTATAACAGAAGGAATCATCTGCATTTATGAGTATGGGACATAAAACAAAATGCCAAATGCCAGCTCCACCCTGTCCAGCTCTACCTCTTGTTTGGAGGAGCTGACTCAGGAGTCAGGCCCTCTCTAGTTTGGCCCAACCTTCCTAAATTTCATTCTGTGTCAGTGAGGGGAACAAATCAGGATGGTATTAATCCTAATGAGTTAGAAAAGAGTAGAGAGCTTTAGAGCATAAATGTCCAGGTGACGTTTTGGCCCTAATGTCTACACCACTGCTATTCACTCTTCATCTCTCATTTCTCAGGCCTGGGCTAGAGGTAATCCAATCAAATGATTAACTACAGGAATTAGCTTTGAAGCTGGTTTCTGGACTAAATACTGAGAGTTATATTACTGGGTCATAGAATCGCAAAATTTTAGAGCTTCCAAGGACCTTCAAGGGATCATGTAGTTCAAAAGTAGAGTAAGTTAAAATTGAATTTTTATTTGGAAAATAATAATTGTCTTATTGGACGTGGAATAAGTATAACAGAACAAGTGATTTTTAGTTTCTCTAAAGCAACCAGTCTAAGAAAAGAAGCATTTTAGGAAATAGATTTGAATATAGGCCATTATATAACAGAAGTAGAAATAAAGAATTTACTTATGAAAGACAAATTATTATATTACTTAGTGACTGTTATGCTATCATACAAGCCATCCATTTTTTTTTTTTTTTTCCTTTTTTTTTTTTTTTGAGACAGAGTCTTGCTCTGTTGCCCGGGCTAGAGTGCTGTGGCATCAGCCTAGCTCAAGCGACCTCAAACTCCTGGGCTCAAGTGATCCTCCTGCCTCAGCCTCCCAAGTAGCTGGGACCACAACGCCCAGCTAATTTTTTCTATTTTTAGTGGAGACGGAGTCTCAGTCTTGCTCAGGCTGGTCTTGAACTCCTGAGTTCAAGCTATCCTCCCGCCTTAGCCTCTCAGAGTGCTAGGATTACAGGCGTGAGCCACCGCGATCAACCCATCCACGTTTCTTATTGAGTCAAACACCTAAGCGGAAAGGAGTAAATATCCTTAATATTAAAAGTAGTTGTAAAGTTTCAGATAATTGCTTTACCTAGAAAAAAGAGTAACTGATCAAGAAAAAAAGTGTATCTGTATACAGAATTTGATTTGTGAAGTTACAGTAGACTATTGATTCTTTCACACTTTACATTTATTATTTCTACCAAGGGATACAGCTAAATTAGTTATTGATGTTGCCTTTGGATTTTCCATTCTTATTCAAATATATTTGTGAATGAGATTAGGACTCTTAAAGAGCTTCTGTATTCAGTTAACCTTTATATGTCATTGGGGAAATAGCCACTCGGTTGTTTTTTCTTGACTAAGTATCTGAAGCCAAGTTGCAGTTATATGTATTTAAGCCATTATATATTTGATATTAAATTTGTGGCATTTTAATAATTATCTAGTAAATAATCAAGTATTTCTTGACCTTGTGTTTGTTATAGGTGAGGAAACCTGTGTCTTACAGTAGGCTTAGATTAAACCTACATTTCCTGTTTGTTCTTTTACCCACTAAGCTATCTTACTGATACAGTTATCAGTAATTACAAGTTTAGCTTAAAACAGAAAGAAAGTATGATTGCTCCTAAACTTTTAGACTGGGTGGACTAAGCTTCAGCGAGACATACCACATGTGTCTCTTGGTGAAATGAGAAGGGGAAATGGCATTTGCTACATTGTTGACCACTCATTTATCACTTCACTAAATTAGCCAGTGCTAAGGAGCACCTTTGCTGACTGTCCTGTCTCCTCACCCTCAGTCCACCTGGAAGGCCTCTGTGGTGGAAGGATGTTTGATTGCAGAAATGTGGTATTCACTGTTGGTGAAGGAGAAGACCATGACATTCCAATTGGAATTGACAAAGCCCTGGAGAAAATGCAGCGGGAAGAACAATGTATTTTATATCTTGGACCACGGTAAGCAGCATACCAGTTCAGAGCACAATGAAGTTACCTAAAGAACAGGGATATGCTTGTTTTTCATTCAATGTTTTGGCATTTTCAGTGAAGTTTATACAACAGTGGAAACAATTAATTAAATCAGGCTATAGTTCGTCATCAAGTAAATTTGGAGGTTTATGAGCATGTTTACTTGATTGGTGTGTGTCAAGGATAGGCCAGTTTTGCTTTTTTGGATTATTTGTTTTGCCTGCCATATTGCCAAGACAGACAGCTGTTGACCCTTCTCACATGTGGTTCTCTTGCCCCCTCTTCCCTTTTCTCTAAATTAGGCAGGAGACAATAAAACATGGGAGGGTGGGACTCAAAGAAGCATTTGGATGATTTACTACCAATTGAATTTGTACCACCTGTTCTTATGCAGAGTCCCTAAAAAAAAGTTGTTCTTCTGGATCTGAAGGCAATGGAGATGACTCATTTTTTGCCTCAATTTTTCCCATTATAAGAATATCCATTAGCACTTCCAAGCTTAGAACTATCAGACACTGATAGTCTCTCTTGTGAAAACATGTTTGGTTTATCGTTAGATCTAAAATTATACCATTTATCTAACCCTTCTATCTTGAGAAATGGACCCCTGAGAGAAACCAGGGTATTTTGATTGTGTTTGCATGAAAGTACATCTGCTTATCTAGTGTATCCTTCCCTCTGGCTCCATGGACTTCAGATGGTAGAATTTTGAGTTATTGAGAATCTTGGTGACTTGCATTTGCCTATAGGTAGTATTGCACCTTTTGTACAGTCTTTTGCCTTTGTGTAGCTTGTAGTAATCCAGTGGCAAATTTACCTTTGCCCTGACACCTGATCCATAATCATATTTTTGAAGCATTGTATTAGCCATGCCATTACCACTTGAAAATCCTTCCAAAATACTCTGTATTGAGCTGTTTGAAGCCTTCACTGAAGCACCTTTTATATATACCTTCTTTTTCTCCATCTTAGTCCTATAGTGCCATTCAGTATGTTTCTTTACATTTATTCTGTAATTGCAGTTCACCCTCAGGTGAAGCTAATTCTTTGTTTCTAGAAGGAACTTTTTAAAATCAAGTAGAGCATGGAGAAGTCTCTCTCCTCCATATCCATATAATCTCTAATTACTTTTAATCAGCATTCCAAAACTATAGTAGTTCTAAACTCATGGGGGGGGCGGTTATGTCTAGTGTATGTTTTCAGGTTTAAGCTCCTTAAGGGTAAGTAAGTTCTTTATGTATTATGAGCATATAGTATTTTATGATTCAGTTCATTATATTTTAACCTAGCTGACAAGGCAGTTGTGAGGGCAGATGTCTCAAGTTTAATGGCAAAGAGAAACAGAAATTGTCTTTATATTTTTTAATGCAGATAGTTCCTTGCAGGTTTAAACTGTTTGTTGTATCATTAGTGGTTAAACTCTGCTCTGCTTTCACCAGCTGTGTGCACTTGGGCAAGTCACTTAACTCTTCTAAGCCTTGTATTCCCCTTCTGTAAATGGGAATAACAGTATCTACCTCATCAAGTTGTGAAGGACTAAATGAGGTAATGCACGTGAAGCACTTAGTAAAGTGTGTGGCATACATAATCCCTCAGAATATTAACTGTTATTGCTATTGTGGTGGCTGTCTTTCTCTTCCATTTTACCCTCAGAGCACAGAAAAAAGAAAATCCCATTTTAACATATGGTAGATTTTTCAGATTTTTTTCAGACATGAAAGTAGTCAGCAAGTTTTTGTAAATTTCTAGATATAAATGTTTTTTCATATGTTTTATGGAAATAATTTAGCATAGTTAGAAAGGAACATGTTATTTTCTGTTCAAGGTGTTGGTTGGTATGTTGAGGAATTATGTAAAGTATAATCTCTACAACATGAGACTGTGTATGCATTGCATAATACTATACACTTATGCAGAAAATTCCTACACACCAGGCATGTTTTTTAGTGCATGCAATGAATTTACTTGTTTTATTCAGATTCCCACTTCCATAAAACATTGCATCTAAGTGTTGCTGTAACATGATTGTTGTAAATATAACAGTTGGAAATACATGCTCTTGGTGTCATCTGTATTTCATTCTCCAAAAAATTTCCAAGGCACACCTGCACTTTCACTCTGATAGACTCCTTGGCAGAATATTTTCATAATAAGAAATTCTTAAAATACTTCCAAAGAACCCATTTTTCTCTCTTCTCATTGGGACAGTATCTTCCCTCTATATTGTTATTTTAAATACAGTGGCTGATTAATCTTTTTTGTTTCAGGTAAAGTGTGGATAGTTTTAACGTTTTTCTTTTGTTTCCCTTCCTTATATTTCTGTCCTGCGCCAACTCCAAACAAAAATACAGTCTGCTGAGAGTGATGGTGTCTAATTATGATGTAGTGTGGGTCAAAAAACTAAACAATTTTCTGGGGACATACAGAGTCTGAATTTAAATCCTGGCTCTGCCACTGCCTCTTTATGTGACTTCTCAGGAAGCATTTCTCTCTGAGCCTCAGTTTCTTCACCTGTAAAAAGGGAGCAGTGAGAACTTGTAGCACAAGTGCTTCTTGTATGCATATAAAGGTTTAATGGTCATTAATAGTCATTGTTTATATCTCTAACCTCTGGAGGCAAGTGTTAATTCAAGGACATTAATACTGAATTCATTCTGTTACTGTAGCCCAGCTTATCTTTTGGTTAAGTCCTGGAATTCCACTTGTGGTGTTTTATATTTCAGTTAGATGAATTTTGTGTCCTTGTTCCTTCTTTGCCCAGGCTGATCTAACATAAGTCAGACAGCTTTCTGTATAAGATGGAAGTCAGGATAAGTGCTCCCAGAACAGTTTGGTGTGAGCTGACACCTCTCCAGGTTGATGTGCTCCACATACATCTTGACAGAATTGCTTCATTTTAATCCAGGAGAGATTGTAGAAATAATATCTTTCTTTAGTCTTCTTTAATCCAATTGATAATAGTCAGGGAACTTTGGTGCCTCCCTTTACCCAACCCCCACAATCCCCACCCCCAGCCACAGGGCCCCTATTTGTAAGTTCCTCTAAGGCAGGTTTTCTCATCCTCAGCACTATTGACATTTTGGGCTAGATAATTCTTGATCGTGGGGGACTGTCCTGTGCATTGTAGGATATTCAGCAGTGTTCTTGGCCTCTACCCACTAGATACCGGTAGCATCCCCCTAATTGTGACAACCTGAAATGTCTCTAGACATTGCCAAATGTCCCCTGGGGGGGAGGAAGGGTTAAAATTACCCTGCTTGAGAGCCACTGGTCTAAGGCAAGTGCTAGATCATCTATCGTATCTATACCTGCTTAGCACAGGACTCCAAATATAACATGCTCTCAAACACATGCTTAGTAAGGACTCATCTGCCCATCTAGTTTCTAGCAGTTAAGGAATATTCTTTATTTACCAGATAGCAGAAACAAAATAGGAGATACATAGATCTAGCAGCTCAAAGTAGAAAACTAGCCACCACTTCCTAAAATTGGCCACTGGTAATTATGTCCTTTTTTATTTCTTCGCTGAAGATACCCTTTGCCCTGCTATTAAAACCACCACACCTCATTCCTACCAGCTTTCATTGTATCTCTATGGCTCTCTCTGGCTCCAGCTTCCATTTTCTTGTGTAACAGTGGAGGTGAGTGAGTAAGCATTTTTTTTTCCTGGAAAATTCAAGCAAGGGATAAAGAAAGTGGTACAAGCAACAAGATATGAGTATTCCTACTCTCGTCCCTTTGCTCAGAGAAAATTGGAGACAGAGCTCCAATAGAGCTTCCACTTCAGTAAATATATGCTTCTTGAATACATTAAATTTGTTAGAGATCTTAAATGACCCCAAAAAACAAATTTATATGTCCCCACTTACTTTGGCTAAAAGGTATAGCATTTTACAATATGATAGGTACAGAGCTATAAGAGTATTTCTCTTGAGGTGTTGGAGCTTGCTAGGGCTGCTATTTTTGATTCTATATTTGTTGTATTATTTGTGTTTCCTAGTATGCTTTTTTAAAATCTTAAAGAATACTTTGAAAACTTATTTCTTTTCTGTTGTGTAAGCGTACTCCCCGTGTTTATCTGACTGGAAGTGGTACTGTTGGAAGGTGACAGCACTTTACAGTTAAAAGCTTATTGAAACATACCTCTAACGAACACCACTATAACAATTATAGTGACTGTGTCTTCTCTGTCCTTGCTGCTGATAAAGCTTAGGAGGAAATTCCTAATAGCTAAATAATGGCTTTTTTATGAAAAGAACTAGATATAAAGTCAGAGACAAAGGCAGTGACATTTAAAATCACACTAAGCAAACTGTCCCAAAGAGTACAGGTGTTGCATTACATGTGAATGTGAAGGAGAAGAGAAAACTAAATCTAGCCTGGTTTCTAAGAAAACCACAGCAGTGACATTTGCCACTTTATCTTCTGATCAACATCTGGTTTGTCTTCAGGGTCTCTGATGTATGTAGCTTGCAAATGATGGTGTTATGCTAATATGGTGTCTCAAAATACTGAAGGAAGTGCCTGGAAATACACCAATTCTTTTAAAGTTTTATTTTTTACTCTCCATTTCAGATATGGTTTTGGAGAAACAGGGAAGCCTAAATTTGGCATTGAACCTAATGCTGAGCTTACATACGAAGTTACACTAAAGAGCTTTGAAAAGGTGAGAAAATAACAACTTCTCTAAAATCATGGTAGATTTCTTCCCTATCCACTTCCTATGAATCAGCATTTTATATCAGTAGATGGTATAGGTAGATGGGGTTTATTTGTATGTTGTGCTTTTCATTATCAAGTTTGTCTCTTGTCTCCAACACTGCTACTAAAGTATGGGACAACTGACATAACACAGCTGATACACAACCAGGGAGCTCAGTGTTCTTATTTTGTTCCTATGTGTCAGCCTTTTTTTTTTTTCTAAACTTTTTTGGGTAGAATCCAAGACTTGTTCCCTTATTTGTTCCTAGACTTGTTCTTTTTGTATTTTTTTTCCCTGGGTTGAAGACAAAAAGGTTCACATTCTGCCAAGCAGCTCCTTGGGGGAGTGGGGTGCAGCTTTCCAGCGCTGAACGTGTTGTACCCTTCCCAGGAGTCACGAAGAAGCCTGCACTGTGGCTCCAAGTTATTATTCCAATTGCAAGGCCACAGGGACCACCAGGCTCTGTGACCCAGGGATACAAGAAAGAAACCTGCCAACCCTAGGCCTTTTCTTTTCATACCTGTCCAAGTGGAGAAGAGAGAGAATTTGTCAATTGTCTTGGGTTCCAGAAATGGTATGCCTCCTTGAACATGTTTACATCTCAAGCTCACCTCTGGAGGCTCCAGCAGCAGTTGCACTGGACACACAGCATGTGCCTGAGCTAGGTATGCTGTTGTCTTCGGCTATGCCCCCCCTTGCATTTCCAAAGACCCACCCTTCCCAGAGCTCCTCAAGGAGCATTTTGTATCCCTTTTTTTATTCCCACACAGTGCTCCTACACACCTCCATGTACTGTACATTAAACTTTTGACTAGAAATGTGACCGTATATATTTTGTTAGACTTAGAAAGGACAACTTTGTCCTGTGGGCCTGTGCCTGTGGGCTGAGAAAGTGAGGGAAGGACTGCTTTGGAATGTTTCCCAGTGGTAATGTTCCTAGTCCTGCCCCTCCTACTTCATGTTCCCCAAAACAAACACATGCTCTGGTTGCGACCGTCACTTATTGTCAGGTAACCTTTTCTGAAGGCCTGCTAGCTCAGCACTGATTCCTTAATGTTGTCTTCATAGCATATTATCTTTTTATTGTTAGAGAGAGAATAATCTTTAGCATAGGGTTGTTTAGACCTTTGACTTTCCTATTCCTGTTTCTTTTTTTTTTTTTTTTTTTTTAAGAGGTAGGGTTTTGTTCTGTCACCCAGGCTGGAGTGCAGTGGTGTGATCATAGCTCACTGCAGCCTCAAACTCCTGGGCTCAAGTGATGTCCTGCCTCGCCCTCTCAAGTCGTTGGGACTACAGGAGTGCACCACTATGCCTGGTTAATTGTTTTATTTTTTGTAGAGACAAGGTCTTGCCATGTTGCCTAGGCTGGTCTCGAACTCCTGGCCTTGGCCTCCCAAAGAGCTGGGATTATAAGTGTGAGCCACCACACCCAGCTCTATTTCCATTTTATAAAGTAACCCCTTTCCCCTTCCCACCCATAGCCCAATGGACACTGCTTATTTAGGAACATTCTCACTGTGGTATGCCACAGCATGCCTGTACTCTGTCATCACTCCAAAAGTATATTCATGCAATGCTGCTTGGTATATTTGAAACCTCATGAAGGTGTATGATGTTGTTGGAGGCAATGTCATTAAATTCTCTGCCCTGTAGTATCAAGAATATATTTATACTCCATAAAGACTGAAGCCATATAAAAATTACAAAGGGCCCTTGTGAACTAGGTGGGGGAGAGGGGGTTGGTGCCAAAACCCAGGATCAAACTGTAACTAGGTTTTTAAATAATCAAGCTACATTGTTCCTAAGTAATTGTTGCTACATTAGGAAGCAACATGTGTTGCCAGAAAGACTAGCAACCCTCTCATTATTCACTTAAAAAAATAGCCGGGAATAGGGAGGACTATTACACCAGGAACACATACTAATTGTCTTTTGCATAGAGAGAATTTTACAGTTACTCACTTAAACTTCATAATTCATATGCAGTAAATAGCACTGATCACACCCATTGTCACTTTCCCTAAAAGACCCCAGGTTCTCTTGGTTCTTTATGATCCTTCTAAATCCAGCTGTTCATATAGCAATGCAGTTATTTCTAGATTTGTATTATTGTGAAGACCAATAATACACATACTACAAACTAGCAGATGATAATGCAGTCATTTACTTGTGGCTTTGAAGTGATACCATTGCATGAGCTTTATCCTCCCAGTTATGTTTTACTTGAAATTCCCCAAGTATATGTCTGCAAATTGATACAATTTGGAGGCTTTATTTTATCTGGTTGTTTTGGAATGGCAAGAGAACCACTTGACCTGAAATTTGAAAATTCTGTATGAATATACAACTGAATTGACTACAGTAGTGTTCCCATTTTAGAGTTGAAAACTGAGGCTTGAGAGAAACAAGTTAGTGGAGAGATTTGCAAGAGGGAAATCTTGCAAAATCTTGCTAAGGGGCCCTAGCTTTGTGTGGCTTCACCTTATAATTCTGAAGATGTACTTTTTAACAGTGCTCAACAGTTTATGTCCCTTCCTGTGTTTTTGCCTCCTCCTCCCTCTTGAGCAACGTGGGTCAAGCTGCAGCTTGGTCATCATGGAAAGTGAGTTCTTAAAACAGCATAAAGAGCGTTAGCCTAGCAGTAAATTGGCAGTGGCACACAATTTCAATAGCCAGAGTGTTTTTAGTTTTGATTATACCCTAAAAGTTGCTGTTGCTTATTTTAATGGGCGTCAACTGAAGCTTTTCCTTCTCTGTTCATCTAACTGTTGTCACAAATTTACACACAGGCCAAAGAATCCTGGGAGATGGATACCAAAGAAAAATTGGAGCAGGCTGCCATTGTCAAGGAGAAGGGAACCTTATACTTCAAGGTGTGTGAGTCCCTATACAATGCTTTCCACCTCAGAGAATTGACTCAAGTGTCATTGAACTGTGCTGATATTCCCTACTCTGAATTCTATCAATACCTTTCTTGGTAAGAATAACCCAAAATTTTTACACGTCTGTCATTTTCAGTGTAAGAAATGGTGAGAAAAGAATGAATTAATGTGAAAAAAAAATACAAATACCTCTTTTACACATTCTGCTCTAGATCTTAACCTTCCACAAAGACCACGTCTGGCTTGCCCACCCATCACAGTATTGCTCAAGGTCTAAAACATCTTGCTTGGTACATAGTTGGCACTCAACAAGTGTTTGTGGAATGAATAGAATAATTGTTAGCAAGTAATGGAATTCATAGGGGTAAGTTTAACATCATTTTCCTTTCCACTGTTTTGGTGAAGTCACTAGGGCACATAACAAAAGGGAAGAGAACATACACAGATTTCAAAAGAAACTGACAGAAGGAGAGTATTCATTACTTCTAATGGTCAAGATGATTCCTGCACACTTGCTTTTGTGAGGAATCTTCAGAAATTCCTGAATGATACTCGTCATAGATTTCTTCTCAAAAACCCTTTCTTCTAGCATCTAGGAGTGTGATAGTTTCTCACTTAGATCTTAAACCCCCAGATGTAAGAAAAAAAGAAACAGCACTTTGTTCAATTGTAATCAGAACGACCATTGCTTCCTCACCCCCAAATAGATGCCGTCTCCATGTCAAGTGGAAAGGGTTTAGTGATGAGAATTAGGGGAAGAATGGGAGTTTTGTCGAGGTTCTTTCCTTTTTTCTTTTCTGCCACTGCAATCCATGAACAGAAATAAGGTGATGTTATTCAACAGTATAAAGCAGTGATGCATAAATGTGCTTTAACAAGTCTTTATGGAGCATCTACTATATGACATGCTATTGAGTTTACAACCTCATCGGCAGGTTGTAAATGTGGCAATGTTAACCCAAATAAAACAACTAGAGAATTATGTGAGAGTATATAATCAACCCAAAATCAACACAGCCAGAGGGCAACACGTATGGTCTTTGTTTTTCCGAACTTTGAGCTGAGACTCACTATTGGGTCATGAAATCAATTTAGTGGAAGTGTATTACAATATGTTATAAGGAGAAGTTTTGTGTAAAACTTCTGTTTAGCTGTGTTTGAGTAGATACTGGGTTGCAAATTAGAACATATTTCTTAACCGTGGGTAATAATCAAACAAATTTAAAATCAAAGGTTTAGATAATACATAATTATTTATATACTTATTTATTTATCATTACTTCTTATATATACTAAAATATTGTATGGATCACCAGAAAGCATTGGGGTGTGGTGGAATGAGCTCTGAATTGGGAATTGGAAAAACTGGGCTTTACGGCCCTTCAAATGACTGAAAATCATTTAAGGGCCAAAAAGGTTATATTTCATGTAAAAAGTGAGGGAGTTACACTAGATGATCCCCAAATTTCTTTCCAGCCCTAAATTTCTGTGTATTTCTAAACTCTCAAGAGCAAGTTTGACTTTTTAAAAAATTCTAATTGAGATATATTGGATACTTCTAAACTATTTAAGAAAGATTCTAAATGGGTTATTTATTTGTATACCCAAATACACAATACACTGGAATAAAAAAGAAAATTTTCTGTAAAATCCCTTAAGACCATGGGTCCTCAACAGTGTTTCTTATATTACTGAAGTCCATAAAAGTCTTTAACTGTATTTTATACATTTCCCAAAATTTCTAAATATTAACAGTTGGGGAGGGTTTGAGGCTTTTGGCATTTGACTAGAATTATAGCAACTCAATGTAGTAAAACTATAAAATAGTTTAGCTATTCAGAAGCTCTGGTTGCTGATGACACAATAAAAAAAGTTTAGAGAACTTTATTGGTAATGAAATGATCTTAGAAAGCCATGTGTCACATAGCTGTGTCCTGAATATATAGAGAGAGAGAGCCAGAATGAGCGATCAGTAGCAGAAAGCAGTGCTCAAGTGTCTGTACACTTACTTAACTTTGTTGCTTATTAGCATTACAACTGCAACAGTGATTTGTGTATTTCATAATATTATGAACCTTCTTAAAATTACTGATCTTTGGATAAAATCTGGATCAGCAGTCACACATATGGAACAAATTATTTTTAACATGCAATTTGATAGACAAAATCTTTCAAAACATTAGTCCATTGGGGAAAAATTAATGAAAGGTTCAAAACCACTGACCTAAGGCTTTTCTCCCAGAATGTCTCTGAACATTTTGTACTACTAAAAACATCCCTGGAGGCACCTTTATAATTATAGGTAAAAGATCCCAGCAGTGATCCTAGCTTTAGCTGTAAGACTTTAAAATGGTTGGAAGATAGTTTCCTGAACACATTCCCTTCCCTTTTAAACTTCCAGGGCAGGTTTCGATCTGCCATGCTGCCCTCCCAGGCCTTGTCCTTCCAGGGTATTTGACTTGGCACATCGTGTGCATGCACAGAGTCCAGATGTGTGGGTGAGAGCAGAGATGGGCTGAACTAAATAAATCTGTATTTCATGCCATCTGCATATTAGAATTCTGTTTCCATTGACCTGTTGGTTTGGTTCACACCAAAGTGGTAATGTCTCTCCCCTTAGTAGAGTTCAGTTGTACTCACCTTTTAAATGTGAATGATTTTGCCATTTAGATTGTAAAATTCTCATTTCAACTACTGAACACTAATGAGAAGAAAAATAAGAGGAGACTCTTCATTTGGCTCTGAAAGTAATTTTTAAGCACAGGTAACAACATGATATTATGCCAGTCATTGTGCAAGCCAGTTAAACAGACATGATTTTTGCCCTCATAGTTGACAGTATTCTGTAGGACAAGAGCATTAACTTCACACCTGGTTAGTGTCTCTCTTTTTTCTGACTTGGCAGCAGAGTGGCAGGAAATCTGAGGACACTGCAGTGATGCGGGGTTCTTGCGCCCCCTTGTGCTTTTCTTGGGAAGAAAGCATTTCTAAAGCAACCTAGTGAACGAGAATCATTCAACCACGGAACCCTTTTCAGACAAACTAGGTTTTGCTGTTTTGGCCACCTTCGCTGAACCAAGATACCAGTAATATGATTTAGCTGTCTGTTACTTAAGGATTCAGGCTTAAAAAAAAATACTCCTAAGAAGAGTCCACCCTATCTTTTTTCTCCTTCCTTCATTCTTTTAGTGCAGGATTTTCAACCTCAGCACGATTAACATTTGGGTCCAGGTAATTCTTTGTTGTATGTATAGGCTGTCCTGTGCATTGCAGGATGTTTGGCAGCATCCCTGGCCTCTGCCCAGTAGATGCCAGTAGCACTCCTCCTTCCAGTTGTGACAACTAAAAATATTGCCCCCAGTTGAGAACTGTTTTAGTACCTCAGAAGCAGGAATACCACAAAACAAGGACTTTTGCTCATTGTAAGTTGAAGTCTAAATAAAGTTACATATGACATATATGAAAGAGCTTTCAAAAAATTAAAATGCTCTATAAATGTAAATGAACTGTTAAGTCTATTTGTATTTTTAGAAACTATAGCCTTCTACCATTCTGATTTTTCAGAACCTACTGAAGTGATAAGATCTAGGTCTTTGTCCGACCTGTGTCTTCTTTTCTTTTCCTACAACAGTATATTAGGAGATAATCAGAAAAGTTCATAGGCACGTTAAAGATGGAGGAGCAGGAGAGAGAAAATGGAGGAACTAGGTGTGACAGGGAAATGCCTGCCCTTCTCACCTGACCGAAATGAAATGACACCTTTCATTTCTACCCACACTTCCATTTTTGCTCCCAATGATAGAAAAGGTTTAGATTCCATAGTTATATTCCTTTGACTTTCATATTTACTCAGCAAACCTTTATTAAGAGCCTCTTTGTGTTAACTCCTGTATATTCCAAAAGAGATAGGACATGCTGCCTATCCTCAAAGAGCTCACAAACCAGCAAGAGAAAAGACAATGACAGAAGGAAAATGCCAACCCCTGAAACTAGTGAGGACTTTATTCTTATTTTTTTATAGTGCCCAAAAAAGGAGTGGTAGGCCTAAGACAACAAAACATAAGTATTGTCTTAGTCAGCTCTGGCTGCCATAGCAAAATACCATAGACTGGGTGGCTTAAACAACAGGAATTTATTTCTCACAGAATTTATTTCTGGAGACTGAAGTCCAAGATCAAGGTGTCAGCAGGATCAGTGTCTTGTGAGGGCCTCTCCTTGGGTTGCTTATAGCCCCCTCTTGCTATGTCCTCACATGACCTTTCCTCAGGTACATGTAGGTGGAGAGAGGAAGCAAGCTCTGTGGTGTCTCTTGTAAGGGCTCTAATCCCATCATGAGGGCCCACCCTCATCACCTCATCTAAACCTAATTCCCTCCCAAAAGGCCCCATCTCCAAATATCATCACATTGGGGGTTAGAACTTCAGTATATGGATTTGGTGTGGGGGACACAACTCCATCCATAGCAAGTATAATTTCCTCAAGAATTTTAGCACTGAGCTGGGCATGGTGGTGCCTTCCTGTAGTCCCAGCTACTCGGGAGGCTGAGGCAGGAGGATTGCTTGAGCCCAGGAGTTCGAGATTGCAGTGAGCTATGATTGTGCTACTGCATCCTAGCCTGAGCAAGAGAGTGAGACCTCATCTCAAAAAAAAAAAAAAAAGAAGAAGAAGAAGAAGAATTTCAACATGTATAATAAAGGGGTCTGGTTTCATATTCTTATAAATAACCTGTATCACAAATTTCTGAGGCAGAGAGAGTAACAGACTTTGATTTTAATGCCCTTCTCCTCCATAACACCCCAGAATCCTTTTGCTTTGCCTTCCCGCAGCAAAACTGATGAGCTCTATGAGTCCCGCCTTTCTTAAACAAGTGCCTTGTGGAAAGGGATATTCAGAGGATGTAGCACAGCCCTCATTCAGACCCAGGCCCTCTAATCGAAATAGGTCTACCCCATCTTCATCACCAGAAAATCAACATTAAGGCTTCCTTTCCATGGGCTTCATTTCTTATGCTACCCAGATGAAGTTCTATATAATGGGAACATTCTCTTAGATCTGCTCTTTGATTTTTCTCTTCTTACTCAAAGTCACTGGGTGAGGGTTGGAGGATATATGGGGAGAGACAACTCTAAAGTGAGATGTATTCACCTGCGGTGACTATGGTAAATCCTAGTGACATGGTCTTAACACTGTTTGTTGGTTAGACATTGAATTTAATGTCCTTATAGGTCTGGCTGCTCTTCTGCTCTTCTAGGATGTGTCGTCTGTGTTTTTGAGCTTATCAGCTCCTGCAAAGGAGAGCCCTCACCAGTACTCCCATTTTATTTGTGTATTTACCAGCTATCCCTCCATTCTTTCATTTGTCTGAAATGGTGGTAAACACGTTGTTTCAACTCCAGAGTTTCTTGTATAGAGCATATATGGGTACACACACATACACATAATTAATTCATGTGATCATTACAATTGTTAGAATCCTACTAATGAGTAAGAGGCAAAAATACGAATAGGAAAAAGATCTTTGTCACATAGTTGACTGACACACCTATGTGATTTATGTTGTTTTATAGTTATTATTTATGTTGGTTGTTGCCATTCAACTATTTACATTCCCATTGCCTATAGATCAGGGGTCAGCAAACTACAGTATGTGAGCCAAATGTGGCCCACTGCCTGTTTTTGTAAGTAAAGTTTTACCGATACACAGCCACATCCATTTACTTGTATATTGTCTAGAGCTGCTTTTGTACCACAAATGACAGAGTTTAGTAGTTGCAACAGAGACTGGTTTAGAGAAGATTTGCTGTGATTCAGACTGGCACTTGCTAGACTATAGTATTTACTGTGTAATGCTGAACATCAGAAGAAAAGAGAAAAGTAACTTCCCCTTCACTTAAACTAATGGCATAGTCTAACACTGCTCACAGTCCTTTTGAAAGGCTAATGAATATTAGCACCAAAGAATGTAGCCCAGAAGCCTTGATGCACACCTGCTGAAAGGATGGGATGGAGGTGCTTGGAGAACAGCATTAGTTAGTGCTGGTGCACTGTCCTGAGCCAGCTCACAGGCCTCTGAGGCTGCCAAAGGAGTGCGAAAAGGTGCCTGGAGTAGCTGCCTCCTGAGAACAGAAAGAAACCATCCATACTGGGGTTTGCATGAGGGGTTGTTTTGTTTTGAGGACTTGGTTGTCTTTTGTACCCTGGCAAGAACCAAGAAGAGTAATTACTAGCTTTTTTCTTCCAGGGAGGCAAGTATATGCAGGCGGTGATTCAGTATGGGAAGATAGTGTCCTGGTTAGAGATGGAATATGGTTTATCAGAAAAGGAGTCGAAAGCTTCTGAATCATTTCTGCTTGCTGCCTTCCTGAACCTGGCCATGTGCTACCTGAAGCTCAGAGAATACACCAAAGCTGTTGAATGCTGTGATAAGGTAAAGAGTGTCTCCTGTGAGGTGGACGTTAGATATTTCTCTGTCCCCATCTTTAGTCTTCTTTTTTCTTCCTCTCAGCCACAGGTTGGAGGGTTTTCATTTTCCTTTGTTTTATTTATTTGTATGTTTGGGATTTTTTGTTTCTCAGTATGAATTAGGAAATTCAGAAAATTGTGATTATAGTCAGATTTTTCTGATACCTAGACTATTATCATATGTACTGTTCTATTATTTTTGTGTACCGGCTGATGCTTTTACTGCAGATATCCGTCATAGAGTGAACAGTATATATTACACTATGGGTAAAACCTTATCATTGATGCATCTTAAACATAGACACAAAGGGATAAGTAAAACAAAAGGCAACTATTTTGTATATTCTTTTTAAGATTATTTTTGAGTTTTGTGCATTAGTGGTTCCTATCACATCACATTAAATTTCTGGCTGAGAAAGGGATGTTATGGTTAATTACATTTTTAAACTTTCTGCCTTTTTAAATTATAGAAGTAATATAGTTATTCAAAATTCAAACATTATAGAAACATATAAGAAAGTGAAAGTACATTCATAAAATTCTCATTGACCCTCTCTCCAGACCAGTCATTTCATTTTATACTTTTTTTTTTTTTGAGAGATGGGTCTTGTTCTGTCACTCAGGTTGGAGTGCAGTGGCATCATCATAGCTCACTGCAACCTCAAACTCCTGGGCTCAAGTGATCCTCCTCCCTCAGGGACTACAGGTGTGCACCACTGCACCTGGCTCATACTTCTTCCTTTTTTCCATACATAGAGTAACATGTGTTTATACATTTTTTTAAGTGAGACTATATAGATTTAGATACATAGTTTTATAAAACAAGGACATCTTTTTGCATCTGATCAGTCTATCATATAGCTCTCCCTCATTGTTTTTATTTATTTTTTTAAGTCATCTTTCTAGTCATGAGGGTTTTTTTGTTTTGTTTTGTTTTGAGACAGGGTCTTGCTCTGTTGCCCAAGCTAGAGTGCAGTGGTGTCATCATAGATCACTAGGCTCAAACTTCTGGGCTCAAGCGATCCTCCTGCCTCAGCCTCCTGAGTAGCTGGGACTACAGGCACACACAACCATGCCTGGCCTCCCAAAGTGCTAGGATTACAAGCCTAAGCCACCATGGACAGCCATATTCTATCTTTTCTGAGAGCAGGATCATATCCTATTTATTTTGTAACACTACTTAAAACCTAACAGAACTTAATAAATATCTGGAACACAGCAGTGCTTATTAATGAAACTATAATAGTATTTAATATTTATTGAAGATATATACCAGGCACTGACCTAAGTGCTCTACATGTATTGTCTCATTTAATCCTCACAGCAACCTTGAGGTAGGTATTAATCTTGTCCCTCGCCCCCATATTATAGATGAGGAAACTGAGGCTTAGAGAAACTACATATCTTGTCCAGTATCACAAGGTGGTAGTGATAAGACTAAGTCTTACTTAAGACTCTGCTACACCATACTCTTAATCCCCAGCCTACCACAAAACACCTGAAGGAAGAAAGGATCAGTCCTAACAATTCAATTCAGCTTGCACTTAGCAGCAGTACTTCAGCAGTATTCAGAATTAGAGGTACACCTGCTGTCTTAAAGACACTTATGCCACATGCAGCTTATTTTTTTATTTTTTGTAGAGACGGGGTCTTAATGTTACTCAGGCTGGTCACAAACTCCTGGCCTCAAGCGATCCTCCCACCTCGACCTCCCAAAATGCTAGTATTACAGGTTTGAGCCACCACACCCAGCCTCCTTGGACTCTTTCTAGAAATTACATTAAATACAGAAATTAATTTGAGTAGTATATTTTGATCAGTAGTATATGATTATCTTGAGCCCCATTTTTTCAATATACCTTTTCCATCTCCCTTGGCAAAAGAGCTTTGGTAAGCTATTTACTGAATTTCTTATTAAAACTCATCCCTTCTAAAATATAGACCATCTGTTCCTAGGCCCTTGGACTGGACAGTGCCAATGAGAAAGGCTTGTACAGGAGGGGTGAAGCCCAGCTGCTCATGAATGAGTTTGAGTCAGCCAAGGGTGACTTTGAGAAAGTGTTGGAAGTAAATCCCCAGAATAAGGCTGCAAGACTGCAGATCTCCATGTGCCAGAAGAAGGCCAAGGAGCACAATGAGCGGGACCGCAAGATATACGCCAACATGTTCAAGAAGTTTGCAGAGCAGGATGCAAAGGTATGTGCAGAACCTACTGTCTTCAGCTAGATCGAGAACTGACCTTGCCCCTTTGATTTTTGTTCTAAGAGGGTTAAACATAGGGGACAGGGAAAGTCTGACAACCTGAGAGACACAAGAATAGGGAACATGATTTCCAGTCTGATCTGAGGCTGGTTTGGATCCAGAGGTTGAGTAGGGCAGTTCTACTCGCCAAAGGTGCAAGGTGTGAGACCCTGGCATGTCCATGCAAGAGATGAGAAAAGTAAATTCCTTGAGACATACTAAAGCTTTTGTATTTTAAAAAATTATAAACCCATCAGGGTTTTTTCAAGTAATACTTCCTTGTTGAAACTTCTGATTTCCCCGGGAAATGGGGTATTCTAAGAGTCCCGCCATGGTGCCCTTTACCTTATAGGTCGGGAGCCAGCCTGGCAACTGTGATAGGAGACGTGTCTGCAGAGAGAGGTCGGTCCCCCCTCCAGCATAGTTCTGCTCCTGCCTACATCCTCTACTCCCCAAACCCCATTAGCATATGGACTTCATTATTCAACAGCTGTCCCATGGGGCAAGCTAGTAATTTTAACCAAAGAAAAGTGAAACTTCACACTCTATTGATAGCAGGGCCCTGACCTACCCAACTGGGCAACCAAAATAGAATCGTTGTAATAGACTCTTCCTGTAGACCTGATAAACAGTCTGGAGGAGCCAGGGATTATTTCACTTCTTTTTTCTCTAAGCCTCTTGATTTCTTATTTCTTCCTCAGGAAGAGGCCAGTAGAGCAATGGGCAAGAAGACTTTAGGGGTCACCAATGAAAAAGAAACAGAAAATCAAGCAATGGAAGAAGAGAAACCTGAAGGCCACGTATGACGCCACGCCAAGGAGGGAAGAGAGTCCTAATGAACTCGGCCCCCTCCTCAGTGGGCTTTCACCCAACTCAGGACTAAACAGTGTTTAATGTAAAGTTTGTTATAGTCTATGTGATTCTGGAAGCAAATGGCAAAACCAGTAGCTTCCCCAAAACAGCCACCCTGCTGCTGCCCAGTGGGTTCATTGAGGGGGTGGCATGGGACCACTCCAAGTGGAACAAAACAGAAGTGACTGTTGGTGTGGAGAGATTGAGCCAACAGCTTAAGTCCAGCTCATTTCAGTTTATGTCAACTTTCAATATCCAATTCAGGGTCCCTTGAGATAATCCTAACAATTTGGGGCTTCTGTTAGGTCTTACATTTGAACTTTAATAGCACTACAGAAATCTTTTAAAAAATGCTTAATGAATTTCTCCTTTCCTACAGGTGGGTGGGGTAGGGGAAGGAGGATGAAGTTTTGTTTTTTTAAATGACTAAAGTGCTGTGAATGCAACCTGTTGCATTTTTAACCAGCAGAACCCACAGTAGAGGGATGTACTGTCCCCTCAGTTCCACAGCAGTGTCACAGACTTGAAAGCCAGAACCTCAGAGTCCACTTGCTTGCTAACTTAGCCACCTCCCAACTCCCTCCTTAGCCAGCCTCCTCGGGAGAGTGGGATTCTGCCACATCCAGCCTGTCCCTGAGGGAGTGATTCTGTCATTCCTGAAACACCCTTCAGCAATGATAATAAGCAGACTGGAGTTTCTGGATTAGCTTTTCCTGTTTTGGATGAAGTTCTGAGATGTTGAAATGCAAAAAGAACAATCAGAAGTGTGCTTTTTTCCCTCCTCTATTCCTTTTAGGAAAAAATGTTGAATACACAGTACTTCCTGCAAGCATTGCTACTGTTCAGCTTCTTATTTCCATTCTAATCCTTGCTATTAAGGATTTAAGAGTTGTTCTTAGAGTATCTTTGACCTGGAGTGGATTTATTTACATATCCATTTAGGACTGATGCAGCTTTTTTAATCTTCTTTTTTAAATTACTGGCTCATAAGCATATATATACTGGGGTTTATGGAACTTTATTTACACTCCCCTACCATGCAGAAAAAATTTTGGACTTTTTACTACTAAGTAGCTTAATTTTTAAAAACAAAATCTGCAGGGTTGCTCTTCTACATTTAGGGTTTTATCTGCAGGTTTGACACACAGTTGCTTTCTTTTTCTGCCCTGATACCTTCTGTGTTCTGGTGTGAGTTGTGAAAGAGTTGAAAACAGCTTCCCATGCAGGTACATCTTGCCTAAATCCCCAGTACTTGAGCATTGAACTAGGGCAAGTCTTAAAATAAATATGTACATGTAGTTGAATTCTAGTCCTTACGGGTAAATGAGATTCAGCACGGCTCTACTCCCACAACCTAAGAAACTCTCATGGGAATGCATTTGGCAACGCTAGGAACCAATCCCTTAAACCTGGAACATCTCACTTTTTTAAATCCTAAAGAACACTGGCAGTTATATTTTAGATTAGTTTTAATTTTTATGGTGGTTTTAACAAAACACTTTCATTGTTAGGTTAGGATCCACCTTAAAACCTAAAAATCAAGTCATTTTGTTTTATACGAGTTTTCTTTTCCCTGGAACAAATGGAATCGAATTGAGTTTTTTCCTTTAATGATCACTAAAACCTCTCTAATTTCTCATTTATGCTTTTGTCTTTTTTCATGAAATATTTCTTTCAAAAGCCCTAATCTCACCTAGGATATATTAAAAGCAAAAGTTGATTTTGCTTATTTGCTAAACTGTTTGGTATTTGAAGCTGTATTGACTAGACCATGATTCCAATAAGTCCAAGACTGAAATTTGATCCTAAAAGGCCAGTTAGATTTTAGCAGGTAACAAACAAAACTATTCCAAAAATCAGATGATCCCAGCTGTCTCCCTAGTGTATTGTGGGTCACCAGGGGGAACTGGCAAGCGTATATGTGGGGAGCAGGGAGGGTGTGTGAGTGGTTCCCAGCAAACGAGTACAAGGTGCCCATCTCCGCCCAGGAAGAAGCTTCACGTGTTCTTGTATCAAATTCAGTAATCTTAAACAAGGTGTGTAGAAATCAGATGTCTTTGAACCACTGTTTAGACTACATATGGGTTGGCGAGTCAGCATATGATGAATTAAAAACAAAGTGTTTTTTTAAAAAATCATTTAGATGCACTTTTTCTGTGTTCCTTAAATAAATCCAAAAAAACAGATGTGATTTCCCATTGTTTTTGGTTTTACTTCAGGAATTTTCAGGGAAAGATGTTTTGGTTGAAAAACTATAGTAGGGGCCAACTTGGAAAATGAGACATCAGAAAATTGGCAAGAGACGATATTGTCGTGCTCTTTGCTCTAGCATACAACTTGAAATCAACACTGGGGCAAAGGCCATGGGATGATGCATCTTTGTTAAAATGAACCAAATAATCCAAAAAAGAGGGTTTTGTTTTTTCATTAACCAGTGGATGTTTTACCTTTTTAAACTAATTTTAAGGTAGTTCAATTAGATAAAATTTAATGGTGCCCTTTAATAAATATATAAAACATAAGTAAGCATATCTCAGGCAATGTTCTGTATTCAGCATGCTTTTCCTTTCTTAAGCACAATATTTCATTGGATATTCACCATCACAGACTCTGAAGGCCTAAGAAGGTGATGTCATGTATACTGTGAATCCTAATTTTCACACTGCAAAAGAAGGTGATGCGATTCTGGAACAATGGTGCCCCTTTCTCCACTAGGACCTCAGGTCTACAGACAGGTTGACACAGGTTCCAGGCACCCTTTATTCCGTCTGAATTCTTTGCCTCATCTCTGGATTTGAATTGTATTCCTTCCTCTTTGCTGTTAAATTATTTGGTAATGAAATAATTCCCTTTATTTGCATGCTTTTTTCCTAAGCAAATTAACGATCACACTAGGGATCTTGAGGATGAGCCAGAGAAAGATACCCAGCTGTAAATTTGTGATCTCAGTAATTCAGAGGCAGCCTGTACACCCTCCAAAGCATGAAGAGTATCAGGGAAGAGCTTTGTCCATACTTATTTGGCCTTCCTAGCAGCACATTGAACTCCTCCCTCTTAGCATGGTGCATTAGAACCCTATATTCTCTGATACTGGTACCGTGGGAGATTGTCACTAACATTGGTGACAAAATCCACTGGATCTGAGGTGGTTAGTCAAAATCCTGAAGCTCAGAATTTCCCAACGTAGCTGTATGTTTTTTCCATCAACTGGCTACCTATGCATTTGAATAGCAATGACTGACAAAAGTACCAAAAAGGACATTCTCCGATGGCTTGAAAAAGTGCTTCCCTTCAGAGCTTTCTCTCCTCCCTGTCTGATGAGGTTTCTGTGGGAGGGAGGGGAAGGGTACAAAACACAGTCTGTAGTGCCGGGATGATTTGTCTTCTAGAGGTGAGGGAGTCTTGGAGAACTATGAATGGGGAAGACCCAGGATGGTGCTCCCTATGTGCTAGGCGCTTAACCCCTCTTTCCACTGACCTTCCAAAGGCCAGGTGCAGTGGTGCACACCTGTATAGTTCCAGCTGCTCAGGAGACTGAGGCAGGAGGATTCCTTGAGGCCAGGAGTTTGAGGCTGTAGTACACTATGATCGTGCCTGTGAATAGCCACTGCAGTCTTCCAAGTCACACACAAAGTCATGTGGTCCTTGCTAACTCAGAACTATGCAGGGAAGGAATTCTGGAGCATGTATTTCTAACGTGGCTTAGTTGACACATTACAAATACATGAAGTGTCTAAGCCTTTCTTGAGGTATTAAATATTTCCAGCCTGGGTCTGCTTTGGGATAATGTGTTTTTATTATCTCAGTATAGGCTTTGTGACTTGGCTTAAAGTTATCTCCTTGAAAATTGGATGGCCATATGTAGAAGACTGAAAGTGGACCCACACCTCTCACCTCTCACAAAAATCAATTCACAATGGATAACAGATCTAAACCTAAGACATGAAACCATAAGAATTCTTGAAGAAAATGTTGGAAAAACTCTTATGGACATTGGCCTAGGCAAAGAATTTATGAAGAAGACCCCCAAAGCAATCACAGCAGCAACAAAAATAAATACATGGGACCTGATCAAATTGAAAAGCTTCTGCACAGCCAAGGAAACTATCACTAGAGTGAACAGACAACCTACAGAATGGGAGAAAATATTTGCATGCTACACTTCTGATAAAGGGCTGATAACCAGAATCTATAAAGAACTTAGGAAAATCAACAAGAAAAAATCAAACAACCCTATTAAAAAATGGGCAAAGGACATGAACAAAAACTTTTCCAAAGAAGACAGAATGATGGCCAGCAAACATATAAAAAAGTGCTCAACTTCTCTAATCATCAGGGAAATGCAAATCAAAACCACAATGAGATATCACTTAACTCCAGTGAGATTGGCTCATAGCAAAAAATCCCCAAATAACAAATGTTGGCGGGGATGTGGACAGGTAGGAACACTCATACACTGCTGGTGGGACTGCAAATTAGTACAACCTCTATGGAAAAGAATATGGAGATATCTCAAAGAATTAAAAGTAGAATTACCATTTGACCCAGCAATCCCACTACTGGGTATTTATCCAAAAGAAAAAAAGACATTTTATAATAAAGACATCTGCTCTCGAATGTTCATAGCAGCACAATTCACAATTGCAAAGTTGTGGAAACAACCCAGGTGCCCATCAATACACGAGTGGATCAATAAAATGTGGTATATGTATACCATGGAGTATTACTCAGCAATAAGGAACAATAGTGAATTAACACATCTGGTATTATCCTGGTCGGAGCTAGAACCCATTCTTCGAAGCGAAGTGTCACAGGATTGGAAAAACAAGCATCACTGGTACTCACCATCAAACTGGTACTAACTGATGAACACTTACATCACACAGGGCAATAACATTCATCAGAGGGCAGGCGGGCGGGAGGGGGGTGGAAGGGATGGGAAAAACTCTCACTGAATGGATGTGGGGAGCACAGTTTGGGAGACGACCATGATTGTGGCTCTGACACGGGCAGAACAGGGGCAATGTGTATGGCCAAAATGTTGTACCCCCATGATATTCTGAAATTAAAAAAAAATAAAAAAAAAAAAAAGTAAACAAACTAACTAAAAATAAATAAATAAATAATCGTCTTGGTAACAAAAAAAATAAAAATAAAAAAAAAATAAAAGAGAAAAAAAAAAAAAAAAAAGTTATCTCCTTGAAGTATCTGACCAAGGAAATAAGGTGGGAAGAACAAGAAGTTAATGATTAGTATTAATATTTGGCAATGTGATGATGAATTGGAGTTATTCTAATCCTACTAAATGATTTGATGACTTTATATTATATCTGCTCACAACCTTGTTTCCACACTAGAGACTCCTGAGTTTTTTGGTCTAAAAACTTAAACCCCTTACATGTCATGAGTTGTTCTGAAAAAAATAAATAATAAAAACTTAAACCCACATGTATACTATCACCCTCTGTAGACGCCAAAATCTTCCTAAAGATGACACCAGCAAATGTAGTTAGTAAAACATGACTCCCTGCCCCCACTGAGCAATCCAGGAACTCACTCATTGCCTTACTCATCACCACCGCCAGTGCCACAGTACACCATCCCCAATCTAGAACATAGTATGCTCACTAAATTGGCTTCCTCTCCTTCCTTTTGAGGCAGCCTCTCCTCTCTATCTCAGTGGCCCTTTGTTCCTGTAACTTTTCTTGAGACATGGAGGCCAGAACCACATGATACTCTAGCTATCCCTGCAACCTGATTTTGTTTTGAATCCTTTTCCAAGTGATGAACCAGCAGCAACTTCACTTTTGGGGGCCCATAACTGCAAAATGGGCCCATGCTCTTCAGACTACATTCATCTTAAATCTAGATCTAGGCTGGGTACAGTGGCTCACACCTGTAATCCCAGCGCTTTGAGAGGCTGAAGTGGGAGATCGCTTGAGGCCAGGAGTTCAAGACCAGTCTGGGCAACATAGTAAGACCCCATCTACAAAAAAATTTAAAAATTAGCAGGGCATGGTGGCACATGCCTGTAGTCCCAGGGACTCAGGAGGATGAGGCAGGAGGATCGCTTGAGCCCAGAAATTTGAGGTTACAGTGAGCTATGGATGCACCACTGCAGTCCAGCCTGGGCAACAGAGACAATACCGTGTCTCTAAAATATATATATATATAAAAAACTCAAAGTTAATCAAATCTGCAGATCAAATGTGGAGTGGAGTATTTTCCTAGTGTTTTCTAGGACCACGCTCCTGGTCCTGGTGCCCCCCCCAACATTTATGGCCTGTCTATTGGGAACCAGGCACTGCTCCACTGAGGTGAAGGATAGGGGCCCTTGGGCTTGAGTGGCTCACAGACAAGTGAAAAACGAGGCATGCAGGTGGCTGTACCACTGCAGAACGTCTACCATCTGCTACTGATAGCTACAAAACTTGGGGAACAGCAGGAAACTCAATTCTGCCTCTTCAGCTTTCCTGCTCATTCAGAGCCTTGCTGGAGACTGAGTCGAGCTAGAGCCCACCCCAAGCTGGCAGCCAGACAAGCTCTGCTGCGCGAGCCCTTCCTCGGCACCCTCCCAGCTGGCCACCATTCCCCTCTGTGCTCCTCTCCCGGCATCTGGGCCGAAAAAAGCACCCTGATGTGGAACACTCTCCAGCCCCACCCTGAGCTACACTGGCCCAGCCAGACGGTCTCTTCCGGTGGCAGTATTGCAATCTCCTTGGAACAGAGCCTCCCTCTTACAGGCGCCCTGGGCAGAAGTCTGGGAGCAGGGAGCTATGCCCTTAGGTCTATTTTTCAGTTATTGGCCCCGGGACTGCAGCTGCCAAAAACCCAGTTTCCTTTATTTACAAGGCACTGGACAGATACACCATGCCCCACTTTGTTTACTGCATGGTCACTAGGAGGTATTGAGTTTCCTGACTTTGTGCAGGAAAGGTATTTTTCATATGTCTTAATTAGAACTACTCCCCTCTTAGAAAGGTGTCACTTCCTGACTATTCTGGGGAGCCCCATCCCTCTGCTGCCAGTACCTTCTCCCTGCAGAGAAAGCTGCACTGTTTGAGTGGGTTGGTAAATGTTTATTCTCTCTCTCCCTCTCTCTCTTTCTCTCTCTCTCTCTCTCTCTCTCTCACACACACACACACACACACACACACACAGTCACTCAAGGGTTTCTGTATGGCTTTCTAAGCTTTCTCTGAACCCAGCTATGTCTTGTTGACAAGGGGCAGATTGTAACGAGACTGCAGAGAGACTATGCACCCTTCAGTTGTTATCAAACATGACAGGAAGTAAATAAACAAACCATGCCACCTTCAGGCTGTGAGTCTGAGCCTCAGAACCAAGCAAGTAGCAACCTGGGCAACCCGAGTTGGCTGGATGATGTGAGACTAGACTTTGTGCAGGCAGTGCTACATACGTCTGTGGTGTGATTTCATGGTGCCAGCTCCATAACAGGGCTTCCTCCATCCAAGGAACCCAAAGCCGTCTAATGTTTGGCAAGAGCACTGGGTTAGGTCCACTTCTGTGTTGGGATCTCAGTTTCCTCACCTGTAAAATAATAATAGCTAATATTTATATAACTTTATAAATTTTTAATTGTAAAAAACACATACAACAAAATTCACCATCTTAACCTTTAAATGTTCAGTTCAGTATTAAGTATATTCACATTATTGTGCAACCAATCTCCAAAAATTTTTCATCTTGCAAACCGAAACTCTGTACTCGTTAAACTACTCCCCATTACCCTTCCCCCAGCCCTGGCAACCACCAATCTACTGTCTCTGAATTCGACTACTCCAGATACCTCATGTAAGTGGAATCGTACAGTATTTGTCTTTTTGAGACTGGATTATTTCACTTAGCATAATGCCCTCAAGCTTCATCCATATTGTAGCATCTGTCAGAATCTCCTTTTTTAATGCATTGTAGGATGTTTAGTAGCAAAAAAAAAAATTCCTTTTTTAAGGCTGAATAATCCATTATAGGTATATATCATATTTTGCTTATCTATTCATCTGTTAGTAGATACTTGGGTGTTTCCACCTTTTGGCTATTGTGAGTAATGCTGCTATGAACACAAGTGTACAAATATCACTTTGAGACCCTGCTTTCAGCTCTTGGGTATATACCCAGAAGTAGAATTGCCAGATCACATGGTAATTCTATTTTTAATTTTTTGAGGAACCACCATACTGTTTTCCATAGCAGTTGCATCATTTTACAATTCCTCCAACAGTGTGCAAGGGTTCCAGTTTCTCCACATCCTCACCAACATTTGTTATTTTCAGCATTTTTTTATAGTAGCCATCCTAACGGGTGTGAGGTGGTATCTCATTGTGGTTCTGATTTGCATTTCCTGATGGTTAGTGATGTTGAACATGTTTTCATGTGTTTATTGACCATTTGTGTGTCATCTCTGGAAAAATGTCTATTCAAGTTTTTTGCCCATTCTTTATATGGGTTTTTTTTTTGTCATTGAGTAATAATAGCTAACATATGTTAAACTCAGATTATATTCCAGCAAGTATGCTAACGACCAAACTGAGATGCGATAACCCTAGCAGGCTAAGAATTTGGTAACCTTTCAAACCCATAGTCTTTAAATACTTGCTAAACATTTACTGGGGTGGGGGGCGGATAGACAGGGAGCAACTGATTTCCTGTTATTAAAAATTATATTATATATAGAAACAGACTCACTAATTCACTTCTGCTGGCCACAGTTGAGTCAATGTCTGAACAAAAGTTTTTTTGACAAAATCTTTCCCACTTTTCTGAGATTCTTGTTCTCTCCTTCATTTGTTTGAGACAGAGTTGCACTCTGTCACCCTTTGTAGAGTGCAGCAGCATCATCGTAGCTCACTGCAGCCTCAAACTCCTGGGCTCAAGTGATCCTCCTCCCTCAGCCTCCCGAGTAGCTGGGACTACAGGTGTGTGCCACCACACCCAGCTAATTTTTTCTATTTTTAGTAGAGACGGGGGTCTCACTCTTGCTCAGGCTGGTCTCGAACTCCTGACCTCAAGCAATCCTCCCACCTCGGCCTCCCAGAGTGCTAGGATTACAGGCATGAGCTCCCGAGCCTGACCTCTCTCTTCTGTTTTTGTCTCTGATTTCCCAAACCAGATAACTTCTCAGGAGGCATGTTAAGGGGCTTGGAATTTCGATAATGAAATGAATCACTCCTTCCCAGTAAACAGCAGTAGGCCAAACATTAACCAGTCTCACAGTTTCAGCTGAGTGCCCTGCCAGCTTTCAGTTGACAGAGACAGAGACTGCACAGTGTTGGAAATCACTGGGAAGATAGGTGGGTGCTAGCAAGCAAAGCTTTCCACTTCCTCTTGTGGGCACAGGGTTAATTTACATTTCAACGGTTACATAAGGAGACACCTGCCGAGACCTGAGTTACCTGGCACACACTTTTGATTTACTGAAGTGATTTTTTTGCATTTGAAATTAGGAAATATTTCTACCATACAGATAAATATAGAAAATAATGATACCCCTGTATCCACCAGCAAGCATAAACAGCTGTTAAGATTTCTGCCATCTTTGTTCAGAGGTCTTATTTTTAAGAAAATAAATATTACAACTAAAGTCCCACATCTTTTCCCTTAGCCTCCCTCCTCAGAGGTCCCTACTCTCCTGGAGATAGCGCATATCACTCCCATGAATGAGTTTGTGCTTTCACTACCTGTGTATTTACCCACAATCTAGTCTATTGCTTTGAGTATTTGTAAGTTTTACATAAATGATAGCTATGTGGCCATTTGTCATTCTTTTGGCTGCTCAGTGTCTGAAGCCCCTTCTTATGTAGGAGACAGGGCCCCTTTCCACCTAAAAGCTAAAAGGCCAGCTGCCTGCCTGCCCTTGCCATTATGGGCAGGCATGTGTCCAAGGCTCTGCCAGGCAGACCCACCTTCCCTAACTTGACATTCAGGACTAGTGTTGCAGAGCAGCAGGGGCTGCCCGAGGCAGAAGCAATTGTGAGGAGAGTTTCCAGGATAGCAGAGGCAATAGTACCAGAGGCAGCTTCTGCTGTCACTGTCCAGAGCCAACAAGTGATGGCCATGCCAGCCAAAGGCCTGGAGCTTGACTACAGTGGTAGTTTGGTCTTGGTTCTTAGTTCTTCAGTTCTCTCAGTGATTGTGTGAACTACCCAGTATCCTCCCAGTGAATCCTTTTTCTGCTTAAGTCAGAAGCATTTTCTGTTGCTTACAGTTAGGGACCTTAGGCCAGGCAGTATGCCTGTAATCCCAGTGCTTTGGGAGGCCAAGAGTTCAAGACCAGTCAAGTTAAGGATCTTGTTGAAAAGTGACACTTTTGCAACTTTTTTTAATTCAACATTGTTTTTTAGATTCAAATGGATAGATACAGTTCATTTATCATAACTGTTCATACTATACCAATTTGTAAACTATATTAATTTCATTCTCGGGGCACAGTTAGGTAACAGTTTTTGCTATTACAAACAGTGCCACAATACATATCCTATATACCTGTCTCCTTGTGTCCAGTTATGAAAATGTCTATGGGGTAGGAGCATCTGCAACTTTACTAGGTATTGACAAACTCCCAAGTAGTTGTACCAGTTCACTCAACCACCAGTGTGTGTGCTAGTTCAGGTTTCCTACACATTTACCACCATTTGGTTTTAGCAAATCTATTAATTTTGTCCAATCTTACGGGACATTACATCTCACTGTCGTTTTGATTTGCATGTTCCTGATTGTGGGTAAAGCATTGTCATATGAAAGATTATTGAGAAGCTCTAAGTGTAAGTCTCTGTGGCTGTTTCCTCTTGAGTTGGTCCATTTCCCCAGAGAGGAATATTCCTGCTCCGTCTGGAAAGTGGAAGCCTGGCTGTCCCTGTCCACAGCGCTGAGGTGGGGAAGGGCTCTGGATCAGCGTTCACTCACTCCCCCTTTGCTCAGGCTGTTGCCTCCCTCCACCCCCAGCCTGGTCTGAGGGTGCCAAGATCACCCAATCCAGAATGTATATGGCACAGCCCTGCCAGAGAAGAGGAGTCCAGTTTTCTGTTTGGAGTTGGGAGGGGCCACTGCCTGGCTGCATGGGATGGGGAAGGGTGTCTTGAAGACTTTCAGCTAATCCTTCTCTTTCAGCCTCATCCTCAACTACCCCCTTTCAGAAACACCTGCTTCCTTCCCAGGATTTTGTAGTACAAACAGACTTTTTTCTCACTGGCTTAAAGCTCCATATTTAGGTGCCACTTCTCCCTGCTGCTAACCCTATTACCATTCAGCCATCCCCTTTCCAGCTTCCAAAATTTTGTCAGCTCTTATGCACTGCTTTCTCCAGGTTTATGTTTTTTTAAAATTTCTTTATTGTCCTTTTAGAGAGGCTTCAAAGGGGGGAAGAGTGTATGCTCAGCCCACCATTTGTAAGTGGACGCTATTTAGGTATTTAATCTTGGAATACACTGTGTATGGTGGAAGGTAAGGATCTAATATTAGCCTCTTAGCACAACTTATTGGTTTGTCCATCCTTTCCTTCATGGTTTGCTATGCCTCCTGCCATAGCCTCCTCTGTCACAGCCAAACTTCTTGGATTTCTTTCCAGGCTGCCAATTCTGTTCAATTAGGATGGATGGATAGATAGATAAATAGACAGAGACAGAGAGACAGAGGTAGCCCGTGTCAAGACCATGGTTTAATCACCACAGCTTGATAGTAAGTCTCAATAGCTAGTGGAGCAAGCTTCTTCTTCTTCAAAATTGTTCTTGTGTGTGGTGGTGTGTACCTATAGTCAGGAGGCTGAGGCAGGAGGATCGCTTGAGCCCAGGAATTCAAGGCTATGAGCTATGATCATGTCACTGCACTCCACCCTGAGCAAGACCCCATGTCCAAAAAAAAATTTCTTTAATAAAAATCAAAAAACCAAAATTGTTCTTGTAGGACTTCTGCTTTGCATATGGTGGAATAAAATTAACATTTTCCTCCCTGCTCTCAAAAATCACCCAGAAACAACATGGAAAATGAGATACAGAAACATAAAGTCCACTTGCAATAAACCTAACAGCTACCTGGGATCCTGAGTGCTAAAAGAGGTGGGACTACCCAAAGCAGCAGAGACCAAACAGAGGGACAGAGGGAAGACTGTGGAGGGTGCCCGCGGCTCCAGATGGTAATAGCAGCGGCAGCAAATACTTACATAACATTTACAAGGAAGCCGAGGCCCAGAAAAATAATGGCGGCCCAAGGTCACACAGCCAGTAGGTGGCAAAGGCAGAATTCAAACCCAGGCCATCTCTGGTGCCAGAGGCATTCTCCCATGAAGAATTAGAGTCTGTTTCCCCTCTCCTTGAATCTGGACTGGCTCTGTGACAAGTTTTGATCAGTAGAATGCGTCAGAGGTGATACTATGTGAGACTCAAGGCTGGTCTTTAAGACATCGGCAGCTTCCACTTTCACTAATTCTTGCCATGTGGTAAGGAAGCCTAAGATGGCACAAGGAAAGGCCCAGAACTGCGGCCCTAGCTAACAGCCCCAACTGCCCACTGTGTGAGTGGGCCACCCTGGAAGTTCCAGGCCCAGCTGAGCTTCTGGACGACTACAACTCCAGCCACCACGATGTAGGGCAGAGTTGACTTGAACCCTGCCTAAAATACCAAATTTTGAACAAATAAATGGTTACTGCTGTTTTAAGCCACTGAGTTTTGGGGTGGTTTGTCATATAGCAATAGACAACTGAAACACCATATTTGCAGAAATCAGACTGTGTGATTGGATAAGAAGAGTAGCTTTGCAGTGTCAATTTTGTTGATCTTTTCAAAACCCAACTCCTGGTTTCATTGATTTACTCTATTGTTTTTCTATTGTCTATTTTATTTAATTCCACTCTAATGTTCATTATTTCATTTCTTCTGCTTGCTTTAGGCTTGATCTTCCTTTTCTAGTTTCTTAAGGTAGAAGGTTAATTGTTTTGTTTTGTTTTTTAGAGACAGGGTTCTCACTATGTTGCCCAGGCTGCTGGAGTGCAGTGGCTATTCACAGGCGTAGTCATGGTGCACAATGGCCTCGAACTACAGGGCTCAAGCGATCCTCCTGCCTCATCCTCTTGAGTAGCTGGAACTATAGGCACGTACCACTGCTCCAGCTCAGATCTTCCTTTTTTAACATAGGCATTCACAGCTCTAAATTTCCCTTTCAGCATTATTTTCACTGCATCCCACATACTTTGGTATGTTGCATTTTTATTTTCAGTCATCTCAAAGCATTTTCTAATTTGCCTTGTGATTTCTTCTTTGACCCATAGGTTTTTTAGGAGCATGTTAATTTCCACATATTTGTGAATTTTCCAAACTTCCTTGTTATTAATTTCTAGTTCCATTCCATTGTGGTTGGAGAACATACTTTGTGTGATTCTTTGTATGAGTTAAATCATTTTAAATTTATTGAGACTTGTTTTATGGCCTAATATATGGTCTATCCTGGAGAATGTTTCATGTACACAATGTGTACATGCTGTTGTTAAGTGGATTTCTTTGTTGGTCTTCTAGTTGTTATATTTATTATTGAAAATGTGATATTCTCCCACTGCTTCACTTGGCCAGCCTTAAAAAAGAAAAAAGAAAAAGAAAATGTGGTATTGAAGTCTCCAGCTATTATTTTTGAATTGTCTATTTCTACCTTCAATTCTATGAGTTTTGCTTCATATATTTTGGGGCTCTGGTGCATATATACCTATAATTGTTATGTCTTCTTGATGGATTGACCCTCTTTATCATTATAAAATGTACTTTGTCTCAAATAATGATTTTTATCTTAAAGTCTATTTTGTCTGATATTAGTATAGCCACTCCAGCTCTTCTTTCCTTTCATTACTGTTCGCATGGTATGTCTTTTTTTTTTTAAGGGACAATGTCTTTCTATGTTGCCCAGGCTGGCCTCAAACTCCTGTGCTCAAGCAATCCTCCCACCTCAGCTTCCCAAGTAGCTGGGACACTACCGGCACTCACCACCACAGCCAGCTCTATTTGTGTCTTTGAATCTAAAGTGTGTCTCTAGAAGACAGCATGTAGTTAGAACATGTTGTTTTTAATTTATTCTACCAATTAATAGATAATTTTATTTTATCTATTCTTTGCCTAGTAATTAAAGTGTTTAATCCATTTACATTTAGTGTAATTTTGAATAAGGTAGGACTTACATCTTCTATATATCTTAATGTCTTGTCCTTTTTGTTCCTCCATTACTGCCTTATTTTGTGTTAAATAGTGTAAATATTTTCTAGTGTAACATTTCAATTCCCTTGTCATTTTTTTCTTTTTACATATATATACTTGTTTGTGTTTTAGTTACGTATTTAGTGGTTGCCTTGAGGATTATAATTAACATCTTAACTTATAACTATGTATTTTGGATTAATATCAACTTAATTTTTTTGAAAGCTCACATTTATTGAGGCATCTTGATAAGAACGTTACATGCATTATTTCATTTGATTGGTAAATAGGATTTAATATTTTACTTTCTTAATTATCACTTAGCTCTTCCTGGTCTCTTAGGTTAGCTGTATCTTTTTTACTTCTGAAGTCTAGGAAAGAAAACTAAGCAAATTTAATTTAGTTTTAATAATTTTGATGAACCAAATGACAGTGACAGAGGTTTGGGATAAAAATTTGTTATTGATCTGTTCTAAAGAAGGATGTTAAGCAGCACAGCCAAAATTGTTGGCTATGAACCTCTGAATAAGCTTCAATCAGCTGTATAATTCACACAAAACATACAACTTGATCCACACAACCAAAGACAATGTGGGAATTTATCCTATTTGATCTGCATTGACTTCTTATAGTTCTTGTCAACTTTATATTTTCATTTATTTCAATATCAACTTAATTTCAATAGTATACAAAAACTTTGCTTCTATATAGCTCCATTTCCTCCCCTCTCCTTTGTGCTGTTATTGTCATACAAATTATATCTTTATACATTGTGTGCCCATTAAGACATATTTAAAATTAATGCTTTATGCAGTTGTCTTTTAATTTATATATGAGAAAAAAAGAGTTACAAACAAAAATACATTTATGCTATCTTTTATATTTCCCAATGTTATTACCTTTACCAGGTTCTTCTTTATTTCTTCATATAGATTTGAGTTACTGTTATTGTTCTTTTATTTCAGCTAAAGGACTCTAGTATTTCTTATAAGGTAGGTCTGCTAGCAATGAATTCTCTCAGTTTTTGTTTGTCTGAGAGTGTCTTAATGCCTCCTTTGTTTTTGAAGGATTGCTTTGCTAGGTATAGAATTTTTGGTTGGCAGCGTTTTTTATTTTTCTTTTTTCTTTCTTTTTTTTTTTTTTTGAGACAGGGTCGCACTTTGTTGCCTAGACTAGAGTGCACTGGCATCGTCATAGCTCACTGCAACCTCAAACTCCTGGGTTCAAGCGGTCTTCCTGCCTCAGCCTCCCAAGTAGCTGGGACTACAGACATGTGCTACCACACCTGGCTAAGTTTTAAAATTTTTTATAGAGACAGGATCTTGCTATGTTGCCCAGCTGGTATTGAACTCCTGGCTTCAAGTGATCTCATGCCTTGGCTTCCCAAATTGCTACGATTACAGGTATGAGCCACTGTGCCCAGCCCTCTTTCAGCATTTGAATATGTCATCCCTCTGCCTTCCGGCTGCCATAGTCTCTGATGACAAATAAGCTATGAATCTTATCGAGGATCCCTATTTGTGATGAGTAGATTCTCTCTTGCTACTTTAAAAATTCTCTTTGGCTCTGAGTTTCAACAATTTGATTATGATGTGTCTAGGTGTGGACCTCTTTGAGTTTATCCTATTTGAAGTAAAAGATTAATGTTTTTTATAAAAATTTGAGATTTTTTGGCCATTATTTCTTCAAATATTCTTTCTGCACCTTTCCCCCTCTCCTTCAAGGACTACCATTTTGTGTAGTATATTGGTATGTTTGATGATGTCCTACAGATCTAAGTCTCTGTTCATTTTTCTTCATTCTCTCCTCTTTCTGTTCCTCAAACTAGATAATCTCAACTGACCTATCTTCAAGGTCACTGATTCTTTTGCCTGCTCAATCTATTGATGAGCCCTTCTAGTGAATTTTTCATTTCAGTTATTGTAATTTTAAACTCCAGAATTTCTATTTGATTCTTTATTATAATTTCTATCTTTGTTGATATTCTCCATTTGGTGAGAATATTCTCTTACTTTTATTTACTTTTTTAGATATGGTTTTCTTTAGTTCTTTAAACATTTCTGGGGGGAGTGGGGGCAGATAGGGTCTCACTATCTTGCCCAGGCTGGTCTCAAACTCCTGAGCTCAAGCAATACTCCCGCCTTAGCCTACTGAGTAGCTGGAATTTTAGGCACACACCACTGAGCCCAGCTAAATATATAAGTATTTTTTTCTAGTAGGTTCAATGTCTGGACTTCCTCAGGAACAGTTTCTATTGGTTGCTTTTTTACCTGTGTGTGGGCCATACTTTCTTATTCCTTTTCACGTCTCATAATTTTTGTTGAAAAATGGACATTTAAGATAATATAATGTGACAACTCTAGAAATAAGATCCTTCTCCCTCCCCAGGGTTTGTTGTAATTGCTATATGCTGTAATTGTTGTTTTCTTAGTGACTTTTCTGAACTAATTCTGTAACATCTGTATTCTTTGTTATATATGACCAACGTACTCTTCTTGGTTAGCTTAGGGGTCAGCTGATGATTGCACAGTTTTCCTCAACCACCTGGAACCAATAAGCCTCCCAGTCCCTGCCAAGGGGCTGTGTGTGTGTGTTGGGGGACGCCTTCAACAGCCAGCCTGGCAGCTGACAACTCTGCCTCAGTGTTTACTTTCTCCTTGGAAAAGGGCCCTGGTTCTTACTCCACCTGAAAAGCTCACTTCTGTCAAAGATGGATAGTCAAAGAGGAGTCGGCAGGGGATTTACGTAAAGATACTAGAAGAAAAAAGAGGAAAGGAACAAGATAAACCTAGAAACCTTCTAACCACACATTCTAGATTTAAAAAAGAAAAACAAAACAAGCCTTAGAACCTGAAGAACACTTACTAGAAAATTGTTATCACTGAGCAGGTGAAAAATTCAATCAAACATTTCATTTTAAACCAAAAAAAAGGAAGGAAGGGAGGGAGGGAGGAAGGAAGAAACTCGTCCATAAAAGCAGAGCGCCAGGAAGAGACTGGGAGAGACTGGGAGAGACTGGGAGAGACTGCTGAGAACGGCGGGGCAACAGGCGGGGCGGGGAGAGCTGGCAAAACCCAGCAAATAAACGGGAGAAAAAGTGAAGGCAGCATAGAAGGGAGAGAAAATTGAAGGTATCACAGGGAAAGCAGCTGCTACTAAAAACACAGAAGGGGATTTGGAGGACTGAAATAAGAAAGTGAGCAAATGAAAAGGAAATAGTTAAACAGGATGTTTACCTGTTAAACTATTTTTCCTAAGTAGTTCAAAGGAAAAGACATATACGGCAAATGGGCAAGAGAGCATATAGATGTGTGCTTGTAGTCCCTAAGGAAGCAAATCAAAAGAACAGACTTAAAGACGAAGCCTGAAACCATTTACAGCATTTCTCTCTCTCCAGAGACAATACAGGGTTATGTGTCTTGCAAGGCCGTGTCCTAATAAAAGTGAGTATGAATCGTCAACCCTTCCAAATACTAGTAAGGTAACCAAATTTCAGAGATAAGGATAGAATCCCTGGCTCACGCGTGTAATCCTAGCACTCTGGGAGGCCGAGGCGGGAGGATCGCTTGAGCTCAGGAGTTGGAGACCAGCCTGAGCAAGAGCGAGACCCCATCTCTACCAAAAATAGAAAAATTAGCCTGGCATGGTGGCACACGCCTGTGGTCCCAGCTACTCAGAAGGCTGAGACAGGAGGATCGCTTGAGGCCAAGAGTTCAAGAACCAGCCTGGGCAACACAGTGAGACCCCATCTTTAAAAAAATAAAATTTAAAAAAAGGATAACTTTATATTTAAAAATATTATTCAACCAAGTACCAATTAAAATTTACAGTGACAAAAAAATTACACCTTGTGGTTTACACTCAATTTTGCTGTTTTAAATTTTTAAAACAAAATAAAAACTATAATTGTAAGATTGAATTGAAATGATTCAAGTTGTTTCATTTTTACACTCACTGCATATAATCACTACACAATGTGTGCCGTCATTTATTTCATATTCACTAATTAAATGCAGGAATATGTAGTTCAACAGGGGCTGGAAACACAAAATGCGCCTGAAGAGAGCACACAGCATTCCAAACCTTTAGGGACCTACTTTCCAAATAAGTGGCTGACTTTGTGTTTTGTAGAGGGGGTTCTCCAAATTACCTTCCATGCAGAATATAAAGGATAAGTAACAAAAATGTGCTAATTTGAAGCAAACAGTGTTCTGTTTTTTAATTGAAACTCAACAGTGACCAAAGCAAATATATAGAAGTTAGATCCTAACAAAAGATTTGGGGACAGGAGCATTTTGTCACTGACATTGTTTAGGATTGCCAGCACAAGGTTTTACAATAAAAAGGAGATGGGCTAATCAGTTTTATTATTGTTTTGAAATTCTCTAATATTATTGTTTTGAAGGGGCCACCCATCACCCCCTGATTACCAGCACCTGGGGCTGACCTGCCCACTATCCCACCCTTAGTTACCCCCACCCCAAGATGCATAATGGAGCCCTGCCTGTGGCACACAGGCAGGTAGTCCCAGCTACTCAGGAAGCCAAGGTGCCAGATGCTGAGGTGGGAAGATTGCTTGAGCCCAGGAATTGAGGCCAGCCTGGGTGACATAAGGAGAGACCCACTCCCCATCTCAAAAAAACAAAAAGATTCAGATAATCTTTTTGGGTGATGAGATCTCGTGGCTGAGTTGACTGTAAAAAGCCATAGTCTAGGGGCAGGCTTGCAGGTGGCCTAAAGCTAGGAAGGAGGATGGACTAGAACCCGGGCAGAGGGTGAGAGGGACTCCCTCACCCTGGCAGTCACAAGGCTGGCCCTGCCCTGCAGCAGTGGGGAGGAAGAGGGAGGGGAATAGCTCAGGCAGGCAGATGAATTGCCTGATGGCTAGAACCATATAATAACAGCACCCAGTCTTGGAGATGCAGGTGGAGTCTCCGCTCCTCCTCTTCCCTGTCTCTCGGGCTTCACACCCTCCTCCTCAGGCCCTAAAGATGGTCTTGGGCCCCTGCCCCAGGCCAGCAGTAGAATCTCCCCAGGCCGCCTCCAGGCTTCTGCCCTAGTTACCTGGCCCTGGAACTCACCTGCTCCAGATCCGCAGCTGGGTTGAGCGGTGAGACGGGAGTGTGCTCTGGCTCGGGGGTAATGCCGACTGGGTCAGGTACAGACAGGCATGGACGCATCTGCACTGGCCACTCCTGAGACGCATGCGGGAGCTAGCAACAAAGTCCAGAAGACACTGGAACTGAAGACAACCGTGAATAAGGACGTGAGGGTCATGGCCCAGCAGAGAAATGACAAGACTCCACCACAGTAGGCAGAACAAGGGCTCAGATGGATGAGCCTGCAGAGATTCCACCTGTCAGGAGAGGCTAGTGGTTTACTCCCAAGCTGAGGGATGGCCGTGCTTCAGAATATGGCCGAGAAACAACACTCCTGACGGCCAAGGAGGGTACGGTTATTTTGGATGCAGAACTCCCGGTATTCATGCGGCACCCTGGGAGCCTAAAATTATTACACCTTACTGGGAATTGGTGCCTTTGCCGTTTTCTTCTGGGGCCCTTTCTTGTCCATAAAGAGTGGAAGAGCTCAAGTGACTCAGCAGGCTCTGCAGGAATCTTTTTTTAAATAATAAATTATTTAAAAGGTATCATTTTATGAACAAAAGAGCAAAGCAGCTATGCTATATTTTGAAGAAACCAATCTACAGAAGGACAATTTCTCCGAAGAGGTGCTTTAAAATGCATTTGGAAGGATATGAAGCAGACATGAGGGAAAATCTGCCTGTTATCTGGGGCAACTGAGGAAGAGAAGAAAGTAAAGAAGACGAGGGAAGCTGGCAATTTATGGAAAGATCACCAGTTGTAACAAAGAATTAAGCAAAGCTTTCGGGAGGAAAAGAGAAGCCATTAATGAAACAAAACCAGGTAGAGAGAAGACGAGGCCTGAACACCATCAGATTCAAGAAAAATACCAGACTTAAGGGCACGGAACAGGTCCTACAGGAGGCAAAAGGTGAGGGAGCAACATTCGCAGCCTTCCTGCGTCTCCAGAAAACTTCATGCAGGAGTCCCCACTAGCCACACATTGCAGCCACCTGGGGGAGCTTTAAAGGACACTGTTGCTGGGCCCCACCCCCAAAGATCTGGGCTAAGTAGCCTGAGCTGGTTGAGATTGTAAAAGCTCCCCGGGTGTTTCTAACAGCCGCCAGGCTTGACAAGCAGAAGCTGGAAGGAAGGAAGGTGGGGAGGGAGGAAAAAGAGAAAGAATCGCCCACGAACAAGATGCTGGTTAAAAAAATGCTGTCCTTGAACTGGAAAAACTCAAATGTCCATCAACAAGAGAATGGATAAGCAAACTGTGGCATAGCTACCACGAGGACACCACTCAGCAATAAAAAGAAATGATCTGCTATAGGCAACGAGACTAAATCTCAAAAAACATTATGCTGAGTGAAAAAAATCAGACACGAAAAAGCGCATTTTATACAATTCCGCTTACATGAGGTGCAGGAACAGGCACACTAACCGTGGCAACAGAAACGAGAAGGGTGGTTGCCTCTGAGAGGTGGGACTTGCCTGGAAAGCCGCGAGATGGAAAAGTTTTCTGCCTCCTTTTGAGTGGTGGTCACACACATGTATATGATTGTCAACATTCATCAAATGGAACTTAATAGCAGTCTATTTTATTGTATGTAAATTATACTCAATTAAAAAAAAAATACTGTACTTGGAAAAGAGACCATTTCTGATCCCAACTGAGTGGTGAGGTGTGAGCTGGGCAAGAGCCGGAATCTGCCCCGGTGCTGGAGAAGGAACGCAGACCCTCGCAGCAGGCAGCAGAGCCATGTAAGTACTGCATTGGCAGACAGAAAATAAACCAGAGGAGAGAGGACAGAAGCTCTTAGCTACAGAGGAAGCAAAAAACGAAGCAGAGAATTCCAGAACAGGAAGGAGAATTACAGGAAGGAGAGAGAGAGAGAGATCTAATAAAGTCAATTGCTCTTCATGATTAGGGAGTCCATGACAATACGTGTGCTGCTGTTGCTGCCAAAAGAGCTCTTGTTGGAGAGAAGCAGCAAGCTGCCAGTCTGGAACAGAAATTAATGTAAGTAAAACCAAAGATGGTGATGCTTCCACCACCAGTGACTGTAAAACCAATTCTGTAAAGACAAGATCATGAAATCCTACTGCAGAGAGGTCCTCTAAGCCAGGGGTCAGCAAACATTTTCCTGTAAAGGGCCAGATGGTAAATGTGTTAGGCTGTGCAGGCCATAGGGTCTCTGTCACAAATACTCAGCAGGCTCTGAGTTGTAGCATGAAAGCAGCTATAGACAGACAATACATAAACACATGAGTGTGCCTATATTCCAGTGAAATCTATCTGCAAAAACAGATGGCAGATCTTTGGAAGGCAGGCCAAGACGGCTGACTGCATTCCAGTCAAGAGGGAGAGGAGAGGAGAGATGTGCCAGTACAACTTGGAGTTGCACACATCACGTTTACTCATATTCAGTGGCCAGAACTTAATCCTTTGGCCATATCAAACTGCAAGGGAAGCTGGAAGTGCAGGCTATGAGCAGCCATGTGCCTGTCAATAATCACGTATCCACCACAAAGAAACTATTAGAGCTAATAACCAAGTTCAGCAAAGTTGCAGGATACAAGATCAATATACAGAAATCACTTGTATTTCTATATGCTAGCAATGGGCAATCCAAAATGAAAATAAAATTAAGAAAACAATTCCATTCACAACAGCATCAAAAAAGGTAAAACAGGAGTAAATTTAACAAAAGAAGTGCAAGACATGTGCACTGAAAACTACAAAACATCATCCAAAAAAATTAAAGAAGAGCTAAATAAATGAAAAAATCTTGTGTTCGTGGATTGACTTAATATTAAGATGTCAACACTGCCCATATTAGTATACAATTCAATGCAATCTCTATCAGAATTTCAACTGCTTTTGTGTGTGTGTGACAATGGAAAAGCTGATCCTAAAATTCATGTGGCAATGCAAGGGACCCTGAATAGCAAAAACAATAGTGAAAAAGATGAACAAAGGTTGAGGACTCACACTTCTGCTTTCAAAACTTACTACAAAGCTGCAGTAATCAAGACTGTGTGGTAATGACATAAGGATAGGCATATAGATCAAATACAAGTGAGAGGCCAGAAATACCCCCATATATCTGATTTTTGACAAGAGTGCCAAGACCATTCATTAGGGAAAAAATCATCTTTTCAGCAAATGGTGCTAGAATAATTGGATATCTACATGCAAAAGAATGAAGTTAGACACCTACCTCATACCATATATAAAAATTAACTCAATCATTTGTTCTTTGAATAAAAAAAAATTAACTCAAAAGGAATCAAAGACCTAAATTTGAGAGCTAAAACTACAAACCTATTAAAAGAAAACATAGGAATAAATTTTCATGACCTTGGATTAGGCAATAAACATACTTAATGCACAGAATCTCACCATCTCTGGAAGATAACAGGAATCTGGTAGGAATAAGTGTATCTGAGGAAGGAAAGTGGGTAGCTGGGAGAGGAAAAGAGGGAGAATTACTTTCAACTGTATATTTGTTTTTACTTCTTGAATGCTCTACTATGTGCATATAATACCGATCCAAAAAATACAGTTTAAATTAAAGAAAAATCAGATGGTGGACCAGATCTGGCCCAAGGGATATAGTTTGCCTAGCCCTGCTCTAAGCCAAGATGTCTCCATTGGTCCACTGCTGAAATCAGCAGAGCGCTCTGTCCCCAATCATGATGAGTCTATTGCTCTAGAATATCGTATTAATGAGGACAGGCCAGCTTCATCTCCACCCTCTAACCTGCTTGGGCCTTGCTAAGGGATCTAAAGTCCTTGCTACTACCTGCTCATTGGGTCCAGTCAGAACAATATCATGCTAATGCAGTGATGATCTGTGACATAGTAAAATGATTAAAACTCTGCAGACTAGGTTGTGAGAGAACAAGAGGGTTTTCAGCCTTGAGGCAAGACTGTGAAGTAAACTGTTGGGCATACCAGGTGAAATTAAACTGCTTTTGGTAATACTTCCAAATTGTTATAGAGAAAAAAATCATTTGACACATCTATAGTGGTATATGGGAGGACCAGGGGCTATGCTGATTTGCTTCAAAAGGATATCACATCTGGTACAGCAGCTGCTGTTGAAGTCACTATCTGATTATGTTTATGATAAATTACAGAAATTCTCTAAAAGCCATCTGCCTTCTGCACAAGCCACACAAGTGAGATAAATGGGGGCGTGGCAGGTAACCTCATCCCTGAAGTTTCCCTAGGTGTGCAGCACTGCCTTTAGTTTGCTATCCAGAGAGGGAGAGAAAGTTTCTGGATCCTTTCCTGTGATACTTCATACCATAATAGCCTTTATCCAATGGTTCTGAGAGCCAATGTGAGGATTCTACCGCTTGCCAAGTATTCATTCAAGAACTAGGGAAATAATCACAGAATGGGTCTGTGGTCCTACTTGGCTCCCTGTGCTGTAGACTTTAGCTAAAATTTCATTTATCATCTGACCACTATAAGCCCCTACTGGCTTGATTGGTTTCCAGGAAGCAAGGACAATTCAAAGCCAATGTCTAGTAATCTCCAAAGACTCTGAGACTGTCATTTTCCCCAGGATATAGTTACCCTAGTAAAGGGCTGAAGGGTCCTTTGAGAGAAGGTGTATGGTACATGCTTATGAAAGTTTGCAAGGTCCTATCTCAAAGGGTCCCTGGCCACAGTCCAATTAAGGGGCTCTGGGACTATGGACTGTCTTAGGTCAAAAAACTGGGTGAGAGACTGTGACCGTTATTATGGAAACTAAGTCAGGTTTCTGACCACCAGACCTGGAATTTTTCTGTTCTATAGAAAGTAATATTTTGGTAGGCTGTCCATCTATTTTATTCCTATGGATACCATGATCAGTTAGCCACCACCATGCTGGTGGAAACATTCTGATAACCATTCTCCAGTGTCCATTATGTCTCTGGTGACTAAATGAGGACACTTGGCCTTTGCCACTCCAGGACCCCAGGTTTCCTACTGAAAGGTGGGAGCCCATCTCAGTGGTGGGTCTGCTCCCATTACACCTGGCCAGCACAGAGCTGTATGAGGAAACCAGTACTCCCCTCACTAATGTATTTCTAATGCCTAGGGCTAGGTGTGCCCTCTGGGACGTTCCAGGAGATGCAACGGGGAGGGGATGTGCAGCTCACATGTGATAAATCCACTTCACATTTCTCTCTTCCTTTTGTATTCCTTATTCTACATTATTCCAGGAGAGTGCTAGCATCTCAACTTCACTGAATGGAGGCCGTATTAGGTCCAAGTTACAGTCAAGCAACCAAGCAAACTGCTCATGCCTCTCCCAGCTGCACAAGCTGACGTACGGTGATAGACTGCAGATAAAACACCCACAAATCCCTCTCCTCTCTGTATGCACACCCCTGTGCATTGTGACTTGACTGCAACTGCCATCAAGAGGTGGGGGTCTTCTTCACCCATTTAAATCAGAGTTGGCCTTGTGACAGATGTGTTATGACCAACAGAGAGTAACAGAAGTGACTTTGTGCGTGTTCTGAGGCAGCTTTCCAGAGGCCTTGCAGCTTCCATTTGCCTTCTCTTGCCACCCTGAGACTGCCATGTGAAGAAGCCTGGGCTGACCTCCTGGAAGACAGAAGGTCACATGGACAGACAGTCCCCACTGGTGGCCAGCACCAACGGGCTATCTTGGGTCATTCATCCAGCCCCAGTCAAGCCACCATATGACTGTCACCATGTGAGTGACTTCAGGTGAGACCAGAAGCACTGCCCACTGAGCCAAACCAAATCACTGCCCACAGAACCATTAGCAAATAAAACAGTGGTGGTTCTATGCCACTGAGTTATACAGCTATAGATAACATACACATCACCTCCAGAGTCTCTGGCAAGTGATCTCAGATTGGTGAATCCGGGACAGTGACAGAAAAGCCATCTTTGATGAAACTTGGAGATTGCTAATTCCCCAAACTACAAGATGGGGAAGGGGGTGCCCAAAGCAATGGAGATTAAGAAACAGGGGGGAGGCGAGTGGGAAAGGATGCCTGCAGCTCAGATCTCAGGAGGAGCTGTCAAAGAGCAGTCCCAAGGTGAGAGGCCTGTCCTTGGCATTAGCAAAGTCTCAGGTCTGACCACGGGGAACAGTGCTGGGAGGTCAGAGGAAGAGCAAGGCCATGGGAGGAGGGACCGAGAGCTGGGGGTGGGAAGGGTCACCTATGCGGACACTGAACGCGTCGAGAATTACGGCAGGAGTTATGTTAGAGGGAAGGACAGGGAGTCCAGGGCTAACCTCTTCAAGGAATGAAAAAGGGTCACCACGAGGTCATCGAACGTCTGCAGCAATGGTATTGCCAAATAGCATGAGACTTAAAGCTGGGAGTGTGGGGGGAAGAGGGAAGGTTGTGTTCTGGAAGTAGAGCAAGAGGGGCACCGACCCCATCTCCTGGCCCAGTGGCAGGAGGAGAGAGCGCAAGAAAATGGCCAGCACTTGAGCTAGTGGTGGGGAAGTGTGTCCTCCGTGAGCGTCAGTGTTCCCCAAGGGCTAGAAGGTGAAGGAGGTGTTCAAAGAAGACAAATCCCAGGGCCCTTCCCATGCCTGAGTTCCAGAGGGCTAGGTGGAGGGTCTCAGTAGTTGAGGGGTTAGGAGAAGGGAAACAGAGCCAGATGGGGATTAGACGCAGGGAGGAGGGCTGAGCGGGCATCTGGGGCTTCTTGTGGTGAGCAGTGTAAACAGGGCTAAAGGGAGTAATGAGATTAGTCCTGATATCTGCAGCAGAGCAGTGGAGGGCCGAGCCTGGCAAGGCTGTCCCCTTGCATGCAATGCGGCATGCAGACACGTGTCTGTGACCTTGCAATGCAGAAACACCCCCTGTATGCAGGAGCCGGGCCTGGCCAGGGCATACACAAATCTGCCAGATTACTGTCTGGCCCAAGGAGTGCTAAGAGACTGACTTTTCCATAACCCTGACACCCACCAGCACCTTTGTGAGAATGGTCAAGAAAATGACAAAAAAGTCAGTGAAATAGAAGAGAATACAGGAACAGATCCCAACAGAGAGTTGATGCTAATACATAACAATGGTGGAATTTCAATTTGGTGAGAAAAGGATGGCACTTTATTCAATAAGTGATGCTGACCTGACTGGCTAGCCACCAGGAAGAAAATGAGGTAGAACCTCTACTTCTTCCCAAAACCATATAAAAATAAATTTCAGATGGTGTAATCACATAAATATAAACAATATTCAAAACATATAAAACATATATTCTGAAAGACCTTTTAAACCAAGACCTGAAAGCCAGAGCTATAAAAGAAAAGGTAGACACATTCAATTACATAAAAATTTTAAATTGTACATGGCAAAAGATACCCTAACCAAAGGCAAAAGGGAATTAATAGAATGGGGAGCCATTTGAAATCCGCATGACAGACAACAAGTTAACATCTATCATATATCATACAAAGAGCACCCACAAACCAGTAAGAAAAAGAGAAATAGTCCACTGGAAAAAAGGAAAAGGATAGAAATAATTCACAGAAGAGCAAACCCATGTGTCTATTACGCTTATGAAAAGATGTTCAGACTCACTAGTTGTCAGGGAAATGTAAATTAGTAATAGTGTGCTATCACTAAATTCCCACAGATCAACAAAAAATAAGAACACAGCTGGGCACGGTGGCTCATGCCTATAATCCTAGCACTCTGGGAGGCTGAGGCCAGGAGTTCGAGACCAGCCTGAGCAAGTCTGACCAGCCTGACCCTGTCTCTACAAAAAATAGAAAAATTAGCCAGAAGTGGTGGCGCACACCTGTAGTACCAGCTACTCAGGAGGCTGAGGCAGGAGGATCACCTGAGCCCAGGAGTTTGAGGCTGCAGTGAGCTATGACGACACCACTGCACTCCAGCCTGGGCAACAGAGGGAGACCCTGTCTCAAAAAAAAAATTGGTTTTCTGGGGAAGGAAAGTCAAATGAATAAATAAAAAATTTTAAAAGAAAAGTGTCTCCAATAACTATTTTTGTAAAGTTTTTGTAAATACATGCTGATGTATATAAATGCACAGAAGCAAATGAAGGGATGGGTACCAACATCATAATGGTGGATTTTCTCAGGGTAGGGGAATTTCAGCAGATTTTCGTTTTCCTTCTTTTTATTTTCAGTATGCTTAAATTTTTACAATGACCGACGTTATTGTTTTCATTGTGTGTGGGGGGGGTGTGATTGGCAGGTCTTGGCACGGGATTAGCAACATGGAGGAGGAGGGGGTGGAGCCACGGCATGTGCCAGGCACCCCAGTCCCAGGTACTCGTGGTCCCCTCTCCTGGTTGTTCTCTGATCACTCGTCACAGCCTGTAAGTGGTGTGTCAGCGAGGTGGGGGCCCAAGAGAGCATGATGTCACGGGTACCCAGAGAGAGGTGGTCAAGAAGGAGGGATCGCCAAGAGCCTCCAATGCTGCAGAGAAGGCAGGTCAGACAAAGCCTGAAAGTGTCCCTGCAATTAAGTGACACGGAGTCCTAAGGACCTTGAGTGGAGTGGCTTTAGTGGCATGCGGGCATCAGAAGCTGTTTTGCATAGGCAGGAGGTGTGGGGGGTGCTGAAGAAGAGAGACCGCCTGGTAGACCAGGGGCAGGTTGGGTAAGGATGGTTTGAACTAGATGTCAATTTTAAAATGTGCAAGGGGCTGCGTGGTTTTTCATTTATTTAAAAGAGTATGCAAGCATAAAAATTTGAAATCACAGGTGTAGACAACGCTTTAAAAGCGTAGCTGTGAACAGGAGAAAAAGGCCATGGTAGGACCTGGCGGAGACTGGGGGAAGTTTATTCTAAGACAAAGGGGCTTGAGCGTGCTCGCAGGCTCACAGGGTCGGCTGGCTGCGAGGGAGAGGGGACTGCAGAAGGTTGAAAATAGATAATGAGTGGCGTGAGCCGCAGAGAGGCTGAAGGGATGGGATCATATTTGTGGCATTTGTGCCAGGACAGACAGACTGAAAAACAGATTACGGAGTGTGGAAAGAAGCCAATGTAGCTATAGACACCTGGGCTGTGATTTATGTCGCACCAAAGAGCACAGGGCAAGAACAGCCTTTCCAATGAACAGATTGGGTGTTCCTATGGGGAAAAAATGAAACCCGATTCTTACCTCACACCATTGACAAATAAATTCCAAGTGGGTTGTAGTTCCAAATATGAAGAGTAGAACAATAAGGCTTATAAAAAGGAATAGAGATCGAAAGAAAAAACTTAGGATGAAAGCCCCAGGGTGGGGGGAGATTTCTTTTCACAACCCAATAGCACTGACCTTAAATGGAAAGTCTGACAAATTTGACTTCATTAAGATGAATACATTTATTATTAATTTATGTAACACTCCAAAACAGGCAAAACTAAACCACAGTGTTTAGGGAAGCATACTTAGGCTGAAAATTATCAAAGGGAAGCAAGGATGTAATAGATACCCACAGAAGTCAGGGTGGAGGGTTCCTTTGAAGGTGAGGAGGAGGGTGAGGCTTTTGGGATCTGACAATGTTCTACTTCTCGACCCAGACAAGCTTACACGGGCGTTGGCTTTATCATAATGCATTCACTTGTACATTTGTGTTTTACGCACTGTTCTGTGTGTATGTTGCACTTCACATAAAGATTTTAAGAGAAAAAAATCTTCCCATGTGATTCTGATGAGCAACCACTTTTAGGGACCCCTGGTCTAGAGCCTGCTGGAGGGACACTGTAATAGTCGGGTCTGTTTCAAGTGATGAAAACACCTACTCTGACTCACGTATCTCAAATATTGATTTGCATATAGTATCTGAAAAGTCCAGGGTAGTTTCAGGAATGGCTGGTTCCAGACACTCCAACGAGATTTTTAGGAATTCCTCTCTTTGTGCTCAATTTTCTCATTATCCTGCAGGATGGCCCCCAGCAAGTCCAGGCTATCCATCCAGCAGAGCCACCTGAGCAGAAAGAAAGTGTCCCCTTCTCCGGAGTCTTAGCAATAGTCCCAGGGCTTGCTCTCCCTGGACTGGCCAGGGCCACATGCCCATCCCTGACCAGCTGCTGTGGCCAGAGGCCTAAAGTATGATGATTGACCAGGTGTGGGTCATGGTCTGCCCCTGGACTAGGGAGAGTGGAGTCAGCCTCAGCTGAATCATATTATCCATATGGGGGGAAAAGGAATTTTCCTCAAGGGAAAAAGTGGGTGCCATCAGCAAGAGGAGAGAAAAAGATGCTTGGGCAGAAGAATTGGGCTCAATGGGCTGGGAGTCCCAGTGGGGTCAAAGGAGAGGTGTGGTAGAGGAGGGTGTCATCACAGAGGGTGTCTGAATTGTAATTTCGGAGGTGGAGCAGTTTCAGGTGATGACAGGGTTCAGGGCGTGGCCGCCATGGCCGTGGCCGTGGGTGGCCGGGCTGTCAAGGAGCCAGGACGCTGAGGTGTTGGAGGTTTGCGAGCCCCGTGCCCGAGTCTTCATTAACAAGGGTGTAACCCTAATAAAGCTCAGTCCCACGCGATTCAGTCTCAGAATGGCATCCGATTCAAGAAATACAACGCAACCGCCTAAAGTAATTAAAAAGCCATTTCATTCTTTAGTCACATCTCTCAAAGGACTTTACGAGGACTCACATACACAATTTAGGGCCACACTACAAAAATCCACTTTCCTCTCCTGTCTCTTTCCTTCATACCACGAAGCTGTGCTGCACCATCCGTTCTGGTCTCTATCTCCTACCAAAAAAAAAAATTCTCCTCTTCCATACCCACCTCAACCCAGCCTCTTTTCCTGCAGGGGAGGGTCAGTCTTCTTCAGGAAGGAGGAGGGATGGAGGCGATTGGACAGGATTACAGGACTATGGCGGACCGGGGAGGGGGAGAGTCTGCCTAGCCCCTCCCTGACCATTGTCGTCCTATCCCAAGGGGAGTGACCCAGTAGTTACTTAATACCAGTCCCCAGGAGGGCCAGTAGGTGCCGCAGGGAAATGGCACGAGTCTGTACGGTCCCCAACAGCATCGCTCTGCCGTGAGGGCCTCCATTTGAGAACCCGGAATGAACATATGCTGAAAAAGGAGGAACAGTCAAGGCAGGGACCATTTACTCCTTCCATAATAGACCTAGTAGTTTTGTTGGTTTACTTTAACAATAAACATGAATTTGCTTTATTTTATTTTATTTTTTTGTAGAGACGGGGTCTCGCTCTTACTCAGGCTGGTCTTGAACTTCCTGGCCTCAAGCAATCCTCCTGCCTTGGCCTCCCAGAGTGCTAGGATTACAGGCGTGAGCCACTGCACCCTACCAGATTTGTTTTATTTACTGTCATAAATTGGATATTGACATTCTGAGGCCATCAATAACATTAGTAAATTATGGACCTTCCACTTTAGATCTAGTAAATGTTAATGTAACTTTAAACAATAATAAAGAACTATCTCTCACATATGAAATTTTTTAAAAAGTTAAATAATAAAACTCAAAGTCAGTGAAGTTGTTGGGGAAAAAAGTATATTCATACATTATTAGTACAATCCTTTGGGGGGGTGAGGGCAATATTCATCAAATTCCATACAATATTTATTCACAAAATCATTCAAAAGGTGAAGAAAATCATACTTCCTCATTCCTTACTGCCACCACCCTCCAGGGCTGGGCACAGACCATCTCATCTTTTGTTTTTTATTGTAGTAAAACACGTATAACATAAAATTTACCATCTTAACCATTTTTAAGTGTACAGTTTCATGGCATTAAGTACGTTCACATTGTCGTGCAAGCATCACCACCATCCATCTCCAGAACTCTTCCTGCAAAACTGAAACACTGCACCCATTAAACAGTAACTCTCCACTCCCCTATCCCCAGCCCCTGACAACCACCCTTTCTACTTTCTGCCTCTAGGAATTTGACTACTCTCAGTATCTCATATAAGTGGAATCATACAGTGTTTGTTTTTTTGTGGCTGGCTTATTCCACCTAGCATGATGTCCTCCAGGTTCATCCATATTGTAGCATATATCAGAATTTCCTTCCTTTTTAAGGCTGAATAATATTCCACTGTATGCGTATGCCATTTTACTTATCCATTCGTCTGTTGCTGGGTACTTGTGCGGCTTCCACATTTTAGCTACTGTGACTGATGCTGCTATGAGCATGGATGCACAACTATCTCTTCAAGACCCTGCTTTGGATTCTTTTGGATATATCCCCAAAAGTAGAATTGCTGGATCACTTAGTAGATTGTCTCATCTTTTGCAAGGAGTGGCCTGGCTTCTGGACCAGAGAGTATTAGGAGCTTAGAGGGGATTAGCTGTGTGACCTAGGGCAGGTCACTTTCCCTCTCTGGAAACAGAGCCATATTTCTAAAACAGGTGTTCTTGTTAACCACACACATTCCCAGATCCCTTTTCCTAGGAGATTCTAATTCAGTGCCTGGCCTGGGGCCCAGGAAATGAATTTTTTTTAAAAAGCCTCAGATGATTGTTATCTTCAGACAGGCTTAGCAATCACAGCACCTAATGCTTTCCAAAGGCCCGTGCAGCTCTGACCTTCTGTGACTCAGCGGTTAAGAGGCAAATCTGGAGTTCACATCCTGGTTGCCAGGTACCAGCACCACCTCCGTTTTCTTCACTCCTAGGAGAAGGATAAAGGCGCTTCCACAGGCTGTTGCACTAAGAAAATGTAAATAAAAGGTGAAGACATAAACATACAGCTAATACTCAAGAAAAAAGAAGTCCTCTAACATCTTCGTTATTCCCGGTCGCCTCTCCTTCAGCCAGGCTGGTGTCCTCCCCCAGTGGGTGGGGTCGCGTCGCCACCTGGTGGTGAGGCTAAGTCAGTGCGCTCACACGGCCTCTCCCACCCCGCCCATCCCACCCGAGCCTGGGCTCGCCGCGTTCAGAAACCTAAAGCCCCTGGGTGAGGGCGGAAGCCCACGGTGGGAGGGCCTGGGGTCCGGGGCCCAGGCACATTCCACAGCCCCATCCCGTCGGTGGAGAGTCGTTGGCGCCGCTCTGGTCCGGTCTGCCTCCTCCTTAATAGTAAGGATGGAGCTGTGTGCCGGCTCTGTGCTAGGGGCCTTGCAGAGATTGTCTCATTCGGCTCTCACAACCCCTTTGCAAGGTGGAGGGACTTACGCCTTTTCCACAGATGAGGAAACGGAGGCTCAGAAAAGTGAAGTGACTGGCGCAAAGTCACACAGCTTGAAATGACCAAGCCAAGTCTCAAACCCGGGTGGATCGTAACCCACAGTTATTTCCACTAAAGCTGCAAGGCCTCTAAACTAGTAGCTCCCACTTTGGCTGAACATTGAATTCACCTGGGGATCCTTGAAGAATACCGATGCCTGGGCTCCCCCAGGGATTCTGATGGGCCAGTCTAGGGGGCTTTGTAGGGCTTGGAAGGGATTCTCGTGGGCCCGGGGCTCACAGCTGCACCGGAGGGCGTCTGCCTGGAGCAGAGCTGCTGTGGAGTGAGCTTGGCTGCGTCCTGGTTTTGGGCAAGTGACTGCACCTTTCTGTGAAGTTTCCTCGAAGGTAAAACAGATACTAACGTACTGTAGCATCTATCGCATAAAATTGTTGAGTATGGAACAAGCTAGTACAGATAAAGCACTTAGACCAGTGCCTGAAATCTCAGTAAATGTTACGACTGCCACTGCTAATAGTGGCATTACTATTCCGTCACTAGCTCCCCATGTGGACCACTTGCCAATTTTCAAGAGAACCCCTCTTTTTCTTTTGAGGATGATCACTGTCCCATAGGGTGGGGCTATCAATGAAAGAGAGCCCCGCCCAGGGGCGGGCACATGAGTGAGCTGGCCAATCAGAGTACCCCATCCTGTTGGACTTAAAGTGACTAATCCAGGGTGAGCAAATGACCCAAATAGAGCAGTCAGGCCCCTCTTGGGGGGATTGATACTGATGAAGAAGGTGCCAGGGCACCTTTCACGCCAACGCAGAGGAAAGCAGAGATGGTGAGAGACCCTAGGACGTCTTTTCAGCCCCTGGGTATAGCCATGCCTGTTGTGACAATGCTCCTAGACGTCCCAGTTAAGGGCCAATTTTCTTTTGAGCCTGCAATGGTTTGCATGGGACTTCTGTCCTGCCATCAGCAGAGTCCTGCCCGACTTGAGGTCGGGTTCATAGTCCCTGCTCACCCCATGGCCACTGTGGATTCAGCTCAGACGATGTCTGAGCTAAGTGGCTTCTTACTGTCCAGGGAATAGCTTCTTACATGGAGGTTGTGTGCTGAAGGCAGCTCACAAATCACATTATTTACCCATGAGTGAAAATCGCATTTAGCAACATTGCCCTTGGCAGTCCCTCAGAGGTTGAAGAAGACTAGAGAGACATAACAAATGCAAAGCATGGGCCTGCACCTATAAAAGACATGACAGGGGCCAGGCACAGTGGCTCATGCCTGCAATACCAGTGCTTTGAGAGGCCAAGGCAGGAGGATTGCTTGAGACCAGGAGTTTGAGACCAGCCTGGGCAAAATAGTGAGACCCTTGTCTCTATAAAAAATTTTAAAATTAGCCAGGTATGGTGGTGCACCCCTGTAGTCCCAGCTACTCAGGAGGCCAAGGTGGAAGGATTGCTTGCACCCAGGAGTTGGAGGCTGCAGTGAGCTATGAGAACACCACTGCACTCCAGCCTAGGCAACAGAATGAGACCCTGTCTCTTAAAAAAAATAAAGTAAATTTTAAAATAAAAAAAGGCATTATGGGGACAGTTAGCAAAACTCAAATGGGGTCTTTGACCAAGGGTATTCCAGAGTTCTTTATACTATTCTTGTAACTTGTGTGTAAATTTGAAATTGTTTCAAAATAAGAAATAAAAAAAAAAAACTTGTGAGTTGCCTGTCAAGTAGTGTACCCACAGCTGCATTTGCATCACATTGGAGACCCACAGACTGTGAATGAGTGCCAGGGGTTGATGTGCCACCAGTGGTGGAACAAGTCCCTATCTCTCCTATTGAGCTCCAGCGGCAGAGGCAGGCCTTTAAGGGACCATTTGTGCCAGAAATCTGTGTCTTGAAACACTAGAAACACTTAGACTCACATCCTGTGGGACCAAGACAGAAGAAGAGAAAGGCAGGGTCTCCCCTCTCAGTTTTCAGTACCTGGGAAGTTCCCTCCACACTCTCTCTAACTCTCTCTCTCTATCACTCTCTCTCTCTCTCTCTTCTCTCTCCTCTCTCTCTCAACACTCAGTCATTCGAGACAGGCATGTGCCAGGCCCTGGACATATAGCTGTGAACAGGATGGACAAGGTCCCTGCCGTCAGGGAGCTTTCCATCCACAGCTGAGGAATGTGGAGAACTACCCAAGGGTGCGGCCGTATCCATCTTTTCATGAGGGCCTCCTGCAGACAATGCTTTACTGCAGTGGTTCTCAAACTTGCATGTGCATCAGGCCCTCCGCCTGTCCCTGTTGTGCCACAGCACCGATGGCTGGGCCCCGCCCTAGAGCCTGAAAATTTCCTAAGTGCTGTTGATGCTGCTGTTCTGGGGACCCCACTTTGAGAACCACTGCTTCACTGACAGGAGTAATTGAAAGAGTGAGAGTTTCAGGCCCCACATTGCCCAAGGATCTTTTAAAATCCCCCACGCCCAAGCACCACTCCATACTAAATAAATCAGAATTTCTGGGAGGTGAGACCAGGCACCAGCATTTTTAAAGCTCCCTGGGTGATTCCAAAGCACTACCCTGGTTGGGCGCTGCTGCCCTAAACTAACCCAAACCAGACCCAACTCCGGTTTTACCCAGATTGGTCTTGAACCTGGCCCAGAGCTCTAAGGATATCCTTCTCTCCCAGTTGCAGCCCCCTGGGCCAGCCCCGCACCAGGCCACCTGCAAACGTCATTGCCAGTCTTCTGACAGTCCTACGAGGCTTCGCTCTTCATCTCATTGGGGGATGAGATGGGGAAACTGGACTTACAGCCATCCAGGGAAGAGAGCAGCAGAGCAGAGATCAAGCCTAATATTGCCCAGTTTCTCTCCCCACCCCTCACAGTCTGCTTTGCCTCAGTGTTTCCCAGGGGTGCTCTGGCACTTGGGGTAGGACTAGCATGCCTGTCCCCCACTTTATAGGACATCTAGCTTCTCTAGCCCCTGCCCCTAAGCACCATGAGCAACCCCCCAGTCAACAACTCAAAACACCCCACACATTTCCAAACACCCCACCTAAGAGCCCTGCATTAAAGACTAATCCTAGTGCCAGGCATGTCCCAGAACCCTTAAATGCCAGATATCTCCAGTGACACCCAACCCTGCCATTAGAGTCGTCCCTTTCCTGACTTGAAATCTAGCTCTAATTTAAACTTCAGCCCCAAACCTTACCCCAACCCAATTCTAACCATAATCAAGTTCCTGAATTGCTTGTTAAACCTAATACTGACCTCAAAACCTTCCTAAAACCTAACTTCTGGACCCAGTTCTTCAAATGCCATCACTGATCCAAGCCCACAGCGTATGTAAATGCTAATTCCCCCCTTAATCATTCATCTTCACCTCAGCCCTCTCCTCCATATTTTTTATTTATTCTCCATAGCTTTTCTGGGTGTACAGTTCCCATCAGCTCACGCTCTGCTTGACAACTTTCAAAGGCTTCTGAGCACCCACCAACGCCCACTGGCATTAAATGTCATCTTGAGTATGACCCAAACATAACTTTCTATTTGTAGCCATTGAGATTAGATTTGATTACAAGTAGCAAAAGATCTCCACATAACAAGGACTTAAGATGGGCTTGTTTTCTTTTTTCCTTCCCTCTCAAATCAAGGCTCCTTCTATCTGGTTGCTCCACAGTCACAGCTCCTATTCCCAAGGTCACCTCAGGGTCCGAGATGGCTGCGAGAGCTCCAGCCTTCAGGTTTTCTTGCCAGCCAGTGGGAAGGAAAAAGGAACCAAGAGGGACACAGCCCTTCTGTAAAGGACACTTCTCAGAAGTCGCATGCACACTTCCACATACATCCCAATGGCCAGAATTTGGCCACATGACTGCATAGCTGGCAGGAAAGCTGGGAAATGTCTGTTTCTGGGTGTCCACATGCCCAGCAATCTCAGCCAGGTATTTGGCTTTTACTATTTTGGGGCTGATGACTCTTAACTTTATATCACCTTATGTCCAAGTGCCCAGGTGACATCGCCACATGGATGTCCAGTTGCCTCTTCACGCTGACCAGGTCCAACACTAGACGACTATGCCCCACCACTCTCCACAGTACTCCTCGTCCCAGACGATGGAATAAAACATATTGGGGGACAGGTAGATGCTTCCAGACCATTATCCCTCCCTCCCACCCCTAAGAAGGATCTCAGTTTTAAACCTCATGCATGTCATTGGGCTACACCACCCTTTAAAGATTTTGGTTTCTGGCTCACTCCAGCACATCCCTGTCCTAATTTGTGGTGATTTCCAAACCCAAGTGAACCTTCCAGCACCCAGCATCTCAGTTCCTTGGCCTCTGACATGGTTTGAATGTGTTCCCCAAAGTTCATGTGTTGGAAGTGGAACCCCCAGTGCAACAATATAGGGAGGTAGGATTTTAAGAGGTCACGAGCGTTCTGCCCTCCTGAGTGGATCAATGCCATTATCACGGGAGTAGGTTCCTGATGAAAACGGTGCGTTTGGTCCCCTTCCCCTCTTGCTCTGTCACACTTGCTTTCTTGCAAGGGCTCTCTTGCCCTTCTGCCTTCCTCCATGGGATGATGCAGCAAGAAGAGCCTCATCAGATGCTACCCTCTCAACCTTGGACTTCCCAGCCTGGAGAACTGTGAGAAATAAGTCTCTGTTCTTTATATAATTAATTACCCAGCCTCAGGGATTCTGGGATAGCAGCACAAACGGACCAAGACAGCTTCTTTTCCTCTAAGATCTTGTCCTCCACCTTCCCCCTGCCACTAGATTTTGTCATCACTTTGTCATAACTGAGCCCCCAGGATTTCCACTGCACCCCTCTGTTCTCTGACCCACCTCTCTTTCCCGCACACTCCCTCTCCACCACCTTTCAATATCACCAGCCACCATACCCCCATCTCTCATCTTCTCCTTGTCCCTCTGTTATCTCTCCCAACTTAAAAAACAAAAACCAAAACCCTCCCTCTCTTGAATCTACTTCCCCCTCCAGCTCCCACCCTCTGTTTCTCTGCTCCCCCTGGTAGCCAAGTGCCTCAGGTCCTCTCCTCCCATGTCCTCTTAAGCCCACTCCAGGTGAGCTCACCACCACCCCACTCCTCCAAAGCTGCTCTTCTCTGTGTCCCCCGTGACCTCCATGGGACTAAGGCCAGCGACCAGTTTCCTCGCTCACCTAACCTGGCCCATTCCATCAGTGGCGCCCAGACTTGCGGGCTTGGTCAGGACCGCCCTGATGGGCTGTTGCTCTGGTGGGATTATGAATAGCGCCCTTTTCACTCCTACAAGTGTCCCAGCTGGGACAATAAATTGCAGTCACTCTCTCTCCCTGGCTGCTCCTCCTCATCTCTCTGGACCTCCTAACACTGCATGTCCCAAGCTCCTGAGCTCTGAGCTCCATCCTCAGTCCTCTCCTCTGCTCGAACTTCACTCACTCCCTGGGCAATCTCAGCCAGGTATTTGGCTTTGACTATTTTGGGGCTGATGACTCTCAACTTTATATCGCCTTGTGTCCAAGGGCCCAGGCGACATCTCCACATGGACATCCAGTTGCCCCTTCACACTGACCAGGTCCAAACACGAGATGACTTACGCCTACCACTCTCAACAGTCCTCCTCGTCCCAGATGATGGAATCGCTGTCCCTCCAGTGGCTCAGGCCAAAGCTTTGGTGTCATCCGCTCCACTCACACCCCACACCTGATGCACCAGTGTGGCCTGTTGTTTCCAGCACCTTCTCACCCAGCCACTGTCTGGAGGACTATAGCAGCCCCCTCACTGCCCCTCCCAATCTGCTCTCCACACAAAAACTAGAGCAATCTTGTTAAAACTTGCAATGTCAGCTTGCAAGTAGGGTAAAAACAAACAAACAACCTTGCCATGTCCTGCCTGTGCCCAAAACCCTCTGATGTTCCCCAGTTCTCACCAAGTAAAACCCAACGTTATCTCAACCCCCTTGCTGTCCCCTGTGTGCCCTAGTTCCTTTCTGACCCTCCCCTCACTCACTCTGCGTGGCCACACTGGCCCCTTGCTATTCCTCCATTGTGGCCAAGCACACCCCCACCTCAGGGCTTTTGCACTTGCTGCTCTATTTGCCTGAATGCCCTTCCCCCAAACACCAATCCAGCACCCCCAACCTCTTCACATCTTTATTGAATTGTCACCTCAGTGAGCCCTTCTCTGATCACTCCATTTAACTTGCAACTCCCTCCCCTCTCATATTTTTCACTGTTTCCTCCTTTCCTGCGTCATTTTCTGCACACTATGTATCACTTTTTAACAAACCACATGACAGTTTAGAATGTCAGTGTTTCAGAGCAGGGAGTTTGCTCCATTCTGTTCCCTGCTGTGCGTTCAGAGCCTAGAATTGCCTAGCACACAGTGGGGGCTTAATGAACAGTTATTGAACGAGCCCTCCTTCAGTACCAAAACGTCCCGACCTGCCCCCTGTCTGTCCCTCTGGCTCCAGCCCTCGTCCATCTCTCCCGTCGCGTCGGTCTCTGTCTGACTGGGCAGAAACAGACCTGCTCCCCATTCACTTGTCCTGGGACCCTGGGGCTGGGAGGCTGCTGCTGTTTCTACCCTGGGTCTTTGGGAACTTGGAGGGTGGAGGCCCCTCTCTTGGTGAACTGAGACTGAGGCTGTCCCCCTGTGGAGGGCCCAGCAGGGTGCTGCCCTGAGATTGAAGCAGCTTCCCAAGCAGCTGCCCCTGTGCAGTGCATGGTTCCGGAAGGCAGTGAACAGAATGTGCCTGGGGGCCTGTGAGCAGAGGGCGGGGCTGTGTATTCCAGGGACTCCTGACTTCACTGGAGGCCAGCTCAGATTCACATTCATTCTGTGAAAAGCCTGGGAGTTCCCCAATAGCATCATTTGTCACATTCTACTTTCTAGCAGAGACAAGAATGTCCTTGTTTCATTCTCTGTGCACACCCACAACCAACTCTCTCCCAGGCTGTGAGCTCGATGGGGGAAAATTGGGCTTGCGTCCCATTTTCAGCTCCTGCAGACAACGCAACCAACAATCCAGAAGCTCCTGTGCAGGCCACAGTGGGACTGTGCCCGGGCTCTGGGCTCAGAGAGCCTGCCTGAGTCCCACTCACTCACTGCCCACCTGGGAGACGCCAGACAGTGACTTAACCTCTCTGAGCCTGGCAAGAATAAGATGAGGACCCTAGCACTGGAGTCCTAGGGTTCACTGAGAGAAACTTCCTTATAGAACAGTCTGCCAGGAACTATGTGATGTAACGACACAACCTCAATAAACTAAAGCCGCCAGAAACCGGCCATTTCAAAGCTCAGACCTGTTTTCTATTTTGCAAGAGGCTGGACACACCTTCAGGCAGCCAAGTCCCCACCCCACCCCCACGCTGGGTTTCTGATAAGCCCCCCTGAATGGATCCTTTCAAAATGCAAATGTATTTTGCCAGATTGAGTCTTTGATGTTCACAGCAAGAGCCTCCAGGCTAGAGGGATAGCTCGCCAAGGCCACCAGGCTGGGACAAGGTGAAGCAGACACATGGGTCTGTTTCCAGGCAAAACGCGCCACCCCTTAACCACCACTTCAGACTTTCTCCAAATTCCCCTCCTTTCACCTCTGTGTCGCTTAAGCTGAGCCAGGGAGGCCTGAGGTTGAGTCCATTAGGGTTCTGGGCCTCCGTTTCCTTATCTGCGAAATGAAGGTAAAGCAGCACATAGCTAACAGCTAACATTTATAGGATGCTTGCTACGCGGCAGGCACCATGCTAAGCGCCACACATATATCAATCCATTCAATTCTCACAACAACTTCCATAAAGTTGGGTACGATTATTTTCACCACTTTGCAGGCTATAAAAATGGAGGCACAGAGAGATGAAGAAATGTGCCCCACCATGGGGAGCAGTGGCGCACACTTGTAGTCCCAGCTACCCTGAAGGCTGAGGCGAGAGGATCACTTGAGCCCAAGAGTTCGTGGCTGCAGTGAGCTATGATCATGCCACTGCACTCTAGCCTGGGCAACAAAGCAAGACCCTGTCTCTAAAAAAATTTTTTTAAAAAGTGCCCATGTGCCTTTCAAAGTTTCTGTAAGGACTAGAAATAACACAAGTAAACACTAGGCACATAGTAGGTGCTTGGTCAGTGGAATGGCTCCACTAAGCACCAGCCATGTGATCTTGGGCAAGTTACTTAACTTCTCTGAGCCACAGACATGGGAGTGTGCTTCGAGGACCAATTAAGGAGTACTGGGCACCAGGAGACGTCAGCATTGCTAGTGGTAGCAAATCTTCGCCTTCTGAAAGTAGATTCAATTTTTAAAAACAGCTAAAATTCATATAGATTCGAGTCAGGTAACTAATGCCAGTGATCAAGCTGAGAAATGTCATTTTTAGACCAAACAAGATGTAATTATAGAGCCTCAAGCCTGTTTTTCTTAAAGCCTAGAATACTGGTATCAGATCAAAAGGTACTGGAGGTTATCTGTGTTCCTGATCTGAATCTTATCCCTAAATAGAACTCTCATTTTAACTAAAATCTTGACTCCCAGTCCTCAACACACCCCTGACCCAAATCTGGATGTCTATATTGCCCCTAAATTCCCGCATGCTCATCATTCTAGCCTCAGAGAAGCCTGGAGGTTTCTTTTTTTTCTTTTCTGAGCTCTGCTTTGGTGCTTTCTGTTTCTGTCATGATCTCGACCTGTACTAATTCTCAAGGGATCGAAACAAACGTAACTGCATTCAAAGTGTACAAAATTTTAATTCGTCCTCCTCAAAAGTGACCAGAGTAAATATTTAAACCTTTAAAATTTTAAATTATTTTTATATGGTTTCAAAAGTGACTTTTCTTCTAAAATATTCAAAATTTTATATTAAAATTAAAATGTAAAATACAGCTTATATTTATACTATTATAATTAATAAACAAAAAAGTCTGATCAAACTTAAGTGATTTTTTTGAAATTTTAATTCCATCTTATTATTTTTAGAAAAACAGAACTGTTTGCAAAATAGCATTCAGTATAAAGAATGTCACCAGTATAAATAATTGCTGCTTGGCCAGGCACAGTGGCTCATGCCTGTAATCCCAGCACCCTGGGAGGCCGAGGCGGGAGGATTGCTTGAGCTCGGAGTTCGAGACCAGCCTGAGCAAGAGCAAGACCCTGTCTCTACAAAAAATAGAAAATTAGCCAGGTGTGGTGGTGCACACCTATAGTCCCAGCTACTCAGGAGGCTGAGGCAGGAGGATAGCTTGAGCCCAGGAGTTTGAGGTTGCAATGTGATGCTGTCTCAAAAAAAAAAAAAATTGCCATCATTCTTCACATGTTACGTTGAGATTTACATATACACCAATTTAACAGCAATAGGAATTGTTTAATATTGTCACAAGTTCCTTAGCTGCCGTGTGCAACTGTTATGAATACCATGCTACTATATGAGAACCTCCAAAACACAAAGAGAAACAAAAAAATGGACACTTGTTAGGTAAATATCTATCACACCTGTGCAACCTGAGAGGCAAGGTCTGAGAAATTAGCTTATCTCTTCTCTCACCTAAGCGCTTCTGCTGCTCAAATCCTCCCTTCACTCCAAAGTGATTTCCATCTCTGATGCCAGCTGCAGCTCAGCCCACATACCTCCCTCAAATTCAGGTGCAGGTACCTGTGGTTTGAGGACAGAAGGCAAGAGACGTGGAGAAGGGTGCCTGGGGCCTAAGCAGCATCTGAAGTTGGATGTTCAGGTTTACAGTCCTGCCGAGTGAGTGAGCATGGAGCTCTGGGCCCCTCGGGAGACAGGTGCCCACCCCTGGTTCTTACGAATGCATTGTCTGGAGTTTCAGGTCCTCAGGAGCCCTCCATAGCGCAGGTCTCAGCAGGGCCACTCTTGCTCTGGTCCAGGGGGCCCCACTGCTCCAATGTGTCTAGTTCTTTGCTGCCTGGAAACTGTTCGCATATGCTGTGTCTTGTGCCTGGAGCCCACTCTTTTCTGTTCTTTGAAATCCTTCAGATTTCAGTTTAAAAAGTCCCTCCTTGGACAGCCTTGTCTGTTCTCTAACTCCAGACTGCATCCCACCTGCTGTGCTCATGCAGCCCGGTTCTTTTTCTTCTTGGCATTTATCACATTAATAATAATGGGATCATTACAATGAATTTGGGTATTTATGTCTTTTCTATTTGTCTTTCTCACAAGGATATAAGCTCCATGAGGGCAGGGACCACATCATTTTGTTTATCACTGTATGACCAGTACTTAGCACAGTGCTTGACACACAATAGATGCTCAGGAAATATTTGTTGACTGACTCTCAGCTTCTGGTTTCCTTATTTATTTATTTTTTTTTCTTGAGAGTCTTGCTCTGTTGCTCCTGCTAGACTGCTGTTAGGCGTCAGCCTAGCTCACAGCAACCTCCACCTCCTGGGCCCAAGCAATCCTCCTGCCTCAGCCTCCCCTGTAGCTGGGACTACAGGCTGCACCATGACACCCAGCTAATTTTTCTACTTTTTGTAGAGACGGGGTCTTGCTCTTGCTCAGGATGATCTTGAACTCCTAAACTCAAGCAATCCTCCTTCCTCGGCTTCCCAGGGTGCTAGGATTACAGGCGTGAGCCACCTTGCCTGGCCAGTTTCCTTACTTTTAATATCAGGGTGTTAATATCTGCCTCATAAATATTATTGTGAGGGTGGAGCAAGAATGGGAGCCAGCAGGCTGACACACAGTAGGTGGTGAATAAATGCTATTATTATTATACATTCTGAGGCATGTGAGGACTGAGGACTCCTGGAGGTGGGCTCTTTAGAGTTGGATAGGTTTCATGGAATAGGGAGGGCATTCCAAGAGGGAACAGCCTGAGCAGAGACAGGAAGGGAAGAAGTGTAAAGGCAGCAAGTAAACCTGTGTGGTTGGATGAGGAGCGTGATATGGCATAACCTAGCAGTTAGAAAGGCAGATTGGGGCCAGATCAGGGAAAGCCTTGAGTGCCACCCCAACACATTTAAACTTGATCCTTAGGTAGTAGGGAGCCAATGAATGTTTTTGAGCAAAGGGAGCAACTGAAGAAGTAGTATTTTAGAAAGATTAATTATGGCAAATCAGATGGACCAAGGAAGTGAAGAAAGACAAAAACCATGACTGTTTCATTCAAACTCCATCTCTAACCCTTGGGACTGTATAAAACATGCAAGGGTTAGGAGGAAAAGCTCTGACAGGAGACAGATCTGGGTTCAAGCCCTGGCTCAGCAACTTTGCTATCTGGCTGACACGGAGCTGGTGAATTCACCTCCCTGGGCCTCAGTTTCTCCACCTGTAAAATGGAGGTATCAATCTCTATCCTGCCTGCCCCACCGGACTCTTGTGAGATCAAATGAAATAAACATTGAATCTCAATCATGGGTCAAGTTCTGATGTGCTGGGGAGACAGTTAACGTGGAAGTACTCTGAAAAGGGGCACACGATGACCAATTATTGGGTGCGCACTGTGTGAAGCTTTCCCCCTATCATCTCATTTGAATCTGAGCAATATCACCACCAGGGCAGTACTAATATCAAAGCCATGTTGTAAATGAGGACACAGAAGTTCAGAGAGTCTAAGCAACTCACCCAAGGAGGTTCAGCTCTTCAGTGGCAGGGCTCAGGGCTGACCCACGCCTGAGATGACGTCCTCCCCTCTGGTGCTACACACCTTTGAACACACTAGGCTATTTCCAACCTGCAGAACTTACTCTTGCTGTTTTCTTTCCTGGTAGCCCATCCTGCCATTTTTTTTTTTTTTTTTTTTAGCCTGTGGAACTTCTACCCATCTATCAAGTTTCGGATCAGGCTTCAGGAATCTTCCGGAACCCCTGATTGGGCCCCCTCTCTGGGCTTCCTCAACATTTAAACCAAACTTCCCCCGTAACTTCAATCACACCAACACCCTGTCCCTAGTCTCCAAGCCTTTAAAAAAACATGTCCCCTATCAGGAAAAAATATTTTTAAGTGTACACTCCCAATATAGGCACATTTCTTTATAAATTAGATACATATGCTTCTGTCAATCACATATTAAATATCAGTACATCGTAGTTCTTACTTTTTATGAGGAATAAAGATAAATACAGGATCCAGTCTGATATTTTCTTCCCACACCCCACTGACCACAGCCAAATTACAAATCGGCTTGTCTAACCCAAAGCTCCCGGGGCGAGGTGGAGGTGCTACCACCGTTAGGCTTCGGGGTCTGAGAAGACCTTGGGAGTTCAGATTGCTCCCTGGAGGCCTGGGCCAGTGGGGGAGGGTCGGTCGTGGGCTGTGCCCCTCCCGCAGTGGCTGCCAGGCCTCCACCCCTTGAATCCCGAGGAGGTGGGGGTGAAGTTGAGCCGGGATTAGCTGGAGTGTGGAGAGGAGGCTCCTAGACCCGCGGGGTGGCCAGAGAAGAGGGTGCCCATAGGCGAACGCACCATGCCGCTGCAGGACGACACCCTCCGAGAGGTGTGGGCCTCAGACAGGTCTGGAAGCCTCCCATGTCGCCCTACCTGAACCCTGGGGCACCCAGATGGAGGAGCTGGGGGTGATGGACAGGGAATGGGGAGAGAGACGGGCTGATTCCTTTGCTACCCTCAGCGGGCACGAGGAAGACGGGCCGAGCTCGGAGGTCCAGCGGCGCCCCAAGCAGGTATGTCCCCTCGCTTGGAAAGGAAGCAGAGAGGTGTCCCCACTGCGTGTAAACCCACGCAGGGGAAGGGGCCTGGGGGTGGGGCAGGTCCCCCTCAGGAGCGTCTGGGGGTTGCGTGTCTGGAGTTGATGGGGGGGACAGAAAGGTGACTGGGGGCATGGGGCATCCGGGGGAGGAATTGGGATCTGGGGGCATTGGAGGGCCGTGGTGCGTGGAAGGGGTCATCCTCCCTCACCCCAAGAAGGGGGCTGCGGTCCCTCCGGATAATCCGCGGTTATTTCTGGCGGCTCAAGGGATTAGAGGTGACGGGCAGCCCTCAGAACCCCCCTTTCCTTCTTCGGCCTCCTCTTGACCCCCACTTCTCAGCGACCCGCCCCGGGACAGAGGCTGAGGAAGAAGAGGACGGAGGCCCCTGAGTCCCCCTGCCCCACGGGACTCAAGGCCCGGAGACCTGGAGGAGCGGGTGAGTGTCGCGCAGGGAGGGACCCGAGGGGTTGCTGAGCCCTGGAGCCCTGGGGCGCGGGGACTGGCGGGGCAAGGGGGGAGGTGAGAGAAAGAGGGGTGTAGGGGCGTGGGGAGGTGGTGAAGGTGCGGACGGAGCCCAGGAGGGACCCCTAGGCTTGGGGTGGGGCGCTGCCTCGCGGACCCCCGCGGGACCCCGCCTGAACCCCGCGTCTCGGCTCAGCGGGGCCGAGGGGGCGGCCGCGGGAGGAGCCTGCCCCTGCGCCCGCCGTCTACGCCAAGTTCCTCAGGGACCCCGAGGCCAAGAAGCGCGACCCACGGGAAACCTTCCTGGTAGCCCGCGCCCCCGACGCGGAGGACGGTGAGAGAGGGCGGGACGGAAGGGCGGGGAGGGGCGCGTGGACAGCAGGGAAGGGGCTGGATGGAAACCACCACAGACAGAGGCAGAAAACAGCCTCCACGTCTCTGGCCGTGTCTTTGAGCCAGGTGTTGTGCTCAGCACCAACCTTATGTGGTTGATTCTCTTGTTCTTTCCCCCCATTTTACAGATAGGGAAACCGAGGCACAGAGAGGTTAAGGGTTTTGCCTTAAACTGCAGCTAGGAGCCAGAAATAGCACAGATGGGTCTGACTCAAGGTCAGAAACAGAGACAGACAAGGACAGGGAGACACACAGTGGGTGCAGTGAGAAGGGGAATGCGTGTGTGAGGAGGGGAGGGTGGCAGGGAGAGAGAGGAAGGGCCTGCAGAGAAGGGAGTTTGGCCGGAACAGGATTCCTCCAACTCCAGCTCACTCTCCTGACTTGTTCCTGTTCCAGAAGGACAGGCTCCCACCCCTGTGCCCATTCACCATTTCCCAGCAGTCTGCAGGAACTGGGCTCCCCAGAGAAGGGGGGCCCACCTGGGCCCCCATTATGGGCAGTTTCTACCTACAGGGGAGGAGGAGGAAGAGGAGGAGGAGGAGGAGGAAGAGGAGGAAGAGGAAAAGAAAGAGAAAACCCCTCTGCCTCCCAAGAAGCCCCTCAAAGAGAAGACTTCTGCAGAGACAAAGGAGAGGAGGGCCAAGGCCCAGGGTGCAAGGGGTGGGTGTCAAGGGTACAGAGGGCGCACACGGGCAAGGGAACATAGCCCTGCCCTTGAGAGGCGTGGAGTCTCACTGATACACAGGAGTTAAGACCTCAAGAAGGTACCCAGTGCCTTGACCAGAAGGTTTTTTCTCTGATAGTTTCTACCTTAAAGACATAGGCCAATGTGTGCTCTCCGCCACCCACAGCCCCACCTGCCCCTGCCCAGGGTGTGCTGTGAGCCAGAGGAGGACAGAGGATTTTAGGGGTTTTTTTGTGATTTTTGGTTAGTTTTTGTTTTTAACTCAATGTGAATTATTGTTATAATTTTTATAAAAGTATCAAAGTGATTGGAGTAAAGAGAAATCACTGAATAAATGCCCCCTGGTGATGCATCCCTGGGTGATGGTTCCCTGGCTTGCTGGACCCCTGGGCAAGGGAGGGAGGGAGTGTGCATTCTGCAGCAGCGGCCGGGCATTTCTGGCAGAGACAGTGTGGAGGTCAGGACTCAGAGGCTCAGTTAGAAGGCCCGGCGTTCCTTCCTTCACTCATTCAGCAGCTGCTGGTGAATCTGCTGGTCTTTGTCCAGCACTTTTTTGGACTCAGGGGAAAAAAACCCAAGACAAGCAGAAGGCAGACTGTGGGCTGTGTTGGGCTCCAGCCTCCCTGGGGACTGGAGGGGGGATGAGTAGGCTGGAGGCAGCCTACAGGCCCAGTAGGCTCTTTCTTTGTCTAACCCCATCTTCCACTTCCAGGGGACCTGGGAAGCCCTGACCCCCCATCCAAACCTCTTCACATTAAGAAGAAGGAAGCCCCAGCAGGGGAGGGGACCAAGATGAGGAAGACAAAGAAGAAAGGTGAGCCTGGCCTGGGGAGGAACAGGGGACTCTGGATGTGGGGGCAGTTGTGACCCTTTCACATCCACACATGCAGGGTCTGGGGAGGCTGACAAGGACCCCTCAGTGAGCCCGGGCAGAGTGAAGAAGAAGACCCCAGCAGCCATGTTTCTGGTTGGGGAAAGTGGCCCTGCCGAAAAAGCTTTGAAGAAGAAAGGTGGGTGGCAATGGCTTCTTGTGCCATGACATCTTGAGGTGGCCCTGGGAGCGGGGAGCTGGGAGACCCTTATATCATTGGTGCAGTGCCAGGTGAGGAGTATGGGTTCTGGAGTCAGAAAATGTGAGGGCATCTTGACCTCTACTTTGATAGCTGTGTGGTCTTGGGCAGGTTATTATCAGAGCCTTTCTGAGGCTCTGATAATAAGAACATAGCGTTGACCCTCTTGTGATTGTGGAGAGAGTCCAAATGAAACATGTGTGTTGGAAGCACTTTGCAAGCCAGGGTAACAGCCTTGTTTCCTGTCCGTGCCCAGGCACTCCCAAAGGCCCAGAAGAGGAGAAGAAGGAGGAAGAAGAGGAGGAGGAGGAGGTGGCAGCAGTGGTGACCAAGAACAGCAACCAGAAGGGCAAAGCAAAAGGAAAAGGCAAAAAGGTTGGGGCCCAGAGGGGAAAGGGGCTGAGGTCTCTTCAGGGAGAAGTGGCAGGGGCCTGGACTTAGGGGACTGCAGGGTGGGGCCTCCTGGGGCCTTGGAGTCACTTGGGATTAGAATCTTGGCTCCCCCTCCTGTGACAGGATATGAGGACAAAGGGCACCAGGTTTGTGCAAACAGAGGTGGCATTTGTGGGGTCACCAGGCTAGGACCGGCCACCCAAGGGCCTTGTGTCATCTGGTCTCTGAGGCCTCCCCTCTGTAGCGTAATCATTAGACACAGCTAGAGATTCCCCCATGGCTCCCACATGAAGAGACACACACTTTCTGTACCAGGGAAGTGGAGCACACAGGCATAGGAGCACACATGTACACACCTCTGGGCACACTGACTGATAATCAGCTGTACCAGTTGTTAAAATCTCTCCACCCTACTGCCCTGAGCTCCTCAAGTACTTTCTGCTACCCCACTTAGGACCTCCCAACCTCCTAGCAACTAAACAATCCAGCAACTAAAGGCTTAACACCTGACTGTCAGGGACCACCAGGATCCTCCTCCAAGCTTACCAATGTCCATTCTGCCTGGGCATTCTCCACGGGCAGAACAAGCTGTTAAATATTGCCCCTGCCCACAAACAGGACTCAGGCACCAACACACATAAGCTAGAGTGAGTAGGAGAGGGAGGTCCAACTGAGAGAAAGTGGTGAAAGTCTTTGAGAAGTGGGTTTATACCAGTGGAGACATCACCACAAGGGCAGGGCCTGGGTTTTAGCTTTGTGGGTTTATTACTCTGTGCAGGAGTGGTCAGGTCTTCGGGGACTGATTCACATTAACCAAGATCAGCAGATGCTGATGTATAAACTGAAAAGCCAGTTTATTATCTCCCAGGAGGAATATAGCTGCAGAGCAGCCTTCAATACTTTAGGCTCTTGAAATTCACAGCTGTGGAAGTGTTTGAATAAGCTCTGGCTTTCTCCACATCACATTCCAAACATAGTCTTGCATTTCCCAAGTTTCTTCTTGAGCAGCCTAGAGTGGAGCATAGATGGTCACTTGCCCCTGAGCTAAGGGCCTGCTGCCCTTACACCAGCCTCACCTCACACACACTGCAAACCTGCCCTAAGCAAAAATAGCCAAGCACAGCACCTCAGGGCTTCTTAGTGGCTCATAGATAGCATTTTATCCTCAAATGCACCACTCAGGCTGGCAGTCCATGCTCTCCCTTGTTGGAAAGTTGGGCTTAGAATCTTGGCTCCCCTCCTGTGGTACTGTGGGGGACAGAACATGAGGACAAAGGGCATGAGGTTGTGAGAACAGAAGGGGCTTTTGTGGAGTCACCAGTCCATCTTAGGGCCATATGTCACCAAATTGTTATTAGGAGTTTCTCAATGAGCAAAGTGAGCTTGTTTATTCATTCATGTATTAGCTGTGTATTGCTGTGTAACAAATCACCCCCAAAACTCAGTGTCTTAAAACAGCATTTGCTTTCTTACTCAATTTCTGAGAGTCAGAATTCTAAGAGTGGCTTAGCAGGGAAGTTCTGGCTCAGGGTCTCTCATGAGGCTGCAGTCAAGATGTCAGCTGGGGCTTCAGTCATTCTGAAAGCTTGACTGGAAATGAAGGATCCACCTCTAAAATGGTTTGTTGTCATGGTGGTTGGCTGGAGACCTCAGTTCCTTTCCATGTGTAACTCTCCTTAGGGCTGCTTGAGTGTTCTGATGACGTGGCAGACAACTTCTCCCAGAGCCCAAGAGAGAGAGCCAGGTAGAAGCCACAATATCTTGTTTTTGTTTTTTGAGACAGAGTCTTGCTGTGTTGCCCCAACTACAGTGCAGTGGCATCATCATAGCTCACTGCAACCTCAAACTCCTGGGCTCAAGCGATCCTCCTGCCTCAGCCTCCCGAGTAGCTGGGACTACGGGTGTGGGCCACCACACCTGGCTAATTTTTCTTTTTGTAGAGACAGGATTTCACTATTGCTCAGGCTGATCTGCAACTCCTGAGCTCAAGCGATCCTCCCGCCTCAGCCTCCCAGAGCGCTAGGATTACGGGCATGAGCCACCGCACCCGGCCCACAGTATCTTTTATGACTTAGCCTTGGAAGTGACTCCCCATCACTTCTGCCATATCCTATTGGTCACAAAGACCAACCCTAGAACACTATGGGAGGGGACTACACAGGGCATAAGTATCAAGAGGCAGGGATCACCAGGAGCCCTCTTGGAGGCTGGCTACCACATTCATTGGGCACTTACTGTATGCTAACTATAGTAGTAGTAGCTAACACTTCTGTCATGCTTACCATGGGCTTAGAACACAGCAATCCATTCTTTAACCTCAGCTCACCACCTGACACAGTGTCCACATGAGGGAAGGTCTTTCTAAAGACTCTGGATCCAACAGGAAACTGGGCAGGACTCAAACCCCAGCTCCACCTCTTACTGGTTATGTGAACTTGGGCAAGTCACTCAACTTCTGTAAGCCTCACCTTCTTCATCTGTACAATGGGGACTATTACCTCAGTCAGTTGATATGAGGATTAACAGAGTTAACGTTTGGAAAGTGCTTGGAACTATGGCACATTGGTAGAATTTATACAGTGTTTGTTAAGTATGTAAATTAAATAAGATTGGTCCCAGGTATCCACTCCCAATGTATCCATTTTGCAGATGAAAAAATTGAGTCACAGTATGGTTAAACTTAACAAATATGACAGATGGTTAGTAGTGGGACCAGGATTTGAACCTAGACAGTCAGGCTCCACAGCCTGGGCTCTTAACCACAAGCTAAACAGAAAAATAATAAACCACAGAGCTCTGCAGAGCCTCCTACCATGCCGGGCCGGGCTACTGGGAAGCATGAGGGGCAGAGGCGTCCCAGCCTCAAGGGACATGCTGTGCTCTAGCCGGCATCTCTGTTCTCTCTGTTCTCTCTGCACACAGAAGGCGGTGAGTTGTCCTGGCGGTGCTGCCTACGTCCCTGCACTGGGACCTGCTGAGGGTGGGGGAGCTGGTGCTCTGGGGCTGATGTACCCTCTGCCCCGCCAGAAGGAGGAGAGGGCCCCGTCTCCTCCCGTGGAGGTGGACGAACCCCGGGAGTTCGTGCTCCAGCCTGCTCCCCAGGGCCGGACAGTGCGCTGCCGGCTGACCCGGGACAAGAAGGGGATGGACCGGGGCATGTATCCCTCCTACTTCCTGCACCTGGACACGGAGAAGAAGGTGGGTAGGAGGGAGAGCAGAGGTGCCACGACCCAGGCTGAGGGAGGGTCCAGAGCCAGGATGAGGCCATGGGACACACAGGTCTTTTCTTTCCCTGAGGCCCACCTCCATCCTCCACCATCTTCCCTGCCTAATCTCTCACTTGTCGCCCTCCTCCCCAGGTGTTCCTCTTGGCTGGCAGGAAACGGAAACGGAGCAAGACAGCCAATTACCTCATCTCCAGCGACCCTACCAACCTGTCCCGAGGAGGGGAGAACTTCATCGGGAAGCTGAGGTGGGGCTGGGCTTCCTGAGGCTGGGGCCTCGGGTCAGCAAGAGGGCCATAGCTAGTCACCTCTGCCCCTCTGTGCCTGGCAAAGTGCCCACCACATTGGACACTCTGGAAATGCCCCCTTGCCCAGGGCCTCTCACACTTTGATGTGCACAGATCACTTGGGGATCTTGTTAAAATGGTTCAGTGACTCTGCAGTGGGCTTGACATTCTGCATTTCTAACAAGCACCCACGTGATGCCTGCATTGCTGTCCAGGATTTTCACTTGCAGTAGAGCATAAGCTCCATGAGGAGCAGGGACCAAGCCTGTCTTGTTTATGGTTGAGTTCCTAGCACTTGGCATATAGTAGTACCTACTCAGCTAATATTCACTGAGTGAATGAATGAACAAACAAATAGTCAGCACTACTGTGTGCTATGTCTTCCCATACATCTCATCTAATCCCCAGCACAAATCTGAGAGGTGAGGGGATGAGGTGAACCCCTGAGTCAGGCCTTATTTCTTTTATTTGTGTATTTAACAAAACTTTTATAAGACCTACCTATGTGTCAGGCATGGTTCTAAGTAACATATTTAGGGTTAAACCACTTAATCCTCTTATCAACCAAAGGAGGTTTTTTTTTTTTTTCAGAGTTGCCCCATTTTATAGATGGGGAAGTTGAGGCTCAGAGAGTTTAAGTAACTTGCCTAAGGTCCCACAACTAGTAAGAGATGGAGCTAGGATTTGAACACTTCCCAGTCTCCTTGTAGATCCAACTTTTAAAAAGACCCCCCCATAGGGGGAAACCTGGGGCTGGGGACATGAACTGCCCCTAAGACACCCCCACCCTTGATGCATGAAGCTGTCAAAACTGCTTGGCTATGAGGGAGGGTCTTGGGGCAGGGATGTAGAATTCCCTCAGCCCTGTCCCCAGCTTCACCCTGCTTGCAGGTCCAACCTCCTGGGGAACCGCTTTACTGTCTTTGACAATGGGCAGAACCCCCGGCGTGGAGGCAGCTGTGACGTGGGGAGCCTTCGGCAGGAGCTGGCAGCTGTGATCTATGTAAGAACGCCACCTGTCCCATGTGCCAGGCCGCTTCCCTTACAGGGCCTGGCCTAACAGGCCTCTCCCTCCCAGGAAACAAACGTGCTGGGCTTCCGCGGTCCCCGGCGCATGACAGTCATCATTCCTGGCATGAGTGCAGACAACGAGAGGGTCCCCATCCGGCCCCGAAATGTGAGCCCTGCACCTCCCTGAACCCTGTCCCTTAGGGTCCTGCTCCCTATGTGACCCAATCTGGGGGAGCATGGGGTGGAGGGACTAGTTTACCCAACCCCTGAGCACACTCATCACCCTCCTGCACAAATTCATTCTGGCAACCTGTGGAATAGATTTGGGGTTTTTATTATTGAATTCACTGAAATAACCACAATGGGTTTTTTGGTTTTTTTCAGAGTTTATATCAAATTCATCTATTACATTCATTCATATATCCACTGAATGCACATATTGAGTGCCAAGTATTCTTCTGGGCACCTGGAAGACATCAGTGGGCAAAACAAAGATCTGCCCTCTTGTAGCTGGCATGCTAGTGGGAGGAGACAGACAGTAGGCAATAATCGTGATAAATAAGTAAATTAGGTTCATGTTAGAAGGTGATAAGTACCATGGGAAAAAAGTCAAACAGGGGACAGGAAGGAGATGACAAGTGTGTGTGTGTAGGCTTCAGTATTAAATATGGTGGTCAGAGTGGGCCTCACTGGGATGGTGAGGCAGCGAGCCTGCGGATACGTGGAGGAAGGGCATCCAGGCAGAGGAAGAGCCAGTGTAAAGGCCCTGTGGCATGAGGGTGCCTGGTGGGTTTGAGAGACAGCAAGGTCATCAGTGTGGTTAGAAGGAGATGAGGTCAGAAAGAGCTTGTATAACCGTTTTTTACTCTGAGAGAAACAGGAAGCCATAGCAGGGCTTTGAGCAAAGGAGCTACAGGATTTATGTTTTAAAAAGCAAGGGTCGTTTTGTATATGTGCATGAGGTGGAGGGTAAGATGAAGACATGCCCTGGGGAGACGTGGCCTCCCTCAGAGCATCAGTCCCGTGCTCTGTACCTTAGCACTGCGAGCCGGTGAGCCCAGGATTTCAGACCCAGGATGACTCGCATGCCCCATACTCACAGGAGACTGATGTCACTGTACTCATTTACAATGAAAAATAATACCCCTGTCAGCTGATCACACATCCTTCCCTGCTGGAAAGTCATGCTGTAATCAGAGGCCAGTCTGAGCTGTGGGACACCAGCCATAGGAGGCTTGGTCTTGAGGGTTCACTTGGCCTGTGGGTCCCACAGTTGCTCCTGCCATGCCTGGAATCAACACACACATCCTCCAGAGGGAGCGCCTCCTGGCCTTTTTGGGCTTGGTAAGAACTACCAGGTGCTGCTTTGGGTCTCTCTTCATCATCCCACAGTTCATTCATTCTACAATCATTCATTAAACATATACTCTGTGCCAGAAACTGGAGATCCAAAATCAACACGACAGTTGTCAAGGTAATATCTGATATTTACTGAGCACCTACTCTGTGCCAGGAACTGCTCTAAGTAACACTGCATGTGCTATTAACTTATTAACTCCTCACAACAACCCACTGGGAGGGAAACGGAGGCACAGAGATGTAATAAAGTACTGTTCCTGCCCTTAGAGTAGCTAATTCTGTCAATCACAGTGCAGTGGGAGGAATGGTAAGAGCAAGGTGTCAAGCTCAGTGCTGAGACATCAAAACCAGATGTGGAGTCAGGAAGGCTTCTTAGAGGAGGTGATCTTGAGTGGACTCACTCTAAGCCATGAACATAAACAGGTGACAAGGAAACTCAGGAAAGAAATATCTCAAGACCACCACCATACACACAGTGGTCCTTCCTTCGAAACACTCCTCGAGGAACTTCTTTAACCATGCTTACTGTCTCTTCCTAGCTCAATGTGCTCCTCCCAGGTCTTTTTTTTTTTTTTTTTTTGAGACAGAGTCTCGTTCTGTCCCCCTGGCTAGAGTGCAGTGGCATCATCATAGCTCACTGCAACCTTGAACTCCTGGGCTCAAGGGATCCTCCTGCCTCAGTCTCCCCAGTAGCTGGGACCATGGGTGTGTGCTACCACACCCAGCTAATTTTTTCTATTTTTAGTAGAGACGGGGTCTCACTCTTGCTCAGGCTGGTCTCGAACTCCTGAGCTCAAGCGATCCTCCTGCCTCAGCCTCCCAGAGTGCTAGGATTACAGGCATGAGCCACTGCGCCCAGCCTCTCCTCCCAGGTCTTGAATTGTCTGGTTCATCTTTATAATCAAGTGCTGGCATGTGGCCATCTCCTAAGAACACCTGGGTACCAATGGCATGGACCACCTACCGTGGGCCAGATGCCCCTTTCCATTTTCCCGCCCTCCACTTTGGCATCCCACAAAGCCATTCTCACAGATATGCACCCTGCCCACAAGGACACCATAGATGCCAAGCATGCTCTCGAAGATACCCTGAATGGATGTTGATGTCCAGGGCGCGTACCTGCACACACATGCAAGGGCATGCACAGGTGCCCAGGCCCCTTCTCTGGTCAGTCCTGAACAATCTTGGCCACCTCTAACTGTCCTCTCCTTATTTATTCCTCTTCTGGGCTCCCTAGGCCAGCGACGGGCTGCTGGTGCGCTGGCAGAACAAGACGCTAGAGAGCCTCATTGAACTGCACAACAAGCCACCTGTCTGGAATGAAGACAGTGGCTCCTACACCCTCAACTTCCAAGGCCGGGTCACCCAGGCCTCAGTCAAGAACTTCCAGATTGTCCATGCTGATGACCGTGAGTATCTGAGGGTCAAGGTCAGGCTCTTCCCCAATACCTGCGGGATCCCTACTTTCACTCAGGCCTGCCCCCAACCCTCACACACACAACACACACACACACACACACACACAAGCCTGGTCTGCACTTTTACCCTGGAGCTGGGACATCCAGCAAACTCACTCTCTCCTCCATAGGTATTGACACTGTGCTCCCAGGAGCCTCAGATACTCCAAGCAGGTGTCTTGGGGCTCATTTTTCCAGGTTCCCATTCCAGCATTGACCAAAGCAGTGGGGTAGATACTGGGACATTCTGGGTAAGATTGTGTTGAAGGGAGGGTTGAGCTGCTATTGTTTGAAAACCACTGACAGCCCAACCCCTTTGTGGTCAAAGAGGGTGCTGAGGCTCAGAAGGCAGCCCTTTACCCAAAGTCTCTCGGCTGCTCCGGGCGGTTACACTAGCTCTCAAAATTTATTTCACAAAACTTACACAGTGCTTTCTATGTGCCAGGCACTGTTCTCAGGATTTTACAGATATCGAATCATTAAATCCCTTCAACAACGCTGTGAGGAAGGTATTATTATTACTCCTATTTGACAGATGAGAAAGCTGAGGCACAGAGAGGTTAAGTAACTTGCTCAAGGTCACACAGCTAGTAAGAGGTAGAGCTGGGATTAGAACCCTGGCAGTCTGGCTACAGGGCTCTTAACCTCTTTGAGATGGTTGTCTTTTAGTAGCAGGGAATATTAATCAAGCATTTTTGAGTGCATACTCTATATCTTCTCTCAAGTGAGGTCAAAGGATTATCCTTGAAGAGTTAGTGAAACAAGATGTATCCGGAACACAATTAAGTAAAAATGCTCCTGTTACAAGCCTGGGAGAGAGGTCCCCACTAGGGTGAGGAAGTTTGGGGATGGAAGGGTATCTCCCAAGGGACTCCAGGTTTACAGGGTTGGACCAACACTGAGTAAGCTCCCATCCCCCACCCTGCCCTAGGGATGGGATGTGCCCCAGTGTCACCTGTCCCGTGGCCTTGGGACTGCTCTCCAGATCACGTTTCTGGTGGAGCCTGGCCTGCCTGAGTTGAGGGTATTTTTAGCAACTTCCTGTCCCTATGGATGCTGAGGGAGGTGTGGAGACTGAGGCTGGAAACTTGGATCAGAGATGGGATAGGGGCTGAGTGGGGCCACTGGCTGAGGAAAGGAACTGGGGGGCTAGTCAAAGGATTGTGCCTGGGGTCTAAGGTGGGACTTGGGTGCTGGGAGTGGGAAGAAAAAAAATGGGGCCAGAAGACAACAGAGAAGATGGGAAGGAAGGGGTCTGGGCTTGGGTAAATCTGACAGGGTCTTTAATTGATTAAATGTATGCTGTAGGCATGGTCCTGGGCGGCAGCAGATAAGGCAGGGTCCCTGCCCTCAGGGACTTACAGGGGTGGGGGGCAGGGAGGGGACCTGGTGTTGGGTGAGATAGGAAGATGGGAGGGGTGTTTGATAACTGGGATGGTGGCTGAGGTTTGGGGTCTCAAAGCAAGGGAGAGAGAATTCCTGCAATGTTGAGAGCACTGTCTGCCAGGATGGGGGTCCAAGGAGATCTCGCTCCCACCCCTGTCTTATGTCCACAGCCGACTATATAGTGCTGCAGTTCGGCCGCGTGGCGGAGGACGTCTTCACCCTAGACTACCGGTACCCGCTGTGTGCCCTGCAAGCTTTCGCCGTCGCCCTCTCCAGTTTCGACGGGAAGCTGGCCTGCGAGTGACCCTAGCAGCCCCCAGCGCCCCAGGGCCCGCCAGCGTGGGGGAAAGGATTCAGTGGAGGCTTGCAGGGTCGTCAGGGGCTGCCCCTCACTGCCTCTCGGTGACCTCCGTCCGCTCCCCAGCCTGGCGCAGGCCGAGGCAGGAGGAGCGCAGACGGCAGGCAAGACGAAGATGAAGAACATCTGGAGTTGGAGCCGCACATCTGGTCGCAGAGCTCGCATGCGCCGAGTCACTTCCTGTCCGGGAGCAGTAGTCAGTGTTGTTTTAACCCCCTCCGGTACCGCACTAGGGCTCTGAGGAGCTGGGGCCCGGCCCGGAGGAGGGGCGGTAGGTGTTGGGGGACTAGGGCCGGGCATCCACCTCCCAAATAAAGCCGGTCCTTGGCCAAGCGGCGCGGTGGTCCCTCAGCGCGTGCGGAGAACTAGGACGGCGGGAGGGGTCCGCAGAGCAGGCTGGAAGCCTCCCTCCCCGCCCCCTCCCGCCCAGGCCCCGGGCGCTCCCGCGTCCCCTCCCCCGCGCCCGTCGCGGGTCCTACCGAAACTCGCGGGCGCGCAGTGTCGAGACGCCCCCCGCGGGGGCCCCGGGGAGCCAGGCCGAGAGGGAGGGACTCGGAGGTCCAGGAAGAGGGAGAAAGGGAGAAATTCGAGAAACAAACCACTCGGGGAGAACCAGCCAAACCGGGTCCGGGCAGGGCGGGCGCAGCCGCCAGGGCGGAGCCGGGTCTGGGGCCCCGGGAGTGGGGGGCGGGCTCGCGGGCGGGAGGGGGCGCTCCGCTTCAGCGGCTCGGGACTGGGGTGAGGGGGTAGGGAACCCCGAGGCCCGTGCGCTCCGGCTCCACCGGGCTCCTCGTGACGCGGCACCCAGGGCCCCCGGCACCGACGGGAGCCCTGCCCCCGAGGCGGCAGCCCCGCCCTCAGCCCCAAGCCGGAGCCCCCAATTTCGGCTGGGTCCTGGGGAGGGGGGTAAGGCCTGGCGTGAAGGGGGAGCTAGGGAGCGTCGCGCCGGCGGGCGAGGAGAAGGGCGCCCAGGGGCGGGCAGGCCGGGCTGGCCCCGGGTCCCGAGGCCGCGGGTGGACAGCCGAGCGCCGGCCGGGGGCGGCCCCACCCCTCCCGGCCAGTGCCCGCCCCCTGCGCGCCCCGCCCCCTCCTTCCCGCAGCCCCCACCCCCCGCCCCGGCTCCTCAACACAAACTTTCCGTCCCGCTCGCTCCCTCCTCCGTGCCCGGCGCCTCCCGCTCCAGCGCGGCTCATTCCGCACATTCCGGCCAGCCCCCTCCCCACGACCCCCCTTCCCCGGCCCCCTCTCAGCTCCGTCGGGCCCGGCGGAGCGGCCCGGCCGGAGCGCCCCCCCGAGCTCGGACCAGGTAAGCCGGGCGGACGCCGGGAGGAGGCCCTGCTTGGGAGAGGTGGTTTGGTTGGTTGGTTGGTTCTGGATGGGGAGGCAACACTCGAGGGGGGCTGGGTCCCCCAGCTATTGTCCAGCCGGAGCCGGCGCCCCGGACCTGGGTGCCGGGAAGTTTAGAGAGAAGGGGGGAAAAAATCTCTCCGGGAAGCTCCGCCCCCACCCCTACCCCTCCGCGACGGGGACGAGTTGGTCGGGGGAGGTAAGGAAGCCGGGATATTGTGTCCCCCATGCCATCGCCCGTCCCGCCGTCCGCGCTTGGGGTGTCCGGGCGGGGATCTGGGGGCCGCAGAGTTTGGAGGGCCTGCCACCGGGGAGCTGGTGTCCCGGGCGCCCAGTCCCGGGCCCCGCCGCCCTTTGGACTCCCGGCTCGCGCTCTCCCGGAGCCCGCCCGGCCCCGGCTCCACGCAGGCCTCGGGCCCGGCCTCCCGGCGCCCAGGCCGCTCTCTGCGCGCGGTGCCCGCGGCTGCGCTGGATTGTGGAGGGTGCCTGGGAGCAAAGGCGCGCTCTCTGGGCGTGTGTCCCCTGAGAGGCAGGGGCTCGAGTTCCCTCCTATTCTGCTGCCTCCGTCGGGGTCGGGGTTCGGAGTTTCAGTTCTGAGCTCTGGGAGCCTGGCTCCGGAGGGGGCTGGATTTGGGGCCTTTCACCACACTTACTCAGGGCCCTTGTTTAGACTTTAAAGGGTTTGAGGGTGGCTGGCTGGTCCACCCCTTCACACTCCCATCCCCTCCATTGTCTGTCATGCCCTTTATTCCTGCCTGGGAAGGGTGGACCAGGGGGTGCCATTCTGGGTCTGTTTTCCAGCCCAGCCAGGCCCTGGGGCAGTGTCATTGAGACCCCACTCTGTCACCTTTCCTGGAGAGGGGCCCTGATTGGGGCTGAGAGATTCTTTCAGGGTAAGAGGGAAGGAGGCCTTGGGGGAGGGCTTCTCAGGGGGTGTCTCCCTCTGTATCTTCTCTCTCTCCAGATAGCTGCAGGACCTGGTCAGGCCTGGACTTGTAGCCTGGGAGAACAGGGAATGGAGGTGGGGGCTGGACACAGCTGAGGGGGGCTGATGCCCATGGTGGCTCTGTGTATCTGGTCTCCTGAGGCCTGGTTCTGTGTACACATGTTCCACACTAGTGCTGGGGGCTAGGACACCTCCTCTATCTGGATGCTGGGGGCAAGGAGGGAAAGTAGTACTCCCAAAAGTTGGGATTTGGAGAAATTATGTCCCCTCTCTTTCACACTCCTGTAGTCTCCTTCCCAGGACCCTTTCCTCTAGGGGCACCCCCCAAAGGATGTGGTTCTGTGGTCTTCTGGACCCCTGCTCACCCTGTGGGCAGGGAATGGACAGATGTATCATCCTGGACTAAGCTCTCTGGTTAGGGTGACTTCAGGGGCCCTGGATGCCCCCTCCTCAGGGAGAGGCTGGAGCCAGTAGGAGCCTCAAGCTCTTGGGCCTTACGCCCCAACAACCCCAGGGAGGGAACCCTAATTAATGCTAATTAGGGCATTTGGGCTGGGGAATGGCTTAGTAGACTGGTCAGTGTTTGCCAGGAGAGAGCTGCATGTGAGTGTCCTGAGCCCTGCTCCTGCCCTCACCCTCAGGGTGTAGACCCTGGTACATTCTGCCAATTGAAAAAATATTAAAACCAGGAGGAGACATCTCAACAGAGAACGTGAAGAAATTAGGGATCTGGTCCCCGCTGGACCTTTAAGCAGTTATGCCGTCTTGGCAGGCCCCTTTGGGCCTCAGTTTCCCTGCTTGGAATAAATGACTTGTCAGCTCCTGTTTCTCTGAGTTCCTCCTAGTCTCTGTCTTCCAATCTGCCTTCCTTCTCCTCCCAATATGGAACCTAAACCTGGTGGGGTCTGGAGGTGTGTGGGTGACCAGTGGTCCAAGGAAGAAGGCAAGGACAAACCAAGGACTGAGGAGTAGCTAAACCAGGTGAGCAGGGCTGAAAAGGTAGCAGGCAGCAGGTGTCAAAGGACAGGGAGACCCAGTAGAGTTGGGGGATCTTGCCCTCCGAAGTAGCCATGGGGTCTGGCAGGGCTGGATGGGATGAAGGGTGTTTAGAGACCACTTGGATGGCCTGACCTTCTGTCCCACTCCCAGACCCCTCTGGGGGCCCCCCAGGTCTCAGTGTGGAAGCTGGTCGGGAAGGAAGCTGCCCACCGCCTCACTCAGGATGGGGAGAGGAGCAAGGGGCCAGTTCACAGCAGAGAGTGGAGAAGGGAGCCATGAGGGGTCCAAAGGCTGCAGTTTCTATGGAGGTGGCTAGGAGGTCACAGCCTTCTCTTCCTACACGGGGGCTGCAGAAGCTGTGGGGTCCCAGGGGTGACCTTGAGGTGTGGTCTCCATGGACCTCTGAGCAGCCTGGGCCATGGCAGGAGCTTCTCTGGTCGGAGCTGGGGAGGTCAGCGATCACACTCGGCCCTGTCCCTCCCTTGCCTTCCTGGTGTTGTGCCTGCTGAGGGCTGTCTGCAGGAAGGTGTGCTGCCCCTCTGGGAGGACACTGGAGGAGAACACTGGAGGAGCAAGGGCTCCGCCCCTCTTCCTGGACCGCAGGGGGCTGGGGGCCAGGGCCAGAGAATTCCGTACCCCTGCAGATCCCCACAGCACAGCCCTTGGGGTTTCCTAGAGCGCTGATTGTTTCCTGTGCTCCCTGCCAGGCCCGAAAGGACAGGAAGTGGTAGAGGGAAATGGGAGGGTAGCTTGTGTGGCCCAGGAGCATGCGGGAGAGAAGCGCAAGTGGGGCATTGCGTGGTGAACCATGTGCGGGGCTGGAGGCGCGGAGAGAACCCGGCTCAGACAGCTTGTGTGAGGCAGGGCATACGTATGAAAGAAACTGACTCTGTGACACTCGTGTGTGTGACATTCTCTGTGTGCGACTGATAGTGCACTTCCGCGAGGAAACTATGCATCGTAGCGCGCTACTGCACATGTACATGAGAACTCGCGTGGTGATGCTCCCCGAGTGAGCGCAGCCGTCACACTGGACGTGGCTGTGAAGGAAACCATTTGCTTGACTGTCTGTATGTGTGCCTGTGAGTGGCACTGGGTGTGATTCAGATGCTCACTCTACGTGTGTGTGAGGGACACTGTGATTGTATGATGCTGTGTGAGTGTGTGTGTGCATGAGAAGCAGAATGAGTGACATTTTGTGTGACATATGATGCTGTGGTGTGACCATTCATGATGCTGTGTGTTGTGACCCAGTATGTGAGATGGCCACAGTTCTGCCTTTGTGTGACTACATATGACATTATCTCTGAGTAAAACAATGTGGCCAACTCTGTGACAGTGTGATGTGTGTGGCACGATGGGCTACAGCGATACATGCACAGAGAAGCATTTTTGAAGAGCTGAGTGTGAACATGGTGTGTGAGTGACACTGACCCCAGAAAGCGGCTCTCTGTGTGAAAGAAACTGTGTGGGGTGTGACCGTGCCTGGCTCCCTGGGTGGTCACTATCTGGGCTTGTTTGGGACTGTCGGACAGTGTGGTGACATCCTCAGGGGCTGTGCCAGATGGGTTGTAGGATGTCATGTGGGACAAGTTTGGGGACCTGAGACCCTGATGCATGTGGCATCTATGTGGAAGACCATGAAAAAGATACTGATGAGGCCAGGCGCAGTGGCTCACGCCTGTAATCCTAGCACTCTGGGAGGCCGAGGCAGGAAGATTGCTTGAGCTCAAGAGTTGGAGACCAGGCTGAGCAAGAGCAAGACCCCCGTCTCTACTAAAAATAGAAAAATTAGCCAGATGTCGTGTTACGCACCTGTAGTCCCAGCTATTGGGGAGGCTGAGGCAGGAGGATTGCTTGAGCCCAGGAGTTGGTGGTTGCAGTGAGCTGTGATGACGCCACTGCACTTTAGGCAGGGCTACCAAGTGAGACTCTGTCTCAAAGAAGGAAAAAAAAAAGATACTGATAAAAACAGGAAGAAGGAATGTACTTAATGCCACTCAATTGTACTCTTAAAAATGGCTAAAATGGTAAATTTTATGGTATGTGCATTTTACCACAATAAATTTTTTTAAAAACCAGAAAGGATAAAACAGCAACTCAAAGTACCGTAAAAACAAAAACAAAAACAAGCCAGAGAGGAGCGAGGTGCAAGTAAGAGTGAACATGCAGGACAGTGGCTGTGAGGAGATGATGTGGGGGTGAGAGGGAGGGCACAGAGGATACCTGTGTGTTCGCAGAGGACACTGACTCGTGGTGAGTGGCTGGTGGCAGCTCAGTGGGTGTCCCAGGGTACAAGGGGCCTCGCATGTTCACTGAGAACTGTGAAACCCAGTTACCCGAGTTGCCCGCTCAGCCTGTCCCCCAGTGGGTACCTGGGAATCCCTCCCTGGGAATGGGACAAGGTGAGGAGACAGGACAGTCTCAGAGGGGGTGATGGGAGGGCTGGGAGCTGGGCCCCTTCTCTCTGCAGGGGGCTGGGGGGCTCTAGTCTCTACCCTCCCACCCCCTGCACTGCTCTGGGGCATGATAGCGGAGCTTTGCAGGAGGAGGCCTGGGCGGCTGTCCCACCCCCCACTGCTCCCTGAGAAAGCCCCTGCCCCAAGTAGTGGGGGAGGAGGGGCAGAGTCTTGATTCCCAAATTGGAAGCACATTAATAAGCAGGGGGGGAGGGGGAGGGTCCCCCCCACCCCCAGTGGGCTCTGCAAATTGCTTCCTCCTGTAAAAATCAAGACCCTGCTCCAGGGAGGAGGGCACTCCCTCCCCAGCCTGGCAGGGTGTGGCCACTTGGCAGCGTCTCCCAAGGGTCCTTGGGCTAGAGGTGGGGGAGACAGATGCCAACCCTACGCCCCTCCCCTGCCCCAGTCTGGTCCCAACCAGAGCGTGGCCACTTCTAGGGTGGGAGCCTCTGGCAGCTGGAGAACAGCTGGCCTGCTGTGGGGGCGAGTGGGTGGGGGAGGAGGGAGGAAAAGGCAGAGGGGTGGGAGGCTCCCTTAGCCCTCCTCAGCTGCCCTCCCCATCCTCAACCTCCCGCCGCCCCAGTCAGCCCAGCCTAGGTTTGAGGGCAGAGATTGGGGAGGAAACTGCTGACTTCCCTGATCTTCCTCACTTTGGGTGTTATTCTCACTCAAAATGAGAGCGCTTTGGGGGCTGGGGTCCTTCCAAGGGTGGACAGCTGCTGGCTGCAAGAGCCAGTAAGGTCGCAGCTCAGTTTGCCCTCCCACTGGGGCTAGTGCGCTAGTGCAGGGGGAGGGGTAAGAGTGAGGGGTGCTCACCTGGAGCGACTTGCCTTCTCTGTGCCCCCTGCCAGGGCAGTGGCTCTGGGGCAGCCCATGCTTCAGGCCTGTCTGTGTCTTCCCGCGGCGCCCCCCCCCTCCCGCAAAGGAGTTATAGGACTGGGTGGTCTGGAGGCCGCAGGGCCTGTGGGGGTGGGGGTCCAGTGCCTCTGCAGCAGCCCTGGGTCTGGCCTGGATCCTGGAGCTGTCCAGCCAGTTCTTCCAGCAGGCCTGGCCCCAGGGTGGGGAGTGGGTAGCAAGGTGCCCCTTATCTCCCCCAGGGCCCCAAAGCCTGCTCACGCAGCCTCCTAGCTCCCATTCCTGCCCCCACCCAGAGGCCTTGTGAGCCCAGGAGGCTGAGGGCCCTGGGAGAGGGGAAGGGGTGTGAATGGTCTGGCTGAGGCAGAGAGAAGTCTGAGTCCACCAGGAGAGCTGTGGCCCCCTGCGGGTTTGCAGGCAGAACGTGGCATAACAGGGCCCTCTGCAGGGGCACATGGGAGGTGTTCTGTGAGGAGGGGGAGGGTGGGGGCCCCTGGGACAGCACTGGGGGTGTCCTTGATGTGGCCCTGTGTGGCTGACCCCAGCCCCCCCACAATGGCCTCCCTCAACACTCCCTCTCTCTGGTCTGCCCTGGCCTCTGGGTCTCTGTCCTTGTCCCTGTCTTTCTCTTTCTCCTGGTCCCTCCTGGCTTGCGCCTCCCACGCTGCCTGTCCACATCTGAGTTTCTTGGTCCCCCCACACACCTCCGCAGCCGCCCCTCCACCCACTGCGCTGTGTCTCCCTCTCTCTGGGTCTTTGTTGGTTGTGATCACTCTCTTCTCCGCAGCCGCCAGCTGTCTGTCTGTCCTTGGATCTGGCTCTGTCTCCAGCACCCGGCCTGCTGTCTCTCTCTGCGTTTCTCCTCCTCCGGGTCTCCCCACGTTCACTCTCCTGGTGTCTTGTCTGACTCCTGCTGGGCTGGTCTTTTGTGTGTCTCTCTCTGGGACTTGCCTGTATCTCTGGTCTGTCTCTGTGGGTCCAGCCCCGCCTCTCTTTACCCCAGGCCCAGACTCTCCCAGCCTGTCCCCCCTACTCCTGTCTGTCTCAGGCCCCACCCGCCTCCCTCCTCTCCCCCTGTTGGTGGCACAGCCCAGCAAGGCAGAGGTTCTAGACACCTGGGGGCTGCTGCCCCTCTGCGCTGGGTTGGGGCTGCCACCCCAGGGAACCTGACCTCTTGTCCCCAGCCAACCCCTTCACCAAGCCTGAGGCCCACGTTTGCCTCAGTCCCGCCTGCATCTGTCCGGGAAGCTGCCGCCCCCTCTCTCACCCTGGGCAGGGTCCCAGTGGTTTGGGGGTCTAGGGAGAGGAGGGTGGGCACATGCCAGCCTCTGTCCTCACCCACAGCAGTAACTCTGAGGGAACAGTGCTCAGGCTTCCTGCTGACTCCCTCTGACTGAGACCCCGGCTCAGCCCCCAGCCTGGGGCAGCTGCCTCCCTGCCCAGTGTGTGTGCCTCAGCTCGGGGGGTGCAAATATTCCCATTTGGTTGTTGGCTGGAGTGCCCACACAGCATACCTGCACACGTGTGCTCCTGTGCATGGCTGTGTATGGGGGGGTGCCACCTGCGGGCCCCTGTATTGGCGCCTGTGCCCCAGGAGCATTCCTAGAAAGTGAGTCTTGCATGTGCCCAGGAGCCAGAGGACAGAAGGAGAGAAGGGACGGTGGTCCCATTCTCTCCTCGACATGTCCTTTGGGCCGCCCCCTCAGCTCCCCTCCCCCTCACCAGCTGCCAGCAGTCCCAGCCAGGGGCCGCCTGCCCCGCCCCCCCAGTCTGTCCCAGCTCCCAAGTCTGCTGCTGTGTTCGCCATATTTGGCCACAGTGCTCCCGCGGGGGGCGGGGCGGGGCTGACATCACCCCAAGAAGGGGGGGTGCCCACAGCCTGGATGAGGGGAGGCAGGCAGAGACTTGGGGGAGGCAGGAAAGTTGCTTTAGAAGTCTGGGCTGCCAGGGCCCCCCATGCGCTAGGCCCCTGCTGCTCTGAGGGAGGCCTCTGAATCTGGAGGGAATGGGTTGAGGACTCTGTGGGGAGGGGTCTTAGCTCATTGTAGCCCCTCTGCTCCTTCCCCTCTGACAGCCCCATGGCAGTGTCAGCGGATGCCTGGGGGAAACCCTGCATCCCGACTACAAGGGAGTTGCTGGGTCCTCCCCAGCTGGCACCCCCTTGTCCCCTCACATTTCTATTCCAAGAATTGCCCATATGGCTTGAGGAGAGGCTGGGGATCTAGATACAGTTTCCTGGGGTGAGGGGCAGGCTGGGGATGGGGGGTCTGGCCCCTCTGACTGTTCAAGGGCACAGCTTCCTCTCCCTGGCTGCCTGCTGGCCATGGGAGAGATATTCCTGGTGGCTTCACAGAAAAGGCTATACAGCACGGTAGGGGTCCTTAAAATTGCTCAGGCTGCTTGGGCTGAGGGGGACCCCCTGGTTTAGGCCCCATGGGCAGGCTCAGGGCAGTTGCTATGGCAGCTGGGCCTCCTTTCTCTCTCCCTGTGGTGGGATTTCTCAGCCCCCTCCCCTTGCCCCACCAGTTTATGAGACTTAAGCTAGATTACTTGGGTTCAGAACCCAGATCTAGCACTTACTTGCTGTGTGCCCTTGGGCAAGTTGCTTAACCTCTCTATTTCTTTAATTCCTATGAAGTAGGAATAAAATAGTATCTACTCCATAGGGTTAATGTGAGGATTAAATGTGTGTAAAATCCCAGGATGGTACCTGGTTTATGACAGGTACTGTTCTTAGTAGTAATATTAAGTCTAAATTCCAAATCTAGCTGACATTCTGGCCCAGGGCCTTCCTGCCCCATTCCACTAGTGACCGCCTTGAGCCCCACCAAGCAAACAGGTGGCTCCACAGGGAGAAGCCCACCCCACCCATTTGGTAGGACCTGGAATTCATGTTCCTCTCCCTGGCTTCTGACAGGGTCCCCCACTCTCTACCCTGCCCCACACCCCACTTCCCTGCTGCCCAGAGCAGAGTCCCAGGATCTAGCCATCTTGGGCTCTAAGACTCCCAGGACCTGATATACCTTGGGTATGCGGGTTCTGGGGCTGAAGGGGGCTTGGGGTGAGTCTTGGGGCTGCGAGTGATGGGGGGACTGGCTGGGTGTGGTCTGAATTAATAACCCAACCTGGCGAGTGCAGGAGACTCAGTTTACAGAGCCCTGGCCCATCCTCGATGTGGGCCAGGCCAGCGGCCAGCGTGTGGGTGGTTTATGGGCTGTGTGGGCTGGGGAGGTGCAGGAACAGGAAGTGGGATGGCGGAGCGGGTAGGGTTGAGCCAGGCTGTGGGCCAGGTACCTTCTCAGCTGCTTCCTCCCCAGCTCCCTTTTTGTAATTCCTGGGGCGGTTCCTGCCCCACATTTAGGTTCCTTGGTAGGGTTCTGGTTAGTTATCTATTTGGGGAAAGTGAAACTATGCCCTTCCTGAGTCCGGGACCCCCTCATCCCACAAGGGGTCCTTGGCAGGGTTGTGTTGATGCTGGGGTGAGGACGAGGGGTGGGGGTCCCTGGTCCGGGATCTGGACACAGGGAGGAGGGGCTGAGAGTCCAAAGCCCCCCAGGGCTGCTGAAACATAGCCCTGTCCCTCTGCTCCTCTCTCTTTCTCATCATGATGCCTCTGCAGCTGCATGACCATGTGAGCCTCAGTTTCCCTCTCTGGGTAAGGGGTGTCACTCCTTGCCTTCCCTGCTTTATTTTTGTGAGGATTGAATGAATGTGAAAATGCATTTTCCCCACAAAAAGGCTGTGTTGGTGTAAGGCATTATTAATGTGGTTGTCATTGATCACCTCTGTTATGAGCCAGGCATTGTGGTTGGTACCTTGTCATGATCTCATTTAAATTTTAACCCACAGCCTCAGGGAGACCCTTTCCTCATTTTACAGGACCGAGGTTCAGAGAGGTAAAGTAGCTGATCCAAGGTCATACAGCTCTGAATAAGCTTGATCTCTGGTTACCTCCATCCCACCCTGGAGCACCTGCCCCTGGGGTAGGGTTGGGGTCAGGACAGAGGTCCAGAACCAGGGGCTCGGGGGTGGGAGATTGCTGTGGTCGGGGAGGACCTTGTCCCTAACCTCTCTGCGTCTGACCCCCAGGCTCCAGCTGCCCGGTGGGCTCAGGCCCAGAGCCCAGAGCAACCAGCACAATAGCGTCCAACAGTTGGAACACCAGCAGCAGCCCCGGGGAGGCCCGGGAGGATGGGCCCGAGGGCCTGGACAAGGGGCTGGACAACGATGCAGAGGGCGTGTGGAGCCCGGACATCGAGCAGAGCTTCCAGGAGGCCCTGGCCATCTACCCGCCCTGCGGCCGGCGCAAGATCATCCTGTCGGACGAGGGCAAGATGTACGGTGCGTGTGGGGAGGCCCAGAGACACTGGACTGACTCCCTGGCCACTCCCCCGCTCTCTGCCCCCTTACCCAACCGGTTTGGCGAAGTCCTGAAGGCCGCCAGCGCCTGCCGGCGAGTCTGGGCGTGCAAGCCTGTGTGTCTGGCTCCTCCTCTACCTGCCTCCTCACAGACAAGCCTGGCCTGCCCCCACCAGAGCGCAGCCCACACCTCTGCACCCCGCTGTCCTTTCCTCCCCTCTGCTGGCCTGGAGGTTTCGGGCTGACTCAGTGGGCCCAGGAAACTGGGTCAGTCCAGTGTGCTCCAGGCAAGGCCTGGAGAGGGTCCTGCCTGGGAGGATGTGGGAAGAGGCCCAAGCGGTGAGGCCTGGGTGAGGGTCCCCACACAGTTCCCTCCAGTGTGGGGGGAGGGTCACTCTGTGACAACGCCTGTGTTGGGAAGAGGGCTGGAGGGACGTGGGGGCACGTTCATTTCTCAGACCTCCTCCCCCAGTCTCTACTGTTTCCCTGGTCTCTCTGCCATCTTGCCTGCCTCCAGAAGGGAGTGTCCCCTCTTGTCCAGCCCTGAGAGGGCTTTCCCAGAGCTGCGTTTCAGGGATAACTCGACCTTTCTGGGCCTGGTTCCTTGCCATCTCCCCCCAACCCTCCCTGATAGCTGAGTGAGGCAGGCCCGCAGTTTTTCCCTCCAGCACCCAAGACCATGGTGAGTGTGGGAAGTAGTAGGGGCTGCCTGTGTCCTTTGGCGCCACCCCTCTGCCACCCCCACCCTCAGCCCCAGAGCCCCACTCTGGGGGCAGGCGGATGTTCCAGGGTACCTCCATAGGGCGGGGACCATCTGCCTCCACTGCTACCTCCCTGATGGCTGGGGCAGCCCCACAGGGTATTTTTAGCCAGGGTGGAGGGAATGGGGTGGAGGGGGCTGGCGGGAAGGGAGGAGCAGTGGGGCTGGTTCTGTCATCGGAGAGGAATTTGGAGAATTTGGCCAGTCTGGGGAGGCCATGGGGTTGGGGGGCAGAGGGCCTAGATTTTGGGGGTAGAGGTATACACCCTGTGGATGCTAACATATGCAAGCACCCCCCTTGGACACTGGCCAACTTCTGGGCCCTCAGAGGGTCTATGGTGCTGAGCAGAGCCCCCCGACCCCAAGGCTGACAAGGTTCTCTCTCACGGGGCGGGAGCAACACTGGTAACCGGTGACATAGGAGTGACGGGCACAAGGACACAGTAACATGCTCAGTGACACATCTGGACACAGTGTAGGGGGCATGTTGGAGGCTGTCGGCCCTTCCTTCCTGTCCTTCCTGCTCCTCCTTCACCAGAGAAGGAAAGGGACTTGTCTAGGGTCTCCTTCATGGCAAGGACAGAGCTAGGACAGGAGCCCAGGCCAGCTCTCTTTTGGACTTGCATGGGGACACGTGTGAGACGTCCACCACCTCATTCACGCACACCCCCAAATACACTCACTCAGAGCTTTGGAGCTATGACACAGGAGGACAGCATTGCTGGGGGTTAGAGTGGCAGAGAGCCATGGGACAGGCCCCGCTGGCCGCTGTCCTGCTGACCTTTGCCACACCCACCCTGTCTGTCTGCAGGGAAGCCTGTCAGGGTGCCTGGCACTGCTCAGCACCCCTTCCTCCTACCCTGCAGCCTCCTCCCCAGCCAACTTTGCCAGCCCTGCTGTGCAGCTTGGGGGGACTTTGAGTGGAGAGAGTGGGAAGGGATCAGTGTTTTGGGGAGGGTCGCGGGGCGGTTTCCCTGCAGGGTCAGGGGTCTCCTGCCTCCAGCTCCACCCTTTGTCCAGTGCTCATTTGTTCTCACCCCAATCTAGGTCGAAATGAGCTGATCGCACGCTACATTAAATTGAGGACGGGGAAGACTCGGACGAGAAAACAGGTAGAGAGACGATTTATGCTGGGCCCCTCTGCCCACACACCCCCTCCCAGCCTCCGTTCAGCCCCTCGCCCCCACCCTCCAGGCCCTGTTCTGCCCTGCCCACCTCCTTGGAGCTGCCCTCATCCAGCCCACCAACCTCCTCACCCCATCACACCCCTACTCTCCCTGTCCCGGCGACTTCACACACTCCCCAGCAGCTTCGTTTACTCTTCCTGCTTTTCTTGGAGAGATGGTCCTACTGTCCTCTCTGACCATCCAGCACCCCGCCCACGGCCTTTGCTTCAGGGACCACAGATAAGCCTGCGGGGCTGCTGTGGCTCCTGCATGGTCCCCGCCCTGGGTGGCCCACTGACCAGCCAGGGAGCCAGATGGTCACAGAGAGAGAGAGAGAGGTGTGTGCAGGGTGCTGTGGGACAAGCGGCCGCCCCAGACCCGGCTAAGGGAGGGAGGTGGGAGGGCCAGGAAGGCGTCCCAGAGCAGGTGGCTCTTGAGAGGCTGTTTTTTCTTTTTTTGTTTTCTCTGACTACAGAGGGAAGTTGAGAGGCATTTTTTTTTCTTTCTTTACCTTGACATGCAGAGAAATTGAGAGGCATTTTTAAAGAGGGAATGGGAGCTAGCCAAGCAGAGAAGAGGGAGTGGATGCTTCCTTCCAGGCTGAGGAAGGTGGATATATAAATAATAATCATTGTAAACCCATGCTAAGCTTACTTTATGTTAATTTGCTTAATCCTCTCAGCAACTGTATAAGGTAGGTACGGTAATTATTTCCCTTTTACTGATGAGGAAACTGAGGCACGGGGAAGTTAAGTAACTTCCTCCAGGTCCCTCAGCTGCTAGCTGGTGGATCCAGGGTTCAACCCACTGAGCAGGAGAGAACCATCTGGTCAGTTAGCGGCAGGTAGTTCACCTCCCGGCCTTGGTTCCTGAGCCATTCAATTAGTTAATATGTGAAGGCACTTCGGACAGAGTAAGTACTTGTAAGAATTTGCTGTGCTATGGTTATTATTCCTGTCATTATAAACAGAAAGCTGTCTGAGCTCAGCAGGGAACCCTCAGCAAGTCATGCTTCACCCAAAAGATGTGTTCATAGAATCTGATTGTCACAGTGGGAAGGGGCCAGGGATCATTGAGCTTTGAACTGAGGCCCAGGCAGCAGCGGTGGGGCACATCTGGGTCCACCATTGCACCTGTTCCCATATGGCCTCCTGAGAAGGCTGCCTGGACAATGAGCTTTTACAAACCAGCTGTTGACAAGCTCAGAATTGTAAAAACCGCTGGCCTTAATCATTTGTGAGGGTGGGGCTCCCTCTAACTTTATCCTTCCTTAGAACTCTAGGTTTTTATGTCGAATATCTCCTTAAAAGAGGACCCATCATATGGTCGTGAGGACAAGGTGACATGTCTTTATGTGTTGTAAAGAGCAACCAGCCAACACGTTGTTTTGTTTTGTTTTGTTTTGTTGCCATTTTTTGTTTTACTTTTGGCAAAGAAATGCAGTTTTAGTTTTTTACAGATACATGCAGTAAATGACAGCAAGTACAATGCTTCCACATGTTGACAAAAACAGCTAAATATTAAATTGGGATAAAGTTCCATGTGACTTTCAGCTGTCACAGAGTCGACCATTTTGGGGTGGTCCTCTGTGCTAAAGGTCCAAACAAGTCGTGGTAGCATAGCTTGGTAGTGAAGCAAGTGGGCTCTGAAGTCAGACCTCCTAGGTTCAAATCCCAGCTCTAGGATCCAGCTGTGTGACCTTGGATAAGTTGCTTAACCTTTGTATGTTTTGGTTTTATCATCTGTAAGTCAGGGATATTAAAATAGTACCTACTTCTTAGCTTTGCAATAAAGATCAGATGAATGGGTACATGTGGAGTGCCGAGAACAATAGTAACTGTGCTCAGTAAACATCAGTTACTGTGTCCTGGCGTGAAGTGATCGGTAATTTTGCTAGACATGTCTGATTCCTGGGTGGGGAGAGGCAGCATGAGGGGCACCCATCTAGGTTCTAACCAAGTAGTGTCAGGGGCCCAGCATCACATACATAGTAACTTTCAGGCTGCGATTAAAAAGAAAAATAAAATGTTTCTTTGTGGGGATACAAGCAACTTGCAAAGAAAGCCTACGGCAATTGCTGATACCAACAGTGTGAAGTGGCCTGGAGGGTCTGTGTATTTGCTGGTGTTTCCTGGAGAAAACAGCGGTATTTGGGTTCTCGGAGGCTCAGGGTTAGATCCTTGACAATATCAAGGGTCTGTTGTGCAAGCCAGGCACACAACCCAGGACGTATACATCCAGACCGTGATTAGCTCAGATTTGCCCGCAGAGGCTTCAGGGAGAAGGAATGCAATTAAGAACACCTACTGTGTACATATATATATTAACATAAATTAGTCCAAGGAGAAGGAAGGTGTGTTGGGGCAAGAAACTGCACCAGCAAAGCAGGAATAGGACCAGGCCTAGTTTTTTTTTTTTTTTTTTTTTTAAATTCTCCCAGGCCCTCCCCCCTGGCCTAGTTTTATAGGCTGGGGTTGTTGTTGGGGTTGACAGGAGGACCTAGGCAGCGGTACAGGGGGAGATATTTGGTCAAGGATTTGGCCTTCTTCTGTAATCTAAAGGCCAACACGAGCATCATAGCCATTGTTAGCCCCTGTGGTGCCAGTTAGTAAAAGGTGTCTCTGAGGTCACCAGAGAGAAAAAGTCACCCCTTTTGAGGAGTAGAGAGACACCCTTCCTCTGGGTTAGGAGCAGCCTTGTACCAGGGCACACAGCTTGGCCAGCAGCACTTGGGCTGGATTTCAGTCCCCACTGGTGCCCTCTGGACCAGGTACTCTTGTGCAGTGAATAACCTATACAACTGTACATAGTGGCCCTGGAAGCCACTGTAGGCTCTTGAGCAAGACAAGGCCAAGAAGAGAGCAAATTGGCAGTGCCAAGAGGTATCTTCCCCAGGGGCCCCAAAGTTCCCCCTATTTACATTAGGTCCCCCAGAGATGAGGGCTGGGATGCTCTTTTTTTCCTGGCCACCCTGTGGCTGTGCCTCCTCACTGTCTGTGTTTTCCTCTCTGGCGGGACTTGGGGCGGCCTCTAGGTGTCCAGCCACATACAGGTTCTAGCTCGGAAGAAGGTGCGCGAGTACCAGGTTGGCATCAAGGTACGTTGGGTGCCTGACTGGGGCCTCCAGCCCCTCCTGGGCCCTTACCCACGGCGCCTTCACTGCTGTCTCTGCACGGCTCAGGCCCCTGCCTAAGCCGGCTCTCTGGCCTGCTGTGCCTCTTTTCTGGCTGAAGCTCCGTTCTTGCATCGCCTTCCGTGCTCTCTGTTCTTTCTCTCCTCCTTTCTCTCTCTCTACAGGTCTCTAGCCACTTGCAGGTTCTAGCCAGGCGGAAATCTCGGGAGATTCAGTCCAAGCTGAAGGTATGGGGCCCCTGCCACCTGGCCTGGCCCTGCCCAGCACCCTCTTGGGCCCAGGCCTGTTGCTACTCTCTGGCCCCAGCCTGGGCAGGGAGGGGCAGAGAAGCTGTGAGGGGGTCTCAGAAACACAAGTGGCAGCAGGAAGTCCAAGGACCGAGTCAGGCTACACAGGGCCACAGCCCCTGGAGACTGAACAGGATCCCAAGGGGATAGCCAGCCCTACAGTGAGGGAGAGGGAGACGATCTGGGTGCCACTAAGGCCCACCTCTCCTTTTTTCCATTTTTCTTTTTCTCCTTCCTCCTGACTGCTGCTTACTAACTGCATGGAGACTTCAGGTGGGCAGGGAGGAGACACTGGGGGGTATTGACTGGAGGGGCTATAGAGGTGGGCAGGGCAATCCCTTGCAGACCTGGCTGCTCTGCAGCTAAGGATCTCAAGTCTGAGGGTCATGATCTGGGCCCTTGTCAGGCCCATGTTGGCTGTGGGCTCCCTGCCCACAGCTGTCCAGCAGGCTGGGCCTCCAGGCCCCTGCCCCCATCCCCCATGCCTATAGCTCACTCCAGAGGATACCGACAGACCCGGGGGTGCCAGCTTGTTCCTCCCTCATCCTCCCTTTTTCAGGGCTTTCCCCTCACCTGGCAAGCACTGCCTCTGGGGGGACGGGGAGGGTCCTCAGCTGCCTCTAAGCAGCTTCCTCGGGCTCCTTGGGAGCTAAAGCCAGGTGGGTGCTGGGTGGAGGTAGGCAAAGATGCATCCCCCAACCCATAAAGCCCTTGTGTGCATCTCTTCTAATCCATCCTCCCGCTTTCCTTTGCAGGCCATGAACCTGGTGAGTAGCACTGCCTGCCCCTGGGGGTGGGGAACCTGCGGCCTTGGGGCCATATGTGGCCTTCTGAATCCTTGAGTGTGGCCTTTTTACTGAATCCAAATTTTACAGAACAAATCCTTTTAATAGCCCAGAACATCTGATACAGGATTTTCAAATTACAGATTGTGGAATCAGTTTAATAGGTTTGCAAACAGCATTTTTAAAAAATGAAATACACTGGTTCTCAAACTTTAGTGTGCATCAGAATCACCTGGAGGGATTGTCAAGACAAATCTCTGGGCCTCATCCTCAGAGTTCCTGATTCAGTAGGTCCAGGGCCTGAAAATGAACATTTCTTTTTTTTTTTCTTTTTTGAGACAGGGTTTTACTCTGTCACCCAGGCTAGACTGCAGTGGCATCATCATAGCTCACTGCAGCCTTGAACTCCTGGGCTCAAGTGATCCTCCTGCCTCAGCTTCCTGAGTAGCTGGGACTACAAGGGTGTACCACCTCGCCTGGCTAATTTTTAAAGTTTATTTTTAGTAGAGACGAGTTCCTGCTATGATTCTCAGGCTGGTCTTGAACTCCTGGCCTCAAGTCATCCTCCTGCCTTGGCCTCCCAAACGGCTAGGATTACAGGGATGAGCCACTTGCACCAGGCCTGAAAATATACATTTCTAACGTTCTTTCAGGTGATGCTTGTGCTGTTGGTCCATGGACCATACTTTGAGAACCACTGATGCAATATTATAGAATAGAAAATATGGGTGTGTATGGCATATAATAAGAGGAAATATCAATACACACTAGGCTATGGGATAAAATTATTTCTTACGTGGGTGTGGTCAGAGGTGATGTGCACCTAGGAGACTGAGACCAGAGAGGGCTAGAGACTCTCCTGAGACCACACGTAGACCTGGACTCCCTGTGCCCTGAGGCCTGGGAGGGGGTCTGGGAGGGGCCCTGAGGCAAGCCCATGCCTTGTCCCGGGCCCAGGCCTCACTTGGCCCCACTCCCCAGGACCAGGTCTCCAAGGACAAAGCCCTCCAGAGCATGGCGTCCATGTCCTCCGCCCAGATCGTCTCTGCCAGTGTCCTGCAGAACAAGCTCAGCCCACCCTCCCCTCTGCCCCAAGCCGTCTTCTCCACTTCCTCGCGGGTACGGGGTCCCAGGAGGTGGGCTAGGGTGGGGTACACTGTAAGGGACGGGCCTTAGTGGAGTTCATGGGTACTGAGGAGCCCCTTGGCTTTGTCCCATCTCCGCAGTTCTGGAGCAGCCCTGCTCTCCTGGGACAGCAGCCTGGACCCTCTCAGGAGTGAGTATGGTGGCTTGTCCTTCCCACGCCCTCTTCTTCCTGGCAGCCATGCTGGGCTTCTGCTCCCTTCTGGGTTCTAGCAACAGCTGAGCAGAGTTTGAGTTCAAAAATATAGGGCTGCGGAGCGGCAGTGGGAGAGCTGATGCGCCGTCTGCACGTCTGTGTGTGTGTGCATTCATCAGCCACTCGTCACTTGTCGTGCCTTCGGTTATTTTTCACTCGGTTAATCTCTGAGTCAGCCACTCAGTTAACGAGTCAGGAAGACAAGTATGCTTGGTTTCTTCAATTCTACAACAGCTTTCATTGTAAGGCACACCCATAGCTTAACAAACAGCTTTTCAGGGTGGGTTTGGTGGGTGGGGTTGAAATGCTACATTAAATGTGCACATTAGTTGTGAGATGCAGCAGGTTTCCATAAAAGTTAAACTGGGAAGAAAACAAGCTTGTGGGTTAGCTTGTCAGCATGTGTTTCTGAGCCTCAAGAGAAAGGCTAGGTGGCTTTCTATTGGGGTCCTGGATGAGGGGCTGGGCCAGGTGGAAGGTGGGGAAGGGGTAACCGTCTAACCAGGCTGTGCTCCTGTCTGCAGCATCAAGCCCTTTGCACAGCCAGCCTATCCCATCCAGCCGCCCCTGCCGCCAACGCTCAGCAGTAAGTTCCCCACGTGAGGCTGCTGCCACCACCTCTCTCCCTGGGCACCTGCATCTCTGCTCAGGAGAGCTGGGGCCCAACTGTATGTGTGTGTGTGTGTTTTGGGAGGGTGGAAGAGATGGCATCTGTAGGGGATTGGGACAGGCCAGAAATAGCTCCTTTACCTTGTACAATGTTGCTTTCAGAACTCTGGCACAAAACCATAGCTAATACACAGCTACAGTAAATACCACCAAAAGTATACATTTATATATATCTCTATGGGTAGAAAACTCCCTGTAAGGAGATACACCGAAATCTTAATAGGGCTTTACTCTGTCTAGGTGGTAGGATTCTGGGTAATTATTATTTCCCCTTTTTGGTTCTGTGTTTTCTGTTTAAACATACATTAATACTGACACAAGAAAAATGTCCTTGGTGTATACTACTAGAGCTGCCACATATAGTTGCACAGCTTGCACACCGTACAAGGATACTGAGTAGGGGAGTCAAAATCCAATCCATGTTCCTATCCAAAAGGGGTTTTCTAATTTGCACAGAGGCTCTGCAGGCCGGGGCAGCTTTGTAAGTGACCACGTGCCTGTGTCCATACAGATGAAGCTCTATCTCGCCCTCCCAGGTTACGAGCCCCTGGCCCCACTCCCCCCAGCTGCTGCCTCTGTGCCTGTGTGGCAGGACCGCACCATTGCCTCCTCCCGGCTGCGGCTCCTCGAGTATTCAGCCTTCATGGAGGTGCAGCGAGACCCTGACACGGTAATGTGTTTGGCGGTGGGGGTGGAGAGGCTGGCTGGGTGTTCCAGGACCACAGCTCAGGGTCCTGAGGTTGGGGGTCTGGCCTGTTAGAGAAGCCACAGGGCAGCTCTGTCACCATGCACCACTCCCTTCCCCGCCCCAGGCTGCATGCTCAAGTGCTCTCCTGACCTTGTCTGGGCCCTCCCCACAGTACAGCAAACACCTGTTTGTGCACATTGGCCAGACGAACCCCGCCTTCTCAGACCCACCCCTGGAGGCAGTTGATGTGCGCCAGATCTACGACAAGTTCCCTGAGAAAAAGGGTGGACTGAAAGAGCTCTATGAGAAGGGGCCCCCTAATGCCTTCTTCCTTGTCAAGTTCTGGGTGAGCCTCCCTGGTCCTGCTCTGCTCCCAGCCCAGGTGTACAGCACACCCCGGCCCACCACACTGCCCTTTGATGCTGTTGTTTCCCTGTGGCCTGTGGGCAGAGTGCTGGAGATGGGCCCTTGGGTGGAATGCTGATGTGGTGTGGCGGGAAGGCTCCCTCTGGCCTCTGCCAGCACCTGACGCCCCCCACCCCTACCCCCAGGCTGACCTCAACAGCACCATCCAGGAGGGCCCAGGAGCCTTCTATGGGGTCAGCTCCCAGTACAGCTCTGCTGATAGCATGACGATCAGTGTCTCCACCAAGGTGTGCTCCTTTGGCAAGCAGGTGGTGGAGAAGGTGGAGGTGAGTGGTGGCCCGGGCGTCATGGTGGGGCTGGGAGCGGGCAGACTGAGTGATGCACTCCGGGCTCTCCACAGACTGAGTATGCCAGGCTGGAGAACGGGCGCTTCGTATACCGGATCCATCGCTCGCCCATGTGCGAGTACATGATCAACTTCATCCACAAGCTGAAACACCTGCCCGAGAAGTACATGATGAACAGTGTCCTGGAGAACTTCACCATCCTGCAGGTGTGTGGGGGAGCAGGGGTCATGGGGGGGTCCTGGGAGGGCCACAGGCCAGGGGCCTCAAAGTGGGGTAGCCAGACCCATCACTCAGATGAGAGACCGAGACCCGGAAGGAGAATGGTCTGCTCAGCCCCTGCCCTGTGGCCCTGTTCTGCCTGACCTCCTGACCTCCTGAATCTTCCTACCCATCCCCCAGGTGGTCACGAGCCGGGACTCCCAGGAGACATTGCTTGTCATTGCTTTTGTCTTCGAAGTCTCCACTAGCGAGCACGGGGCCCAGCATCACGTCTACAAGCTCGTCAAAGACTAGGGTGCCCTCTGACACCACACAAGGATGCAGGACAAGCATCTTCTCCACATACCTGCCTGGCACCCGCAGGGGTCCAGGATTGAGGACTTATCCACCTGCCAGGCCTCAGGCCCAGGACCCAGGAGGCCTCCCCACTACCCCAGCACACACACTCCCTGCCACTGTTCTGCGCTTTAATTGTGGGAGAAGAGAGAGAGCTCGGCAGTGGGGCAGCCTGCCTGGGACGCTGACCCACCATCACCCAGCTCTGCCCAGCCTCGAGTGACCTCAGAGAGGTGGGGATGGAGGACACGTTCGGGCTCCGGCATGTGTGGCCACTAACCTCCCAGGGGAGTGTGATGGGCAGGTGAAGGTAGAATGGAGACGGGAGAGTGGGCATGCAGAGGCCCCGGGGAAGGAGAGTGTCAAGTCAGGGTTAGACTGAGAGGAGAGATGGGCCCCCACTTCTTTGCACCTTCCATGGGCCAGGCCTGGTGCCAAGGCTCCTTGCATGGCTCGCGCCGTCCTTAGACCCTACAAAGCAAGTGTGGGTCTCCATGTTTCAGATGAAGTGCCGAGACTCCAAGAAGTAGAGGGACCCACAGGAGGGGTGGGCACAGCTGAAGTTCTTGTCCGGGGCTGCCTGTCCCCAGAGCCCAGGTTTACAACTACCTCCCTGGAGCAGGGGCTGGCCATGGGGTGGGGGAGGGGCTGTACACTGGGAGTGAGGACTGGTGCCTCCTTGGGGGCCTGGACAGAGCACCTTCTCCCAGAGTCCCCCAGCACAGGGGAGCATCTGTTTCTGACCAGGCAGGAAGAGGGGAGCGCAGCAGCTACCAGGCACCTGTTAGCACCCCTATCAGCCTGCAAGCCAGCCATTGGCCCCAGGAGCCTCCAGGTACCCCTCCAAGTTGCCCTGGCCCAGATCAGGTGCCCAAACCCCCTAGCACCCTCCAGAGGCAGGCCCAGGCTGAGAAACAGGATCAAGGGCCAGGTAGAGGAAGATGCAGTCCTGGCCTCTGGGCAGACCAGAGACCAGGAGAGGAAGGCTAGCAGAAGGCTTTGATATTTTCTCTTGCCCAAGACTTGGGTTTGACAAACCCTCAGTGGGCACTGCTCCCTTCCGTTCTTCCCCATCTCAGTCTCCTTGTCCTAGAGCAGCAGCTCCCAGACCCTTCTCCTGGGGCCCTTTCTCTGCACCCAGGCCCCTGAGGGCTGGCCAGGCCTGTCCAGCAGCCAGCCCTGGGTATTTATGCATTATATGAAGTACTGTGCCCTTCCCTTCCTCATCCCCCAATCCTGCCTGAACTTCTGGATGGTCCTCACAGTTTGCATATCGCTCAGGCCACCTCCAGACCCCACCTAGGTTTTATAATGTATATTATATATATTTTTGTGTATTTTTTAAATCCAGCTATGATGGGTTATATCATAAATGTGGCTTGGGGCTAGAGCAGAGGCCTTCAAGGACCTGCTCCTGCTCAAAAAAAAAAAAAAAATTAAAAGTTATTTGTTTGTGGGTCAGTCATGTGACCAGTTGTGTGCCAGACCTTTGGATTGGAACAGCTTCAGGTGAGCGCTTCTCCCAGGCCCTGGTGTCACCCTTAATCCCTGCACCTCCCCGTCTCTGCTGAGGGGCCCAAAGCCCTACCCACACTTCAGATATATGATGCAAGGGCCCTGCAGAAGCTTTGCCAGCTCCCCGCATTTCTCACACTCCCTCCTGCCTTGAATTGAGCATTTTTCTGTGCCCAGTGCTGGCCTGAGCTCACCCAAGTGATTTGCCCAAGGTCGCACAATGGGAGCTCTAGGGCCCCTGCTAAGCCAGCACATACATAGCTTCAAGGAGAGTCAAGTGCTCTCCCAAGGTGATAGCTGCTGAGCAGGGGGAGCAAGATTCCAACCTGCCCTGGGAAAGCCATGCTCTACCCTGAGCCACCTCCTGCTCACACAGGAGGGACCACAAAGTCAGGGGTTTGGGCGTGGGGATAGTTCCTGATGCCCTTCAACGGGCATCTCCAAGGAGGCTGCTCCAGCCTTTCCACCTGCAGTTAAATATGGGTGAACTGTGTGGACTCTCTAGTCATGGGATGGAGATAGCATTGCCCTGAGGGTGGCATGCTGGAAATGAGACACTAGACTAGGGTTAAATAAAATGGGGGGGGTCACCCAGTTAAATTTGAATTTCAGATCAACAAAAAATAATTTTTTAGTTTAAGTATATCCTATGCAATACTAAAGAAAATTTATTGTTGATCTGAAATTCAAATTTGGGCATCCTGTATTTTTATCTGTTATTTGCTAAATCTGGCAATCCTCTAGAATCTGATCTTCTAGATCTCTCTGGTCCAACCTCCAAGTTCACAAATTGGGAAACTTGAGACTGAGATTGAGTGAACTCCTCACTCAGCGAGTCACTGGCAACATCACAATTTGAACCTCGTCTGTCCGACTCACAGTTGTGTGCCTGGTATACCATTTATCCAGGTGGCCTTTTGGCTTTGTCCACTGAATTAGAGGGACCCAAGACTGTCATCTGCAGGACGGAGCTCCAGTCAAGTAGCAGGGGGTCCTGAGGGCAGAAATCCAAACTAGGGCTGGATGTCACCACTGGATGCGAAATCTAGTCTGCTCAGATGAATACATCTATTGGATGGCTGGGGCTTAACAGCCTTCAGGTGATTGCTTTTGCCTTATTTTAAGCATTGCCTTTCTTTAAAAGACAGGGTCTCGCTGTCATCCAGCTGGAGTGCAGTGGAGCCGCAGCTCACCATAACCTCAAACTCGGCTCAAACGACCCTCCTGTTAATTTTTTTTTTTGTTTGCAGACAGGGTCTCACTATGTTGCCCAGGCTAGTCTCAAACTCTTGGCCTAAAGAAATCCTCCTATGCTGGGATTAAAGGCGTGAGCCACTGCACCCAGCCCTATCGTTACTTTTTCTTCTGATTGCAAAGGTCACAGGATGTTTAGAAAATACAGAAAAGCCCAAAGAAAATAAAAATATTCTAATTTTAACTTTTTATTCTAATTTTAATATTCTAAATGTTAACCATTCTTAACATTCTGGTATACAAGCTTCTAATTGTTTTTACTATACAGGTTCTTTTCCCTTTCCAATAAAATTGGGTCCTAATTCCCATAGCCAGCCTTTTTTCCTTGCTTACCTTACGGAGAACATTGTTCAACAAACCTAGGTATTGGCTACCTTCTAATACAATGGTTAATAGACAAGAGGAAGACACAGGCTTGGCCTATTATCCTGAAAACCAAAATTGAGTGCTCATCCCCATTAGATTTTGTATCTATCTTACCTGAAAGCTGTTATAACTTAAAAGCTAAAATGGCAAAAACTGCCCTAGACCTTGTGGTCTTCAGTTCAAGGACAGATAAAGCTTGCACTTTGCAGTACCAATGTTATGCTTTGGAACAACCCTTCAGCTCTATTAAACAGATTCAGAGAAGACCATAGGAGACAAGAAAAATGTAAAAAGGGCCAGCCTCATTCGAGGCTGAGATGGGAGGATTGCTTGAGGCCACGACTTCGAGGACAGCCTAGGCAATATGAGACCACATCTCTACAAAAAAATAAGAAAAAAATTAGCCAGGCGTGGTGGTGCACACTGGTAGTCCTAGCTACTTGGAAGGCTGAGGCAGGAGGATCACAGCCCAGGAGTTGAGGTTGCAGTGAGCTGTGATGCCACTGTACTCTAGCCTGTCTCCACCCCCCCCTGCCCCCCCAAAAAGCCTGCAGTGTTGGATACTTAATGTAACAGCGTTGCTAAACAGGATTGAAACTTTTCAAATTACCCTGAGGGGCATATCAGGGCTGGGACTCCAGGCTCTGCTGCGGCTTCTGCCTAATAGGGGGATAAGAGGCAGGACCTTCACAATGAAGATACTGATTCACAGCCCTTGGCAGCTTTCTTAACCTGTGCCCTGAAGCTGCTTCCATGTGCCTCAATGGTGCTTAATGTGGACTTCTGAGCCCAAAGTTTTGATAGCTCTAAATTGAGTATTAGGGAGTCCTAGCATGTAGGAATCACAACGAAAGTTCTTAAAAAATGGAGATTGGGACTCCGAGATGCTTTTGATAGGATTGGTGCTCAAACACTTAGAAATCAGTCTAGCATCTTAGCATTTCTGAGTTGCCTGACCCCCAATTGAATAGCACATGTTTAGCATCAGAAATGAGTGGGTAAATGTTGGGGAGAATATGGCCAACAACAAACCAGTGCAAAATTAATGGACCCTGTTGCTTTTTTTCTAGGGTAACTAGCAATGGGTGGGGTCTGGCTATGGAAACTTCCAGGCTCTGTCTTCTGCCTGAGCCCCCAGCAGGCTCAGCTTCATCCTTTGCCTTTTGAGGTATTTCCCTGTGGAAGTTCTTGCCTCTAGCGCCTGCTACTGGAAAGGTGGCTTTTGGTATGGTGGGAAATACCTGTGGTTAACTTTTGACTTGAATCTGCTTCATTTAACTTTGGTAAATAATGAAGCCAGTTCATCCCCGTGCCCCCCCACCTTGCCCTGTCACCTGGGCTAGAGTGCAGTAACCTTATCACAACTCACTGGAATCTCAAACTCCTGGGCTCAAGTGATCCTCCTGCCTCAGCCTCCCAAATAGTTGGGACTATAGGCATGCCACTGCACCCAGCATATTTTTCCATTTTTTGTACAGACATGGTCTCACTATATATCGCTAAGGCTTGCCTCAAACAACCCTCTGCGTTGGCCTCCCAAAGTGCTAGCATTACAGGTGCGAGCCACTGTGCTGGCCAGCCTGCAGGACTTTGATGGCAGAAAAAAAATGCTCTCCTGTCTGGGTCCTAACTACCCATCACCAAAGGGACAGAAACCGTAAGTACACAGCTAACAGCAGTGCAAAGGCATACTGTCAGCTCACAAATCACCCCCACCCCAATTATAGGGAGACAAGGGATGGCAGCATTAGGATTTATTAGAATGTGCCTTAATACAGGCGCTGGGGCTTGCCCATGGTGCTCTTGATATATAAAGCCCGGACGTTCTGCCAATTCTTCTTGAGCAATGACACCAAGAAGTTAACAGCCAGGTGGATGTTGTACACCAGCTCATCATCTGTCATCTTCACATGGCCAACGGCCACAGCCAGACATAGAACCTGGGAGGAGGAGAAGAGACGGTCAAGTCAGGTTGGTGGAAGGATGGCAGGTGGCCCATCCCTCCTCCCCATGACCTAATGAGCCGGTGCTTGGACCCAGGCCAAGGAAGACTAGGATTATTCCAAAAGCTTCAATCCTGCTCAGTGCCCCTACTGTCAAATATCATTAAGTACCCACAGAAACATGAACCAGGGTTCCTATTGGCCCCACTGGGTAAAATTTGGACCCTGCTAGCACACCCACCCACCCATGGCAACCCACCACACTGCCTTACCTTCTTCATCTGGAACTTGATTGTGGACTTCACTTCATCAACTTTGGCCACCATGTTTTCGTTGTGTGTTAGCAGGGAAGGAAACTTGCCAGCCTTATTTAGGCCAGGGCCAAGGATTCGTGGGATCTGCTTGATAAGAGACTCTGAGGCCAAAAAGGCATCATACTTCTTGGCTGGTAAAGAAGAAGCCATTGGATGCTTAGGACCTGAGGCACATCTCCAATGTGGTAGTCAGGCCAGAAAAAGCACATAAACCAACCACGTAAAGGGCCTCCAAGCAGCATCCGCTCTGCCCCCACCCCCAGGTACCAAGTCTTTTTAACCCTTCCCCACATCCCTTCTGTTTCCAGTGTTTAGCTCCATCTTCTCTGGACTTTTATTATTGGTCCTGAAACCTGGTCTCAGAGACCAGGCTGACCCACAATCTCCATTGTACAACGGATGCTCTGGTCAAGACAGCCTGGGCTCACATTCTGCCTTCTTACTTCCTAGCTGCAAACCTTAGGCATGTGACAGCTGGGGACATCTGTTTCCTATCTGTAAAACAGGTCTAATATCACTGCCTAGACCATGCAAGGTAAACATCAAAAAGAAATAACCAGAACTCAGGAAGCAGAAATTCCAACTCACAGCTCACCTGCACCTGCCCAGTCAAGGCAACCTCATCTGTTCAGACAGAAGCACTGCCTGGCCTCCCCCCTCTTACATAATATAACCCTCAAAACAAATCTAAAAAACAAATCTTCATAAAGCTAAAAATTACCACGCAGGCTAGCTAAACAACCACAGCAGATACTTTCCTTTGTGTTTTCTACTCCCTCATCATTTAAAAACCAAAATGGCAGAAAGCCACTTCTTTGGCACTCCCATGCAAACTGCCCGTGCCCCCACCCCATTACAAAACCGCACTGACCCAGCTTCTTGACCAGCTTCTTATTTTTGTTGAGTTTCTTCAATGCCTCAATGTCCATGTGGGGAATGTCCACAGCCTTGGCCTCGTCGCAATGCTGTTGGTCCCCCAGGACACACACGGAGAACTTGGGGCGGGGGGTGGACTTAAGCCTGTGTTTTGGGAGACAGAAAAGGTCATGCCCAGCCCTGGGTCCCAAGCGCAGGTGAAGGGTCTAGGACTGCAGCAGCCACTGAGCCTTACCCAGAGCGTCCACATTCACCAGCAGCTAGTCTGGCTTCTCAGACTAGCCGGCGGGCTCGGCCAAGGCCTCCCCACGCCTCCCCTCATGTTTTAAGACCCAGGGTGGGGGTCCGTCCAGCCGCGCCTGCCCGGAGCAGGGGGTCTGAACTACCCGGGCACATCAACACCGCACGTGCCTGCCTCGGCCTCAGTAAGAGCCCGAAGGGGAGGAGACAGACACCAGGGCACTGAGGGCTGGGCGGGGTCAGAACAGTGCCAACCTGACGGTGCCAGAGAAGCGTTTGTCCTTCTGAGGATCATAGTTCTTCAAGCTGATCTGCAGCTCCACCGTTTCCAAAAACCTTGGAGAAAGGAAGAAAGTTAGCCGGCCGCCACCTTTTCCCACCCTCCCCGGCCCCTGCCCTCCCGCAGGGAGGCCCGCGCTTACTTCCGGCGCTTGCGCTGGTTCCCGTGCAGGACTTCCCGCACCGCCTCGTACAGGGTGTCGCGAGAGACTTTGCTGCTGCGAGAGAGACGCAAGAGCGCGCTCAGGGCCCGGGCGCCGCGGGGTCATCACCCTCGGCCTGCTCGGAAGCCTCCGAATCTCCAGGCTTCAAGACGGACGGACCGACCACGACGGACTCCACTGGGCATTCCTGACACCAAGTCCGGCGACAGGGCCCCAGAACCAGATCTAAGCCCCGGGGGAACAGTGACTGTCCTGGGAACCGGACCTGGCGGGAATGGAGACCCGCAGGCCGACCCACCGTAAGAAATGCCCCGCGGCAAAGCCGGCGCAGGGACCCCGACTCGGCGTGTAAAGTTCCCATTCCTGGCAGGGCGCCTGGAGGTGAGGATGTACGCGGATAGCACCTTCGGCACCACTCACCTCATAGCTCCCCACGCCGCGATAACCGGAAAAGAGAGTAACAAGGCTCGCGCATGCGCTCAAGTAGTGGTCCTGCTCTCGCGAGAACTGCCTCGTTTTTAGGGACTATCTCCAGCGCCTGGTCTGGTCGCTCAGCCCCGAGGAGCGCTGCCGTGTGCAGCCGCTGGAGGGCACTGCCGCGCGTTACTCCGCTAGATCTGCGCGAGGACGCCCGGACGTGCAGCGATCCTGAGCGCCCCCCGCCCCCGGGAATATCCCCATTCGCGCCCGCCGCTGCTGTGTCCCTAGGGAAGTGACTGGGCCCAGGACTTGAGCTTCAGTAGTCACACATACCGGGTACAGCACCGTGCCGGCCGCTGACAGCGTGCGATTCCAGCATGTTTGTCCCTCAAACCCCTCTGCCCACTTCCTTCTGCCCTGCACACAAGCTTCTGTTCTCAAAACCAGGCTTTATTCCCAGGTCTGACCTCCCTCCCTCAACATCTTGCTCTAACGTGGACTCATATGGTAAAGGAAGTGTCAAGAAAATTCGGTTCCTGGCCTCTCAACGCCTGCAGTGGGGAAGAGCTGGGAAGGTACTACAGTGAACTTTCACTTGATAATTCAAAACATCTATGTATTAAGTGTTCACTATGAACAAGGCCCCTACCTAGACACGCCCACAGCATTGCATTATCTATAAGGTGTCTTTTCTGCCCTTTCCTCTGCCCAGTGGGGCCCATCCTCTTCTCAGCCCACCATAACCCCAGGAGCCCTTCAGATCCTTCCTCAAATGTCATCTGCCCAAAACCCTTCCCCCACTCCAGACTGAGTCACTCTCACATTTAAGCCCCCCATTCCCACCTACCTGCCTGCCCAGTGGTCACTGCCTGCCTCACTTACTCAACAGGTAGCTCTGATAGGGCTGGGGTGGGTGGCATCACACATCATCTGGCCCGCAGAAGGTGAATGAATGACTCTACATCCTTCTCTTCACCAGGAAAAAGATGTCCCTTGTCACTGAGCAGAGGGGTGGAAGGGGTTGGGATGGGAAGGCAGGCACTGCTTCTAATAAGACATTACTGAAGTTTCCTGCTTTTTTATTAAATACAATTAATAAATTATTATTCAAGTCAGAAAAAAAACCACAGAGGACCATAACATACACCTGAGCACAAGAGACCTGTGCTGAACACACAGGTACCCAGGTCTCCTGGAGCATCATATGTCTACTCTGGGTCTGCTTGACCCTACTGAGGCCTATTGGAAAGTTTCTGTCCCTGTAGCCTGAGAATTGACGAGGAGTGAGCCCAGGGCCAGCAGCCCTCAAAAATATAGCTCATCCAGCTCCCTTAGCCCAGAAGCTTCCCTGCTAGCTGGGAAGCCAAGATGGCCTCTCTGCAGCCTGGAATAGGGAGGCAGTTGGTCCCTGGAATGGCCAGGCTCAGCCTTTACCGCCAGGCAAGGGGTCAGGGAAAGAAAGACCCCCAGCCAAGGGGTCAAGGCAGAAATGTCCTTCAGGAAGCTGGTGATGGAGCTCCAGGAAGGTGGTCCCTTGCTGCATGGTCAGGAGCCCAAATGTCTCAAGGCAGCCTGAAGGGACTTCCTCAGGAAGGTGGCGTTAGGCTCTAGGGCCACAGCCAGGCCCAGCCTCTGGGTCTCAGTGATCTGGGGAGAAGAAAGAATCTTGTCAGGACTCTAGCAGCAGATCGCTCCCATCTCCCCACTACCCCATGGGCTCTGTTTAGGAAGGAGAGAGGAAGCCAGGGCACAAGGAGGATGGGGGGAGGAGGAGGAGACTCCTGAGCAATCTAATCTCATTATTTCACCATGGTTAACCAACCATGGATTTGAGTGGACCTGGAGTCAAATACTAGCTGCACAACTTACTAAGCTGGCCACATTAATAATAGTTGACAATTACTGGGTGTTTAGTATGTGGCATTTATATGCATTACTTCATATACACACATATACATACTTCATACATATACATTACTTCAAATAATCCTCACAACCCTCCACATTTTTACAGATGAGGAAACTTGAGGTTCAGACACTCCACTGTGGCTGTCACCTTCCTTTTAGGCCACACTTTCTCTTCTGACATGTTGCTACATGTCACAGGGTTGGGGGGCAGGGTCAACTGAAGGGCAGAGACTGCATTACAGTCACTGCTGATTTCCCAATGCCCCACACAGCATCTAGCCCAAAGAGGTGTTGGCTAGATGAACAAACTCATAAGCAGTCCCATTTCCCAGTCCTGGGCTTGAACTTGTGGTCTCTCTGGCTAACATTCAGGATTTTATCCCTAGCAAACATATCTGTACACTATACCCATGTGGCAGGACCAGCCCCCAATGGCCCTGTCAACACTCACATTGGCCTGGTACTTGGTCATCACTGTCAGCATCAGCTTGGCATAGGCCATGGAGGTGGTGGCTGCCAGCCCCTCTTTACAGAGCTTCTCCATCAAGTCATTGAACTTCTCAGGGGTCATCTCTACCTGCACACATTGGGAGATGGAGTAGTATCACAAGAAAGGTCTGGGCTCTTCTGTCAGCCAGCCCTGGATCCAATTCCCAATTCCACCACTTTCTAGCTGGGTGACTCTGGGCAGGTCGCTTAATCAAGCTAAGCCTCAGTTTCCATATCTGTAAAATGGGGCTCATAATATCTAACTCCAAAGACTGTGAAAAGGGCTAAATAAGATAATGTACATAAAACCTGATACACAGTTCTCAGAAAATGGTGGCCACTATTGCAAAGGCTCAGATTAGGACAAAGGGGAAACCAAGGATCCCTAGTCCGGCTCAGTGGTTGAAGGCATAAAGGCGTGAGAGGTCCTGAGGGACACTGCCAGCATAGCAACCTAACTCTTCATAATAATAATTTAATAAACACTATCCATCAGGCACCATTCTGAGCACTGGACACCAATTATCTCATTTAGACCTCACCCCAGTCTTCTGTGGTAAGTGCTATCATAACTCCCCTTTTGTAGATGAGGAAACTGAAGCAAAATGAAATTCGGTCAATTACCTAAGATATAAACAAATGAGGCAGAATTTTAGGTACTGATATGAAAAAATTGCCAAAATATACTGTTAAGTAAAAAAAGCTAGGTACAGAGAACACTGAACTTGGTATGTTATAATCTACATAAAAAGGGGGGGGGAAATTTAAACATGTTTCTATATATATATATGGCATCTCTGGGAGAGTTCCCTTGAAACTAGTAACACTGGTTAGCCCTGGGGAGGAGAATCTGGATGGCTGGGGAGAGAAGTAAGAGGAATATTTTTCACTACATCCTTTCCAGCTTTTAAAATTGTGAATATATGTATCTATTACCTATTCAAAAATAAAATTAAATTTACACATGCATCAAAAAAATCCCACCCCAAGGCCCTACAGCTAGTAGGAGGTGGAGCTAGACTGACCATGCAGTCAGCTCTCTGTCACTGGACTGGCCTTACAAGCCACTGCCACAGGGCACCCTCCATCACTGAAGGACTCAGAAACCCAGGAGCCCCATGCTTCTCCACAGCACTGCAGCACTTCTTTGTCCACTCTTCCCCTAGGCAGCCTGCTCACCTGACGCTCCAGGAGTGACTGTAACACCAAGAAAGTTTCTTCCTTCCAAGGCAGCTCCAAGATCTGTCTGCAAAGCAAAGGCCCAGTAAGAAAAGCCCAGCCTCCCACCCAAGCCTGGGTATCTACTGCTCCAACTCCTCACAGCAGGGCAAGGCCAACAGAGAGTAATCAGAGCCCTTCTGATGCTGGTGGCAGCCCCAGTAGCCTATGGTGCAGAGTCCATACAAGTGCCAGGAAGGTCACAACCCCAAAATCCCCAGAAGCTGACAACAAAGGATTTGGTAGTGAGATGTAAAAAGGTCCCCTAAAAAAATAACTAGGAGTAGAGAGTGCATCCTGAGTACAAAAGGTGAAGGAGACTCAAAGAAGAGGACGGTGGAGCGAGATGACACACATGAAGCTTCCTAGAAAAGGTGAACCTTCCCTGCAGAGTCCAACCCACATGATGTCCACTCCAGCCGTGCTTCCTGTTCCACTGCACAGTCCTCACCTTGGTTGGAAAGGGAGTATGTACAGTGGAAATAGTGTGGCTTCTTGGGTGGACAGACTTGGGTTTGATCCCAGGCTTTATCATTTGCTGGCTGTGTGACCTTTGCCAAATCCCTTAACCTCTCTGAGCAGCTTTTCCATCTCTAAGGCAGCAGCAGCAGCACCTACCACACAGGATTGCATGAAGACTAATTGAGAATCTAAAGCATCGAGAAAGTGCTCAATAAATGGTGGCTGACACTATTTTTGAGGCTATTCTGTTCTTATATTATACTTAGCATTTTATATTTCATGTCTGTGTCCAATGGGGTCTTACTTATTATTTCACGTCTGTATCTTGACTCCCCAATTTTAATGCTCAAGTTTAACACCAACTTTATACAAATTTGAGCACTTACTAGATATGAAATATTGTGTTAAACTCATTATACACATTATCACATTTAATGTCTAGAAAAATCCTACAAAGTAAATATTATCCTCATTTTTCATATGAGGAAACTGAGGCTAAGAGAGATACAGTAACTTGTTTGAGTTCACACATTTAAATAAAAGGCAAGGTTGAGATTTGAAACCATGTCTGTCTGACTCCAGAGCCAATGCTCTTAACCATTGTGCCATGTTCCAACAATGCTGTGAACTACTCAACAGCAGGGACCACCAGCCTCTTCTCTGTATTCCCCAAGGCACCTGGTATGGAGCCAGCCCCCACAACCCTGCAGAGGCAGAATTGTGAAAGACTGCAACCCTGGGCTCAGGAAGGTGCACAAGATGGCAAACTGCAAGGGCCCATAGGTGGAAAGGCACAGGGCCTGGTGCCCAGTTGACTCCAACCCCAGAGTGCCAGGAGCAGCCTGGCCTGGGAGAGAAGTGGGGGAATGGGATAGCACAGAAGCCTGCATACTCACTCCAGCATTAGAACCTGTGTGTCTGGTTCCAGGGACTCGTCCTTCATAAGGCAACACAGTAACTCTGTTTGAGCTGGACCTAGGTAGGGGAAAGCAGAGGGGAGAAGTCTGGGGGGAAATGGCAGGAGAAGATGGGATTGGGGGGAACAGAATGCCCAGCCTGGGACCGTCAGGGAAGCAACAAGCATCTTTACCCACTAAATACCCAATTCCAACCAGGGCCACCCTGGGATGATGGGTGCTGGGAACAGAGAGGGCAGAGCTACCAAGCCTGGGGCTGGTTTCAGAATTACCTGTGCCTGGGGCCTGGAGCACAGGGCCAAGGAGGGCTCTGCAGACAGGGTAGGTGTACTTGGCACAGAAGGAGGTCAGGGCAGTGGTAAGCAGGCGAGAGGCTGAGGAAGTCAGGGAGAAGATCTATAGCCAGTGGGGAGGGAAAATTAATTCATTTTTTTCTTCCTTTCTACAAATGTTTTATCAGACATCTATTTCAGATGTTGATATTCACTACAAAGGAAAAAACCCAGGTTCTTTTATTTAGTACTCACACGGACCCACCCATTGGAAAAGATACATAGCTCCCTTCCCCAGTTCCCAAATCCCTGAATGCCCCTGGATCAGCTTCTGGAAAGATTCTGGGGCCCAAACGGGAGGACTCAGATGCCATGTAGGTAGACAGCCCAGGGGTCCATGCCCTGCCAGTTAAGCAGGATCCTGTCCTTGCCCCAGGCTGCCCAGACAGACCAATGCCTGCACAGCTGGGAATGCCCTCTCCCAAGCACCACCCTTCTGAAGGCTCAGATATTCTTTCCCATTGTCACTGGCAGTCTGAGTGCCTGCCAATGCACCTACCCGTCCAAGAAAGAGGCTCTTGGTCAGCACAGTAGCATTGCTGAAGCTAAGATCTGGTGACAGGGCCAGCAAACAGGTGCAGAGCTGCAGGAGACCTGTGTCCGAGAGCTGGGGGAGCTGCAGCTGGGCACACAGCAGGTCCATCTGCCGACAGGGCCAGGCAGGGAGGGGAGGGAGCACATGGGGGCACTCAGTCTGCCCCTGCTAGACTATCTAAAGCCAACTGAGCAGAAGGAGCAGGGCAGACACTCCGGGGCAAGATAAGGCTGGGAGAGCTTCCCTAGGGGGAGGAACTAAGAGCTAAATGAAACCATTCAGGGTAACCCATAGCCCTGAGAGACAGAAAACAACAAAATCGCCTCCCAAATTTCCCACATGAGGCAGGGAAATATAAACTTTAATAGGGAAAGGTAAGGGAGAGAAGATGTAACCTCAGGGCCGGGAAGTCTATCTGGACTCACCTGGCTGGGACTGCATTCGTGGAGAAGCTGTAGCTCAACAGGGGGAGCATCCTCCAACCCGCCCATCCCCTGGGGAGAGAAATCCCATGTCAGGGCTGGCAGGGCCATTGGTGACAAGTCACTGAGGCCATCCCTTCAGTTGGCAAAGGGAGTTGCTGAGATGCTGAAAGGTGCTACTACAGGAGAGGAACTTGCCTGGGGTTAGATGACATGTCTATACTTGGACCGAGAAAAGTCCCTGCAGAGACTGTCCTCAGACCTTTACTCCAACCCTGCCTCCCCCAACCCGCCTGTGCCTCACTGCACTGGGGCTTCCCTGGGCATGGTCAAGGTCTGGGCAGAAGGTGGAAGCAGGGGTACGGTGAGCAGGGTGGGACCAGTCACCTCCCCAAAGGTCTTCAGCAGCTGCTGCAGCCTGGGAACCTGGTCCTGTGGAGGAGAGTCCAGTCACCACCAAGTCTCTACCCCTGCAGCATACCCCAAGCCCAGTCCCAGCTCCCTCTCCTGAGAAGGCCCCCGGTCAATGGGAGCTAGTAGACAAAGATGACTCAAGACAGCCAAGAACATGAAGCGTCTATCTTGAAAACTGCCTGATTAGAATCCAAACTCGACAAGACCCATGTGAAATCCAGCTGTCTGTTGTCTTCTCTGCATCCAACCCACATGGGGGTAGACCCAGTTCTTGGACTGGGAGGGCAGGCTGGATGCTGGCCCGATTCCCCCCCATCCCATAGGATGGGGTGGCAGGGGTGGCTCCAGAGCCTCTGCTCTTGCCTGGCACCCTTTAGCCCCATGTTAAAGATAATTAGGACAAGTGTTTCTCACCTCCAGTAACTCCTTTCCCCACCCTTCCTTAAGAGTCTATGGAGTGGAGGCTACATTCCCTCAACCCCGCCCTCCTCCCACTTCCTCCATGAACTACAGTCATCCCAATTGGGAAACAGTGTCCCAACCAGCCTTCGCCATGGATAAACCCACCACTCCTGAAGGATCACTCTAAACCCAGCTTCCCCACCACAGTACCTGGATAGCTTTGGGCAACACCGAACTCTCAGCCAGACCCTTAGCATCCTCCAGACTCGGACTAGCCTTGCTGGTCTCAGCTCCCAGGACAGGCTGGTTTTTAGTGGGAGATGCACCTCCTCCACCTGCCAGGGATTCCAACGACTCATATGCAGGTCTCTCCTCCTCATGCTCCTCTTCTTCTTCTCCCCTTTCCGAACACCTGAACCTTTTAGGGGCTCTCTTCCCCTCACGACTGGCAGGCTCTTCCTCTGGCTCCTTTCTGCATTTCCCAGGCTGCTGGGAGTCCCTGTCCTCTTCCTCTTCTCTAGGGTCTGGAACCTGGAGCAATTTCAACCTCCTGCCCCCCTGGCCCAGCTGCCTACACAGGCCTTGGAGCTGTCTCTGGCACCTTTTGGACAGTAAGGAAGCTCCCTCGAGGTAGGCCCCAACCCCCAGATCCCTTTGCAGCAATTCCCCCAGGGCACGGAGCCAGGCATCAGGGTCAGAGACTAGGTCCTGCTGGGCAATCTGCAGCACGGAGAGGAGCCCACTTTCAGGCAGTGATGGCCGAACAGCCATCAGCAGGGACATCAGGTTCCTCTGGCATAACTGGGGCAATCTCAGCAACAGTGGCTTCCTGGGTAGCAGAGGAAGAAAAAGCAGTTAGAGCATCTGGCTGAAAGGAGCAGAGCACAGGTCAGGTGGGGCAGAGCTGAAGGCTAGATGGCAGTGGACAGATCGGGGCAGGCAGGTGATACCTTCAAGTCAGTGTGGATGGAGAAGACAGCATGAGAGTCACTCAAGAAGTGATCAATGAGCATCTGTTATATGCCAGGCCTGTTCTTTGACCTCTTTGGAATCTCCTATTTCAGCTCAGAAATTCGTATTTGAACCTACCCTATAGTTGATCCATGCTTGTTTTACATTAAAAAAAAGTTCTCTTGGCCGGGCGCGGTGGCTCACGCCTGTAATCCTAGCTTCCCTGGGAGGCCGAGGCGGGCGGATCGCTTAGAGCTCAGGGGTTCGAGCGAGACCTCGTCTCAAGGAAAAAAAAAAAAAACACAAAACAGCCGGGTGTCGTGGCGCGCACCTGTAGTCCCAGCTGCCCGGGAGGCTGAGGCGGGAGGATCGCCGCGCCCAGGAGCCGGAGGTTGTGGTGAGCTGCGACGCCGCCACTGCACTCCGCCCAGGGCCACGGGCGAGGAACTCTTGTCTCCACAAAAAAAGAAAAAAAAAAAATAATAAAAAATAAAAAATAAAAAAATAAAAAAAAAGTTCTCTCCCAAATCTTAGGTAAAAATAATATTCCAGGATGCTACGCAATGCTTAGTCTGCAGCCCTGTGGCCGCCCTTGGCAATCCCCTGGTATTCATCTGTCCAGCTCTCATGTTCCTTTCACCAAATTGTGAGTTCCTGAAAGGCAGAAGTAGTGTTTCCTTCCTCTGTGTCCTAGTACTCGGCACAGTGCCAGCCCAGAGCAGACGCTTGGTGCACGCTCATTGAATGAATTAACTGAGAATAAGTGTGCAGAGATCAGCAAGGGCTGCTGTGGAGACAGAAGGCTTCACAGGGGAGGTGAGACTTGAAACAGAGGAATCAGGTAATAAGCATTCATGACATCACTTTACAGATTCCAAACAGTATTCACAAAGGCAAAGGGGTAGACAGAGGGGGATGAGGGGCTTTCTTTTAGAGCCCCAGAGGTAAGAGCAGAATGAGTGCTCCCTCCTGCAAGCACCCAGTGTTCTCTGATTTAACACTATTCTCCAGTGTTCCAAAGGCCCATGATGCAATATAGTTGTCTGTAATTCCACTGAGGCACAAATCCAGGTCCTGTGTGACCTGAGGCATGGCGTGGCAAGCAAGTCATGGCTGCAACTAGCCCACCACCCATACCTCTGCTCCTCCCTAAGCATGATTTTGCAGGGCTGTTTGTCATCATACACAGAGGTGCTTGGGATGTAAGGGAGGAAAAAAACACCTATTTCTTTTTGGAATATAGATTACTACGTGAGGGAGAAAAACTAGAGTCAAAGTTAAAAAGATGGTTCATTTGTGGTGGGAGGATATTTGGGGGTTAAGAGGTAGGGAAGACCCTACTCCAAGGGGTTTTAACCTTTTTTAGTGCCACAGACCCCTTATCAGAATAAGAGTGCTAAATACATTAAATAAAATACCCAGGATTACAAAGGAAATCAATTGTTCTGAAATACGGTTCTATACAGGGGCCCTAGGTAAGCCCCCGCCCTCCCCTTACTCTATCTGGAATAAGCCAGGCAGCTGGACAAACATTTCTATAGCCTCTAATTTGAGGATTCAGACAAGTCCTCCTGACCCATCTCTTGAAAGAACTTCAAAGTGGAGTGTGGGAAGAAAATATTAGAACTCCTATTTCTACTTATTTATCTAAAACATAAGAAATTAAGCATTACAAATATTCAACATATGGACTGGCCTTCCACACACCAGTGTGCAGCCCAAACGTGGGGGAGGGGTGTCCAAGAAGAGTGGAAGGCCGGCACCAGGCCGGGCTGAAGGCGGCATCTCATTCACTCGTTTTTTTCATCTTCTGTATTTTAATTAACTTCACTAGTTACATGCATTTGTGGATATTGTATTATCTTTTTTAACAAAAGGAATCCTCACGAAATGGACACATGGCTTAAAAGGATGCCCGAAAAGAAACTGAAGGTTGAAGATAATACCAATAACAGAAGCACAACCGAATAAGAAAATGGCAGAGCCCACACTTCTGCACCTAGCTGCAACTGTCAGCCACATTAAAGAGGTACAAAAAAAATTCAATGTCATCCAAAAAGCTAGAAATTATCAAGAACATTAAAATATGGATTCAGTCACCATCTTGAATGGAAAGTGTTCTTGCCTTAAAGTGCTCCTTATGCTTTTAAAAGTTGATAGTATAAAACCACCACAATCTGTTTATTCCATCATTTATCACTTGTTTTAAATATCTATTTTTGTTTACTTATTTTAACACACGTGTACACTTTATATACCTGCCCGATTTTTTTAGAGATGGAAGTATGCGATTAAAACTGATTTGACTCCGCTTATAACGACTGCATTTATTTATGCCAAAGAGAAGGCGTGTGTCTTAAGCCTTCGTATCCTCAGTGTCCAGCACTGCCCGGCACGCAGTAGGTGCTCAAGGAAGAGCGCCCCTCCTCCTAGGCTGCGCGGCAGGGACCCCCGCTGTGGGGAATCACATGACTCGTCTATGACAGAGGGGTAGGAAGCACAGCCCCTGCCTTCCGTGACTGCTGAGGGCGCGCGGGCGGAGGACTTACAGCTCCAGGTGGCCGTCGGGCCCCGGCACGACGGGCTCCTCCCGGCACAGCGCCTCGAGGAAGCGGCCCCAGCAGAAGGGCTCCCCGCCGCGGCTGCCCAGCGCCCGCAGCACCCCGAGGCCGCGCCGCGCCCCCTCGGGCCCCGCCTGCAGCGCCCGCAGCAGGAGGCGGGCGGGGGCCTCCAGCTGCGCCCAGGGCGCCGGCCTCGCGCCCTCAGCCCCAGGGGGCGCCGCGTCCCGGGTCGTCATGCCCGCGCACCGGTGCCGCGCCGCCCCTCACTCTGGTTTCGGGCCTCAGCTCCAAGGCTGGGGGGAACGGAGGACTTCACCGCTGTCCTCGACGCAGCGGCGGCCTCGGGGTGCTGCAGCGCCCCCGACAATCCCGCCTCAGCACCTGGAGAGGCTCGGGAGTCCAGCCGCCGGAGCCGCAGCTGCTCGCGCGCGGTCGGAAACGGACGCGGGAGCTGCGACTGGGGGCGGGGCCCGAGCGAGAGGCGGGGCGCGAGGGCAGGCCGGAAGCGGCGGGGCCAGGACCGACTCGGTCCGGGACTAGGGAGCGGGACCAAGACCGAGGGCGTGTCCACCGGGGAGGGGCCAAAACGAAAGGATTCGTGTGTGGGCGGGGTCAGGCCGGAGCGACTGGGGCGGGGCGGGGCTTGATGAAGGGGCGGATCCTCCGCTGCTGACCCTCAGCCTCTCACTTCCGACATCACTCCCTGAAGCAGTGGGTCGGAACGGACGTCTGGGTCCTGTTGTACTTAAGGACTCGAGCTGTGTTTGATTTTACCTGACGCCCATGTTGCTTGTAGGTCATGAGCTTCGCCCTAGGATTTGACCATAATTTACCACGCCACTTAACTTCACCTCTTCCACAGACCAAAACCTGCCATCATCAGCGTTTCAGTCCTCTCCAGAAATATTTGATTTACAAATATCCTTGAGAATGGGGTCACAGTAAAACCTAATGCCATCAGTATGGCCAAAGACTGTTCATTTGCTCCCAAAGACCAAGCAGCAGCCTTGCTCTGGTTGTTTATACGGGGGAGGGGGGGAGTAGCTCTGCCTCCCAGGGTTTCAGTTTAAGGAAGTCGGCTGGAGGAGGCCGGCTTCCAGTCAAGGGAGGGATCACTGCAGAAGGTAGAAAAGAGAGAAGGGCCCCACAGCACCCCTTAAACCTTGCTTTGGGGACCAGCTTGTATTTCCCATCCTGCCAGCTTCCGCCACCACACATATCCATTCATCCAATAAATGTTTACTGAGCGCCTAGGGACTGGGGATACTGGGAACAAAATAAAGATCCTGGCCATCATTGTCACAAGTGGGGAGAGGCAGAAAGCTAAATTAGTAAACACTAGAATGTTTGTGATAAGTGCTTTCAAGAAGAATATAGCACTGAAGGGAGATAGGGTGAGGTAAATTTAAATAAGGTGGTCATGCAAGATGAACCTGAAGGAAATGAGGTTGGCAAGCCAAGCAGAAGCCTGTGGGGAGCCCATTTCAGGCGGCGGGAACAGCAAGTGCAAAGACCCTGGGGCAGAAGTGAGGCTGGAGCAGAGGGCACTTGCTGAAGGTAATAGAAGATAAGATTAGAGAGGGAACTGGGTCAGATCTTGTGAGGCCTGAGATCATAGAGAGGACTTTGGCTTTCACTCTGAATAGTATGGAAAGCCATGAGAGTATTTTGAGCTTGAACTGATTTCCATTTGAGCCAAAATTTTTGTTTTTCCAAAACGATTTTAAGGGAGCTGTTGGGAAAGACTAGGAATATTTCTTAGATAGCGCCTGCTTTGCAAAGGCCAAAATAGCAGGAAAGAAGTTTCTTCCAGGCACCTTCTATTTCAGGTAAGCAGTTATAACTTCATAAGGGAGTTTTTAGTCTTCAAATGACCAGCTGTTGGAGGGGTGGACCCTGACAAATAGTAGGCAGGGCCAAGAATGCTAAACAGCCTGCAACACTGCCCATGCTCAACTACAGCTTTTCTCCGCGTGGCTATTGCTCCTGCCCACCAAGTTCTGCCTTGCTAGCCATCTGGAAGGGAGCAGGGAGGAAGAGTTCTGCGCTTGGTTCAAGGACTCTGGTGGATCCCCAAGACACTTTCATAGGATTCATGAGGTCATTACTATTTTCATACTGCTAAACTTTTATTTGCCCTTTCCACTCTCATTCTCTTATAAGCCTACTTCGAAGTTTTCCAGAAGCTAAGTGATAGGTGATACTGCAAGAGATTGAATGCAGAAGCAGCCTTATTGCCCTTGGCAGTGGGGGCTGGGCTATGAACAGACCCTCTTCAGATACCACCAATGATAGCTTAGGTGCATTTTATTGGTTTTCTTTCAAAATCCTTCTACAAAAGAGCAAAGTTAAAAACCAAGGCCCTGGCAAGAGAGTGTGAACCCTTCCTCATTCCATAAGCCCTCTACCCCTGCCCATATCCCCAGCTGTATCACTGATGCAGTTCATGGGGATAGAGGGCTTGCTACTTTTGCCCCCCACCAAGCCCAAAAAGGGAAAGACCTACCACTTAGCAACCTCTTCCCCTCACCCCCATCTCCCTCAAGTTGATCCTGGTTACAGAAGGCCATGGTAAGAACTGTTGAGATCCAGCAGGAGTTCTGAACCCCAGAAGGCCATGGCCAGGGCACAGTCTGTGAAGAACACATTGTCCTCAGGCTCGGTGCCTCCTAGGAATGATGCTGGGTCCAGCACCTGGGAGTAGAGAGAGAAAAATCAGTAAAAACCCATCAGCTTCAACCTCAGTTGCCCCAGGAACAGGGGAACTCAAGACTCACACATAAGATTGGGCAGGTTATACATGGCAAAAAGGTGCCACATCTAAGTAGGCACCATTAACATCATAGACATCATATACAAGTTTTACATGCATCGTAGACATTTATTATAAGCCATGACCAGCAGCCTCCCCTGCCCCATATCCCTGCTGTTACCACCTCACTCCCAGAGGCCAGTTGCACACTCTTGGGCAAGGGAGGACCAGAGGTCAGGGCCTTAGCTGGGAGCTGGTGCAGGTAGATGCAGTCAGATTTGAAAGGGCAGCGGCCATTCCCCCGTATAAAGAACCGGCATCGGATCTGGCTATGAGAGGGTAGAAAGAGAGAAGAACATCACCTTCAAGCCCTGTTGCCCCAAGAACAAGGGGTACTCACTGCTGACACATAAGTTCAGGCAGGTTATCCACAGCTGCGGTTCCCAACACCTGGGCCACAGACTGGTACCAGTCCGTGGCCTGTTAGGAACCAGGCCACACCGCCACCTGAGGTCTGCACCTCTCCACCCACCCCAGTCTGGGGAAAAATTGACTTCCATGAAACTGGTCCCTGATGCCAAAAAGGTTGGGGAGCGCTGATCCACAGCACAAAAGCCCCACATCTAAGCCGACACCACTAACATCATCCAGTAGATTTTACGTTTATTCTATCTTCCAGCAGATGGCAGTAGAGTATCTTAAGGGGTGACTCTAATTCTCACAAAGTCTCCATTTGGGCCAACAGTGGCCCCAGGAAATTCCTTGCCTTTTGTCAGCTAAGCTTTAGTAATGACACCAAAGGAGGGAAGAGAGCAGATAACTCTAAAATGTGTCTCTGTAACCAAGTTAGAACAACATCCTGTTCTGAGGGGTGGCCTTATGACTTGGTAGCTGCTGGCCAATGAGTTTAAGAAGTTTTCCCACTCCTGAGATTTCAAGTTTCACTCTGTGAAAGGTCAGCTACAGGGAGGAGCTGGTGAACAATTCGTGAGGCATTTAAGTCAAACAAGCTTTATTCTTGCAGAGAAAGACATGAGAGAAAGGAAAAGGCGGAGTATGGTTGTAGCCTTTTTCCAGCATCATCCCTCTGCTTAATTCCAGTACATAGCTAAGCCTTTCCTACTTCCTACATCCCACTGTGGAAGGACCCCACTGACCACTCAAGTCAGGAGACTGGGAATCTCTCTAAACAGCTACCCATTCCCTCCTCCCACAATTTGACCAAACCTAGAGCCAGGACCTCCTTCATCCAGGCCACCTACAAAAATCCCACCCTCGACCCATCCAAATTCCTCATCAGCTTCCTTCACCCGGCCCTCATACGACCACACCAGCCCTATGAACACCTGTGCTGGCAACAGTCATCCCAAATTTTCCTTTCAACCTCACGGTCAGTTGGTGACCCAGGTCTGGCCCTTCCTCTCAAGGAGATCTCCTCTCTACCATTCCTCCTGGTAGCAGCTGCGGATCACAATGCCTGGGTTCAACCCTACTTCCTCACTTAAGTCGCACAGATCATGCATCAGTTTCTTTTTCTATAGCGTGAGAATATTAAGAGTCCCTGCTTCATGCAGCTTATGATATGCAAAGCCCATCACACAAACCCCCCTATATGCCATCTCCTGTCATAGCCAGGCTGGGCGCTCCCCTTGGGCTATCCCAGACACTGGTGTTTCCCTACTTCAGTCTCTATGCCTGGAGTGCCTTCATTTTTCTCCTCCTGAGGAGCCCCCCTCTTCTTCCCACACCCAGCTCAAATACCGCCCTCTGTGAGATTCACCCAATTTAGCTTTGTCCCTCAGTCATTTTGTCGATGCAGCTATTATAGTTCACAGGCTAAACCCAGGTATCTCCAGAACAAGGCTGCCTGTCTCCCAGGAGAGACAGCACCTTCCTCTTTATCCCTCCCTTTACCCAAATACGCTTCTCACATGTCCAGTGGAAGAGGCCCTTTGGGAAGGTGGAATTAGGAACCTGGAATTGTAGCTAATTCCAGATTTTGGATAAATGCTTACCTTCCCCAAGAGATTAAAGCCTACCCAACTTTTCCTCATCTCCATGGGTTGCCTTTCAGTCCCCTAAGCAAACAACATGTATTCATATCAATTTACTTTCTTGCCTTAAAACAAATTGGAAATAAAAGCCAAGCAGGGTTTCTCATGGTGCTGAGAGAACCAGAGTTGCCCTGCATTGATCCTGAGCCACGTTAGAAGAGAAAACTGGCCCTGCTGTTCCTTCTGCTGTCTCAGCCACTGACCACTTTTTTTTTTTTTTTTTTTTTTTGAGACAGGGTCTCACTCTATCACCGCTCACTGCAACCTCCACCTCCTGGGCTCAAGCCATCCTCCTGCCTCAGCCTCCTGAGTAGCTGGGACTACAGGCATGTGCCACCATGCCTGGCTAAGTTTTTTTTCATTTTTTGGAGAGATGGGGTCTTGCTCTTTCTCAGGCTGATCTCAAATTCCTGGCCTCAAGGGATCCTCCTGCCTCGGCTTCCCAAAGTGCTAGGATTACAGGCATGAGCCATCACGCCTGACCCACTCACCATTATTGACCGGGCTCTCTGAAACAGTGACGACAGCTCACACCCTTGCCTGCCATCTTCATCACTTTGAACTTTCAGGGTTTTGGGAATCCCGGGCTGGGAACCATGGCTGAGCCAGGATGGATCAGGGGCTACCTTCTCCTCCTCCCTATCCCCAAGTCATGTTCCCCCTGCCAGCCTCACCTTGTCCGAGCCTTGAAGTTCCTGATGAGTTGCTCCTTCTCAGCCTCCTTGCTCACCCAGAACTTGTGGGGGATGATGTAGCTGGAATGGACACGGCACTGGGGACAGGCCCTGCACAATGGGGTGGTGTGGAAAGTAGGAGACTAGTTGCAAGCCCACAGGCCGGCCCCATGCCTCTCTGGGGTATTTCCCTCCTCCCCGCTGGCCTCCATGACACTGACTTGATGACATCCAGCGGGAAGTCCTGCCGGTTCTTCCGCCAGGTGCGCAGGCAGCCCAGGCAGTGGGCATGGGTACAGTTGGGCAGGATGCCGAAGACCCGCTCAGCCTCTGGCTTGTCCCACACTTTGTCCATACAGATGCCACATACCACATCCTGACTGTCCTGCTCCCCCTACAGCCACAGGCAGGGTCAGACAACCCCACACCCCAAAACACAGCCCTGGGAGCTACAGAGCTCCCCCCAAACCCCTCCTCCTCCAGCAGGTCTGGGTGTCTCAGAGGCCCAGCAAGCCATCCTCTGTCCCCCCACCCCCCACTACCTGCTGTACCTCCAGGTCCAGGCTCTGAAGTGGGGCTATAGGCTCCCGGACAAGGTCTGACTCGGGCTGACACTCCTGGGAGTGGCTGTGATCCCCATTAGCAGCTGTGGGGAAAACTGGATCCATTTACTCATTTATGTGGCATCTACTGTTTACTATATGCAAGGTCCTATGGTGACCCCAAGTCCTGTCCCCAAGTAACTCAGAGTCCAGTCAGAATCAGAAGTCTCTCATATAACCATTTAGACCTGCACTGTCCAGTACAGTGACCACTAGCCACATGCAGTTCTTGAGCACCTGAAGTGGGGCTAGTCCGAGCTGATATGTGTATGAAGCATACACAGAATTTTGAAAGAAAGACTGAACTGTTTCATTAATAACTTTTTATATTTATTACCTGTTGAAATAATATTAATATTAAATACATAATTTTTGATGAATTGGGTTAAATAAAATACATCATTAAAATTAATTTCACCTGTCACTTTTAACATTTTAAAATGTGGCTACTAGAAAATTTCAAATTGCATATATGAATTGTAAAATGGTGTAGCCACTTTGGAGAACAGTTTGTCAGTTCCTCAGAATATTAAACAGAGTTGCTATGTGATCCAGAAATTCTACTCCTAGGTGTATACATAAAAGAAATGAAAATATATGTCCACACAAAAACTTATACATGAATGTTCATAGGAGCATTATGCATAATAGACAAAAAGCAGAAGCAGCTCGGGAGGCTGAGGTGGGAGGATTGCTTGAGCCCAGGAGTTCAAGACCAGCCTAGGCAATATAGCAAGACCCCATCTCTATAAAAATAAAGTAAAATTTATAAAAAAGCAGGAACCCAAATGTGCATCAAGGGATGAATGGATACACAAAATGCAGTATTTCCATTCAACAGAATATTACTCAGCCACAAAAAGGGATGAGGTGCTGATCCATGCTACAACACTGATGAACCCAGAAATTATACTCATTGAAAGAAGCCAGACACAGAAGGCCACATATTGTATGATTCCATTTACATGAAATATCCAGAATAGGCAAATCCATAGAGGCAGAAAGCAGATAAGTAGTCACCAGGGGCTGGGAGGGGGATGAAGAATCACCACTAATTTTTGGGCTTCTTTCTGGGGGTGATAAAAATGTTCTAAAATTAGATAGTGGTGATGTTTGCACAACTCTCTCAATATATTATAACAGACTGACATGTACATTTTAAATTGGAAAATTTTTGGTTTGTGAATTATATTTCAATAAAGCCAGTATAAAAAAATTACATATATGACTTGAATAACACTGATTTAGAGCAATAATTTAAAAAAAATAAGCACTAACATTTATTTAGTGTTCACTCTGTGCCAGGTACTGTGCTAAGCATATCACACCCTCGAAGGGTCCCTGTGAGGTAAGTACTATTATCAGTGCCCTTTCGTAGATGAGGAAACTGAGGCTCAGAGAGGTTAAGTGATTTGTCCAAGATCACACAGCTACTAAGTGGTGGAGCCAGCATTTAAAACTAGGTGCTTTGACTCCACAGGCACCATGGTATTCTGCTTTTAGAACACAGAAAGCAACAGAGCCAGAGGAAAATTTCCCTCCAGCTGGGAATCTTGAGGAGGCGCAGGAGTGGAAGGAATCATGAACTTATTCAGACGCAGAGCAGGAACCCTGCTTGCGCCCACCTGCAGTGCACTGATGACTCACATGATAAAGACAGGGACTTCCAGGAACTGCCACCAGCCTCCTCAGCCTTGCTGGCTAGCCCCTCCAGGCCAGGCTCCATGCCCCAGCGGGCCCTGGCCCAGGCCCAGCCCACAGCCGCAGAGGGCAGGGAGGTGGGCTCGGATCCCCTGCGGGTCAGTCCTAGGCAGGGCCCGGGCAGGGTGACAAGTGGCTCCGAATGGCGGCGGCCCCACTCCAGGGGGTTGGGGGGCTTCGGGTGCTGATAGCTGTCGGGGGAAGAAGACAATGAGGAGACAGGTATGGCTCCCCAGGGCTCAGGGCCTACCACTTGGAGCTGAGTGGCGAGAAGAGGCTCTGGGAATATACAGGGTCCATGAAGGGATGGTTTCTCCAGCGTGTCCCCTGCCCCCACTCCCAGCTGGGGGAACAGGCGCTTACCTGCACCAATCTCCATGGAAGCAGAAGCCTTGCTGGAAGTACTTGCAGACCCGGGACATCTTTCTGTCGTGAGCAAAGTGGCAGCTTGACCCCCCAGCGACAGGTTTTGAGTCATGCCCAGCCCCGTTTTAGTTCCTGCCCTTGTGATCCTTACAGGAAGAGGCTATGTGATACAGTGAGAAGAACACAGCCTCTGGAATTGGTCCCGTGTGCAAATCCTGACCCCACCAGGGAGCCTTAGGTGAGTAATTCACCTTCTCTAAAGCTTGGTTTCCTCACTCTTAAAAAATTGGGTAACAATGCCTACCCCTCACAGGGTTATTGCAAGGGTTTTTAAGATTTTGCATAATGCATATAGCAGGCACTCAGTAAATCACAGTGATTACTATCACTTCCTCCGAGCATAGAGTCTTGTGGTTTCTGGAGTCAGAATTCTGGGTTCAAATTCTACTATCAGGGCTGGCTTCATGGGCGTGGACCTGTACAGTCACGCAGGAGCCCCATGCTTGCATTAATGCTCTGCTGTTGCTGTCTTGAAATTACTAATAATTTTTGGCTGGGCGTAGTAGCTCACACTGGTAATCCCAGCACTTTGGGAGGCCGAGGCAAGAGGATTGCTTGAGCCCAGGAGCTCAAGGTTGCAGTGAGCTGTCATTGCACTGCTGCACCCCAGTTTGGGTGACAGAGTGAGGCCCTGACTCTAATAAAATTTTTAAAAATAATTTTTGAACAGGGGGCCCCTTATTTTAATTTTGTGCCAGGTCCCACAAATTATATAGCCAGTTCTGCCACTACTTCTTGGTTATGGGAGCTTGGACAAGTTGTTTAACCTTTCCATGCCTCAGGTTTCTTATTTGTAAAATGGGGATAATAATAGTACCTCCTTCATGGGGTGATAGAAAACTTAAATGAGACAATGTACACAAGTACCTGGCACCCAGCAAGCACACAATACATGTCAGCTGTTATGGTCACTCCTGTCTTCATCACCATAACCATGCAGGGACTTTGGCAGGTCAGGGCAGGAGGTGGAGAAGGTGGGAGGAGGATGAGTTGGGCAGATGTTCAGTGAGAGTCTAAGTGTCCAGGCCTGGGCCACGGGTCTGGGACAGGTACAAGGTAGAGAGGAACTCTGCTCTTGTCATGCCCTGCCTTACCTGGAGGGGGAATGAGCCCACAAGTGGCCAGGGCAGGAAAAGGAGCCAGACTCTAGTCCCATGAGAACAGACTGGTCCAGCCCAAGCCGAGGGTCTGCTGTAGAGTGGCTCACACCTTTTCCCCAGAGAGTGCCCAAGGGCAAGGCACTGGCCAAGAAGCAGGCAGAGGAAGGGAGATTGGTGATGGGTACCTAGTCTTGTTGGTGAAGGTGCCAGGTGATCAGTCACATGTCCTTCGTTCATAACAGTGTGTGGAGCCCCTGCTTGATGACTCGGAACCAGCCTATGGAGCTTATTCCCAGGTGAGGGAGGCAAGAACCAAGAAACCAGGGCCAGGACTAGGGGCAGGTGAGTGAGGCACTCGCCTTGGACACAAAATCTCAGGGGATGCAAAAAAAACCCTAACTACATAGGAGAAACAATATTTTAGGGCAATGTTTTAAAAGATCAAAATTCATGCAAAAAATCTGTGATGAACAAAATATCAAACTTTTAAATAAAGGCAAGATCCAGGCCAGGCACGGTGGCTCACGCCTGTAATCCTAACACTCTGGGAGGCCAAGGCGGGAGGATCGCTTGAGCTCAGGAGTTCGAGACCAGCCTGAGCAAGACCCCGTCTCTATAAAAGAAAAAAAAAATCTAAAAAAAAAAAAAAAATTAAAAATTAAAAAAGAAGAAAAAAGAAAGGCAGCATCCAACTGCTCATGACTCACCTCACTTGCCTCCTCCTAGTCCAGACCCTGCAGCAAGGGCACAAATAACCAAGACAAATGCAGATCATGACAGGGGCTCTGGCAGAAATAGACAGGCAATAGCGAGAGAGTGGCTGGCAGGTGGGGGCCTACTTTAGACAGGTGGTCAGGAAAGGTGACCACCTTTGAGGAGGTGCTAGCAATAATAATCATTATTACAATTATTATGTTACAGAATAATACACTTACAATAATCATCATCATCATCATCATCATAATTGTTATTTTTACAAGAGCTGTTGAGAAACAGAGGTGTCAGTGTAAGGTCATTAAACAGTAATTTGTGATAACTATATAATTTTTGGCATTGATCAGAGGAAATTCAAAGAATTGAGTGCCCTTACTACAACAAGGTATCGTTCATTCCCATCCACTTATTTATGTGAACATGATTTCCAAGTGCTTCCATGTATAAAGATTAAAAATAAAAATTGACCAGCCTGGGCAATATAGCAAGACCCTGTCTCTATAAAAAATAATTTAAAAATTAGCTGGGCGTAGTGGTGCATGCCTATGGTCCCAGCTACTCAGGAGGCTGAGGCAGGAGGATCGCTTGAGCCCAGGAGTTTGAGGCTGCAGTGAGCTATGATCAGGCCACTGCACTTCAGCCTGGGAGACAGAGTAAGACCCTATCTCTCAAAAAAAAAAAAAAAGAAAGAAAGAAATTGAGTTGATGTTGAACCCTGTCTCATTCTACCAATAAGTAATATCTATCCATAAATACATGTGCTTTTTGGGGAAAAAGGGGGAAAAAAACCCAACCATCCCATCTATCCCAGGAGAAAATTTTCTAAAGAAAAATTTGTTATTTAATAATTAACTGAAGTGTGTAATATATTTAAGTTGCTTCGATCAACTGAGAACTACTACTAATTAAATCTAAACAAAAATTATATTTGTGGTTCACAGATATTTTCGTTGCAGGAACATATATTGTGATCAGTAAAAGACTTAGGAGAATAAAAATATATTAGGATAAAACTCTGTGGGGAAGCAGAATAGTCATTCAAGGAGAAAAGGGAATTATGTGCAACTATAACTATCTGTTTGTTTTTTTAAATGGATGACATTATATGTTAAATCTCCATGGTGTTTAGATGCCACTGGATACCTTTAAAAGATGATGTACTTATTCAAATCCACTGTTTTTCTGCCAAGCAGCCTGAAATACCTCGGAGTGAGATTCTACACGGAGCTACAGCCTGCGCCAGCCGGGTGGCACCCCACGGCTATCGCCAGCCTTGTGACCTCTCTCACTTCATGGCTTGGGAGAATTGAGAAGCTCCCACAGGAAGATCAAGGGCAAATGCTTGTGGGCTGAGGACTTTGTAGGCATCCCTCAAAATCTTGGCTGAAGTGCCAGCCTTGAAAAAGAAAGATTCAGAGATGGTGAAAGTCATTTGGTTAAGTAATGTAACTTCTCTTTAAAAACAACTTTTAAAAATCTCTTTTGGAATTAAAAAAAAAGTAACCATTTGATTGTATAATAAAATTGGAATATTTTTAATATATTAGAAATTATAAACTTTGCAACAATTTGTGTTTATGATGAAGAGCATCAGATAACTTAGAGTCTTGAGGAGATACATGGCTTTCCAACTTTCTTTTAGGAGGTTTACAGGTAAAAATGTGGGAAGATGCCTGGCCTGGTGAGTGGGTGGGGAGGAGGCTGGGTTGGAGTAGGGACTAGATCAGTGAGTGACAGCCAAAGTTAGGGAGGGCTTAGGGGTGGTGGGGGTACAGGAGGGTGTGGAGGTGAGACAGTCACCTTGGAAGGGGAGGTGAGCCCTGAGAGGAGGAGTCAGTAACCCTCAGAACAAAGGGCCTGAAGGTCTCTGTCCCCAGTCCCCCAAGGCAGGGATGTGCTGGGAAAGCCTTGCCTTTCCCTAAAGGCCACTGTGAGGCCGACCTCCAGGACTGCCTAGAAAAGCCACCACACTAGCTCCTTCACAAGCCCAAGAAGTCCAGCAACAGAGCTCTCCCAGTGTGTCTAGAGGGACTGTCAGCCCATTAGATAAGCCACAGAAAAGAGGGATAGGGGCTTTGTTATCAAATCAATCTGAGAATCTCTTCCTTCTATATTTTCTTAGAGGCATATTGCTGTATAGTGTTCATTGCACATGAACATGTTAAAGGCTCTGATAAGTCCTGCAAAGGTTAATTTGATTTAACCTAGCATTGTTTAAGCTAGTCCTTTTTGTTGTTGTTTTGGCCCTCCACCCAGACACCTGTTAACATACCAATAAAACACATTTTGTGTTTGGGGAAATGTCTAATTAGTTCATTTGATGCTCAAAACAAGCCTTAAAAGCCAGGAGTCATTTTTCCTCTTTTCAAAACCTGAGGCTCAGACAGATAAAGTAACTAGCCTGAGACTCGGAACAAGAGCTAAGACTATAACCCAGGTGTCCTCACTCAGCCTAATAACTCTCTAGTTAACCAACATTGACTTGTTGAGGTAAGGGCTGCTGGATTGGGGGAATTTCTCAAGCCAAGTTCTGAGGCCAAAGAACTTTGGTGGGGACAAAGCAGCCAGAGGCAACAGGTAGGGCAGGGCTGTGGGGGCAGCCAAAAGGGCTTGGTTGCTGGGAGAGCCCAGGAGGGGGTTAGGGCAGTGGAGCCCTGAGCAGCGAGGCTGGGGAGTCAGGACTGGACTGTGGGGGGCAGGAAGGGGCTGAGAAGGGTGTGGCTGGGCACAGGCAAGGTGGAGTCTGCCGAATTTGCCCTCGACCAGGGTTTTTACAACTCGACAGCCCAAGCTTAGTCTAGGCTGCTACCTTCCTGCCCCAGCTAGGGAAGCAACAATTGAAAATCTCCTCTAATAAACATCCTCTTCTTTTTTTTGCTTCCCTCTTCCTACCTGGCTGCCTTTCTTCCCAGCTTGGGAAAGCCACTTTACACTGAGACCCCAAGGTCCACAATTATCCCTCCTTTACCCAGGCTTCAGTTTTCTTTGGAGAACTAATCTCTTCCAGCTGTTGGCAAAATGAATTTGTGCTAAGGTATGATCTGATGGAGGGCCTAGTGAGCCAGCATGTCCTGCCACAGGCCAGCATACCCAGAGGAACAACTCTAATGGTGTGACATTCAACCTGAAGTGTTTCGTCCAAACATTTATACCTGGTACTGTGCTAAGTGCTGGGGCTACAAAGGTGACCAGGAGGAGACTAGATCCCACCTACATGGAGCTGTTCGGTGTTTCCGGGCAAGAGAAACCTTTGTTGGGTGAAAGAAAAAGAAGGCAAGTGGAGAATCCTGTGCTAAATGGCCAGACCCTGAGCTAGCCCTGAATCAGCTGGGCAGCTTTGGCATGTCTCCCCCTCTAGACCATAAGGTGGTGGGAGATGATCTCTAGGCCTTTCCGACTTTGGGGAAGGGGACAAAGAAGCCCCTCCTCCCCAGATGCACCCCAAATTCTTAGAGACTGGGCTTACAGTAGCCAGGCCAAACCCCAAAGAGTTTTTTCCCACCGTCCCTGTGTTCCCCTGGGACCCGAACCCCTACCTGCACTGCCACCGGGAGTGGGAGCTGCTCTCCCCACCATGGCCACTGTCATCCAGCCCTGCATGGTCCATCCCAGCTGCAGCCCGTAGTGAGAACCAGACAGGGCTGCCCTGGTGCTCCTTTATGCCACCCTGCGGGGCAGGGCCAAAGGGAGGAGGGGCTCCGCAGCCAGGCCCGCCCCTTCCCATTGCCCCATGCCTGCCGGGTGAGGGATAGAAGATGGAGACTGACGGTTGGGAGGCTGAGGGTTCGAGGTGTCCGATCCAGGCTCCAGGGATGAGGGTGGGGTATGAAGGCCTTCAAGGATGTTTCGGTGATTATTGGAGGGAATTGGGGGATGGATTAAAGACTTTAAAGGTCTGGGAAGGCAGGGTGACTTGGGAGGGGGCCATGAGCACCTGGGACCTAGGACTCAGGACCTGGGATGCTGGAGTCCTAGGGCTGGAGAAGTATCTTATGTTGTCTGAGGGGATTTATTTTATTTTATTAATGTTTTTCTTCTACGACAGCGATCTTAGAATTTTATTTATTTATTTTTAAGAGGCGTGGTCTTATTGTGTTGCCTAGGCTGGTTTCGAACTCCTGGGCTCAAGCAATCCTGCCTCAGCTTCCTGAGTAGCTGGGACTATTGGCAATGGCCACTGTGCCCAGCTTGAGGGTATTTATAACTGAGGAAGCCACATAGAAGCTTGCTGCAACCCCAGAGCTGCGTGACCCTGCATTTGGGGTGGAGAGATTGGAGGGCAGGCTGGGAGATGCTGTGAGCTGGGCATGGGGCACAGGAAGGCTGATCCAAACAGGCCATGTAGTAGACAGATCAAGGAGGCTTGGGACATGTCCCAGGCCCAAGATATTCTTTCTACAAAAAGTCACTGTTGCCTGATCTGTGTTTGTCAATGAATCCAGCTCACTATGCTGGTCACAGGAAACTAGAATAGTGTTGATGCCCCAGCAAAGGCCACTATAAGAGGCATGGCCAGGAAGGTGCTTGCCTGAGGCTCTGTCCAAACTGGATGGTAGCAAATCAGCCAGTCAGAGCCTCTTCCTTGGGTGGTGAGAATTCCTTGTGTATTCAGAGTAGGTGGGTCACTTGGCCTGGGGCTAACCTTGAGTGACCCTGAGACTGTGTCCCTATTCCTCAGGAGGCCTGTGGAAATGCCTGGTGGGAGTGGCCCTAAGGCCACCTTCCCATACGTTCTCGAATAGGGCCTTCAGATAGATGCTGCATGCCTCTTCTTCGCAAGACCCTGGGGCCTGGCTCATACGTTCCTGGCCCCAAGAAACAGGCTTGACAGAGCATAGGATATTCTGGCATTTACTCTTGCCAGAATACCCCTGCCCCCCATGGCAACTCTGTCCCCCACACCTGGTCCTGAGAGCAGCATAGCCGCTGGGGGTTGGGCCCTGAGGGAGTGTTGGTCTTGGGGTCTCCCTCATCCCTGGGATGGAGATGCTGAGCAGTCCTGTGGGGCACAGGAACGTTGTTCCTGGCTGATAAGCCTCCAGGTGTGGCAATTGGGCTGCCTGGAGGCTCTGTGAGCTGGTAATATACTTTTATAACTCCTTTTTCCAGGTAAACAATCTGTTGTCTTAAGTTGTTTGCAGCCAAGAAAACTGATTATCTGATAGAGTTGTTGTGAGGATGAAATGAGGTCACAGATGAAGACCGCTTGGCACAGGGCCTGACACTAAGCTCAATAAGAGCTCACAGCGGGGGAAGAATGATGGGCTGGGAGCCAGGGGACCTGATGTGACCTTGGACAGGGCACTCCTGGGCCTTGGCCTCAGTCTCTTCTACATAATATGTGCCTGAGGAGATGGGGAGGTTAGGGAAAGGGGACGATGACTTCTAAGGGCCCTTCCAGCTCTATTTCTAAGACCCCCAACCCCCTCAATTCCCATCTTACTCCTCCAAAGCCCATGCTTTCTCCACTGCCCCATGTGGGAGGGAAGTTGGGAAAGTTAAAAAATATCAAATAAGAGGAATTCACTTAAAAGTTAAAGGAGAGATCTTTAAATTGAATTTTAACAACTTTCTATGTTTATCAGTAAGTTGAAACACTAGATTGGGAAAACAATAGTCCTGGGCATTTTTGTTATGTATTTCACTTTTGCTGAATCAAAATTATTTTAAAAAATTTTTATAGGTATTGCCAATATGCCCTCCATGAAGGCTGTGCCAGTTTACAATCCTACCAACAGTAGGAGTGTCTGTTCCTGCACACTCTTGCCAACACAACGTTGTCAAACTTTTTAGTATTTAATTTGGTAAGTAAAAAAACAGTATCTCATTGTAGTTTTAATTTACATTTTTCTTATTATAATTGAGGTTAAGCATCTTTTCAAATGTTTAAGAGGCATTTCCTTTTATGTTCATGTCCTTTGCTCATTTTTCTATTGGGTTGACATTTTACTCATTGATTTATAAGTGCTCTTTATATGTTAAGGAAATTAGCCCATTGTCTGATTATGCCACAGTTTGTATAGTTGGTTTAGAATTTTTTCTTTATGGTATTTTATTCAGGCAGAAATTTAAAAAATGCATATGTTGCAAAATTTTTTCATTTTTTTAATCTTATAGACTCTAATTTCAGGTATACTAGAAAGGTCTATCCACTCCAAAATTACATAAAAATTTTTTTCATGTGTTTCTTCTAGGTTCTTTTCTTTACATTGTATTCGTATGTCAAGTTTATCCATTTTCCTATTGATGAATGTTTTTGTTGTTTCCAAGTTTTTGCTATTGCTGTGATGAACATGTACATGAGTCTTGGTGTAATTTGGTGGGTTTCACTCTGGGTTATTGTCTCAGGTTGGCTTCTCTAGGAAATAGATTTGGAGGTTTACTTGCAGGACACTTCCTGGGGAATGCTCTTTGGAACAACACCTGTAAGGAATTGAAGGAAGCAGGATTGAGTAGAGGGAGAAGTTAGACTGCAAAACATAGTTACAAGAGAAGCCTCAGCTCTGAAGCTAGGATGATCCTTTCAGTTGTCCCAAAATGGGGCAAGAAGGCTTGGCCTTCATGCTCCCATGTTGGACACAGGCTGGCCCTGAGGAGGGAGTGTGCATATCACTGGGTGAGGCAGCCTCCCTTGGTAAGGGCAATTCACTGAGAGGGACTCAGCTGTGAGCTCAGCAGCTGATACTCCCAGCAGCTGTGGAAATTAGCACCTGGGTCCTGAGAGGTGGGATCTGGGTGGTGCCCCACAGCATCCACAGGAGCATCTTAATAGGAAACTGCAGGGTAACAGAGTGTGTGCATTTTTAAGTTTACTAGATTTTGCCCAATTGTTTTTCAAATTGATTGTACAGTACCAACTTCTCCCTTCTGCAGTATACGAGAATTTTCACTGCTTTCTTCCTTTCCACATTTTCTGTATTCTGGCTTCCCTGTGCTATTTTCTGGATAATTTCTACAGATCCTTCTTGAGGAGCAAAAATGATCTCTGGCTGTGTCTAATCTGTTTTTTTTTTTTTAAACTCATTGAGGGTTATTTTTTCTTTTTATGGATGTTCCAGACATTCCTTTTAAAATTTTTTTCCCTCTTAAAAAGTAAATTCTTCCTTTCTTATGTTTTGATTTCTTGCTTATATTTCTTAATAATATAAAATATTTATTTCCTATACAGTAGTCAATATGTACATATTTTTTGAAGTTCTGGGGCTCTAATTTCACTGGTTGTTATGTCTATTTATCTTCATTCAGGCTTGTTCTTCATATCTGTAATTTCGTGGGAATTCTGTACTGGCTGTCACTGTCCTCCAGAAAGGTTTTGCATCTGCTTCTGCCAGGCTTCCCAGGGATATTACCAGCCCAGGACTCCTTTTCTTTTCCTTTCTTTTTTTAAAAATTTATTCTGAAACTTTTTATTTCAGAATAGTTTTAGGTTTATAGAATCATTGCAAAGATAGTACCTTCTAATTCTCTGAAGATTGCCTTCTTTTTATGCTTGATTCATTTGTCCTGAGCATCATTAAAAAGAGACCAGGTGACCAACAATTGTCCTCAAGGCTTTGCTCCTAGGGGAAAAGCAGAGATGCTAAGGCTGTGGATGGAATACTGGGCATGCCTCTTCCTAGCTGAGTGACCACAGGCACACTCCCTGATCCCTCATTGTGCTTCCTTGCCTGTAAAATGGCAGGTGATCATTTTTGCCTTAGAGGGTTGCGGTAAGGATTAGAGGTGATGCACAGCACACAATAGCTGCTTAAAAAACAATAGCAATTAGTGATAGTAATAACAGGGGCCAGAGTGACACGATGCCCTTTGCAGTACCAGAAGCCAGGTAACAACTGAAAACTGGTCCTTAGCTTCAACTCTCTGAACTGAGTGAGATCTATTAAATAGTTATTCAGTATCCTGTATTCTCGCCTCTTCAGTGCTGGGAAGAGGACGGGCCTTTAACTGAGACATAGCCTTTGACTATTTTTCTCCCTTTTGATGGTGTAGGAAAGGATAGGGAGGTGAGAAAAATAAGCCACGTAAACCAGAAAATTCCATTATAAGCATGGCTACCAATATCAGAGATGCCCGTTCCAAGCATTCCTGCTCTGCCTCCTCCTTTTTTCTTCCTGTTGCCCCGGGTCAGTCACTCTCCTGGCTGAGAAGAACCATATGAGACCTGAGAGTTCAGATTGTTCTGGCCAGCTGACCAGCAAAGAGAGGAAAAATGGAGGCAAGTGTCATACATGACCATCACCTTAAGCTGTGAGCCTGCCTGGGATCCCTCACCTTGGGGTTGGTGTTTGTACTTTGTGCGAGTTGCCTGCTGGCTCTTGGCTCATTTTCTACCCTTCCTTATGCTCCCCTATACTGCAGGGGCAGGGAGTCTGCAAACCACATTTCCTAGACTGCTTTACAGTTAGTCCCCCACACCCTCCAACGGGAGGTTTAGGTAACAGACTAAAAGAAGAAAGGAAGGACTCCACCCCTACCCCAAACTCTGATGGTACATCTGGCAGGAATGACTAGCTGAGTTCAGGCTGCAGGCTTCTTGCTTAAGTGGTGAGGGTCCAGGGGCAGCAGCAGTGGTGGTGGCCGTGTGCACTCTGGCAGTCCTTATGTATGGTGTGCTTTGTGAACTCTGGCTCCAGCAGTCTGGGTTTCTGCAGTGTCAGTGGGTGTTGTAGCACTGGTGGCCCCTGAATGATTCTACTTTCCCATCTAGCCCTGGAGGTGAGATTGGCTTCCTGCAGTTGCTCATCTCTGGATGACTTTGATTCCTCCCTATTGATCTTTCAGTACTTTCAATGTTTTTATAACAATCCCCTGTAGTAAATTCCCCACTTGGAAATATTTAGCAGTGGTTTTGTTTTCCTGACTAGACAAACACATACCCCCTTACATACCCTGACCTGGCCTCACGCTGCAGACAACCCTTGCTGCCAGGGCTGGGTTCAGCTGGAGCCCGTGAAGATGGCACCACTGGAAGTAAAGGAAACTGGGGTGTTGGCTAAGGAGAGGAAAGCTCTGACCTCTTGCGGGGATGATAAACTGGCTTTGTTGATCGAGTCCTGCGTACCATGTGGCCTGCCCAGGGCACGCTGCCTCCTCCAGGGACCTTCCGTGTACCTCCCAGACCCCTGCACACTCCGCCCTGAGTGCCAGGGCACCACACAGCCTTTTCTGAGTGTGCGCCTTTCTCCCCCTCATACCTCAAATTCTGTCTGTAGGGTAGGGATAGCATTTTCTCAGTCCTCCACAGCCCCTGCTGACTGACAAGTGGTGAGCAGAGCCAGGAGGTGAGGGGAAGGACCCACAGCACCCCAAAGCCTTGTCTGCTCAACCACACTTCCCCTCCATGCACTGGATATGGAGGGGGAGGAATCCAATCAGGCCCAGGAAGAACATGCAAAGAACTGGGTCAGCTTAAAGTCAACTCTTAAATATTTAATTCCCATTTATTTAAAGTCTCGTCAGTCTGTGTACATTATGTATATTAAAAACACAGGAAGCTGGGGCTCCTAGCAAAAATATACATTTCAATTTTGGAGACTGTTCAGACACTGAGAAGAGCTATATCCTCAGCACCACACCTGGATGGGGTAGGGACACGGCGTGGTGGGGGAAGGGCGGGAGGGGAGGGCAGGCACAGCAGCTCTCCCTTCACAGCCCAGGTTGGAGGGGCAGAGGGAAGAATTGTGCCAGGAAAGTGTGATCCTGGGGCATGGAAGGCCACAGTGCTGGCGGGGCAGACGCAGGGCACCCAGAGCCACAGTCAGATGGAATGGCTCCTTGAGAAGGAGGAGGAGACAGGACCCAGGAAGCCTGGGCTTTAACCCCAGCATTCCTACCACCTTGCTCTGAGACCCTAGTCAGTCCCTCACCTGCAGCCTGGGTGGGCTCTCTGCCTTCCTGCTCAGAAGCGGCACTCCAGGTTGTGCTTTGGCCCCTCCTTTGAGGCAAGTACACCTCCCCCTGGGAGCAGGGGAGGACAGGGGCCAAAGGTGTGGGACTGCACTTGGGAGGTAAGGTCCCTGGTCACCAGAAGCCATGTAGGGAGAATTTCAGGTGATCAGCCGGGCTGAATATAGGGGAAGAGGAGGGCAGCAGAGCTGTCGACACAAAGGACATCAGAACGAACAGGATCGGTTTATCCCTGGCAGCTCCTGCTGTGAGTGGGTGCTGGGCTGACTCAGCAGAACACCCCTGCCCACCCAGAGACCCGGCCCAGCCCTGGGGAAAGGGGTGCAGCTCTGCCTCTCTCTCTGGGCACTCACTGAGGGGAGGGGAGGGGAGGAGAAGGGAGGATGAAGGGCACAGAACCTGCAGGTAAAGTGATTTCAGTGCTTGCAGTGTGGGCTGGAGTCGCAGCTCCAGGGAGTGTGTGGGGCCTGAGCTACAGCTGAGCTGGCTAGAGAAAAGAGGGTTGCATTTGAGGCCAGGGCCTGGCAATAGGGGTTGACACAATGTGGGCAGCTGCTAAAGGGTGGGGGGAGTGGGGTGCTGATGGAGGGCCTGCCCTAAGCTCTCCCTGGCCTCTGACCCCAGGACTCAGAATCCCAGTCCTGGGGGCAGAATTAAGTGTGCTGTTTCCTCCAACCACCAACCTCCACCTCCCTCCCTTGAGACTTATTCCTCTTCAATGGGGGTGCAGGGTCTCCCCACCTGGAGGGAACCCTGCCTCCTTCTAGGCTCAGTGGGTGCCCCACAACAGCCAGCGCAGGGGGCCATCAGCGACATTGGCCTGGAAAACCAGTGTGAAGAATGGAAGGATGCTGGGTGTCAGCAGGGCTGGGGTATGCTGCTACAGTAGGGCTGGTTGGGTCGGGCAGGGGGGCAGCATCAGAGGGGCAGCGACAATCTGGGGGAGGTGTCAGCTCTTTGTCTAGGCCCCCTGCCCACTGTCCTTCACAGCAGGGACCCCATGACTACAGTCTGCTGCTGCAGTCAGTCCAGGCCATGCTCGGCTTCCCTGGGAAGCCAGGGCCAGAGAGCTTAGTGTTTCTTTGGATGGCTCAAGTCTTGCTCTGAAGACAGGAGACAGAAGTGAGGCCCTAAGCCTGCAGGTGCAGGGACAGGGCAGATGGCAGGCCCCACTCCCTTCTGCTCCTGGGGAAAGGGTACGCAAAAGCAGAGGTCCTGTTCTATGCTGCTGGTGAAATAATAGAAACCGTCTCACAGAATGAGAAAGAGGGACAGACATGGGGATGGGGAGAGAGAAAGGGAGGGCAAGGGAGGAAGGAAGAGGGAAACCTATAGAAAAAGGAAGAAAAAGGGCAAGGGAAATTAGAAGAGAAAGAACAACTGGGAAAGAGGGGGACCACAAAGACAGGAAGAATTGGCGTGAGGAAGGGAGAGGGAGAAAGGGAACACAGGGAGCCAGAGGCCGAGTGTGTCTGAGCACAAGTTTGTGATTCTGCTGCTCCAGGCCAAGCCGTGTGCTCATGGGCTGGTCAATGGAAAAGTCACATGGGGGACCCCTCCGTGCTGGCCCCATTGGAGCCTGCAGGGAGGCCTGGACACTGCCCCTCAGTACATGTCCTTGTAGATCTCCTGGAGCAGGGGGTGCAGTGAGGTCTCGGTCTCAGTCTTCTTGATCCGCTGCATCATCTGGGCGTGCTCGGTGACCAGCTGCCGCAGGTCAGCCATCTTTTGCAGCAGCTTGGGGAAGAGGTACTGGGCGTCGGGGTGGTTGGCCTGCAGGTGAAACTCGAGGGCACGCAGGATGGTATCCTGGATGGCCTCCACCTGTGGCACATTCATGAGGCCTGGCCGGTCTGTGGGGACATGGGGCACATGAGGGGCTCAGAAAGAAAGAGGAGCTCCCCTAACCCCACCCGGCATGGTGACTTGGCCCAGGGGACAGCAGGCCTCCTTGGCTGTGACAGACCAAGCCCTGTCCTGTCAGTGATGGCTCCACTGAGTGTTACAGTCCCTCTGCCCCCGGTCTTGGCCCACTTCTTTTGTTTTTGCCAATAGTTTTTTCCCTCTGATTAGGCAGCATAGTATCGTCGTTAAGAGACTTGATGCCTGGACTCAAACCCTGTGTTTACCACAGACTATGGATGAGGCTATGGGCAGGTCACCTGGCTTCTCTGGGCTTCAGTTTCCTCATCTGTAAAATGGGGATAGTAAAAATACCTCTTCTACAGGGTTGTTGTGAGATCAAATGAGTTATAAGCAATGAAAAGGAACTAGAACAGTCCCTATGCCACTGTTAGTTGGCATGGTTATTACTGTATTTATTGTGTCATAACTTGAAAAACGCATGGGAAATATGGAAAATTTTTCCACTACTCAGAAATAGCGCCCATTAGGTAGTCTATTTCTTTGTAGTCTTTTTTCTATCGCTACCTCCACCTACTGACGTAACGAGATGGAGCTGATCCTGCATGTCCACGCAGTTCCTTGCATGTTCCACTGCTATCATCACATGGATACTTCCTCATGCTGTCTGAACTCAGGCATGGTGCCCTGCAGGGAGGGCCAACCCCCAGGAGGACTGGCTGTGTGGGGCTGGCCCACCTGCCCTCCCTCACTCACCTCCACACAGAATAATGGCTGCGATGAACAGGGCCAGGTCACTGTCGTCAAGTTCCAGGGCATTGAACTTGACGGCAAACTCGAACTTGGGCTCAATGATGTCACCAAAGGGCTTGCGGAGGCTTCGCAGGAACTCACGAGTGACAAAGCCGCTGCCGTTGGCCACCAGTAGCCCATCCTTGTTGACAATGGAGGCCAGCATGGCGAAGATGGCCTCATGTACACCGTACTTGAGAAGGGTCACCTGGTCGTTGAGGAAGAGGCTGCTGAAGCTGGGGATGCTCTTGGCAAACTCGGTGAGCTCCCGCACGGTCTCCACAGTGGTGCACTGGCAGCGGTAGAAGACGTGCACGCTGATCTCCTTGTAGGGTGGTGGGCCACTCACCAGCTGCTTCCACACAAGGCCCTTCTCTGCCTGCCACAATGTCTCGATGTCGTGGATCACAAAGGGCTGAAAACCAGGCCCTGTTAGAGGTAAGGCCTCAGGGGACCCCCGCCCTGTGCTCCCCACAGCCCCTTCCGGTACCATGAAGTTAGGGGAGGGAGGAGGCCTGGCTCTCCCTGGAGTCAGGCAGGCAGCAGTAGGGCCCAGAGCCCAGGATGCTGCCAGGCCAAGCAGCGACACTCACCGCCGTGTGGCTGGCTTTGCCGGTGAGGATGCTGCGGGCCTTCTTTTTGGTCATGTTGAAGTTTTTCAGGTAGGCATTGTAGATGTGCTTGGAGAAGGCCTTCAGGTCAGCCACCTGTGGGTTGTGCTGGCTCCCCTCACTTGCTGTCAGCCCTGCCACCAGCTTCCTCTTCTCAGCCTCTGGCATCCGGCCAAAGCGGATGGCTGCACAGGGAGCAGGGACAGTCAAGGAGCCCAGGCAGGGGCTCACACCTCTAACCTTCCCATCCCTCTACAGGTGCAGGGCCCAAAGGCGGACATATCCTTTTTGAGCCAGGGTCCTGAGAAGCTCTAGAGTCAGCAAGGTGGGAATGTTGGGGTAGCCCCCGAGAATGCAAACTCCATGAGGGCACAGATTTTGTCTGTCCAGGTCACAGTGCCCAGCACACAAGGGCCCTAATTAACACACTGACTGCCACACTAGAAAAAAATTTTTTTTTTCTTGGAGCCACGGTGTTTTATTACAAAAATAGAATAAAAACTTCGAAAACGAAACAATTCTTTCTAATTTAATGAAAAACGTGTTATTTTTTATTGTTTCCTGTGCATGAGTTATGTGCAAATAAATTGTCAATATTAATTGTAACAATAAGAACATCAACAAGCAAGATTTTCATAAACCAACTGCAGTTACAGATGCTTCACAAGGCCCCGGGCTCAAAACTAATGTGAGTTAAATACAACTCACGTGGCAGTTAATGTGTAAGTCTAGCACTCGCTGAGAGGCAGGCAGTGTAGTTGGATGACAGAATTTGGTGACAAAGGCCTGTGACTGAGTTCCAGCTCTGTAGCCTACTAGCGGTGCTTGGGCAGCTACTTCACTTTCTTTTAATCAGAAATGGCCATATCCTTAAACTTACGGTTGATATTATACAGAATCACAAGCCAAATGTATATGTAAGAGCAGGATGAGTCTTCTCTCCAGTAAGACAAGGGAGGTTCAGTCAGCCTGGATTCTAGGAACTTAACCACCAAGATGGGTAGGGAGATACAGATAGGGAGGATCAACCCAGATCCAGACCCCACCACGAGATCCAATGAGGGTTTGGTCTGCACCTCTAGATCAAGACGTAGCACTGGGAAAAGTTTGGCCAAACAGCTGACCTATCCATAGAGATAAGTAAACAAGAGGCTCTCCTCTGTTCTCTGGGTCCAATCCAGAGGGGTACAGAGGGGGTGGCTGGGTTTTGCAATATCTTACCCTAAAGGTCTGAAGACTCCGTGGAGGCCTGGAGCACAGGGCAGAGAAGGCTCTGTCCCCTGGGAGCAGCTGGCCTCTAAGAAACTCCTGCCTAGCTCCTGGCAACTGACATATGTGGTCACTTACTAGTGACTGCCCCAATCTTGGGGCCCCTGGTGGGTGCTGGGCAGTCTGGGGAAGTGGCAGGTCTTAGGCTCCAAGACCCAGGGTCCAGATCAGCAAAGTCAACAGCAGACACCCACAGTGCTTACTAGGTGCCAGGCCCTGCTCTGAGGCTGCCTCCTCTGGGCTGCACTGGCTGCTCCCTGAACCTGGGTTCAGGCCGTGTGGAGCCAGCACCCCTGCGACTTGCCCTGGTTACTCTCACCATTGTGCGACATGCCCAGTGCCAGGCATTTCTGGAACCGGCAGTACTGGCACTTGTTGCGGTTCTTCTTCTGGATCTTGCAGCTCCGCGCACACTTCTCGTACTCCAGCTTCATGCGGATTGTCCGACGGAAGAAGCCCTGCAGTACCGAGGACAGGTGAGGAGAGAGGTTGGGAATCCTGCTCTGCCCACTGGGTCATGCCAAAGGGCCTAATTATCATAAAGATGTAAAAATTCCTGATATTTGGAAGTAGTGGGAAATTTTGGGGGAGGGGAGATGGATAAGGAAAGTAAATAACTCTAAAACTTCTAAAATAATTAAAATACTTTTTAATTACTTATTTTAAATGCCTAAACAAGTCTTAAAGCTTCTTTGTTAGTTTGGTAACATAAAACTGTATCATGATTAACTTGATTTATTCATAAATGTATTTGGTTCTGTGTATCTTCTAGGTGGTTGTTTAATAAAATAATTTGTGAAATTTTGATGGTGTGAAGTTAGGAGGAAGGACTCAGAAGGATCACTGGAAAAAGAAATGTCATGCTTCCTTTTTTCTCAAAAAGCCCCCTTCAAGCCTTGAGACATAGGAAACTCTGACCTCAGGTAGGAAGATGGCTCAGCCCAAGACCCTCATTCTGTCCTGCCTGCCTTCTGGAGCCTGGTCCCCAGGGGGCGCCAGCCACCCACAGAGCCCAAGTGAGTGCCTGCGTCAGCCCTGCAGGTGCCCAGCAGGGCAGGCCTGACAAGGGAACCCCTCCTCTCCTGCAGGGCCCAGGGCTGAGGCCTGGAATAGGCCCAAGAGCCTGGCTGCCTACTGGGCATGAATTCTGCAGTAGGTACTGTCAGGGCCCCACCCCTGGCCACGGAAAGCCTTTGTGGTAGGTCAACTCCCCATGTGACCATGACCCCAGTGGCCAGCCACCGCCCCCGCTCCACAGTCCATACCTTGCACCCCTCGCATGCATGAACACCATAGTGGAAGCCCGATGCCTTGTCCCCGCACACCCGGCACTCCATGTTGAGGCTGCCACATGAGGCCCCATCACAGCCCATCTGCAGCTGGTCCAGCAGCGAGGGTGGCGAGGAGCTCTGGGAGAGGTCTGCGGACACACGACGGAGGGGTGGCTTCACACTCTGCTAGGCCTGGGAGCCAGGGGCAGGAAGAGCCCCACAGTTCTCGGCTCAGCCACTTAAGAGCTGTGTGGCATCAGGGAGTCAACCTGAGGACCAGTTTCTTCACCTAGAACATCTGGTTTAATGACAGCTTCTCTGGGAGGAGAGGCAAAGAGTCTCCAAAGCATTTCCTGCAGAGTCTAACACATAGCAGATGTCCAGTACATGGCAGCTATTACTACCTGGGCTGTCAGAGCCTTGCTGGGCTGAACTCACCGATGGGGAGGAGGTGGGGGGGGGGCTGGCTGTGGTTTGGGAGGAGGGGAGCAAGAGGGCCAAAGCAGACAATCTTTGGACAGTCTTTGGGAAGCAGCTCTCCTGGTTTAGAGGTTGCCACTATGTGGGCCCAGGTAGAGTTGTGTGAAATGTGTTTTGTGGAAATTGCAGAAGTGCGGACCTCTGCACCCCCCAACCCCCTGCAGGAAGTTCTATTGTTGCATGGACTCCAGGAATACAGTAAAGGACCTTTCAAGCAGCACAAATTCCCATGAAACTTCTTGCTTGAGTAGAAGGAGTATAGGCATCAGTCATATTGATTGAGCATCACACTGAATTTCTTCAAATTTTTTCTATTAAATACTAGATGTTTGAACCATGGTGTTGAGAACGTCAGCAAGGAAGGCAGTTGGCTATGGCTATGACTTCAGGATATACGTGCTGTCATATGACTTAGAAAGAAATGCTAGGAAGGAGATTCTTCTGAATCTCTCCTTTGGACATGAGCTCTTCCTGTTGGAAAGGGGACCTGAACTGAACCTCGGTTTCCTCACTTCCAGTCCAGTGCCAGTTTCCTGATCCCACGTACTGCCTGTCCTGCCTCTGCCGTGATGGCCTTCCAATCTCTGCACTCTTTTCTGATGACTGAGCAGGTGCCAAATCTCCAAACCAGAGAATCAGCCAGTTCGAACAGGAGGGGACCTTAGGGAGACCCAAGCCATGGCAATGAACCCAGACTAACATTCTCCAGGCCTGCTGTACTATCTCTCTACAACACGGGCCAAATGACCTCGACTTCCCCACCGCGGTAGTAACCACCACCCCTACCAACCAAAGTGCACTCCATCCCTCCCCCACTTTCCTCTTCCTGTTCCCCCCAGCTCTCCTTTGGGTCCTAGGAGTGGCAACAAGAAAGCCTCCCTCCCCCATCCTGGCCACAGGAGCGGGAGCACAAGAAGCACACACTGCGGCAGAGAGGACCTGGTGGTCTGCTCCCCTCCTGGCTGATAAGTTCAGGGGTGATACAAGTCTCTGGTTCCTAAAACATTCTGTCCTGTCCTGGTGCCTTAGCTCCCAACTTCAGTCATTCCAGGGGGTATAACTGGCCCCTTCAGCCCACAGATGGTGAGAGTAGGCTCCCTTGATCTCTTGGGCCTGAGAAGGGAAAGCTGTGCTCTGGGAAGGTGAAGCCACTTTGGTCTTCTCAGTTGTCTGTCACCATTTGACATATCCTATGTATGTTTACACATTGTTGGGTGCCATCTACTAGATGTAAGAGCCACAAGGGCAGGAAACTTTGTCCACCAGGGCACTGCTGTGGTCCAGCACTGAGAACTGTGCGGGGTGCTGGGCACATAGCAGGCACGAACTAGCTCTCAGCAGAATCAGCAGTCCTCAAGCTGTCTGGGTGTCCTGGCCTCAGCACCAACTGGCTGGTGGGGTTGGGCAGGACCTGCCAATCCTGGAGGCATTATAACAGGGACAATAAAACTCACAGCACTAGTTGTTGGGAGAAAACGAGATACCATGTAACAGAAACCCTTTGTGGAACCTGTACAGATGCTGGGGCAGGGAGTGTTTCCTGTACTTCCTCCTTTAACCGGAGCAGTCTGTGCACATGTTCATTTTGTGGCACTTCTGGTAATCAGTGTTGTTTTTATGGCTTGCATGTCTGCTTCCTCTGCTAGACTCAGCATATCTTTGCTCATGTTCCCTTTGGATCTCAGAGGCCACCACCACCACTGAGTCTTGCCCACAGTGACCAATCACCTCAGATTATTCATATCTCCTGGTGGTGTCTTCCTTGTTCTCCCTCACGGCCCTGGAAGATCGGCAGGTGTCTGGTCATTTGGTTGCTGTTGGCACTGCACGTGGCAATGCCAGCCTCTCCATTCATTCAACAGACATTTGATGAGCACCTGCTGTGTGCAGGGCAGGACCCAGATTCTGCCCTCAAATAGCTGAGATAAGAAAGCGATAAGAAAACTAGAACACAAGATAGAGAGTGGCAACACCAGGGAAGGGGCAAGTAAGTGGTGCAGGATTTTAGAAGGAGCCATCACCTATGCAAATGACTATCAGGGAAGGTGACCACTCCTCTTTCTGGGCTCAAAGAAAGGTGAGCACTCTGGACAACTTCCAAGTTGGCTTCCAGGTGCTCAGAAACAGCAGGCACAGTGGGTGAGAACACAACTCAGGAGCCACGAGGCCCGAGTTCAAATCCCAGTTTCACCATGTCCTAGCTAGTGGTCCTGAGGTAAGAGCCATGTGTCCTGGGCTAAAATCCTAGCTGTGGCCCTCTGGGCCTCAGCTTCCTCCTCTGTAAAATGGAGATGGTAAGAGTATCTCTGAGAGTCATGGTAAAAAATAAAGGAGTTAATATAGAGAAAGGTCTTCGAACTTGGAAGTGCTGTATAAGTATCAGCTGTTAGGATGACACTTATTAGAAAGCTGCAATTCTGCAGTTTCCTGGCTGTGTGCCCCTACAGGCAGGTACCATGCCTCTCCCTTCTTCTGGCTATTCATCCCTCTTCCCCAGCAGCCTCACAGAAACCCAATGTGGTGGTGGGGGATCTCTGCATATGAGGCCAGGAGAACCCCTAGAACAAGACCTACTCTCCTCTAGCCTCTCCTGTCCTGCTGCTGGCCCATGGCCCAGGGGTACTGGGACCTCTGGGAACCCTGGAAAAAGCCAAGATGCCTGAACCCCACTGGCCACTCGAGGTGCCCAGAACTCCGGACTGTGAGGAAAGACTCAGGGCAAGTGTCCCGGAAGGATCCCAGTCGGGAATTAGCTGCTCAGCGGACTGGGGAGAAGCAGGCCCAGGGCAGTGAGGGTCTTTGGGGGAAGTCCCACCCACAAGGGGTAAACATGTGTAAGCTGCCTAACTTGGGAGCAGTCAGGGAGGCCTCTGCAAGGACCCACAGTGGCAGGGTAACGGGGAAAGTGCATTCCCTGCCCTATTTGAGGGGAATAAGAGACCACAAATAACTGACACACAGGCAGAGAGAGGCAGGAGAGATGTGGGGCTGGGCTGGGACAAGAATGTATGTGTCCTACAGGGGAGGTTTTAGGTGGGGTGTGTGTATACTGGGGATACTGATGTGGTATCTGTTGCTGTTGTGGGTGGATTTTCCAAAGGTAAAGGTTCTGTTTCTTCCTGGTTGACCACTTGGCTTAAGGGTTTATCCCCAAATCCTTATCACATCCTACCCAAAAGTAATGATGGCAGAATTCTCCCCATTCTAGCGACCAGGTTCTAAAAGTCCTCCCCCATGGCCTCCTGGTCAGAGGGAGAGCAAGCAGGAGTCCTGATCAAGTGGGAGGCTGGGGTTCCAAGAGGCCCTTCCCACCAGCAGGAGTCCCTGCCTCGGTGCATGCTGGTGGGAGAAATGCCCAGGGCTATCCGCCTGCATGGCTGCTCTCCCTGCAGTCCAGCGCAGGGCCTCTCACCAAGCCTAGCCCTTCCTCCCCTCTGCCTCCCTTCCACTGCTCTCAGGAAGTGCACCTGCTCACCTGATGGGCCCATCCTCCGGGCCCTGAGCCCTGCCTCTGAATGTCCTCTTGAGCCCCACCCTGCTGGCCTGCCCACCCAACCTCCCAAACATCTCCCAAGGGCCTCCCTCCATCAGGAGGGGAAGGGGAAAAGGGTCAGCATTTATCAGTCCCCTACTGAGTGCCAAGTATGTTAGTGTCTTTATATGTGTATCATTTCATTATCACCTTGGAAGACAGTAATTATCACCACTTGAAGGAAGCATTGTGTTTATCCAATAACACCTCCTTCTTATTCCATTCTTACTGTGCACCAGGCACTCCTCCAGGCACTTTAAATCCATTACTCTCATGTAAACCTCAAAACAAACCTTCAAGGAGGTCTTCTTACCCCTACTTTACAGGTGAGGAAGCTGAGGCTCAGAAAGTTAAGTAACTTGATGACAGTGGCTGTGAGGGTTTTATGTGTCAACTTGACTAGGCCATGGTACCTGGTTTTTGGTCAAACACCAGTCTAGATGTTGCTAAGAAGGTATTTTTTAGATGTGATGACATTTAAATCAGTTTGACTTTGAGTAAAGCAGATTACCCTCCATAATGTATGTGGGCCTCATCCAATAGTTGAAGGCCTTAAGAAAAAAGACTGAGCCCCATTCCAGCCCCCACGCTGAGGAAGACGGAATTCTACCCCCCAGACAGTCTTTGGATTTTAGCTGCAACATCAACTTCCCTGGGTCTCCAGCCTGCCTGCCAGCCTGCATGCCTTGCAGAATTTGGACTTGACACCCCCCAAATTGTGTGAGCCAATTCCTTAAAACATCTCTCTTTCTCTCTCTCTCTCTTTACATATATACATACACACACACACACACACACACACACACACACACACCCCTTGTTGGTTCTGTTTCTTTGGAGAACCCTATTAGTGGCAGAGTGAGAATTACAACCTAGAGCCACCCAGCTCCTGGAGTTGAGCTCTTAACCACCACACTCTACTACTATATATACATGCTCATTACTACTAATCAATAATGTTATTATGATAAACAACAACATGACACGGTCACTGCTAAGGGGAACATTGCGTCATTATCCAAATGTTTGGACTCAGTGTAAATACCAGCTCCATCACCCATCAAGTTAAGTATCAGTTTCACCATCTTTGATTACAAGTTCAGCAAATAGACACTATTGACCTTATTCACATTATTTATGTGGTGGAGACCTCTCCTGCATATCTAGTCTCCATCTCTGGAGGTATGCTGTTGTTATGGCTGTGAGGGCAGCCAGGAGGGGCCAGACCGGTCTATTTACTGGCAGAGCCCACAGGCAAACTGGCACCCTGAAGCTTCTGAAGTCAGGGTAAATTCTGCAGGGATCCGGGGCTGGGTTACCAAGCAGCCTCCTTTCTTCTGCTGTCCTGTTCACCCGGACTGTGGGCTCCTTGGGTCAGGCACTCAGTCTTGTCCACCACTGAACCTGCCTGGCCCAGCCTGGATGCTCACCAAGTGATCACTGAGTGGAAAGGAGGCACCGAGGCCAGGAGGAATGACACTTTATCTTCCTCTTTCTCAGGTGTGACTGGGATGGATGTCATTAAAGCAGGAGGGAATGGGGATGGGAATGGGGTGTGAGCCCTGGCTCCAGCTGCCCCTGCCCCTTTAACTAACTGGGGGACCCCAGGAAAATGAGTTTCTTGTAACCTCAGTTTCCCAGGTGCTAAGGGCTAATGGTAAGGCCTGCCTGGGAGGGTGGGGGTAAGGAGGAGGTGTTTAGCACAGATAGTGCAGAACTGCGGGAGGGTCAGAGGTGCAGCAAACTGGAGCCTTCTTGCTGTTTCAGGGCTCAAGGCTATACCCTGTCCTTATGGGTCTCTGAGGAGATTCTCGAGGCCAAAGTCACAGCTCATAGGGGCGAGGCAGGGAACCAGCAGGTGCTGAGATCTGCAATATGTTAGATACCACCATTGACTCTCACCTGTCTGGCCCCCAAGGTGGGCAGGACACAGCCCCTAAAGATGAAGAGACTGAGACTTGGAGATGTGAAGGCAGTGGTGAGGGTCACAGCTCAATATGGAGGATGTGGGGTTCCTGCCCTGGTGTGTGTCTCTGCCCCCAACACAGGATGAGGCTCTGTCCCCAGAGCCCCTCACCTGCCAGCTCCCCCCACCCCCACCCTTTTAAAAAAGATTAATTTTAACCTTTAAAAAAAAAGCAGTGCAGTTGCTTTCTAGTACATTCACTGCTACACTAGAAAAAAATTTTTTCCTTGGGGCCATAGTTTTTTATTATGAAAATAGAATAAAAACTTAAAAACAAAACAATCCTTTCTAATTTAATGAAAAATTTGTTATTTTTTATTGTTTTCTGTGCATGAGTTATATGTAATTTGAAAAATAGTTCTCGTGGCTCCCAAGGTGAAGAGATGTGTGAGCTACATATGGTTCACGAGGCCCCGGGCTCAAAACTAATGAGTTAAATACAACTCACATGGCAGTTAATATGTCAAATTATTAAAGTAGTACAGGCTTGTTGAGAAAAATACATAAAAATGTGCAGCATCTTATGACAGATCTTCCTTATCCATGATGCTGCTCCTCAGAGTTAGCCCCAGTAGTCCTTTGGTGGAAGATCTTCTGGCACCTTCTATGATACGTAAGGATTTTTAAACAATGGGATCCCCAATTTGTCAGGAATGTATTTAACACATACAGACCGGCCTCATGACTCCAGAGTATTCCACTGTATGGCTCTACCACAGTTTACATAACCAATTCCCCACGGATTTCCTGTTTTGTGCTCTTACAAGTAGCGCTACAATAAATCTCTGTGGATGCTGAGCAAGTATTTACAAAGGACACATTCCCAGCAGTGGAGCTGCAGGGTATAAACCACACACGCTAAAAGGAGTTGGTCCATGCTGCCCTTCCACCCGTGGTGGTGGGAGGACCAAGTCCTCATCTCTGGCCAAAAATGACCACATGGTTCTTTCTGCCAATCTGACAGAGGAAAGGACATCTCATCTTAAGACACCTTTTTTGACCTTCAGGTTAGACTGTTGTTGTATCATCCGGCCATTTGTATTTGTCCTACTGTGAACTGTTTCAATTTTTCTGTTAGGTGGCTTATCTTGTAGAATTTGTGGGAACTTATTATATACTATGGCTTTAACACATAGTGATTATGTTCAATGGCCTTATTTCAATTACTGAACAAGGAAATCTTTCTACCTCCATTTCATCCATTTATTGATAAATGGCATCTATTAAATACCACCTCATACACAGCACTATGCGAGTAACTAGACAAATTCTGCCCTGGACATGCCACAACCCCCCCAAGCCTATGCCCTAAATCCCACCAATAAAGGTGCCTGAGATGTCATCACCATGCTCTGCTCCCAGGCACCTCACCTTGGCCTGCATGTGAACAGCAGTGCTACTTAGGGATATGGCATTGGTCCCGACAAGGGGTGTGTAGGGAACCCCAGGACAGGACACTGCTCTGCAGGCAACTTCTATCTGCCTAAACCCAGATGTGGGATGAGGTGGGCCAGGGCAGGCTGTGTGGCCTTCTTTTCCCCCTCATTCTGCCTTGGTGTCCTTGTGACATCCCATGCTCATTCTTAGAACCCCAGTGTCTTCCCCTCTGCTTTCTAACCCTCCTCACCTTCCTCAGGTTCAGAACAGTACGTGACATTAGCACTGAGTGAATTACCACTCCTGGTTAGCCATTCCTTTCTCCTGAGCCACCAGCCAAAAGACAGGTAGCAGGTCATTCTGGGGATGGGGGACATCTTTGCTTTGGCCCTGGATCACAGCAAGCCTATTTTGGTCACTCCTGGGTGTCTCAGTGGGATCAGAAGGACTGGATGGATGGCTTTTCCTCCTCCTATATCACCCTCTCCCTTGAAGAGGAAGAACCTCTGCAAAATCCCAGGACTTGCTTTGCAGGTTCAAGGTGATATGGCTCAAAGATTCAGACCCCTCTTAGCTGCAGACCCAGGCAGGAACCGCACTACCTCCACAGCCTCCACCCTGCCTTAACTTGGATGCCACTGCCTCCTTCGGTCCCATGCAGACACAGGGTTCCAGAGCCCATCCCGTGGGGCAGGCCTGCTCCTCTGCCCTGAATTACCACCTGTGGCCTGCATCTCATTCAGCTGAAACCAGCAGGAAGATCAGGATGTGTACTCCTGGCAGCATATCCTCTCATGACCCTGAGTTCCCTCTGAGGGAAGGGAGTGAGGATTAGCAGATGTGCTGGCCCTGAGGCCCTCAGGTGAGGAGATAAGTGGAGGGAGAAGAGGAGATGCTGAGGGGATGGCCAGGGAGCAGGGAAGGGCATCATTAGCAGCATGGAAAGCTGGGGCAAAGGGAGCATTCTAGGTGCCCCGAAGGTGGACACAGCAGTATGGGGTACCAGAGAGAACTACCTATACTGCTGCTGACAGTAGACAAAGTGGAGCCAAAAAGTGAGACAGGAGAAGCTAAAGCTGTTTGGCCGCACAAAAATAATATTAATTATATTCATGCTAACTGCTTAGCATTTTTACCTAATTACAATGCAGCTCAATAATGATGTGTATAATTAGCACCAGATCAATTGAGTTGTGTGTTTCAACTGATATAACAATCACAGGTACAGCTGATCTTTCTAGTGTGCTGTTAGTGCAGATTGGTTCCTCATGCCTTGTGATAGCAGTGGTGGCAATCACAATAATGAAGACAACATGCATTCCAAATACCCACTCATCTACTTCTCACAAAAGCCCATATCCACATCACCTACTATCCCAGTCTGTATTACAGAAAGAAGAGGTGCAACTTGCCCAAGGCCCTGGAGCTGGTGAGTGATGTCTGGCTCCAGTCCTTAACCACTCTGCACCCCACATGATGCTGCTCGCAGAGGGCCAGGATTCCTGTTCCGCTCGGCTCTGCCTCCTCCACCCCGTGTGCCCTGCCAGCCCCTCCTCACCTGTGTAGCTGCTGGAAGGAAGTGTATGCTCTGGTCCCCCATTGAGCTCTGGGGCTCCTTCTGCCTCTGCCACTTCCTCTTTCTCCTCCTCTTCCCGGACCTCAGGGGCCTCCCCCTGTGGCTGCTCCATGGCTGATCTCCCCTCGGCGCCACGCCTGCAGGCCCGGTCATAGCTCTGGCATCATCTGGGCCTGAACGCAGATGGACCTCTACAGGGCAGTTCCCATCAGCCTGGGCAGAGGGGAAGACAGGAAAAGGTTGGGGGAGGTGGTGAAAAGGGAGAGAGGGTGGCAGGAGTGGGGCATTCTTAGGGGCTGTCACCATGGAGGGGGTTCTTTCATTCTCGCTCCTTCCTCAGTCCCTGCTGTGCTATTCCATCGTCCCTGCTCCTTGTTATCACAAGTCACTTGCCCTTCCGCCTTTGCCTCCCTGTGCTCGGCTCACACTGACAGCAGATCTGCAATCAATGGCAGAGCCATCAAGCAAGGAGAGATGTGCTCTGTCCTGGGATCTTCCAAGGTGGGTTACTGGGTGGTGACCCCATGTCCACATCATACAGTGGGAGGTAGTTCCAACCTCCAGCAAGTAAAATATTGTCCACAAATGCCACAGTCAGAGATGGTAAGATCATGAGGTACTGTGGGAAACAGCAGGGAGATGCCCACAGCAGTGCAGGCCTTGTGGAAGGATTGGGGGAAGAAAAGGTCTGCTTTAGGGAGACCTGAGCATCTGCAGGACCCCTTCTCTTGGATATCCCACAGGCAGCTCAAACTCAAGCTATCCAACAGAATCCACCATCTTCCCCCAAATGTGCTCTTCCTCTGGCAATCCCTACTTTAGTGACCCCCATGCCCATGCACTCACTCACCAAAGCCAGAACCTGGGAGTGATCTGAGACTTCTCCCTCTCTCCCCCCTTCTCTAGGGCTGCCAACTTGGCCAGACACCAGAATCACTGGGGTTTTTAAAAAAATACAGATGTCTGGGCCCATCCCCAGAGAATTCTCATTTGATTGGTTTGGGGAGCAGCTTGGGCACTGGGGTTTTTATTTTTTAACTCCCCTGGTGATTGCAAGGTGCAGCCAAGCTTGAGAACCACTGCTCCACAGCAAAACAACTTCTAACCTGTAGTAAACCATTCCCTCTCAACACATCTTAACTCTATCCATTCCTTTCCATCCTAGTTGGTCTCCTAAAGGCAGTTTGGAAATTTAGCCCTAGAGCCTAAGAGATAGAAAGCTGGGGAGTTGGGAATCTGTAGATTTGGGAGGAATTTTTGATGTGCTAGCTACAGGAAGGGATGCAGTTCACCGAAGGAGAGAGCAACATGTCAAAGGAGGAAAAAGTAAGAGGCACCAGAGCAGATGATAGGGCAGTGAGCAGAGGTTGGAGAGACCAGGATGCCTGGGTATCTCAGAGCTAAAGGAAAGGCTGTTTCACGAGGAGAGGTCAACCATTTCAAATGCTGCAGAGGTTCAGGGTGATAAACCCAACACATGGCCACTGGATTCAGTGACTGTGACCCTATGAGTCAATGACTCTGTGAGACAAGTTTTGGCCAAGTGGTTGACAGGGAAACCTGGGCTCTGAAGAATAAGTGGTAGCAGGGAGGCTGGGACAGGGAATGGAAATTAACTTTTGAGCAAATATGTCAGGGAAAGAAATGTACAGAGGATGCTAGCTTGGGAAGGTAGCAAAGCCAAGAAGAGGTTTTTTGGAACAGAGGAGAGAGAGGTCAGCAAGGAAAGACAGCCTGATGATTCAAGGGGGAAGCCAGGCAAGATGATTGATGGGAGGGGAATTATTAAAGGGTGCGGGATGAAAAAATACAAATAAGTATCATAGCAGTTGGAGGGGGTGGGGCTCATACGGAATGGCCTCACTCTTTAGTTAACAAAAGAGGGACGGTTGTCCTTTGAAGGTAAAAGATAGGGCTTGAAAAAAGCAAAGAAGATGTGTGCAGGCACTTCAGCGAACAGGATAAGGAATTCACTGGAGAGAATAAAAGGAACTATAGTAAAGCCACAATAATTCAAACAGTGTGGTACTGGCACATCAATGAGAGAGAATACAGAGAGTCCATAAATACATGTGAACACATATGGAACTTTAATATGTTAAAAAGATAGCACTTCAAATCAAATGGAAAAGATATATTTTTCAATACATTGTTTGAGAGCCAGGTGCCATGGCATGTGCTACTTGGGAGGCTGAGGCAGGAGGATCGCTTGAGATCAGGAATTCGAGGCTGCAATGAGCTATGATCATGCCACTGTATTCCAGCCTGGGTGACAGAGCAAGACCCTGTCTCTCAAAAAAAAAGTATCATCATATTGCCATATGATCTTTGACAAAGCAGAAAAAAACATACACTGGGGAAAAGAATCCCTATTCAATAAATGGTGCTGGGAAAATTGGATAGCCACATGTGGAAGACTGAAACAGGATCCGCACCTCTCACCTCTAACAAAAATTAATTCACGGTGGATAACAGACTTAAACCTAAGTCATGAAATTATAAGAATTCTAGAAGAAGAGGTTGGAAAAACTCTTATAGATATCGGCCTAGGCAAAGAATTTATGAAGACCCCAAAGGCAATCACAGCAACAACAAAAATAAATAAATGGGACCTGATTAAATTAAAAAGCTTCTGCACAGCCAAGGAAACAATCAATAGAGCAAAGAGACAACCTACAGAATGGGAAAAAGTATTTGCAAGCTATACATCTGATAAAGGACTAATAACCACAATCTATAAAGAACTCAAGCAAATCAGCAAGAAAACATCAAACAACTCCATTAAAAAGTGGGCAAAAGACATGAACAGAGCTTTTCAAAAGAAGATAGACTAATGGCCAATAAGCATATGAAAAAATGCTCAACATCTCTAATCATCAGGGAAATGCAAATCAAAACTACAATGAGATATCACCTAACTCCAGTGAGAATGGCTTTTATCAAAAAGTCCCAAAACAACGGATGATGGTGTGGATGCGGAGAGATAGGAACACTCATACGCTGTTGGTGGGACTGCAAACTAGTACAACCTCTATGGAAAGTAGTATGGACATATCTCACAGAACTAAAAGTAGAACTACCATTTGATCCAGCAATCCCACTACTGTGTATTTACCCAAAGGAAAAAAAGACATTTTATAAAAAAGACACTTGCACTCGAATGTTTATAGCAGCACAATTCAAAGATGTGGAAACAACCCAAGTGTCCATCAATACATGAGTGGATCAAGAAAATGTGATATATGGAGTATTACCCAGCCATAAAAAAAAAAAATGATGAACTAATACCTTTTGTAGCAACCTGGATGGAACTGGAGACCATCCTTTTAAGTGAAGTATCACAAGAATGGAAGAACAAAATTCACATGTACTCACCACTAAATTGAAACTTATAGATCAACACTCATGCGCACATATGGTAGTAAAATTCAACGGAAATCAAGCAGGTGCAGGGGGAGGAGAGGATGGGTAAATTCACACCTAACGGGTACAATGCACACTATATGGGTGATGAACACACTTATAACTCTGACACAAACTGTGCAAAAGCAATCCATGTAACCAAAACGTTTGTACCCCCATAATATTCTGAAATAAAGAAAAAAGTCCTGCAACTTAAAAAAAAATTAGTAAGTTTGATTACATAAAAATATAATCTTTCTACATGGTAAGAACCATAAGAAAAAAAAGACAAACTGAGAAAAATATTTGCAACTCTCATCAATTCAGGGATAATTTCCCTAAACTCATTCCTACAAATTAATAAGAAAAGACTAGCAATTCCAATAGAAAAATGGGCCCCTGATATGAACAGTTCATAGAAAAGGTATAAATTTGCCTCTTAAACATATGAAAAGATGTTTAACATTACTCATAAAAAGAGAAATGCAAATTAAAATAACATTGAGATACCTTTTCACAATTAGATTAAAAACAGATGCTAACACATTGTCGATGAGCATGTGGAGAAACATATTCTCACACATCCCTGGCAGGAAGGTAAGTTGGTACAACTCCTACAGAGGGTAATTTGGCCACTCTATCTAAGTTACAAGTGCACATATCCTTTGACCCAGAAATACTACTTCTAGGTTATATCCTACATCTATACTTCCACATAAGCAAAATGATAAAGTATTAGTACAACGTTATTAATTACAGTATTATTTGACTATAAGAGGTAGGGAACAAGTTAGATGTCCATTAACAGGGGACATTAAAGAAATGTATGGAAACATGGAGTTGTATGCAGCAACAGATAAGAATGGAGTTGTTTATAGACTGATAGAAATATCTCTAAGAAATATTGATAAGTGAAGAGAACTATTTGCAGAATGAAGAGCTAAAAAGACATACTGAAGCTATATTTGCTTGTATATGTGTAAGATAGCTCTGGAAGGCTACATAAGAACCTGAAGACACTACTTGCCTCTGAGGAGAGCACTGAGTGTCTGAATCACTATGGGAGAGTGATTTTTCTCACTGTACCTTTTGTACCTTTTAAAAGTTGAACTACAGGAATGTTAGCTCTTCTGAAAATAATTTCTATTGGAATAAAATAGCAAAACTTACAAACGATAATGTAGAAGATGAGAGGGAGTGATCAGCGTTCAATTGTTCAAGTCTTTTTACTTTTCAGAAGATGGCCTGAGATGCTAATTAACTTTATTCTGTTCAGTCAAATATGCATATGGAAAAAATTCAAAGATAACAACTAAGGTAACAAAAGTAGAATGTGTAATTTCCAAATTATTACAGTAGAGTGGGAAAACTTAGGGAAGATCACATAAAACTCGAGCTTTCTGACTGAGAAAGTCTCACAGACAGGAGAGCAGACTATGAAGACATAACTAAATGCAACGTGGGATCCCAGACTGGACCCTGGAGCAGAAAAGAGGACAGTAGCAGAAAAACTGGTAGGTTCCAAATAGTCTGTTTAGTTTAGTTAACAGTAGTGTACCAGCATTCATCTATGTAAGATGTTAATATTAGCTGGGTAAAGGGTATTTGGGGGACTCTGTACAATCTCTGCAACTTTTCTATAATGCTAATCTTTTTTCAAAGTAGAGTTTAAAAAACAGAGCTTAAATAAACCTGGCTTTCTGGCTTCTCTTGAAAATTGGGCAGATGTGGCCACTGGGCACCTGCATGCCACTGGCACCACTCCCAGAGCTGAGCAACGGCCATCCACTTGTGGCCACTGCCACCATCTCCACTACTGGTCGTCCCTCCCCGAGGCCATTTCACTCATTTTCGCTGCATGGCAGGGATTTGAGAGTTTTAGTATAAATCAGTTCCTCAAGGATCAATCCCTGATCACTCACCCCTGAGTGTTAAACTTGGGAATCATCAGACCTGGAGCACAGGAAATGGTCAGAGGTGCTGTCCTGCTACACGGCTCTCTCTGCAAATGGCAGCAGGGGCAGTCACTCCCACTCTCTCCAGCTCCATTCCCCTTCTTTCTTACCGAGTCCCAGTCTTCTTCATATCAGCAATGTGCCCAGCTAATACTCAATTTCCCAAGCTCTCTCGCAGCTACAGTGTTCATGTGGCATAATTTTGACCAACAATATGTAAATAGAAATCTACTGAGAGGGGCTTCTGAAAAAGCTATTCTTTCCCAATTGAAAGAAACAAACTTCTGCCCTTCCTGTCTTCCTACCAGGAACAGGAATACTATGCCTAGAGGTGTAGCAGCTACCTTCGGAGCATGGAAAGACAGAGGTTAGAAGGAGCCGCTGAACTAGCCCTGGAATGCCTACCTCTAGACTACTTGTTAGGTATAAAAGTTATACTGTTTGCCAGATTTCTGTTGCATGCAAACTCATACAGTCCTACCTGAAATAGGAAATATAAAGACACTTAGCTAAAGAGGAGAGTGGGGTTGTAGGGTAGAGGCTGGCAACAATATTAGAAAAAGGACCTTGGCAATCACCAAGAGCAGTTTGTGACTGTTGTAGCATTAGTAAGCTTTAACAAGAAGTACCAGAGATGCTGACTCTTCATGGTCCACCAGATTGAAAAGGCTGCAGTGGAGGAGGCAGGGGCAGAGGCAGGTGAAAGACCCTCAACCAGGCCTATGGCTGAGGGGCCACAGGAGGCTTCTGAGGAGCAGCATCACAAGCAGCACTGGTGACAAGGGTTGGACGACATGACTCCCAGGAACCACGGCACAGTGGGGCACCGGCCAGGGATGGGTGGGGTAAGCCAATGAGAAAAAACTGTTTTTGGGTCCATGCAGCTTGGGTGTCAGTGGACACAGGGGAAATGCACACTAGGCTGGATCCAAAGGCTGTGGTGATGACAGCCAGGAAGAGGGGGACATGAAGATTTGGGGTCCCCCCCAGCAGGTGGTAACAGGAGGAAAAACTACAACACTGCCTTGTATATGTATCGACACAGTATTTTCCCACACATCCCCTCACCCTCTGATCCTCTGAGTGACCCTGAGGAGGAGGAATAGAGTTCATTATCATGACTGAATCCTGGAGGAAGGGGTGGGAGCTGACTGAGCTCCTACCATGCATCAGGCACCTGCTGGGGCATGACAAGCAGGCTCCCACTCAGTCCTCATAAGCCCCCATAAGGCGGCCCTCATTGGCTCCCCCTGGCAGATAAGGGCAGTGACAAGCCTGGGGATCCTGACAGGGTGTCTCTCAGAGAACATGCCACGGGGTGAAGCAGAAGATAGAGCTTCAGACACAGTGGGGTTCGAGCCTGGCCAGGCCTCTGACAGCTGTGTGCATTGGGCCACGTTACTTAACCCCTGAGCCTCAGCTCCCACATACCAGTAGGTTTTTTCCAGCAGGACCAGGAGAACATCTCTTAAGTTCTGGGGGAGGCGGTGCAAGTGGCTGCCTCTTAGGATCAGATGCAGTTCTGGGCTCTTGCTAGAGTTGAGGATTTGGGACCAGGGTCCCTGATTCCCATGCTGACGTTTCTCCCCAGCCTGGAGTCGTCTCTTTTGGTTGTGACCTCTTAAGGACACCAGCTAAAGGGGGAGGGAAGCTGTAGTCTGGTTGTTCTAAACTCCACACATGTCCTGTGGGATGTTTCCTATTTAGATTTAACTGCAGTGCTGCAGACCATTCCTGTATTTTGCCAGAAGCCATCCATTTTCACCCAGTCCTGATTGTTCCATCTACAGCTGAGGTCTGCCATCTACCCAGCAGCCAAGGCTGCCCCCAACTCTACCACTGTTCTCAGCTTGCACAGCCGGGAACAACCTTAGGCCCTCCCCTGACACCCAGGCCCACAGTCTGGATTTTCACAGGTGGCTGCCACCCCATCCACCACCAACCCTGCAATGAACCCTATTCTCCTCTTCCTTTTTTCAGCCCTGGCACTAAAAATAGCACAGCCTGGCACTAGGTTTAACTTGTATGCGGGTGAAAAACCCTGCTTTTTGCTATCACTCCCAGTGTTGGCTGTCTCCCCTCTCCATCCCCCAGCACTGTGCCAGAGCCAAGAACTCTCTGATCATGTCATAGCTTTGCTCCACTTAAGAGGCTGCAGCTTTACACCCTTGGACAAAGTCTTTACCAAAGGAATTTCTTGCAAAACCAACCCCTGGACTGCTCAGATTGTGGTGTGCATGGACGTGTGTGTATACACACACACACAAGCCCACAGTGCACATGTAGCCCCAGTGCTCCCACTCTAATACCCACTGTCTTGCCCCAAGAAGATACTCAGCCCCTCTTTGGGGAGCTCAGGTGCAGGGCAGGGCACGACTCCATCCATTTCCCATTGGCAGGTGAATTTCATGGGCAGAGGTAGGTAGGACCTTAACCCAAATGACCCAAAGCTCTAGAGAGCCCTGGTCTGGGGCCAGAACAACCAAGCCTCCTGGGGCCTTAATCCTTCTCCCCAAGTTTAGTTGTCCCCCAACCACCTCTCTGCTAGGAGCAGGGAGGGGGTCCCTTTCAGAGCAGCCCTCTGCCCTCCAGGCCAGCTAGGCAACCCCCAAGTGCCTTGTGCTCCTTGCGGTGACTCAGGAGTTTCCCTGATGCCTGCTGGCAGGCTGTACGCTCTGTGGGAACACGCCTGCCCTGCCCGAGGTATGAATGGGGGCAGTTAGTGTGCCAGGGACTGCTGGGGCCTCCATGGGCTCCATCTACCATGTGGCATAGCCTGATGTGCCTTCTCCCTGTACCAGAGCCTAAGCAGGGTCACCACCTCCCCATCACAATGATACAAGCTTCCCTTCACCGAGGGCTTACTACACACCAGGCTCTGTGTATATTGACACATCTAATCCTCACAACAACCCTAAGAGTCAGGTACTATTATTATCCCCATTTAACTGATGAGGAAATTGCAGCACAGAAAGGGAAAGTTAACTGGCTCAAGGTCACACAGGAAGTGGATAAGCAGGAATTGAATCCAGGCAGATTGGCTAAAGTCTTAGCCACTATGATGTGTGCCTCATATATGGTGCTGGATAAGACTGGACCAGAAGCTGGTACGCCCTTGCCCAGCTGGGACCCCAGAGGTCTGGAAGCTGCTCTTGAGAGCTTGTTTGGAGGTTCTAGCAGGGAAGCTCAGCTACTCGTATACCCTTGACTGAAGAATGGTCCTCCTTTATCGGGGAAAGTCGTCCTCTTAACCGAGCATGCAGCTTTGGGAGGGACACACCTGGAGCAGTGAGGGAGGAAGGGGACACCAGCCTACCCAGCCTGATTGGCTGAATCTACCCTGGCAATCGATGGGGTGACAGATGTTGCAGCCAGATTGCCCACACATCCTGGAAGCTGCTCTTGGTGTCAGTTTGGAGCCATCACTCCTGAATCCTCTGTCTAGCTGCCAGTCTCCAGCTGCTTCTGTCAAGAACACCCTGGTCAAAGCCCTTCTGGATATTCCTGCCAGAAAATGACCCCTGTGCGCTGAAGACAGCCACAGGCTCTGTTACTTGTCTCCCTCTCCAGCCGCCTCCTCTTGCTCAGTCCCCCACTCACCCCATGTTCCAGCATCACTCCCTAAACATGGAGGCTCACACTGGCAGCAGCCTGGAATGCTGCCCCTTCCACTGGCTGAAGCCTATTGTCCTTCAAGACCTACCTGCACCTCCTCTTGCAGGAAGCTCTCCTGGACTAGCCCCATTCTGCGCCTCCTCACTGCAGCCCAACCCAAGCCCTCCAGATGTGCGGTTACTATGCCAAACTGCAGCGTCTGCTGAGGTGTCAGTTGTCAGGTGGGGCTGCTGCCTCTGGCCGCACCACATTGCCCGTTCCCAGAGAATGCCCGCTATCTTGCTGAGGTAGGTCCCCACACCTGGCATTCAGTGGATGTTCAACATACACTTGCTGAATGAATAAATATACTAAAAATATTAACCTTAGTCACAATGCTTTTAGTTGTAGCATCTGCCACTGTATCTGTTCTTATGGATCATTGTCATTGAGATACAATACCCCATAGAAGTTAACTCCCCAGCTTCTGCGTCAGGCCTGGGTTCAAACCCTGGCTCTGTCCCTCCCTCTCGGTGACTTGGGGAAGACACTAACCTCACAGAGTTCTCAGCACTAAAACTGAGATACTACCACCTAACTTGAGAGGCTGTTGTGTGGATTACATAACCATGAGTGATTGCTTAACAGTGCTGGGTATACAGTAAGCGTCCAACAAATAGGGACCGCGGCTGCCGTTGTCATCACTGTTGGCTCATCTTAAGGGATTCTATGGAGCAGGTGATATTCCAGCTCTAGAAATGTGCTAGCCTGCTAAAACCCTGGGACCTCAACAGAGACTCTCTTAATTCCCTGCCTTACCATCACTGTGAGAAGACAGACTGGCAGGGAGCTCCCTACTTTGGACACACGCTTTTCTGTTCAGAGAAGGGTGCAAACCTTCGTCCACCGCTTACTCCCCCATGCAGTTGACCCAGTTGCTGCCATTTCCTCCTCTCCCCACTGCAGGGGGGATGAGGGTCAGCAGTCTTTGGATAAAAGACAGTGGTTGCCCTGTGTCCCAGGCAAATGCTTTCAGGATCAGCAGTGAGAGAGGCCATGGGAGAATGGGTCTGGCTGATTCCCTCCCAAACTTTCCTATCAATCATTAGTCTGGGTGCTTACCCAGTGCCCTAGTTTTCCAGGCCAGCACTTCCTGGTGCTCTCTTCTTCTTGTTTGCCAATCCAGGTCACCCCATCTCCCTCAGAGCACAGGAGAGGGCTGTGTGGCCTTCTAGCCAGCTAGGTTCACCCCAGCGAGTCACCTGAGGCCAACTCCTAGGAGTGGCCTGGGGCTGCTTTGGTTTAGAGAGTACTGGGATGGAGAAAAGACAGCCAGGAGGCCAATCTGTATTCCACAATTATTCCAACTGCCCCAAGCATCAGCCCCTAGGAACAACCAGCCTCTGAGAGCCAGGGAACGTCCTGGAGAAAAGGCCAGAGAAGGAAGGGTCCTCTTTACCTAGGATGGCGAAAGCTGCTGCAGTGAGGGGCCTTGGGTGTGCTGCCCACCCACACGCAGCAGGGAGAGAGACACCTGGCTCTCTGCTGTCAACTCTCCACTGGGAGGGCTAATGTGCTGACTGCCTCTGCCTGCAGCCACTGCAGACTGCAAAGATATTATAAATCTACAGCTTTCACAAACAAGAGCGGCTCAATGACATCAAAACATGTACACATCTATAGAAACAAAACTAGAGACACAGGGCCCAAAATGTTAATGCTACTTTTCTCCGAGGGATAGAGTTGTAGGTGATTCTTATTTTCTTAATTACATTTTTGTGTTCTCCAAATTCTTTACAGTGAGCATGGGGATACTTTTGTGATTGTGGGGAAAGGAGAGACATTTTAAAGAGTGTTTTGAACAAAGAAAACCAAATAATATGCTGAGAGATGCCAATGAAGTAAAGGAAAGGCCTGTCCAGGTCCCAGGAGAGGCTCAGATCTCTCTCACTGAAGCTTTAACAGAGCTGAGGACCCCGCACTGCTTCGAGAGGGCTTCTGAGGATGGATGGCTCTGCCAGCAGGCAAAGGAACAAGCTGGGGACCTTCCCAGAGCGCTTCTCACTAGGACCCCAGGGGCTGTGGCTGCAGGCACTGTCACTGACTCTCTGCCCTTCTTCTAGTCTCTACCAGCTGCTGCCAGCTGCTTTCATTCACTTGTTCAACAAGTATTTGTTGAGCACCTGCCATCATGTGTCAGGCTTCATTAGTCAAGTAACTGACACAAATACTAACTATGAACGATGACCAGGGCTCTAAAGGACAAATGATGAGCATGGTGGAGGCACACTCAGAATGCACGAGTCTAGTGTGGGTGGTCATTTTCCTGAGGACGTTATGTGGCCTCTGACCGAGAGGCAGGCTGAGTGGGGTCCCAGGGCAATGGGGAACAGAGATGTGAAAAGGCCCACAGAGAGAGGAGGACACTGACTGTCTGAAGGGTGGAGAGAATGGCTGTGCAGCTGGAGTGCCCAGAGCACAGGGAGGCAGGTCCAGCTATGGAGATCACACAGGGTATCAAAGGGTAAGTAAAGATGTGGGTGTTTATCCTAGGAGCAGCAGAAAAGCCCAGGACCCAGGAGGGTTATGAAGAGAATGGGTGGCACTTTTTTGTTTTGTTTTTTTTAGAGACAAGGTCTTGCTCCATTGCCCAGGCTGGAGTACAGTGGTGGATCATAGCTCACTGCAGCCTCAAACTCCTGGGCTCCAGTGATCTTCCCGCCTCCTCCTCCTGAGTAGCAGGACTACAGGCATGTGCCACTATGCCTGGCTAATTTTTAAATTTTTTGTAGTGATGGGGTCTCACTGTGTTGCCCAGGCTGGTCTTGAACTCCTGGCCTCAAGCAATCCTCCTGCCAGAGCTGCATTTTAAAAAGATCCTTCAGGCTGCTGTGGAGGATGGCTTGGAGATAATTTCAGCCAGTCTCTGAGAAGTGAGGGTTATACCAAACCCAGCAGGGGAGTCCTGTCTTCCCTCATCTTACTGGGTTGATTAAATGAAGTGATGTATGTAAAGGTGCTTCTGGAACTTTAAAGGGCTGTCCTACTCTTATTTGTTGTTTGAAAGGAAAAAGGTGTGAGTGGAGGTGGTGTCTAGTCCATGCCCTGTAACCACAGAGCCCCAAGAGCAGGGTTGCCTTATCAATCTCCTTTGCTGGTCCCAGTCAGAAATTCTCTTCCTAATCTCTAAAGATCTCTTTAATTTTCCATCTGCATGCCCTTCCTTTATGATGTTTTTTACATTTTTCTTTTTTCAGACAGGGTCTCTATCACCCAGGCTGGAGTGCAGTGGCACAATCTCAGCTCACTGCAGTCTTGAACTCCTGGGCTCAAGTGATCCTCCTGCCTCAGCTTCTGGGATTACAGGGGTGAGCCACTGCACCCGGCCTCCCTTATGATCTTATGCTGGCTGTGGCTTTCAATACCTTCCATATACTGAAAACTCCAAAATTCAATTCTCCAGCCCAGCTTCTCTGACATCTCTACATGGATGTTCAATGGTGGTACAAGCCTAACACATCCAAACTGAGCCTTTGACCTTCCCCCATGGTCTTTCCTAGCTCAGCAGATGAAAACTCCAACCTTCCAGTTGGTCAGGCCAAAATGTTAGAGTCAGCAAATTCTGTTGGTTCTGTCTTTAGTAAATACTCAGAATCTAATCACTTCTCACCACCTCCACTGCTATGACCCTCGTCCAAGCCAACATCATCTCTTACCTGGATTATCGTAGTGGCCTCCTAACTGGCTTCTCTGCTTCCAGCTCCCACCCCACTGCCTACTCTCCATACAGCAGTCAGAGTGATCCTTTTAAAATAAGTCAGATTCTGTCTCTCCTGTGATCAAATCCCTCCAGGAGCTTCCCATGTCAGAGAAAAAGCCCATTTCACACTGGCCAACTAAGTCTTCTGGAACCGGTGCCCCTGCCTACTACATTACATTCCTTCTAGTATACTATGCACCAGGAGGCTGTGACCCAGCGGGCATATCCTGCCTCAGGGCCTTTTCAGCTGCTGTTCTCCCTAGCTGAAGTTCTTCCCCCAGCTACCTATCTCCCCAGCTCACTGCCTCACCTTCTTCAGGTCTTTCCTCAAATGTGACCATCTCCGTGAGGCCTCCCGGACCACCCTATTTTAAACCAGCCCAGCCTACCCTCAGGTACTTCCAACCCCCTCCCTGCTTCAGTTTTCTCCATAGCTCTCACTACTATCTGGCATAGTGCACATACATTTCCTCATTTGCTTAGTGCTTGTCTCTTCCCAACAGAATAAAAGCCCCACAAGCCCGAGATTTTTATCTGTCAGATTCACAAGTCTTAGAGGAGTGACTGGCAGATAGTAATTGCTCAATAAATACTGGCTGAATAAATGAAAAACTTTTTATAATTGGAAAAAAGATGTCCGTTCACCATCTAGCCTGAAGCAGTCCTGTAAAGATCATTTCTCCACAGGCTTCAGTCTCCCAGGGGCATCTGACCCCGTTCTCCAGATCATTCCAGACGGTTCAAAGAGCTCATCAAGGTTACAATAAATTGGTAGAAATGCAGTGGAGGGCAAAACAGTCCAGAAATGGCTGGCTGAAGGGGCTTACTTGTGGTCCAGCCAGTTCTTTTGCTAATCTGCCATGTGACTTTGCAGGAGTTGGTTCTTTTTTTGGGAGGGCCTTCATTTTCCCCATGGGAAGGGAGTGTTGGGTGCTTCTTTCCCCCTTTTGACTCTAAAACCCTCTCACTGAGCAGACCCCCAAGAGTACTACCACTCAATGGCCTAGGTGACTTGGAGTCCTTAGCTCAGACTCAGGGTGGGGGTGGGGAGGTGGTGACAAATCCTCAGGTAGCTTTAAAGCATTTATATATTCTCAGGGAGGAAGATAAGCCCAGTACCAGCAACTACTCACATGAAAGGCTGCACACAACAAGGGAGGAGGGGAGGGCAGCTGAGTTACCAGGAGGAGGAACTTGCCTTGGCTGGAAGCCTCAGGGAAGGTTCAAGGTCAAGGAGAGCTGGGTCACCAAGATAATCTTAAAAGTAAAATATGCTCATTATAGAAAATACTTCAGAGTTCAGAGAAGAAAATTAAATCAAGGAATGGCCAGATTTTTAAAAATAAAGATTGAGGGGTAGGGTGTTCTAGGTAGGGGAAATGTGGGATCCTAGGCCCAAGAGAGGGAGATGGAGAGAGAAACAAGGAGGCCAGGGTGGCAGGGAATGGGAAAGGCTGGGGAAGCAGGTCATAGCCAAATGCAGGGATAAAACCTACAACTCTTCATGCATGGAGCTTACCCAACTTCTGCTTCAATCAAGCAGTACATAGCATTTCTATGTGCCAGGCATTATTCTAAATGCCTTACACATATTAACTCACTTAGGTTTCACAAGTGAACTATAAGGCAGGTACTATTATCATCTTCATTTACAGATGAGAAAATCAGAGCATGGAAGAGTGAGGGAACTTCCAAGACCTCACAGGAGCCAGTTGGCCATCAGGGCAGGAGCTCTTCACCACTCCATTGTACTGCTTCTCACTTCCATTCCCCAATTCCTCTAATGCTAGAAAGTTCTTCCATATCCTAACCAATTGGACTCTCCCTCCAACTAACTCCCATTCCTGGGCCTATCCTGCCTGGCCCTGGTCACCAGGTCTCAGTCTGCACCTTCTCCTCCCCAAACCTATCTTCTCTAGGTGAAACCTCTGTCACTGCAGCATCTGTCATTTGACAGTTTGCCGACCCCTCCTCTTTCTTAGTTTATCACACCCTCTCAATATGTAGCTCCTAAAACTCCCAATAATCAACATGAAGTTAAAGTGTTGAAATGACCTGTCTCACTTGTGGTCCCCTAGGACTCCTACGTGGGCCAGCCGTCACTGCCTAAACATCAAGTCAGGCCTCCCTGTGCTGTTTATGGAAATGGAAGGTGGCCCTTTATATGTTCCAAACGTTATCCTGTTGCTTTTGACCTGTTGTTAGAGCCCTCTGAGGGTTTTCTATGCCTGATGCTGTTCTCCAAAGGGCAAACAATTTCTTACCTCATATCATCTGTGAATCTTTAGAACATGTCTTCTACCTTTTCTCCTAAGTCAATGAGGGGCTTTTCTCTAGTAGTTGTCTGTTTATTAACCTTTGGATAAGGCAGTTCAACAAATCTGAAATCTGATACCCAGCATCTCCCTCTTTATCTGGAGGTGAGAAGATAGTGGGATACAGTGGGGAGAGCATTAGTGTTGGATGTTATGACAAGCACACCCCCAGCTCTGTCTTTACTATGCTGTGTACCTCTGTGCAACCTTCTAACTAACCTCTTTCCCATCTGTAAGATAGGACTAATACTCACCTGCCTTCGTTAATGGAGGTGGCATGGCTCAGATGAGATATTTAATGTCAAAGACATTTGTATTATACAATTTACATGCCAAAATGTTATCTCTTAGGGGTAACATTTATATCTTCTTTTATTGCTTATCTGATTTTTCTAAATTTTCTTTTCTTTTCTTTTTTGAGACAGGGTCTTGCTCTGTTGCCCAGGCTGGAGTGCAGTGGTCTCATCATAGCTCACTGCAACTTCAAACTCCTAGGTTTAAGTGATCCTCCTGCCTCAGCCTCCCAAGAAGCTGGGACTACAGGTGTATGCCACCACGCCTGGCTAATTTTTTAATATTTTGTAGAGATGGGGTCTTGCTATGTTGCTCAGGCTGGTCTTGAACTCTTGGCCTCAAGGGATCCTCCCACTTCAGCCTTCCAACGTGCTAAATTACAGGCATGAGCCACCATGCCTGGCTTTTAAGTTTTCTATAATGAATATGCGCTATGTTTAGAAAGCAAATTTTAAAAAAAAGATTTTAAAAGGATGATAAAAATGATTCTAGAGAACAAGATAAAGCAGAAAAAGTTGAAGAAGTCTATCTCTTCAAGATGTCAAGACGCAACATTCTGGCCCATCCATGCCATAAAATCAGATGCCCAGAGCAATAGATGGCACAGATTTGGTCCCATGGCAGGATAGCCATGACACATAGCCAGAGAAAACAGCGAGTAGCTGAGCTGCACATCTGCCACATGCCTATTTTGTTAAAAACATCAACAAAGAGCCACACACACTTGTCCAACAACATAAACTACTGTGAAGAAAAACAGCCTGAGAACAGGAGGGAAGGTGGGAGATTGGCAGGAGATAAATATTTTTTACCTTTATACATGTCTGTAGTTTAAATTGTTTTTAAAACAAGCATCAGTGTATTTTGTAATAAAGCTGAGTAAGGCAAGTGCCAGGAGTCTTGTGAAACTTCTTGCCTTTTCCCTAACAAAAACTCCTGGATCTCACTTGAGTGAAAGCAGCCCAGGAACTAAGGGCAAATACTAACACCAGGTGAAGAAGCAAAGCTCTCCTGGTATTGAATGTCAAAAACACTTTCAGTCTTGTTCTCTATCCTCACTTTCCTTTCCAAGTGTACCCCAGCTGGCATTTGCTTTCTAAGGCCCCAGATAAGGACCTACATAACAAACATTTGGAAAGCATCAAGACCCCAAGAGAGGAAAGGGAGAACCAGAGTGAAAGGACAAATAAAACAAGAGGATTCAAATCTCAGGGAGCCCAGAAAGACTTTTTAAACATCAAAGCACCCTTGAGATACAGAAAATTGGCCCATTCTGTCACCTGCCGATTCTCCTATCATTCTGAGAGCAGCTTCTGGAGTTTACACCTGCATGACAGCCTGCAAGCGCTCTCAGTGAGAAAGCTGGTCAAAAATTGCAGTGCCACTCCTCAGGACTCAGAGGCAGGAGGAGGGGCGTGCGGGACAAGATGGGGAAATGCCAGAACTGGAGTGACTTAGTGATGACACTGGGGGAATTCATTCAGAGAGTGGAAGGCCTCCCATGTCAGGTCAAGTTAGACTCCTAACCAGTTCAGATTTCAGCCCCATCTGGCTGGAGGGAGAAGGGGTTCGCTTGAAAGAATCAAGTAAAGCACTGTCTCTGTTCACCAAGTGTTACAACTAGTGATGGCTGTGACGATCCTGGAGTCTGTCTGTAAACACGGCTTCCCTCTGGGGTTCTCCCTCTCAAGGGGCCCCTCTGCTCCTGCCTACCTGGCTGCCAGAGCCCTGAGGATCTCTTCAAGATGCAGGGTCTGAGGTGGCCATGAGGCAGGGGAAAAAGAATTTGCCAGAGTTCCCCCCAGGGCCCACATAGCACAACCTGCTCCTTGCCAGGCCACTGTGGCTCTGGTCCAGAAGTTGACCCCTTCCCTGAAGCCCTGCAAAGATAAACAGTGCAGGATGAAGCAGCTGGAACTTGAGAGAGCTGACTCTCAGGGTCCCTCAGCTCTACAGCAACAAGATAACATGACCTAGACAAAGAGCACCATCTTCTGATTCAGCCAGAGCCACTGTTTTCCTCAAAACAACTGCTCTAGGGAAGAACACCAGGGTAGCACGAGGAACAGACAATGGGTCTTTCTACTCACCAAGTGCTCAGGTGCTACTTGCCTTGGGGATTGTTGCTAACTGGGAAGATGGCAGGTTGGTGGGCTGGTCGTGGGCCAGCTCTGGAATCAGTCACAGCCCTCCTTTCTGGCTGCTTCCTCGAGAACCTCCACCCAAATCCTGGGGCATCCTGAGCATGCAGACAGTGTCTCCCCACCCAGAGCAACCTGCTTGGCAAGGCTAAGCACGCCTTTTCCCCATTGATGCTTCCTGTCTCTCCTTCTCCCCCCCAGGAACCTAGGCAGGCTGAGGCAGTACCTTCCTTCAGCCGTCTGAACTGCCCCTGGGGTTCACAGACCAAGTGGGGATCCTGGGCACCAATCCTGAGTTAGCGTGAGTCAGGGCCAGGTACGTGCAGCCTGCACTTCCCTGTCTGGGCAGGTAGAGGCTGGAACGGTGCCAGTAGATCACCTTTGTGACACAAGCACAAAAACATCTGTTCCAAAGGTGCCTGGGGAGCGTCCAATAGCCCACCTCCCAACTTGCCCGAGGTGCTGGGCCCTCCTGCGGGACAGCCTGCCATGCACAGAAGAGGAACCTAGGGGAGAGAGGCACCTCTGCCTTTCCTCTCACCTGTCAGAACCTACAAGGGTTGGTGTTCTTCTGCTTGGTTCTAAGCACTAGTAAGTACCTAGTGCCTGGTACCACCATGTTGATGACTAGCCACCTCTCAGGAGGCAGCTTGGCATAATGACAAGGGCAGGGCTTTGCTCCCAAACAGAAATGGGTTTGAATCCTAGCTCTGCCACTCACCAGCTGAGTAGCCTTGGGCAAATTGCTTCTCTTCTCTGAGTGTCTATTTCCTTATATGCACAATCTCATACAGCTCAGAGAGATGAAGTAACTTGTCTATGGTCATGAGGAGAGATGGCTGCGGAGTTTGGTCGCAAATCTTGGGGTGCTGACACTCAGAGCTTGTCTCACTTCACTAGGATGTTTCTCAACAGCAGCTACAACTGACAGAGAAATGGTGGTCTTTTTTTACAAAATGCTGTCAAAAAGTCAGTGAAAAGTTCCTTCTGAAAAGCTCACTTCCTTATTACAAAAGTAGCCTTCACAGTTGCCAACTTAACCAGGTGAATAAAGTTAGCATCACCTTTATAGGGCCAACTAGCACCACCATGCCTCCTGATTGATGTAAGCAACAGGAAGCACACATCATTTGTGTGGGTTCCAACAAAAATGTAAACCCAAATCTAATCACAAGGAAATGATCCAACAAATACGGAATGTGGACAATCCATGCCACATTGTCAAGCAAATGTAGCAACTGTTTGCAACTGGTTAATCTTGGTGAAGGAAATACAGAGGTTCACTGTATTATTCTTTTAACTCTTCTCTAGCTTTAATCTTTAAGAATAACTTTTAAATATTAAATATTTCTGATATTGTCCTTAAATCATTAAATAATTTTTATTTGGCATTCATTTTGTGTTAATGAATTTCAACATTTTCTATTATCAAATGTCTGTATCAGGTAGAGATCACTTTTACATGCTAATGAAATATATAATCTTGTCACAATATATTGGTCCATAATAATACTAATAAACCATGCATTTAATATCTTTTTTTTTTTTTTTACAGAAACACCTCTGAAATTTTATCACAGAAAAATAATTCAGTTTATCATTATGGTCGCTCCTTTAAAAACTCATAAAGTGTTACTGAAGATACAGAAAAACTTATGATTTCAGGAATTCCCAGGAATTTCTATTCCTTATTCCTGAATTCTTAAAGTTAATAGCTGTTGGGAATTTGGAAGCACCAGAGAGTGTTGACAGCCAACCTTTGCTACGACGCCTCATGACAACCTTCCACGCACCTCCAGCCAGAGAACCCTATTCAAATAAAAAATCATTTATGGGATCGATCTGGGTACTGACTATGTGCAAAAACACTGTCCTAGACCCCTATGGGGGAGAGATGCCAAAAGGAATAAGAGACAGCCTGCCCTTGAAGAGGAGAAGTGTACAAACAAATAACTGTGTGGAGGAAGACACAAAAGAGGTAGACATTGTGGAGGAAGAAATATTTCCAACTCAGGAGCAGCAGGGATGATTCTGGAACAGGAGTTAAGGCCCTTCTTTCAGCTGGGCCAGAAGACTGGGAAAGGCATTCCCAGGGAAGGCTAGGTTGAGACAGGCAAGACAGCAGAGAATGCATCTGGGAATGGCGAGCTGTCTGCTTTGGCTGGAGCATCCAGTTCTCTGAAGAACAGATAAGGGGCCAGGACATGGCTGACCTTGAACTTCTAGTTACTAAGGAGCATGGACTTAACTCTGAAGCCAGGGGGAGGGCAGAATCAAAAGGGTGCTTTGGTTCCAATAACTGTTAAGAGTGGAGAGAGGCAGAGAGACTCACTAGGGGGCTTCAGAAATAACACAGTGAGACAGTATGAGGGTCTGAAATCTCACCTCTCATCCCTTCAAAACTCTATACTCTGTTCACCCTGAACTTTCCAGCACACTGGGCTCTCTCTGCCTCTGAACCTCAGCATAGGCTGTTCCTTCCACCTGGGGCAACTCACTCCCTTCTGAAGCTGATTTACGCCTATCTCATCCTTCTAATCTCAGCTTAAATATCACTTCCTCAGGCAAGCCTCCTATAATGTGCTCCTGAAGTTCCTGTATTTCCGCAAGCATAGCTCTTTCCGTACTTTCTTGCTATTGTATTTTACTTATTTATTTTTGGGATGTGCTATTTATTTGCTTGCTTGCTTTTGCATGGTTAGAGCATGCAGTCTCCACTAATCTTAAGTATATATAGCTCCATGAATTCTTACATTTATATTACTACAAAACCATCAGCCAAGTGAAGATAGCAAACATTCCCAGCATCCCAGAAGGTTCCTTGTGCCCCTGCCCAGTCAATCCCCCCCAGTAAGAGGTAACCACTCTTCTGACCTCCATCACTATCAATTATTTAATAGTTTTGCCTGGCTGGAGTCTGAGGGCCCACGGGGAGCAGGACCTAGTGGTCCCTGCTGCCCTCTGTCCCCCCGCCCCCAGTGCTGGACACAGAGTGGGCATTTAAATGCCTGCTAACTGAGCACAATTCACAATTGCAAAGATGTGGAAACAACCCAGGTGCCCATCAATACACGAGTGGATTAATAAAATGTGGTATATGTATACCATGGAGTATTACTCAGCAATAAAAAACAACGGTGAATTAACACATCTGGTATTATCCTGGATGGAGCTAGAGCCCATTCTTCGGAGCGAAGTGTCACAAGAATGGAAAAACAAGCACCACTGGTATTCACCATCAAATTGGTACTAACTGATCAACACCTACATCACACAGGGCAATAATATTCATCAGGGGGCGGGCAGGCGGGAGGGGGGTGGAGGGGATGGGAAAACTCTCACTGAATGGATGCGGGGTGCACAGTTTGGGGGATGTCCACGAGTGTAGCTCTTACATGGGCAGTGCATGGGCAATATATATAACCAAAGTGTTGTACTCCCATAATATTCTGAAATAAAAAAAAATCAACTGGAAAAAAAAAATGCCTGCTAACTAAATGATCAGACCAGGGTGGTGGTGGAGGGAATGGAAGAGCTTCTGGGGACACCAACCCTTCCCCATGTGTTTGCATCTCTGTGCCTCTGCCCATGTTGCTCCCTGCTTGAAATGTCTTCCCTTTTTCATTCGTCTCATCCCTACCTTCTCCTCTTTTTCAAAAAAGTTTACCTCAAGTTCCATCCCCTTCTGGGAAGTTCTCCTGTTCCAGCACCCAAGGCATCTGCCGCCTTCTGTAGATGCTGCCTCCCACGTTCCCTCTGGGTAGATGTGTGTGCACATCTTCAGCCTGCTCCCCATTCTCAAAGGTGAGACCCTGTTTTAAGTCTTCATTAAATCAGCACCAATCCCTCCCATTTCCTCATTGTTCACATAGTATCCTTTTTTTTTTTTTTTTTTTTTTTTTTTTTTTGTGACAGGGTCTTACTCTGTTACCCAGGTTGGAGAGCAGTGGCGTCATCATAGCTCACTGCAACCTTAAACTCTTGGGCTCAAGCGATCCTCCTGCCTCAGCCTCCCCAATAGCTGGGACTACAGGTGCCCTATACCATGCCCAGCTAATTTTTCTATTTTTAGTAGAGATGGGGTCTTGCTTTTGCTCAGGCTGATCTTGAACTCCTGACCTCAAGCAATCCTCCCGCCTTGGCCTCCCAGAGTGCTAGGATTACATGTGTGAGCCACTGTGCCTAGCCTGTTCGCAGAAGATCCTGAGCTGCAAAAAATTTCTTCTGGTCTATCTTCCTCACAGAGCTATAAGGATCACACTGGAAAACAGCTGTGACAAGGTTTTATAAGCCACAGTTTACTTAACAAATCTAAGGCATTTTAATTTCTAGTTACATGAGTGTTTGCTTGAAAATTATTGGTTAAATGATACATATATCACGTATACAAAAAAAAAGATTTAAAAAAAGAATGCAGGCTGGGAGCAGTGGCTCACACCTATAATCCCAGCACTTTTGGAGCTTGAGGCGGGAGGATTGCTTGAGGCCAGGAGTTCGAGGTTACAGTGAGCTATGATCATGCCACTGCATTCCAGCCTGTGTGACAGAGCAAGACCTCACCTCTGAAATAAAAAGAATGCAGTGGATCTGTATGTGTTGATGTAGAAAGATTCCCAAGATATATTTAAGTGAAAAAAGCTAGGTGTCAAAACAATCTAGTGTGTTCCCACTGCCATAGGGGCAGGAGCAGAAGATAAAATATTGGCATGCATGGAAAAATTATGGAAGGATACAAAGAAAAAACCAATCATCTTCACCTTCACTCCTGAGGAGTGGGGCTGGAGGGGTGCTGAGTCTAGTCAGTCCCTTTTTGTCATACAACTTTCTAATCTGTATACATATTATTTTATATTAATAAACATTTTAACATAAAAATAAACTAAAATGAGGGCTGTACTTGTACCACCACCACAGCCCTCCCCAACTGCCTAGAATTCATCCGGAGGGTAAACTATGGGTAGGCTGTTGAAACCCAGGTTCGGGCCCCAGAAGCCAAGCAGACACTGCAACAGGCCCAGAGGCAGAAATCCAGCACAAGTCAAAGCCTGTGAGCTCACCCAGAGCAACCCCTGGGCCGAGGTAGGAGCAACAACTGATGCTTTTGTTTGTGGAGTAAGGGATCCAGGGCTGCCTGTGGGCCCACACTGCCTATCTGTTGTGTGACCCAAACTGATCCAGATTCCGGAGAGGCCTGGTTTCCCCACCTCCTGACAAATATGCAAACCCAAGGTTGGGAGAAGCATCCCAAGGGAAAAGGCAGAAGGGACGAGGGCCTCCGGGGTGCTGCTGGTAATCCCAGCACTAAGAGCACCACATAGCACAAGGCAGGGCTTCCTGGGGCCAGAAACAACCATGTGGTGGAGGTGGTGGGAGAAAGACTGCAGCAACCTTTCTGCAAGGCCATGTCTGTCTGTCTCTCTCTCACATCTATAGGGCTGCCCATTCGGAACCCTCACTCTTGACCTTGAGTTGACTTTCAGAGTCAACAAACTCCCATTGCCAAGTCAACAGTGAGGTAGAATCTATTATCATCTTTCGGTTTATGTCTGGATGGACTCCTGACAAGGGTCTCAACCTTGAAGCTATCCCCTCATCCCCCAACATCTCTCAAGATCCAAATAATCCATGTACCAAATGAACTAAGAATTGTTCAAGTCCTAAATATCTTCCTGATGCATGATCATCATTTCCTACCTGAATTACTGCAATGGTCTCTAGGAGGGCCCCCTGCTTCACTCTTTGCCCCCTCCCCAGTCTGCAGCCAGACTGATCTTTCTAGATCACAAACCTGATCACATCTACTTCCCTGCTTAAAACTTTTCAAAAACTCCTTGCTACCATCAGGAAAAAAAAAAACAAAACCCAAACTCTTGATTGTAGAAGGCCCATCTTGATCCAGGCTCTGTCTCTCTCCAGCCTTCCTGCCTGCCACCCCAGGTCAAATGCACCTTGCTGCCCACACACAGCTTCAGGCCTTGGCCATGCCTTCCGCCCAGCCCCCTTCCTCCCCTGGCCAGGTCCATTCTGCCCCTGAGGAAGCCCCTCCTTTAGGAAGCAAGGCTTCCCAGCTCAGTGTGGGTCAAGTGGGCTGACTAGGCTCTGCTGCTTCAGCTTCTCAGCTGTAAAATGGGGTCACTCCCACTGCCTGACAGGCTGGTGAGAGAGCATGACACAGTGAATGTGAAGGGCCTTGAAAACTGTCAAGAACTATAGAAACATAAAGTATCATACCAACTACCAGCAAAACACTGCCTTCTTTTCCCATTTGAAACAGCTCTCTCAGAGGTTCCTGACGCCTCCTCTTGTCCGCCAATATAGAGGCCCTTTGCTGCTGCCCTTGTCCTGCCTCCATCTCACTGCTGCCAAAGCCCTCTCCTCTGGGGGCTCTGCACTCTGCTGCTCACTCTTCCTTCACCTGTCAAATGATGATCCTCCCTCCCCCTGACCACGTCCCCTTCCCTGTTTTGTCCTTGGCTGGCCTTCCTGCTCACTGCACAAACCACCCACAGACGATTTCACATACTGCAACTGCATCTGGCATCACTGTCCTGGGCCTCTCTTGGGCTGTCTAAATACCACAGAGGCCTCACAGGGGCCTCATAACATGTCCAAAACGCAACCAATTATCTTCATGCCAGGCCAAGGCATCCCTGACTCTTGTGCCCAGCAGAGTGTCTGGCAGGCAGCACGTGCTCAGTTTGTGTTTGCTGAACTGATCACCATATGCTTTTTTCCTCTCCTGCCACCCCCGCCTGCTCTGCCTCCAGTGCTCCTTGTACCAGTCAATGGGACACCATCCCCCAGTCACACAGGCTGAAAGTCCAACATCCGCAGGTCCCCCCCACTACTCACTTATCCAGTCTTCCCTTTTCCCCTGACCTTGCCACAGTCCTGACGCATGCCCATCCACCCCTCACCCGGACCTGCCTCTAGACACCCCTTGCTTTACTCCAGCCACCCCACTCCTGCCAATGACATTCCTCAGCCCAGACATGATCTGTCACACCCCTGCCCACAAAATCCAACTCCTTAGTGTGGCATCCAAGGCCTTCCACACTCTGGCCCCAACATATGGGTGCAACCACTGCCCAGAGGGTAATGGTGGTAATAATAACAACCCATACCAAGTGCTTTCCACATGCCTCTTAATCCCCCTAACAACACTGTCAGGGAGGAACACCAGATCAAGACCTGACAGATGAGGAAACTGAGGACAGGAGGGTAACTTGCCAGAGTCATGGTCCAAGCTCGTAAGGAGCGTGCTACGCCAGAACTAACAATCTTTTAATCCTTCAGTCTTCTTTGAAACATTCTAAATCCTCAGGGGCTGAAATATTCCTTTTTAAATAACCTTTGCAGCAGGCTTCCCATTGCCTCTCTGACTTCCCAAAGGGAAGAGCAATGGATGTTACTGGAATCAAAATGAAAGATAATGTGGCTCACCCAAATTATTACTAGAATTTCCTTTGAGTTCCAAGAAAGAATATCAATGTTTAATGGTCAATAAATTTTATAGTAAGTAGAAGTTGTATTTTTCACATATGATTAACACTGTAGCACACCAAAACTCCTGATTAATCAATGTGGATAAATATTTATATCCATTTTATGGGAACTGGAGAAGGATTTTACTGTTCTGAAATCACAGCACGGGTGATGCCAGATGCCTCATCAGAATGCTTCTCCTGGTGACGACGCCATTCCTGGAGCAAAGTCCCCTGGCAATGCCATGGCATGTCCAGGAACAGGATGCTCCCCTGCCACTGGCCTCTACTTGCCTTACTGGCCTGGAACTTGGCTCTTGAAACACATGGCTCCCATCCCAGAGGTTCCCACTAAGCCACTAATTGTTCCTGCTTTCTCAGGTTCTAGGGGCTGTTGCTGAGGTCAGAATGGAGGGGCAAAAACAAACCCCAACAACAATGACGATAATGACAAAAGGGAGAGAGCAGAAGAGAGGACACAGAGGAACCAAGCCATAGAGAAGAATATCTGATATCTGATAAACTCCGAAGGCTGCTCTGATGCCCCCTGGTGGGTGTGTGAGGTACCCTTCCTCATACCGTTCTCCACTCTACCCCTCATCCTCTACCAATCCCCATTCTACACTGTACTTGTTTACTTACTTACATCTTCCCTCTGGAATGGGGGCACCATGACTGCTCCTAATAACTAGCAGACTGTAGATGCTAAATTAATGCTGAATGAATGGTGGCAGACCCTGCTAATTGTTTATCCAATATCCACTCTCCTTTTTTTTTTTTTTTGACTAGTCAAGTGAAGCAGTGGGAGTGAAGAAGGAACAAAGGAATCCGTAACTGGTTGTGATCAATTAGTTGTAAACACCACTGCACTTGGACCAGCCTAGCCCCCTTCTTTGTTAGTGACAGAATCCCAATTCTATTTCAGGTGTCAAAGTGTCCACCTGAAAGACTTCTTAGCCTCCCCTGCAACTAAGGGAAGCCAATGAAGGGGAAGTTGAAGCTATTGGGTGGGACTTGCAGGAAAGCTCCCTAAGAGGGAGCAGGTGTCCTTTCTGCCTTTCCTCCCTTCTTCCTGCTTTCTTCCTAGAAACCTGACATGATGGCTAGAGCTCCCGCAGCTATCTTAGACCATGATGCAACCTTGAGGTTGGAAGCTCTGTGCTAAGGATGGCAGAGCAGAGAGACCAGCCCTACATTTCTTTCTCCCCCAGATTTCTTTTACATGATAGAGAGTAAATGTCTACTGGTTTATAAGTCAATGCTATTTCTGGTCTAGTTGCCAAATATAATCCCTAATTGATTAAAAAATAAACTAATTAAATTTGGTTTTCTTAAATTACTCATCATTTGACCTACAGTTCACAAGGCCAATCACCACCTCTAACCTCTGGCCCTTGTAACATAATGATAATTTGCCATTAATTACTGTTCACTTGGAGGTCAGGAGGATGGAGGGACATAAGCAATAGAAGGAAGAGGTAGTTCAAGGTGAAAAGATGAGGGACAGAGGCAGGAGTAAGAGCAGGAAAATGAGGGGCAGGGAAGAGAGGAGATGAGGGAGGAGTACAGGTAGCGATAGAGGGCAAAGGACTGGAGGAAAAGAAAGTGGGGATGAGGGGCAGGGCAGAGACCATGGAGAGATGGAGCGGGGGAGACGGGAAAGGGAATGGTGCAGAGGCATGCTGCCGCAGCAGTTACTATTATTGTTTAGAGGACACTGGCTGCAGGCTGGGCATCAAGTGCCAAGCGCTCCATACATACTCTCCCTGATCCTTACCCTCCTGAGGTGAGTATTACCATGCCCATTTTACAAATGAGGTATCTCATGCTCTGAGATATAAGTAACTTTCCCTCAGTCACAGAAAGTGGTAGAGGCAGAAGACTTTCTTCAAGTCTCCTTAAAAGAGAGGTGAGACATCATCCTTCTGTCTTTCTCTAGCCTATTGCCTGGAATGTGGTGTGATAGCTGGAACCATGGCAACCTTTTGGACCACGAGAATAGCAGCCAAACCCTAAGAATGGCAGAGCAGGGAACTGGAAGGAGCCTGGGTTGTTCACAGCCTAGGAGTTTCCACAACTGCCTGGGCATACGGACTACTTAACTCAGTCACAATCCTCATCCACAAACCTACCCACAACTGCTTCAGATCTTAATTTGCTATATTTCCTTCCAATCTTCAGTAACATATTCCAAGACACACTCCCAGAGATTCTGATTCAGTAGCCATTTTTAAATACACTTTCCTAGAAAAATAGAAAGTCAGACTCATTGAAGGCAAGGAAAATGTCTGAGAGTTCACAGGACAAACCCTGATACTTCAAAAGCACCAACTGCTGGTGACTTGCCCCTAGGAGATCTTAGAGATCAGCAGATGACACTATAAAGTTAATGTGTCATTATTTAGAGAAATGGAAGAAAGGAGAAGTTCATAAAGACCAAGAGAGAGCAAATTTGGGGCCATTCCTCAGAAACAGATAAAAGGTGGTCTTAGTAATTTTAGACCAGTCTGTAACAGTGCTAGCAAGTCATCCAAGTACTTAGTAAAAATAAACCAATAGTCCAAGCCTCAGAAAGAGTATAGCTCCTTTTGAGCAAAAGCACTAGGTTGTCAAAGGGATAGATTTGCACACAGTAACATCACACAGAATTGCTGTCATGCACCGCTGGCTGCAGCTTCCTGTGTGCATAGGAATTCTCTCCAACCAGACTGCAAGCTCGCCTCTGTGAGAAAAGCGGCTGTGGCATTACAATTTCAGTATCTTCAGCAACAGCACTCAGCACGGTTCTGAACACAGGAGCTTAATACATGAGCACAGACATCAGGAAGGAACTAACGGGATTCATGTGTGTTGCTCAAAGCTGCCAACAAGCCCTACCCCTGTGCCGACCTCTGAGTTCAAGCTGATTCCTGAAATTCTAGCCAAGGGAATTAAGAGTTGGTGCTATCATTGTTCATCACTCCCATGACACTGCTGTCTGACAGACACTCTGGGGATGTTGAAAGGTTCAATTCCCTTCTCTTCTGAGAATATTCTTGTGATAGAGTCCTAAGAGTCCAGAGAATTCAGGGGAAGCTGAGCAGGATGACACAGGCTGTTTAGCTCTGCCTGGGGCCTATCCAATCCGCCCTTTTAGTTGTTTAAATCTCAGTGGGGTAGAAACCTTAACTGGGTTGGAAGCAGTGGGTGACACTCAGCTCTAAACACCAGGTATTCAGCTTTCACACCCTGTTCTCCTTAGAGGCCCCCTGGCATGCAGAATCATCTACTCCTAAAGCAACTGTCCCTTTCAGAAGTGTAGTCTTATTCTAAAATTAAAGATTCTTAGGGCCCACTAGGGATTATAATTAGTTTATATTCCTCCACCTGGCACTCAGAGAAGCTGAGTTTGGGGATGGAATGTGGGACATACATTCTTAAGGCTGGAAACCACTTTAATTTGCAGGATTCAGTGGCTTTTTCTGGCCATTAGCTTGCTTTAAGTCTCTGGTACTCTCAGCTAGACTGAGAATTGTTACCTTGTGTCCCAGCCACACTGATTGACACCTCCATTAACCTGGCACAAAACTTGCCAAAAAACCAAACTTTCCTGCTGTCACTCCCTGCATATACGTCCCATACCATTCCCAGTCCTTGCCTTTTTTCAACCAGAGAAATTCAATGCAATTCAACTCAACCCACAACACTGAGCGGCCACCAAATGACAGGTAGAATGCCAGGAGCTTCAAGCACCAAGAAAAACAAGACCCTGCTCTCAAGGGGCTCAGAGTCTGCTAAAGAAAGGGGACATGTAAACAAGCAGCAACAAACACAGTGATAATTACTACAGACTGAGACCCCAAGCACAGAAAGAGTAAAGACTGCTCTGTTGGGAGGGATCAAGGAAAGAAGGGGAGACTGGCACTTCCAGGAAAGGAACAAGCACGTGCAGAGGCCCAGGAGCGTGGCGTGGAGACATCAACCACAAAGGGGGCCAACAGGGAATAGGTTTACTATACACCAGATGCTGCCATTTTATAGACGAGAAAATTGAGTCACAGATGGGCTAAGTAATTTGTCCAAAATCATGTTACAAAAGGACAGGTTCCAAACCAAACAGGTGGACTCTAAAACCTGAGCTTTTTTTTTTCTTCCTCTGGATCTCAAGCAGATATAAAACCTGAGCTTTTATACATCATAGTACATGGTATGCAAATAGTTCAATTTGCTGAAGTGTAAAATTTAAGAGCTAAGTTTACAAAGGAGAGGTAGATGGGCTGGACCATGAAGGGCTTCATTACACCATGCTAAGAATTTGAACTTGAACTTTCAGCAGGATACTGGAATGAATTAATGTGAAAGAGCTTCACCTTCCCACTACAGTCACATAGAAATGCTAGATAAAATAAACCAAATATGAGGTTGACTGGGGTTAGCAAAAAACAACAAAAAACAAAAAACACACTAAATGATATCCTTAGACATACAGCCAAACTTGAAAGAGAAATGCCTTATTTGCCAGAAATGACAAGAAGAATTGAAACATGAACAGTGAGTGGAACTGACACCACAATCACCTGTGGACTTTTGCACCCACATATGAAGTGGTTTAATGCCTGGCCGTGGCTTTGAGACACAGTATCAAGATGAGAGCCTCAAAGGGCTGCCCAGTATAGGAAAGCAAGAAGAAGCTGACCATTTCTCTAAGGCTCTGTGGAGGATGGGTAGGAGTGGGAGGTCTCCCTTTCTTAAACTACTAAGCTAGTCCTACCCATGGATATGAATCTGAATTGACACTACCAGAGTGGTGAAGGGGTGCCAAACTGAAAAATGAACATAAAACCTGAGCCAGGACCACTGAAACACTTATGGCCCCATCAGAAGCAAACAAACTGCTCTGAGGTACACTTTCACAACCCAGGGCACAGGACTCACCAAGAAAAACTGAATCCCTACTGAAGATGAGCTCACAACCCAAAGTTAGAAATCACACAAGGAAATAAACCACTAAGAAGGACAAGCATCAGACGCAAAAAGAGAAGTAGCATCCCAAGAATTAGAAATAATAAGACAATCTCAAAGAGACTACAAAATAAGAACATTTGGATGATTAAAGAGATAAAGAAGCACAGAAAGAACAAATAGAGAGACGTGGCTGGTAGAATGGTCAACATATGTCTATAAGGAACTCCAGAGACCAGAGCAGAGAAAATGAGAGAGCCAAAGAGGTAATAGCTGAGTATTTCCCAGAATTTAAAAAAGAATTAAATGTAAGAGGTTAACATCAGGGGGAGCTGGGTAAAGGGATATAGAAACTCTGTTTAAATCTAAATTTATCTAAAATCATATTAAAATAAAAAGTTTTTTTTTTTTTTTACAAATAAGTCCTCAGATAGAAGTAGCACACTAAATCCTGAGCAAGAAAATGAAAAAGAAATCCACATGTATTTCAAATGGTTCTAAACAAAAGTATATAAAGAAATATATTAATTGAATGTAATTAAGGAGAATACAGATGTTCATTGCACTATTTTCACATTTTCCCTAAGTTTGGCATTTTTCAAAGTAAAAAGATGGGGGAAAAGAGAAAATGTTGGAGTAAGAACAGAAATAAAATGTGTAATTTTCAAATGAGTAAAGGGAATAAAGAAAAAGAAATCAATCCAACAAAGGCAGCAAGGAGAAAAATACGCAAAAAGGAAGATATACGGAAAGTACTAAAAAACATAATACAGTATTATATATTTAAGTCAAATTCTAAAAATGTAATTAAGATAGATTGTCAGATTTGATTTAAAATTTTAAAATCCAGCCACATTCTGTTTATGAAAAAAACTCCAAAACATGACAACGCAGAAAGGTTGAAAATATGAGGCAAACAACAACAGGCTGAGGTAGCACTATTGCCATCAGACTCCAAGGCAAAAGCAGTGGAGATATTAAGGAGGAAAAATGAGCAAGACTTGGTACTGATTAAAAGAAGCACTGGAGAGGAGAGAAATGGAGGGTAACTGTCAGGTGACTGGGAAATAGGGACACTCCCATTAAGGTGGGGACCGTGGGAAGAAGAGTGGATCTGGCAGGAAAATAAAAGGGGTCATGTGGGGGCATGCTGAACTTGAGGAGCTCTGGAGACCCCTAGGTGAAAATATCCTGTAAGTAATTACAGATACAGTCACCAGGTCAGTGGATTATTCCTGGGTTTTCCAGAGAAGATTCTTAACATTCAATATTAAGAATGCACATAATTTTCTTCTTTCTAAAAAAAAAAAAAAACACCCCAAAAAGCAACCAGACCCCAAACCCCCAGCCTCAGGACTAACTATGACCTTAGCAGTAAACCTATGTTTCCCAACTATGCTTGGCCCACCTAAGTTCTGCTTCTGCTGGGTGGCATGAGAGGTGGTGACAGACTCCAAGAGCAGCAGTGCCTCAGGGTCCTAGAGTCACTTTGGAGGCTGTGTACAGAGTGGGAAGCCTCTTTGGAAGCAGCAAACCCTGTGTCTGTGCAGCCATAGGAGAGAGAGACTCACCAGCAGCAAAGGTCAGGAGCCAGAGATTCACTAGCAGCATGTTGACCACTCCCACTAGCTGAATCCAAAGGCTCAACTCAAGTAATCAGTACTCAGTGCCCAATCCTGACCTCAGGAAAATACTGTAGAGTGAAGGATATCACAACGCAAGACTAGGACATGCCATGCAAGAGAAAAACCAAGAGCCATGGAGTCCAAAGAACAGAAAGCTCCTCTGTGCAGTTTAGGGACAGAACCATGATGTCATGGAAGAGGCAACACTGGAAATACTCTTTCTCCATGTCCCCTTGTTACACAATCTAGCAACTCCCGCAGCTATATGCCCAGTGGCTTAGGACATCAATGCACTTACACTCTTCACAGTGAAAGCTGGTCATTTATAACAATGACATCTAATATTTATTGTTTACAAAGAGTCAGGCATGTGTTGAATGTTTTATGGGCATTCTTTCATTTAATTTTCTCAATTGTCCTATAAGGTGTTGCTATGGTTTGAATATGTGCCCCCCCCGAAATTCATGTTGAAACTTAATCCCCAATGCAACACTATTAGAAGATGTGGCCTTTGTGAAGTGATTAGGTCACAGGCACTCCACCATCATGAACGGATTAGTGCTCTTATAAAAGAACTCCAAGGAACTAGCTAGGCCCCTTTCACTCTTCCATCATGTAAGGACACAGCGTTCACCCCTCCAGAGGGCACAGCAACAAGGTGCCATCTTGGAAGCAGACAGCAGCCTTCACCAGGCACCAATCCTGCCGGCACCTTGATCTTGAACTTCTCAACCTCCAGAACTGTGAAATAAATTTCTTTTGTTTATAAATTACTCAGTCTTAGGGTATCTTGTTATGGCAGCACAGATGGAGTAAGACAGGTATGCACCATTGTTATTCCCAATTTACAGATGAGGAAACTGAAGTGCAGAGTGGCAAAGAAAACATGCCCAAGGTCACTGAGGTAGGGTCACAGACCTTGAATTTGAACGTAGGTCTAACTCCAAAGCCCACACTCTTAAGCATTTTGTCATACCACCTCATGTATGCACATATTCTATGTGCCCTCCTAGACCACTAGTTCTGTAACACATTGTCTTAGTCCCCTCCACACCCAGTTCCAGGACAAACTGTGGATGGATGAAGAGGGCTGTGGCAGGACGACACAGGGGTAGGCTGGATTTAAATCAGAGCTCCTAGGCTTGTTCAAGCTTGGGATCCTCCATGTGTAGGCTGAGTGATTTGCCTGGCCACTGAATCTCTCCAATTATAAAGCTAACAGTGACAGGCACAGTGCTAGACGCTATGCAATCTAATCCTCATGACAATCCATTAGCCTCATTTCCACAAGAGGAGACTAAAGCTCAGAGGGGTTATACTCTGCCAAAGGCCCTTGGCTAATGACTGACAGAACCAGGATTCAAACCCAGGCCCACCTCAAGGACCACACTTGTTGCTGCTGTGCACACAGACTTGCATGTTTCCTGACCTAGTAGTTAGCAGGGAGGGGAGGCAGTAAACCCTGCCTTTGGACTTGGGAAGATCAAACAGAGTAATAATAAACATGTAATCACTGTGTAGACTGGAAACACTGTCACTATTTCATTTAGGCCAGGGAGAGGAAGCCCAGAGAGAAAGCCAATGAGTATAGGTTTGCACACATCTGAAGCACAGGGAAGAATCCTTGTAGAGTCTTTTCCCAAATAAGGTCATGTTAGCCGGTTCTGGGGATTAGGACTTGGACAGATCTTTGGAAGAGCCACCATCCAACCCACTACAGGCAGTAAAATCAGAACAGTGGGGACAAACGCTCGAGACAATAGGAGGAACAACCTGTGCGTGGCAGAGGACAGGGGGAAGTTAAAGCTGTCAGTAAGGCTCCTGGGAACTCAGAGAACGAGGGATTATGAACAGAAAAGAGAAGTGCCAAGAGCAGAGACAAAGGTGAGCTCTGCGTTGCATGCTGAGCACTCCAGCAGGCAGGTAGACACGTGGACCACTAGCAGTCAAGAGAAAAGGATCTGGGGCAAGAAGTTTAGTATTTGGCATCTAAAAGAGGAGATGGTCACAGCCACAGGAAGGGACAAGCACGTGCAGGAAGAGGGCGAGAGAAGCAGAGAGAGGACAGAAGCCCGAAGAATGTTCACACTCAGGCAGTGGAAAGAGGAAGAGGAACCAGGGCAGCAAAGGCACAGTCAGAGAGAGAGGGAAATGGAGGCCAAGGGAGAGGAGAGATGTTTAACCTCCTAGAGAGCAGCGGCCAGTCTCTTTCTTTTGTGTCTTTCCAGAGTCTAACAAAGTACTAGGCATACAGTAGGCACTTGGTAACTGCTGAAGTAATAATAAAACAAAGAACAATTATGTGAGAGAGACCAAACATATGAGAGATTTCTCAGATGCAAAGAAAAGAAGTTAAAAGCATCTGTAATCCTTGAGGTCTTGGCAAAGTTACAAGAGGCAGCATCTTCTGACAGGGTTGGGGGGAGTAGGGGAAGGCTTAGAGCAAAGCCCAAGGGGAATGTGATAGGAAAACCACGAGAGGAACACAAGGATGACTGGCAAGCTGTTGTTGGAGAAGGCGAACTCCAGGGCCTTAACTGACCCCACCCCAGGGCATACGTGAGCTCTCTGCCCTACACAAGAGCTGCCTTGCCATTCAGCTCTTCCTTCAATTCCCGACTATACACTCCACATATTTATCTAAAAAAACAGATGCCACAACTCATCTTTGGAGAGAAGAACTGCTGTGAAGCCCATAGGGAGAGGCTGCTGCTGTGACCTGGGGAGAGACCTGCCCCACATCCCTGGCAAGCTCTCTGGGTGGCTCTTTGTCATGGACAGGTAGCAGGCTTTTTCAGACAGGAAGTGTGTGGAGAGGACTGTGGCCTGTGGGTGACTCAGGCAGCGTTTACCAGCCATGTGGGTACCCACCACCTTCAGAGGGGGCAGACTGGGCTGGTTGCATCAGACTTCCTGGAAGCATTTCTTCATTTCTATTTTTGTAGACACACAACTTCCAGAGTGAAACCTCTCCTGATGACTTCAAAAGCCATTTCAAATCAGCAGACGGAACTAACATCTTCTTACACATACTTTACCAACCCAACTTTACTCACCCCTCAACATGCCCACACACAATAGGGGAAGTGGCGAGAGAACACGATGCAGCCTTTCTAAGGGCAACAGGAAACTATACAATACTACGGGGCCACAGTGAGGATCCAGGAGCCCCAAGCTCCCAGACACCACCTTCTTACCCAACAGCCAGGCCTTCCATGGCCCACAGACAGGGGCACAAGCATCAGTTCCCAAACTAACAGGGTAACAGGTCAGAGAATGTACAATTCAAAAGGTCACAGGACTTCCTGTATAAATTAACCCAGACTCAAAGGAGCAGGAAGTCAAGTACTTTTATACTATAGTGGGAGGGTAAATTAGTATATCTTTCTGGAATTGGCAATATGGCGAAACTTACTAATATCCTTACATTTTGATTCATTCAAAATTACACACACACACCCCCCCCACACACACTTTAAAAAACCGAATCTCTACCAAGTGCCAGGAACTATGCCAGGCAGTGGGGGAGACAATGTTAACAAGACAGACAGGATGGCTGCCCTCCAGGAGCTTCTGTTCTAATCAGGGATTCAGATAATTAACCGATAAATCAACAGACAAAATGATTTCTGAGCACAGGGAGCATTAGATATAACAGCAAAAGATGAGAAATAACCCAAACATCCATCAGCAGGACTGGTTAAATAAGATCAGATACTCTTATAAGACTGAATACTGCTCTGCTGTTAAAAACACTTTTTTTTTTGTCTGTCTATTTTTGAGACAGGGTCTTGCTCTGTCGCTCAGGCTGGAATGCAGTGGTACGATCACAGCTCACTGCAGCCTCAAACTTCTGCGCTCATGCGATCCTTCTGCCTCAGCCTCCTGAGTAGCTGGGACTATAGGTGTGCACCATCGCACCCAGCTGGTTTTTTTGTAAAGACAGGGTCTCTCTATGTTGCCAGCCTGAAAAATGCATTCTTGAAAACTATATTCAAATTGCTTGTGATATAAATGTTTAAAGCAGGTTTCAAAACAGTATCACAACTATGTTCAGCGAAAGAAGCCAGTCACAAAAGACCACGTATTGCATGACCCCATTTTTATGATATGTCCCCCCCACCGAATAGGCAATTCTGTGGGGATAGAAAGTAGATTAGAGGTTGCCTAGGGCTGAGGGGAGTTGGGGTGGGACATTGACTGGGGAGTGAATGCTAATGGATTACAAATTTTTGAGGTTAGGCAAAAGCTCTAAAACTAGGTTATGGTGATGATTGCACAACTCTGTAAATAACAAAAACCATCAAACTGTACATTGTAGACAAGTGAACTTTATGAATTATATCTCAACAAAGCTGTTAAAGAACAGCATCACAATATGACTTCAATATGGTTTTCAAAAAGAAGGGGTATGTGGTATGCGGAGGCACGAATAGCCATCAAAATATTAACCATGGTGATTCTCTGAGAGGAAGCTTCTTGGTGATTTTTATGTTCTTCTTTATATTTCTCTGTACTTTCCAAACATTCTAAAATGTAGAAATTAGTTTTCTCAACTGACAAAAGAAATTATCCAGGCTTTTATAATAAAATCTACCTCTACAAATGCAACTTAAGTATATACAAGGTGCAAGACAAGAAAGGTCCAATTGTTGTGCTAACTTCAATATCTCTAGGGTTGTCACATTCTTCACAACAAAGATACCAACCAGACAGCTAAGCAAAGGAATTTCATATTACAGATAAATCAGAACAAGTAGGTCTTGGTTAGGGAGGGAAGACCATGCTCCCCTCTGCAAACACTTTAAAAGAAAATCAGCCACCATGAATGAGCCCAAAGAATGCAAAAGAATATCCAAGGTCTGAGCAGCTTCAGAAAAAAACTTCCTGGACACTTTCAGGAGTCACTTCCTAGTTGTGAAGTGTGAGGCCCTCTGAATAAATCATTCTCTCCCACATAGCCTTCTCTGATCAGTGACTTCGAAGGCATCTTTTTGAGATGACTGGACTCAGGGAGGGTGCCACAAACTGGAAGTCAGTGGTTCCCCAATAAGGCTGCATCCCCAAATCAATGGGGAGCTTTAAAATGAAGACTCTGGCCAGGTGCTGTGGCTCACGCCTGTAATCCCAGCACTTTGGGAGGCTGAGGCAGGAGGATCACTTCAGCCCAGGAGTTCAAGGTTACAGTGATTGCACCACTGGACTCCAGCCTGGGCAACAGACTGAGACTCTGTCTCTTTAAAAAAAAAAAAAAAAAAAAATGCAGATTCCTGTACTCCATCCCTGGAAATTCTAATTCAACAGGCCTAAAGCAATGCCCAGGAATCTATGTTTTTTCCAAAACTCCTTGGCAAATATACCAGCTGAGCCAAGCCTGGGAATGAACCACTGGACTGGACACCACCTGGGATAACTTGAAACAGGGCCAGCCTGCACATCTGGCTGTAATGCAGCAAGTATCCCACCCAGCCTGCACTATGGATCAGAAGGCCATTAGCACAGAAACGGAAACTCCACAGGGAAATTCCATGCATTTCTGGCAATCAGTCCTGAAGCTTAAGGGGCAGCTAGCAGATCCCCAGGGCAAAGCCTGTTTTTGGAAGGTTCCCTCAGGCCCAGTGATCTTGGATGCTAATCTGTGAAAAGGGGGGCAATTAGTGCAACTTCCACTTTGGGAGGCCCAAAGAAAAATCAGCTCCCTCCAACAACACACAAGAGCCAGCAAGCTCTGTAGCTCCCAAGGAGTCAGAGCAGAAAGGGACGCAGTGTGATGTGGCAGAAAGAACCCTGAGCCTGTGTCACACAGATTTGGGTTCAAAACTGGTTCTCCATTATTGGCTGTCTGTGGATTAAAGATGGCTACAAACCCTTTGCCACTCTTCCCATCAAGAGGTGGACTCTAGTTCCCATCCTGGAATCTGGGCTGGCCCAGTGACAGCTTTGACCAGTAGAATGTGGCTGAGGTGATGCTCTGGAACCTGAGCCCAGGCCTCAACAGGACTGGCTTCCATCCTCTTGGCCCCCAGATGCCATACTGTAAGAAGTCAAGGATAGAAGGATTAGAGGCCGTGCAAAGAGAGGCCACCTTGGACATTACGGTCCAGCAGAACACAGCTGAATGGGCAAGCTCAGCCTATATCACGTGGGCCCAGGCAACTCACAGAATCAGGAGAAAGGATAAATGGGGGTTGTTTTAAGCTATTGAGTTCTGAAGTGATTTGTTACACAGCAGTAGATAACTGAAACACTGTTTCTCCTTACACAAATCAATTTTCCTGAGCCTTGGTTTCCTCATCAAATAGGGCCTGATAATAACCTAAACAGGGTTGTTGTGAGGCTCAAAAGAAGTGAAAGTGCTTTGAGAGTCAAAGCACAGTCAAGTGCTAGTTACTGCCACTATCTGCACAGACCTATGTCTCACAAAAGTAGGACCAGAGTCCCTGCAACATGGTGTATTGGCTGCTGAGGGAACCTGTAAATCCAATGTGTAAACAAACAACCCTGCCGTATCCTTTCACCAAGCTCCCACGTTTAGAGCCCTTTTGGCCAAGGGTACATCTTTATATACAAAGTACAGAAACTATTTATGCTCCCCTATAATTGGGAAAAACTCTGCCAACAAGTGTCCCATGTTCCAAGATGGCTCTTCTCCCCCCACTACACCAGCGTTCCCTCTAGCCTCGCTTTTTCCTGTTACAGAGTCATCTTTGTCCCGGCCACTCAGGTTCTAAAAGTCAACCTCTCTGACTCCACCATTTCCTTCAGCATCCAGTGAGCGGCCCAAGACCTTGTCTCCCCAGTCACCCCCACCTTTCCACTCCCACTGCTGCGAAAAGGCACATTCATGAAAGCCAGGTAGACCTGAGTACTGCTCTGCAACTTACTACCTGTATGACATACGCAAGTTTCTTAAATTCTCTGAGGCTGTTTCCTCAGCTGCAAACTGAATATAAATCAGTAATACTTTCTTTTTGTGGTTGTTTCAAAGATGAGAGAAAATGCTGCTAAAGTACTTAGTACAGAGAAGGTATTCAACACATAGTAACTGTTACTATAGGCCAGAAACTTCTCACCTAGGTTACTATAGCATTTCTTAAACTAGGTCTCTACCTGTATGTCTCTCTCCATTTTGATCCCTCTAGCATTATGCTAGCATATTCTTGTCCTAGATGACAGCTATTACATTATTCTCCTGCTCAAAGACCTTCCACGGCTCCCACTGTTCTCAGATCAGCCAAGCATGTAAGATTGTCTACAGTAACGGCTCCATCCCGCTGCCCTGGCCTGCTTTGGCCAATCCTATCCTCACTGCAGCTTGCTATTAGAGTCAGCCTTCTAAAATAGCTGGCAATAATCCCTGCCTCCTGGTATTCACGTCTTTGTATAAACCCCTCCTAAACCACAGACACTGCAAGATAATAAATGTTGTTTTAAGCCACTATGTTTTGGGGTAATTTGTTATGCATCAATAGATAACTAATACTCTTGATTTCCCCAGTCACACCTGTGCTGCTACTCCTTTACTCATACTTGCCCTTCCCACATCATCTCAGCCTGCTGGAATTCTGCCCAGTCTGCAATGCCCACCCGGATGCCAGTGCTTACCCTGAGTCTTTCTACAGGTTCTGTCAACCAGAGTCTCCTCTGGAAGCCTTCCCTTCCCCCACAGTGCATATCTCCATCACTGCACTTATCATGCTGTGGCACTGTCAATCTGTTTATTTGTGTGCAAGATGACAAGGTTATTCATTGATGCAAAAGACTGGAAATCACCTGCACGATCAATAAATATGCGAATGGCATACCCGTACAATGGATGAGGCAGCTGTGAAAAAGAATGAGGAAGCTCTACACGTCTGGTATACAAAGATGGCCATGATACAGCAAGTCTTAGGTCCCCAACCCCCGGGGACCAGTACTGGTAGAACTGGGCCACACAGCAGGAGGTGAGTGGTGGGCCAGGGAAGCTTCATCTGTATTTACAGCCACTCCCCATTGCTCGCATCACCCCCTGAGCTCTGCCTCCTGTCAGATCAGCGGTGGCATTAGATTCTCACAGGAGCACCAACCCTACTGTAAACTGCGCATAGGAGGGATCTAGGTTGCACGCTCCTTATGAGAATCTAATGCCTGATGATCTGCGGTGGAGCTGAGGCAGTGATGCCAGCACTGGGGAGCAGCTGCAAACACAGATTATCATTAGCAGAGAGGTTTGACTGCACAATAAATGTAATGTGCTTGAATCATCCCGAAACCACCACCCCACCATTCCGTGGAAAAACTGTCTTCCATGAAACTGGTCCCTGGTGCCAAAAAGGTTGGAGACCACTGCAGTAAGTGAAGCAAGGGGCAGACAAGTGAGTACAGCAGACAGACATCTGTCTGAAGAGTAATAATGTAATAACAGACAATGTATACATGCATGCTCATAAAGAAGAGTGGTTAAGAGGGCTGCCTCCAAGAGGGGGAAACTAGGCAGCTGAGAGACTGGGGAAGGAAAGAAGGAATACCTTCTGAATTCTGTAGCATGTCAAGAGTTAGCTATTAAAAAATAAACAGCTCTGAAAGACTGAAAGCTTTCCTCCTAAATTATGAACAAGACAAGGATACCCACTTTCACCACTTCTATTCAACCCTGTGCTGGAGATTCTAGTCAGGACAAATAGGTAAGAAAAAGAAATAAAAGTTATCTGGATCTAGAGTAAAACCATCTCTATTAGCAGATGATACAAGCTTATATATAGAAAATCCTAAGGAATCCACTATGAAAAAAAAACAAAACAAAACTATTAGAGCTAATAAATAAGTTCAGCAAGGTTGCAGGATACAAGATCAATACATAAAAATCACCAGGCATGGTAGCTCATGCCTGTGATCCCAGCACTTTAGGAGGCCGAGGCAGGAGGATCACATGAGGCCAGGAGTTCGAGACCAGCCTGGGCAACATAGTGAGACCCTGTCTCTACAAAAAATAAGAAAAATTAGCCAGGCATGGTGGTACATGCCTGTAGTACCAGCTACTCAGGAGGCTAAGGCAGGAGGATTGCTTGAGCCCAGGAATTCGAGGCTGCAGTAAGCTATGAACATGTCATTGTACTCCAGCCTGAGTGACAGAGCAAGACCCTGTCTCAAAAAAAAAAAAAAATTATGTTTCTACACACTAGCAATGAACCCAGAAGTCCAAAAGTCCAAAGTCTGTCTAGTAAGAGTCCTCAAAGTAGAGGACAGAGACATTCAAGAAATAATATACTAAAGAATTTCCTGGAGATCCCCAAAGACTTGTCTTCAGCAATTAAGGGCCCTGCAGGGATTAAGGAAAGAAGATAAATACCTGGTGATAAGTCTGAACTCCAAGAGAAGTAAATTCTTACATTTTTCAGAGAGAAATAAAACACTTATAAAAGAACTAGAATCCAAATAACTTTGTTATTCTTATTAAAACATAGAGCAGTAACCTCAAAATTCTATGGATTCTATATTCAATCAAGCTATCAATCAAAAATGAGGGCACGGGAACTCTTGTACGCTGCTGGTGGGAATGTAAGATGCTGCAGCCACTATAGAAAACAGTATGGTGTTTCCTTAAAAATTTAAAAATAGAGTTACCATATGATCCAGCAATTCTACTTTTGGGTATATACACAAAGTAACTGAAAGCAGGGATATGAACAGATATCTGTATACCCATGTTTATAGCAGCAATAGCTATAAGGTCAAAGCAACCCAAAAGTCCACTGATAGATGAATGGATACACAAAATGTGGTACACACATACAATGGATTATTCAGCCTTAAAAAGGAAGGAACTTCTGATACACAGTACAAGATGGATGCACCCTGAAGACATTATCTTAAGTGAAATAAGTGTCATAAAAGCAGAAATACTGCATAATTCCACTCATATGAAGTACTTAGAGTAGTCAAATTCACAGAGAAGAAAGTAGAATGGTGGTTGCTAGGGGCTGGGAGGAGTGGGGAATGAGAATTATTTAATGGGTAGAGTGTTTCAGTTTTATAATTACAAAAAAAGTTCTGGAGATGGATAGTGGTGATGGTTGCACAATAATGTGAATATATTTAATGCCACTGAACTATATACTTAAAAATAGTTCAAACAGTAAATTTTATGTTATGTATATTTTTAAATTACATCCATAATAAATAATAAATAAATTAGCCAATAAACTTTATAAACAAATAAATAAATGAGTGAGTGAGGGCATGGCACAGACACTTTGGAAAAGTTTGGTGGTTCCTCAAAATGTGAAACACGGAGTTAACATATGACCCTGCAATTTCACTAAGTATATACCCAAGAGAAGGTCAAGCATATGTCCACACTCAGGCTTGTACATGAATGTTCACAGCAGCCAAAAAAGGGAAACAACCCAAATGTCCACAAACTGATAAACTGATAAACAAAATGTGATATATATGTACAATGGAATATTATTCAGCCATAAAAAGGAATAAAGTACTGTTGCATGCTACAATGTGGATGAACCTTGAAAACATTATGCTAAGTGAAAAAATCCAGACATAAAAGGCCACACATTATTTGATTCCATTCATATAAAATGTCCAGAATAGAAAAATCCATAAAGAAAGGAAGTAGATTAGTGGTTTCAAGGGGATGGATGAGGTGAAGAGGGTATTGAGACCACTAATAGGTAAAGCATTTGTTTTTTAAGAAAAGACATAGAAATTTATTTAACACGTACACACGGGGAGAATCAGAGTGATTACCCACCCCTCAACAGGGTTCAGAAGCTTATATACCATCCTGGCATAAAGGGTTATGGGAGAGGGGACAAGAGGAATTCCATCAAGGGGCAATAAAGGATTACTAGGGAGGCTGAATGGATCCAGGAACAGAGAGATTAATCTGTAAACAGTTCTCTTTGACAGTGAAAGAGTCTGTTCAGGTGTGGTTACTTTCTTGGTCTTACAGAGAGGGGAAGAAAAAACAACTGTTCTTCAGTGGGTCTGGATCTAAGGCAGAAATGAACTTCAACTTCTTTGGGAGGGACAATGTGTTGAGGGAAGGTCAGAGACACCTTGAGACTTCTTCAGTTCAATATGTCAAAGTTTTTGAGCTCAAACATATCCTATAATTTTTATATAACAATAGCAGCAGAAAACTAATACAGTAGGGTATTTTGCATATAACAGAATCTCTTGACTCAAACTGGTGACAAAGATCCTCTCCATCTTTAAAAGTATCATAATCTTTTTTTCTTTAACACTGGCTTAATGAACAAGAAAATTTATTCTTTCGTGTAACAGGAAGTCCAGAAGTAATGCAGACTTTGATTTAATTTGTTCAGAGTCTCAAGTCTGTTATCAAAGGCCCAGACTCTTTGCACCCCATCACCCTACCTTCCTAAGTCTTAGCTGATCCTCAGGGTAGCTGCAAGATGGCTCCAGCAGTCAGAGGTGTCACATTTAGAAACAACCAGAAGATGAAAAGTGTGTTCCTTCGTGAGGCATTCTCTGAAGAGTCCAGCATTTGTTTTTGAGATGACAGAAATGTTCTGGAATCAGTGGTGATGGTTGTACAACAATGTTGAATATATTAAAAACCACTAACGTGTACACTTTAAAGTGGTGAATTTTGTTATGTGAAATATATCCCAATTTTAAAATTCTATAAAAAATATGTAGAATATAAAGTAAAATAAACAGCTCACATTCTGTCCTGTGGCCCTCCTGCCCTGCAAGGCTGCCATCTGTCTCCTCCATCTTTGCGTCCCCTGGCCTTTGGACAAGGCCTGTCTCCTGCCTCACTGGACCCCCTCCCTTTCCTGATGGGTCTGCACCGCCTACTCAGACCACCCGAGACCATCTGGAGGCTGAGGTACCAGGCCCAGAAGTCACCCCAGATGAGCTGCCCAATGACCAGGGCTGTGGTTACAAGCATGTGTCAGCTGATGGATACAGTTTCACACGGGAACTTAATTATAGCCCAAGAGTGGTGAAGGGAGAGGGGTGGCGCAGGCTTTGAGGGGACATACAGGAAGCTATCCTGCCCTGCAGCTGAGAGGACATCTGCCAGTATCACCAGACCTGGGACACAGGCATGACTCAGGCGGGCCCACAGGAACATACAGCTTAAGGAAATCAGCCTGCTCTTAAGTGTGAATTCCTGGCCCAACCTGTGTGCAAGCCAAAGTGGCCCAGAAAAAAACCTAAGAAGTCAACTCTCACTCACCCTCAGAGCTCAGAGAGGTCATCTCCTTGCCTACTGCCAGACATACCATTTTATTCTGTAGGAAGTGAAGGGGAGGCACAGCTTGTTCCCCACAAAGTACCTCATCTTCAATTTTCTCCCTGGCTCTCAGCCGTTTTTCTGGAATGGAATCTGAGCTGTTGCTGCACAGAACCTCTTCCCCATACCTGACTACCATGCTCTGATCCCTGCCTACTTCCTAGGGAAGTGCCAAGGAGCTGTGCAGCTGCTGCCACAAAGGTGTCAGTAAGGCATAGTAGCCAGACATACCCAACTTATTGAACTACCAGGCCTGGGCACTGCCAGGTGGGAAATATAGATCAGGTGGAAGGAGAGAGAATCTCTCTGGGAGAATCATGGAAAGAGTAGGGCCCAGGTGGAGGACCAGGTTCCATTGGGACATATTGTCTTCTCCCCTATTCTTGGCCCATATCTAGGCCCCTTATTCTCCAGGTATCTTTCTGGCCAGCTTGCTTGTTGTCTCAGCAAGAAGTCCCCACAGCCACCTGCTGCCTACCCTGCACCAACCTATCACCCTGTTTCTTCTCACTGACTCAAGATAGAGCCAGGGACCCAGGCCCCCCTCTTGGTCACTCTTCCTAAGACCCCATCCCCAACCCAGGTGTCACCCTTCCCATCTCTTCTCTGTGCACCTTTTTTCTGAGCTCCTGAGAGATTTCTCCCTAAAAGACATGGAAAGAAACCTTAAGACTGGAGGTGGTATCCTTTTCTGGATTTGTATGGAAGGAAAAAAAAGGCAGGAGTGGTGAGCAGGCAGAGCAGATGAGGCAGCGAGGGGATGGAGACAGGGAGAGACACAGATGGGGAGAGGCAGACTCAGACTTCATGTACCTCTCTGCTCTCTACTCTTCAGGCCACAACATCAAGGAACAACCAAGACAGCTCTTCCCAACTGCCTCCCTTTGGGCCAAATGCCTTTCCACAAAGGGGAGGTCAGAGGGTAAGCAGAGACACAATTAAACCACTTGAAAAATGGGAAAGGCAAGTCACAAAACTGAATGCTAAACAATATCCCACTGTTGAAATAAAGAAAAAATAACTAGGTATACACAATCTGAAAAGAACATAGACCAAAATTTATAGCAGTCATTTATGTGTGATTATGTATGACTTTTCTTCTCAGTGCTTATCTGTATTTTCTAATGGTCTATAATGGATGAGCATTATTTACATAATTAAAACATTTTAAGATAAATTAAAAACCACACATGGAAACTTAAGCCCAAGTGTCAGGTCCACATCCTAGAAACAGTTTCCCAAATTCCTACAATCCTAGCCATTGGTAGCACCTGATTAATTTCTAAGCCCCCAAATAAAATTTTCTGTCATTCATTGTTTGTCACTAGCTAAACAACTTGCCACTACCTGCCATCCATGGGACACAGGGTCCAAGCACTCCAGGGCTCACATCCAAAAGCCAGTGCCTTAGCAAGATGCAAAAACAAACACAGGGCGGGCCTGAGGGCTATTAACATCCTCAGGCTGGAAGATTCCTCACTGTAACTCGCTGCCTCTTCCAGGGCCTAGGGAGGGGCTGGCAAGGGTGCACTCTAGGCAGCTGCCACTGGGAAGTACCCTGTGGGGTCCCACGGGCAATCACTGGACTCCAGTTAATACCTACTCAAGCCAATGTTCAGACAAAGAGAAAGACAAATGGTCTTGAAGTTCTGTTCAGTCCAACCAACATTTACTGCCATCCACCTACAGTGCTGGGTCCTGAGGGTCCAAGACACACTAATAAAACAATCAATACTCAGTGAGTGCCTCCTCAGTGCCTTTACGTGTATGAGTTTATTTAATCCTCAGGGGTGTAGAGTCTACAGTTATTACCCCCATGTAGGGGTAAAGTGACTTGCCCAAGGCCACTCAGCCAGAAACTGTCAGAGCCAGAATTTAGTCCCACACAGCTTGGCTCTTAACTCAATATTCCCTCGAAGTTCTTACCCTCAGAAACAGGTAGTGCGCCAGAGTTACAAAGAGTACCACATGCTATTTCTTGCTCTGCTCCAGGAGAAAGCTCATTCCTTTCTGAGAAGCCAAAGAAATGAGCAGTGTGGTTGTCTCTGTCTTGGCTGCCCTACCAGCCTCTGGCTACCAGAGTTCTGGGATCCCCAGGGCCTACAGCTGGCCTGAGGAGGAGCCAGCAAAGCAGGAATGTGGGCCCAGTCCCCAGAGACCAGCCAAGGCCACCACTGAGATGCCACCTATGCCTGCCTCTTCTGATTCCCAATGCTATCCCTGCACCCCAGCCCCTGCCACCAAGCCAGGAAATGGGAACCAAAATAGAAAAGGCTCTCTAAAAATAAACCAAGGATGACAAAGTACAAGAAAGGAGAAAAACATAATGCCACTTCTGGTTTAAGCACAGTAAGTCTGTAGGGCCCGTGCTGGGAACAAGACAGGTACCAAGAGTCCTACTTCCCTTTCAGCCTCTGCTCACAAGCCTGTGGACACTTGCACACCTCATTCACACTAGCCTGGAAAGCCCAGGCTGAGGTGACATCGGCAGGAAAAGCAGAGTTACTAAACTGAGCAGTACAGGGACTCCAAGGGGCTCAAACTCCAGTTCTGCCACTTGGTAGCTGTGTGACTTGAACGAGCTGTTTAACCTCTCTGATCCTGCTCCTCATCTGTAAAATGGGAATACCAACACCCACATCTTGCAGGCTGGGGGTGGGGAGGGAGGGAGCTCATCCATGGGGTAGCACCTGGCCCAACAGGGAATCTGAACAAAGGCAATTTCCCTCCCTTCCTTCACTCCCTGTGTGCACATCTGGGCCAACTTCTCTTTCCCCTCTCGCTTTACCAGACTGAAAGCTGATGATTAATCACTTAGAGCAGAGATTGTTTTTCTCTCCAATGAGTTCCCTCCCACTCTAGATGTCTGGCCCACACTTTGGCTGATTAGTTTCTTGTGGTTCTAGGGGGCTACTCAGTACCTTGAAGCAGATCCAGGAAGCCATTACGCACGGCAATTCTCAGGGCCTCCTCTGCCCACTGACCTGAAATGAGACTCTGCAGGAGGCCCCAAGGCCTGCCAAAATTTTGCTTCTGCTCAGTGACCAACAAGAGACTCTGCTACTCTCTGAAGCCAACACCAGTCTGGCCAGTCAAGCAGGTACTTTCCAAACTGGAACAATTAGATTCAGCCAGCCAGCCCTCCTAGGAGGCCCTGCTATTTGGTGAACAAAGACATGGGCTTTGATCACTTGGGTTCAAATCCCAGTTCTGCCACTTATGAACTGTGCAACTTCAGGCAATTTTCCTAACCAGGCTGAGCCTCGGAATCCTCATCTGTAAAAGGGATACAATGATTCCTACCTCTTAGGGTTGAGGTATGCATTAGACAGTGATGTATGTAAAGTGGTTAACAAAGTATATCCAACACATGGGAGCCATGCTGTACTCAGTTAGTTACAGGGTTACAGGCTCTGCAATGGAAGGGGATCAGACACAGGTGGGGACACTAGTCAGCCCAGCTCCTGAACTCAGACCAATAGCAAAGCCTAGAATGCAAGCAATAACTCCATCATAATATACCATGGGAGGTTCTGAGCCAGAGGTGTGAGAAGGGAGCCTTACCCAGACCCTCAGGGGAGGAAAGACAAAGGAGGCCATGGGAAAGGCTCCACCAAAGCCAAAAATCTCAATTGCCTCCATTAAGTTTAAAAACAGGAAGGGGCAACAACTGGGAAAGGGTCCTTAAGTGACATGTTGGCTTAAGTTTCCTTCTATAGATGTCTGACTGTTCCCCCATTAAACTGCTTCCCAGACAGGGCTCCAGTGTAGACCAGTGCCAGGGCCACTCTGTGGGAAAAAGGCCACTTAGGCTGGCCAGCTAGTCATCCTTCTACTTGGCAAGTGCTTGGTGAGCACCTCTGTGCAAAGCACCTGAGGGCTCTATCAAGGAGCCAATTTCTGGAGAGATGGTCTTTCATCATGGCTGATGAACGTGCATCAGAACCGAGGATGTGACTGAGCTTTGAAGGCTGCTCCCTCGCAACTCAACAAGGTCCCGACTCACTGAGAACACCAGGTGGATGGACCAATTCTCTTACATGTTGAAAGCAGAAAGGAGGGCAAGGTGTAGGTTGCAGTCCACAGAGAGAAAGCAGCACACAGGGAGGAGCTCAGGGAGTGCTAGAACCAGCTTAGGAAAAGCACTTTTCGGTTATCTACAAAGTGCCCACGGTAGAGGTGCAAAAGTGAATCAAAAACAGGTGATCCTGGTAGCGAGGGAGAAAACAAGGCTACCATAGGCTTGCAGGGGACAGAGGCAGACCTTGGCTTGGGTGCAGATATGCCTACTGAATCAGGGAATGAGCTAGAAAACAGATTAAACTTTTTAAAGGTGGGATACTGTAAGGATATGAAAGGCAAATTGTGGCTGTATGTTGTAAATACACTGTAGTGTTAAGATGCCAAAAGGAAAAGTAGTAAGAATTATACACAGCAAGAGAATATAAACAGGGCTGGATTGACACAATTTTGATAGGATGTAGTCTGCAATTTGAGAATTTATCTACCTAGTGATTTTCACTTGGGAGCTAAAAATTATTATTGGTCAATTTGTTTATTACCAAGTATCTTTTATTTTTCAATGACAATCAATGGCCCCACTATTTAAGGTAGGTGCTGGGCAGAGTCACCTAGGTAAAATCAGCGACACAGGCACGGATTTAATCCATGGAGACAATTTGTACCCTGGCCCTCAGATGATGACAGAGGTTACTGACGGGCTAGCGTTTTGGAGAGTCACCAGAGCGCCAGAACGGTCATGAGTCTCTATCCAGGGACAGAGTGACTCTTCAACCTGGGCTTACCTGATCTTCTGGGATTTGATTCTTAGAAACTCAAGCAACACTGTAAGGACCAGAGGAGGGAGAGGGGCTACACCGGCTGGAGGCAGAGGGTTTCATCTTTGGAGACAGAGAAGAAGGACGGATGAGCATGAAAGCAAGACCATCTACTGAGGCTGAGGAGGCAGAGTCCTGAGGCTGCTTGGGACTGGGGGGAATGGAGGGTGTGAGTGCTGAAAGCCCAGGAGATAGCCATAAATGTGCAGTGGCACCAGCCCCCAGCCACCAGGCTGAGGGATAGGTAAGAAGGCAGACTATGGTGCTGCTCCTGGGAGGGAAGGGCAAGGAGATGAGGGGCTCAGAAAGCATTTCAGGTGAGCAACTGTGGGACCCAAACCAGGTAGACCAGGAGGGGTGGAATGGAAAGTGGTAGGCTCAAGGGCCTGGACTTCCTCATGGGCTGAGGGTGACAGAGGGGAAGACTCCCAGAAGCCACCCCAGAACTGCCCGGGGAGAGCGGCCAACCTGCACTTCTAGGTACATAGCCCCACACCAACTCTGACGGTAGAGCTGCTTTTATTATTCAGAAAGAGGAGGCTGCTTTTTTTTTTTCCTCTTCCAATATTTTTAATTGACTACGTTTACCTGATATTCCCTAGGTATGATGCGACAAATATTCTACAGAAAGGAACTGAGGAACAAAGGCATAAACACTGAGAGGTGGTGTGAGGAGGGAGGAAGAAGCAAAGGGCCAAGTGAAGTAACAGATTTTATAGCACTTAAGGCCCCAATCACATCTCCTACTCCTGTCCTCCTCCCTCACTCTGCTCCAGTCATGCTGGCCTCTCAGCCATTCCTCTAGCACACCAGCTGCGTTCCACCTCAGGGCCTTTGTCTTCACTGTCCCTCTGCCTGTAAGATTCTTCCCACACATGGCTCACTCGCCTCCTTCAGCTTAAACATCACCATCTCACTGAGGTCTTCTCCTGGCCCTCTATTTAAAAATGCCACTACCTACCTCTCCTGCATTATTTTTCGATGTAGCATTTATCACCATTTCACACACTATTTACTTAATTCTAGCTCCCTCCCCTTCTCCCCACTTCAACTACCGTAAGGGCAGGACATGTTTGTATCTGCTTTGCTTACCCCTCCACCCCAGTGCCTGGGGACAGTGCCTAGCACACAGGAGGCACCTGATAAACATCTGTGGAATGAATGGAAGGAAGAGGAGAGAGAAGATGATGAAATTGGCATCACATTTTAACTAGTGCTAGATCCCCAATGGTCCAAAAGGAACCCCTTATTACTGATCTGACTGAAGGTGTGAGGAGAGCTCCAAAAGCAAGGATCAGATGCTATCTATCTTTGCTCCCAAGAACTCCCTAAAAGGTTCCCCCAAAGTGCAGATTGTCTTAAATATTAGTTTGGAAAAAGGCTGGGCCTGTACTCTCCTAGAGCCATCAAAGGGATTCCTTACAATAAGAATAGAGATCAGCCAAGTCACCACCTGTACCTGGAGGCAGATGAGTCCTGCATTAGCTTCCTGTCATGACACAACAAATTATCACAAACTTAGTGGCTTAAAACAAAATATATTTATTCTCTTACAGTTCTGGAGGTCAGAAATCTGAAATTAGTTTCGCTGGGCCAAAATTAACATGTTGGCAGGGCTGCACTTCCTCCAAAGGTTCTAGGGTAGAATCTGTTTCCTTGCCTTTTCCAGCTTCCAGAGCTGCATTCCTTGCATTTTTTGGCTTCTTCCTCCACACTCAAAGCCAGCAGTGTAGTATCTTGCTGCAGTAGTTACATTGCTTCCTTCTTCTGTGTCTAATCTCTCTCTGTCTCTCATAAGGATACTTGTCATTGCATTCAGGGCCCACCCAGATAATCCAGGATAATCTCCCCATCTCAAAACCCTAACTTAATCACATCTGCAAAGTCCATTTTGGCATATAAGATCACATTTACAGGTTCCAGGAGTTATGGCCTCTTTATCTTTGAGGGCCATTATTTAGCCTACCACTAAGGAAGCAAACTCCAAAAAGTTTGGAAGAAACACAGTTCAGATACCTGGTCCAAATGAAAGAAGTGTCATATCAGGAGGCTCAGCAGCACCCCCAGGCCAGGGTCTTTCTTTCTCTGTAATTGCTTGCTGTTTAAGCAGGTGGTAAAGAATTAATTTTATGGAACTGAGCATTTTGGCCCTTGGAAGGCCTCCTCGGAAGAGAAGGGCAATTTTCTCTTCTCCAACCTGAAGCCCCCAATGGACCACTGAGGAATGCATTCCAGGATGTGCATGCTGAGGGTCAAGAGGAATCGATAAGGCTCTCTGGACTGTCCTGAAGGCTTTTACAGAAAAGGGAGCTGCAAAGAAGTGGTGTGGGCCAGACGCACAAGCTCTAGATCAGGATGGCAGAGAAGCTCTCTCTCATGAGCGCTGCCGGGGGTGCAGAGTTCTGAGAACCCATCTGGGCTTGGAGAGGAAGACTGCTGTGACCAGAGTGTCATGACCACCAGGTTGGACACCAGAAATGGGCAGGTTAATGGTGATCCGTGTGGTGTTGCCGACTCTGCTCCACATGGCACTTCTGGGAGCTATAGGAAGGTGCCTCCTACCCAGACACTAAACGACTTGGAGAAGAATACCCTGAGAAACACAACCACTCCAGGAGACAGCTTTATGCCCTGGACACTGCCCTTCTGTTGTGTGGCTACCATAAAGCTTCTTACTTAGTTGGAACATGCTGCTAATTGTGAACACTTTTACCACTCCTCAAGGCCCTCAATGGCCCAGTGATGTGACTGAGGAGGGTAAACTTCCAATGTAAGAACTATATGCTCATTTTACCAGGTTTACTGATGTGATGTTCACCAGTGTACCCAGCTGACCAGCAATATTTAGTGGGGAAATGATAGAGCAGTGGGTCTCAACCAGGAGTGATTGTGACCTGTAGGGGACTTCTGGCAATGTCTGGAGACATTCTTGGTTTTTTACAACTGAGAAGGGGAGAGTGCTACTGGCATCTAGTGGGTAGAAGCCAGGGATGCTGCTAAATATCCTACAATACACAAGACAGCCCACACAACAGATAATTATCTGTCTGGCCCCATATGTCCATAGTGCTGGGGCTGACAAACCCTGTACTAGAAGAAATGGAACTAGAGCAAAAAAGTTGACAGACCAGCATGGAAAGGTTTTAGACAATTAAGGGAAACCAAGGAAAAGCACACCTTGCTTGCTTGTTTGAAAAAGGGGATGATGAGCACAGCTCTGGGTTCTGACAAACTCAAGAACAGCGTGTTTATGAGGGGAGAGCGGGCCCACAGACAGCCGTGTATGCAGGTGGCTTGCTCTGCTGATGCTGTTGACAGTGGGGAGCTGGCTTATACACCCACCAGGTATCTGAACTGTGTTTCTTCCAAAAACAGCCAAGTAACTCTGTGCCTCTGAGGTCATAACTCCTGGATGAGGGAAGTGCCAAAAGCAGTGATAAGGATCAAGGGATCACAGCAGATCAATGAAAGCAATGACAATTGGTTTTTAGATACCTATTAGTAAAACGATATAGAAATGAACTTAGGCATGAAGCGGTTTTCCTGTAACACCTGGGAGCCTCTCCCTTCAGTGTCCTCCTCCTGACAGAAGTCTTTCAAAGCTGTCGCTATTAGCTACGGAGAAGCCAGCGATGATCTCAGGAGAGCTGCTGAGATGACAAGGCTGGATAGAAGTTAAGCGCTGAAGATAGGACTCGAAAGAAAAAGAAGGGGCGCTGCAATGCACTGCCCTGAACACCACGTTTAACAGGCGAAGACTCCCCAGCTAAGGCTGGGCTCCCTGGGCCCTAGCCTGTAAATCAGGGAAGGGGCTGTCTCAGAAAGCCATTTCTCCCTGAGCTCAATGCTCAGAACCCAGCTCAGGAGAAGGGGACAAACCACCCTTTACTGAGATTCATTTCAATCCTTACAGAGAAGAAAATGAAGGCTCAGTACACTAAGTCACGAACCCATGGTTAGACAGCCAGTTAACACTAGAGCTAAGAGCTATATCTAGGTCTGCCTGACAAATCCACTCAGGCCTCTTCACAGACAATGAAAGGGCAACAGATGTTCCTTGACTTACAATTGGGTTACATCCCAATAAACCCATCGTAAGTTGAAAATATGACAAGTCGAAAATACATTTAATACACCTAACCTACAGAACATCATAGCTTAGCCTAGCCTACCTTAAATGTGCTCAGAACACTTACATTAAGCTACAACTGGGCAAAATCATCTAACACAAAGCCTATTTTATAATAGTTGACTACCTCATGTAATTTATTGAATGCTGTATTGAAAGTGAAAAACAGAATGGTTGTATGGGCACTTGAAGTACAGTTTCTAATGAATACATATCGCTTTTCCATAATTGCAAAGCTGAACCATCATGAGTGAGGGACCGTGTGTGTAGAAAAAGGGCAAAGACACTAAGGTGCCAAAAACCAGAAGCCAAGGCCCCAGGGAAGCAGAGAAGGAGCCAGCTCTTTGATAACATCTTGGCCCCATACAGAGGCTTCTCTCAGCCTCCTCGAGCAGTTCCTCCAATCTCATCCTCCTTCAAATTCTTTTTGCTTTTTGACCCTCTTAACTCCCTTTTTGCCCCCTTTGTGCCTCCCCTTCTTTCTTCTACTTGCTCCTCTCCTTACTTCTGAATGGTCTGATACTGAAGCATATTTGAAACACGGTTAGTGGTGTTAAATGAAGTTTCATCTTTCTTGCTTTTTATTTTTGAATAATTTATGCTTAACTTTTTATGTGCCTTAACAATAAAATCTACATTTAGTTGCTAACTTTTGTGAACCCTTTAATTAATCTCACCTGTGCATCAATAGCCCTAAATGGGGGTGGATTACATCACCCATGCTCTGGGTACTTAATCTGTGTGGCTCATAAATCAAAATCAATGCACTTAACTGCAACCAGAAGAACTCAGATTTAACGTGAAGAAGAATTTCCTCACATTTAGACCACTGCAGTAGCCTCCTACCTATCCTCTATCTCCAATCTTTCTTCATTCAATCCACCTTTTTGCAGTATTAACACCATCATTTCTTTCTCTAAAACCATTAATGGCTCCCCACTGCCCAAAGAACAGAGTGCAAATTCCTTCACCTGGCATTCAATGCCCTCTATCAACCCACTAGGAATTTCCTAACTAACAGCAGCTTTCACGAAGGGAAACTGTGAGGAGATACACTCTTCTCCTAGAAGTATTCATATACAGGCCAGGCCAGTATTATATACAGTATAAGGGGTGCTAAAAAGTAGTAGCTGATCTGCACGAAAGCCTCTTTTCCTCCTCAATGAACTATGCCTCTTAATATTTACACCCTTGTGTAGTCCTCTCCTTGAATTTGAACTGGTCCTGTGACCAAGAGAATAGAGGAATGATATTGTGTAACTTCCAAGGCTAGATCATGAGAAACATTGCCATTTCTGTCTGGATCTCTCAATACACCCACTTTCAGGATGCTTCTGCTCAGAACCCAGCTGTTATGCTGTGAGAAGCCAAAGGCACACGGAAAGGCCACTTGTAGGCACTCCATTCAACAGCCAGCATCATGTGCCAGCCACGTGAGTGAGCCAGCATAGACATCCAGCCTAGTTGAGCCTTCAGATGATGCCTGCCCCAGTCTCCATCTGACTACAGCAACATGAGAGACTCCAAGTGAGAACCGCCCAGCTGAGTCCAGTTAATCCACAGAACCATGAAGATAATAAAATGCCAAATTCACTTAAGAACGTCCTAGATGAACCAGTGAAAACTAACTTTATTAAATCTTGACCCTTGATATATGTTTTTTATTCTTTGCAACAAAATAGGAATTACATGATTGTTGCAAGGAAAAGCACTTGTGCAACTGAGTTGCAAGCTAAACTAGCCACTTTCTTCATGAAATACCATTTTCACTTGAAACAAAGATTAACAGGCAAATTATGATTATTTAGACTTCACTATTTGAGAGACTTTTTCTTGAAAATGAAGTGAGATTGTCACTTCAAAAAAAAAGACCTGACAGTATGTTACCAACGATTAAAATCAAGCTTTCAAGAAAAAATCAAATTATGGAAAACTTGAGTCTACCACTGTCAACTTGACAGCTTCCCAACAGTTGAGGACTTTTCTGATAAGATCAGTGGTGATATTAATGAATATGATTTTTTGACATTGTAAAATTTGTCAACATTTGGAAGATCTACATAACATAGTGAAACAATATTTCCCAATGACCAATTCAAAGTAAAAGATCCATCCAAAGTGCAAAATAGACCAATGCATTTTAATGTCACAAAGTATAATAAGTTTGTTGATAGTGTTCCAGACTTCACGTTGCAACTAACCTTTAAGAAATTAACCACTTGTTGAGTTTGGTATAGTATCAAAGAAGAATATCCACAATTATCTGTAAAGGCTTCTAAAGTACTGCTCTCTTTCTCAACCACAAATCTGTGTGAGATCAGATTTTCTTCATATTCTTCAAACAAAACAACATATTGCAAGAGAATGAATATAGAAGCAGACATAAGAATTCAGCTATCTTTTATTAAACATTTTATGGCAAAAATGTAAAACTATGTCACTCCCCTCAATTCTTTTTGTTTTGAAAATAGCTGTTTTTCATTAAAAATGTCATTTATGATAACATGTAACAGGCTTATAATTATATATTAAATGAATTTAAAATTAATTTTTAAAAAATTCTTCAGTTTTAATTTCTAATATGGTAAACAGAACCTCTTGGGGTCCTCAATAATTTTTAAGAATGTAAAGGGGTCTTGAGGCCAAAAAGTTTGAGAATCACTGTTTTTACAATATTCTCAAATTTACTTCAAAATAAACTATCTTTCTTTCAAGGCCCAATCCAAGATCCAGTTTCTTCAAGGACAAAGCCAGCCCTCAGTGAAGACTTGTTCTTCTAAATGTGTATCCTTGTACAGCACCACGTTCTCATGACCCACCAGTCCTCTAATATTTGAAAAATCTTAGCTGGGTATGGTGGCTCACGCCTGTAATCCCAGCACTTTGGGAGGCCGAGGCAAGAGGATCACTTGAGGCCAGGAGTTCAAGACCAGCCTGGGCAACACAGTGAGACCCCTGTCTCTACAAAAAATTTTTTTAAAAGTTAGCCTGGAATGGTGGTGCATGCCTGTAATCCCACCTACTTGGGAGGCTGAGACAGGAGGATCACTTGAGCCCAGGAGTTTGAGGACACAATGAGCTATGATCACACCACTGCACTCCAGCCTGGGCAACAGAGCGAGACCCGTGTATGTACGTGTGTGTGTATATATATGTGTGTGTATGTGTGTGTGTGTACATATATATATATAAAAGAATAAAAAATAAAAAATGTTTTTTGTGCATATGTCTTCTCCCCTGAGCTAGGTTCCCCAGCCCTAGAGGGGGCGAGGGCAGCCAAGGACCATGTCTGAATGTCTTAAACATGTCACAGCACCTGGTACACAGAAGTTCCTCAGGTGGGAAAGACTAAGATGGCAACCACCACAGCTTGAGATTAACACTGAAAAATATGATAAAGCTCTAGCCTCATTTTTGCCAGAGGAAACTAAGAAAGAAAACTTCTAGCTGGGACTGGGAGCTCAAAGCTCAGTGATGAACTAGACAAATGACCCCCGGACATGTACAATAGCTGCTGCTGAAGCAAATGACAAAGCAAATCAGTTCAACTCCCTCTCCCTGCTCAGGGTGAACTTCCACCTCACCCCCTCTCAGGGAACCCAAGAAGCCTCCCAAATTCCCCTTCTTTCTGCCTCACATTCCCTTCAGAGGAAAGGACTTGGTATGGGTTTGAGGACAGGAGGGGCCCCTTTCAGGAAGGGGCCTGGGACCTTCCTGAAAGATCCACAAACAACCTGACCCCCACAGACTAACAGACACAGGGGCTCACCACCCTGTTTGGCAACAGGAAAACCTGCAGAGTGTTAAAGGCAGAGAAAGGGAAGTAAAGCCCACAAACAGCTACTGGAACCACTGAACTTCAGAGATTAAAACAAGTCAGACAGGAGGCCCACATTTCCCCTAGCCCCCAGCAGGGACCCACCATAACCCAGCCTCCCAAATAGTTGGGACAATGAACATCAAATTCTCTGGAGCTCCCCTTCTGAGTTTATAAAACCTGCCAGGCATCCTGAGAACAGGGAAACAGGAATGGGAAACCCAGAGCATTGTTCAGACTCTGGTGAGGATCCCCTACCCCAACAGAGACGGAAGAAACAATCCTGTATATTATGTCCAGCTCTCATATATGCCAGCACACCATGGACCTGTGAGGCAGGAGCTGAATCTGTTTTCTACTATTATCATTTTCCAAGTGCCTGGCACATAGTTGACACTCAAAAATATTTATTCCCTAAATGACAGCAAATGATGGACACCATCTTTGGAGCCTGGCACCCTAGGCACTCATACGGGCAGAGAAGAAAGTCTGCTCATTTATTCATTCAACAAATATTTATTCAGCATCTCCTCTGTGCCAAGCACTGTCCCAGACATAACAGGAAGCAAAATAAGTCCCTGCCCTTGTGGAATTTATGTTTTAGTGGGTGCAAAGGTGAGAATCTGCATGCTCCTGAAAAAACTATGTAAGCCACATTCAATAATTATTTATTAAGTGCCTACACTATGTGTAAGTGATGGGTACCAGATGCTATGATAGGCACACCTAGGATCCAGGACTCAGCCCTAGTGAGATTATTTCATCTTCAAGGCTAGGACCCTAAATCTGGATCCCGTGTCAGTCCGTTGTCAGAGGCCCCTGAGTAAGGGAAATGAGATTACCTCTTTGGTGCATCTGTCTTCATCTGTTAGTGAGCAGAAGCCACTGTGTGAGTACCACGTGCATGCCCAAAACACCACACAAGACTGCAGGATAGAAGAAAACCAACATCTTTAGCTGAGAGGTGCCAGGGGTTCAAAAAGCAGATCTTATAAGTTATAAGTAAACACCAGGGCTCAAAGAGTGCTCCCAAAGGTGAGCAATCTGGCTCCTCATCTGTCCCTCACACACCCACCCTGAGATGTAATTCTGAGCCTGAGTCAGCAAATATTTCCCAATCCTGGAAGTAGTCTGCTCACTCCCAAGCAAGCAGATACTGGCTTTGCTGACTTTACCAAGGTGGGGCAAAAGGAGTTGACAAAGTAAAGAAGGACCTGGTGCCCAACACTCCCCCATGGATGGCAGCTAATAAATGGAGACGCCCTGAGTCACGCTTGATTCCTTGACCAAAGCCCTGTGGAGACATGACTGGAGTCACACCCCAATCACCAACATGGTGAGTTATGAAAGCTAGGAACCATATGCCAAGGGAGAAGACCCACATGTCTGAAACCTGATGCAAGGGGCCATTCTCCCCCTGTCAGGCTCAAGCCAAGTACCCAGCTCTCCTCTGACACCCTGGAATCCAGCTGCTGCAAACAGCCCTTCCTCCTGGCTCCAAAGGCTGAGAAAAATGCTCAGGGACATCAAACCATTTCCAAGAAACAGCCACTGGGCAATATGGGACAACACGGCACAGACAAGGGCATCAGGCACAGGGCTTCTGACATGACACAAGCAAGGGCCTGGCAGGACAGACAATCCACAGAGATGCTGGATAGGGAGGAAGAAGAGAATGTTTCCAGTGTGGACGATGCTGAGCAATAGGACTGTCTCCTGGCATTTCCAGGTCCTACAGGGGCAGTGGAGGAAGGCACTACAGTTCAGCTTCCCAGCCTGCAGGAAGCACCCAGGGAGGTCGGCCTTGGTGACAGGATACAGCTAAAACCTTCAGAAGTAACAGATCCAACTCCTGCAAGGAGCTGCTCTGTCCTATGACGTGCCCGGATCTATGGGCCCTGAGAAGAGCTCGCACAACAGCCAGGGCAGCTACATTCTTCCCAAAGCACAGGCCTACTGACTTCCCAGGCCAGCACCCTACACTGGCTGTCCTCTTACCAGGCCCCCAGGCAAGGGGTCTAAGGGACCACAGGTGGGGTTGGAAGGCTGAGTAGGGGCAAGTCTTCTTTTGTGGGCTGAGGCATACAGAAGAAAGCAATGGTGAAGAGGAAAGGAGAAAGGCAGCCAAAGAAAAGAGTGGTCAGTTCATTAAACTAAGGAGTTGATAAGCTACATATCTGTAGAATAGTGTCAGGGGCCTATCCACCCATATCTCTGAAAAAGAGAGGCAAGCTGACTCAGGCTCTGCAAAAATCACTGAATGGGAACTTGGTAATTGATAATCACAATTACCCACTCAGAAAACGACAGAGTGAACAAACTGCAAGAAGCTATCCAGCCAGGGCTGCCAGTGCCCAGGCTGCTCCACAAGGACCAGGCTTGACCTGTTCTCAAGCCCTCTCACCTGCTGCCTCAGTGGAGAGCACTACTAATTACTAACAGGTGAGCACAGACAGAGGCGTGGCAAACTGCTCAAAAGGGTCAGGTAGGGTCCTTCTTGGGAGCCAGAGACTGGATTAAAAAACTGCCAAACACTCAACCTCAACCTCTTTAGATTGACCCATTAAAACCCTGGAGGGATGTTCTTCATAGGAACAAGGGACCCTTCTGGTCCATTCTGCCCAAATCCACCCCCCCCCAGGTGCTACGTAGAGGGGACTCAGGGTGAGTGGAGCAGGAACTAGCTCAACAACAAGCCATCTACGATCCTATTGCTTTCACAGAAAAGGGTCGGTGCACAAGAGAATTACAAAACTTTGAAGTCTGGTCAAGCTGGTTCAGTTGGCTCTTCACCACAGCTCCTGAAGGTTGCCAATTCTGTGTCCACTCTGGCTCAAAGACAGCACAATCCTCAAAAGAGGAGACCTAGAAACCTGGAGCCGGGTGAAACAACGGGCCTTCATTTCTAAATGTGAGAGTGGGTCATGCTTTCAGAACTCTCCAAGATCAGATTGAGCAGAAACAGAGGATATGTTATTTCCTGAAGATTTCTCTAGGGGACCGAAGCCAAATAAAAGAGCTCAAATTGAAGGATATGAAAAGAACTTTCTGCCTGGCAAGAAGGTTAAACACCCAGACACACCATGAAGGTGGTGGGCTCTCTAGCCTCAGAGAAGATGAGCTACGTGACTGGAAGCAGACAACTCAAGTCCCTGACAAGGTCTAACGCAGCCTCACAACCTGCCCAGACAGATATCAACCTGATACCCCTACTGTGCCTGGGCAAACGGAACAGAACCCTAGCTAGTATCAGCCTCCCTCTTGGATCCACAGGAAATTAAGCTCCCAAGGAAAAAGGAGGGAGAAGAGAGACTCGAAGAGAACCTGTTCAGAGACCGACATCAGAGGCACAGTGAGTCAAAGATGAATGACAGAAAATCAGCAGCTGGTTCAAGCTACCAATAATAAAAGGGGCAGATGCCTGCCAGCCCCAGGGCTATCAGGCCGGCAATCTATTTCAAAACTCAAAAAGGAAAAAATGTTCTGGAGCCAGTACAGAGGGAAATAGGTTGAGGACCACAGGCGTTCTCTGGGGCATAGCTTCTGGAGACTTCTCTTAGCTCTTTGGGATGGGGCATAGGGTGGAGGGTGGGACAGAGGGCAGAAATAGGCTGGGGTAACATGGTTTACATGTGGTCCACATGTCCAGACTGGAAAGACACAGAACTCTGTTTCCTGGAAGGGGAAAAAGAGTTGGATGAGGCCTCTGGCTACCTCTGGCACACACCCAACTCAGCGTGGTCTCTCCCCAAGGATTCATGTAAGTCAACAGACCCATAAAGGGGATGTATTAAAGGTGAGATTAGAAGAATGGCCTACAAATTGGACATCATCTCTGATGCAACATCCAAGTGAATTCTCCCACACAGACATGCCTGTTACTTACCTCAGACATTCATCCCCTTAATTCAATCAGGGTCTGAACGCTCTCAACCCCCCCCCCCCATGGGTATTTCAACTGCAGGTCAAGTGAAAGCAGACTAGTACGTGGAGCTAATACTTCTCCCTGAAGCAGAGTCAAGGAACCGGGAGGGAAAGGGACGTGGGTGACAGGAATGCAGGAGACAGGGCTCATAGGAAGGAAATCAGAGAGGGGCAAAAACAGGGTCTCTGGAGGGAGGCTTAGCTAGTGAGGGATGGCAGCTACAGGGTTGGAAAAAGCCTAATAACACATTGAGGAAGAGGATGAGGACCGGTAATACTAGGAGGGCTCAGGCAACAGGAGGAGAAGGGGACAGGGTTGGGAAAAGAGTGTCAAGACTGAGAGGGCAAGGATGGGAGCACGAAAGCAGGAGACAAGGATAACGAGGGGGTCAGAGGGGAAGATCCCCAAGGAGACCCTAGGTAGACAGGGCAATGGATTTGAGGACACCAGGAAGGGATGAAGGAAGAGGTCAGAGGCAGGAGACAGGAGTGGGAAAGGACCCCGGGCCTAAGACGGGGCTCTCAGAAGTGGAATGAGACAGAGCCACGAGGTCCAAGAGGGGACACAGAGTCGGGTGGAAGGAGGGCCGTGGTTCGGACTCAAACAGCTATGGGGGTCCAAGGGCGGGGCCCGCAGGGGCAGCGGGCGGGGCGCCAGCAGGGCAACGGACGAGCGCTGACCCGCCCGGGCCTGAGCGTCGGGAAGCCGCAGCGGCGCTGTCCGCGGACCCCTACCGCTCCCCCCACCCCGCTCGCCGCAGGGCCTTGCGCCCCAGCCCCGCCGGCCGCCTCGGCCCGGGCCCGCCGCTTCCCTCCGCTGCTTGCCTACCCGCTTCCCCCGACCCGGGCCGACCTGACCCGGCTGCCTACCGCGCCACCGCCGCCGTCCCGCAGGCTCCGCAGAACCCCCCGGCTGCTGCCAAAACTTTTCCCATTAATCCCCAGCTCCGCGGCTGCCGCAGCGTCACACGCTCCACGGCCCGGCCCCGCCCCCGTCAGCGCGACGTCACCGCGCAGCTCGGCCCTCCCTCCCCACGCCCCCTGCCGCCCGGCTGCGGCCAATCAGCGCTCGTCCTGGAGACGGCCCAGATTCTGCACCTCAGCCCAGCGCACTCTGCCCGGGGCCCGCTTGCACTGCCCTCTGGTGCGGGATGCGAGCGCCGCTGCTGAGCGCGGAGCTGGGGAGGAGCTGGGGAGTGCAGGTCCGGTAAAACGAGTTCAGCAAGTATCACAAAAGGGAATTTAAGGCTGGAAGGGAATTTAGAGGTCATCTAGTACAACCTCCTCATCGTCCGTAGAGAAACTTAGGCCCAGAGAAGGTGTGTGACTTGCAATGCAGTGAGAAGCAATGCCGAGGCTAGAGCTCGGTCTCTGGACTCGTAATCCAATGCTCAGTGCACTAGAGGAGACCATGCTGCCTGTAATTTTCAAAAAAGAGCTTTCCTCCCTGGAGAGGCTTCTGCAACTGGAAACTTATCGTCCTGGACTTCTTACCTCTCTTTCCATGTGCTTATCTAATACGCTTGTCCACCTAAATGGGGAACAGCCTCCCTACTGTTGTAGAAAGTTCTGTTTTCACTTCTTAACCCAGGTCTTTAGGACCTGGAAGGGACCTGTTATCCCAAGCTGTCCCTTAAGATATACCATAAAATGGTACCTAGCAGCTAGGAGGCAGTCTAGTGAAAGAAGTTGGCTTTCATCTGGAGATGAAGAAAACTTGACTCTCAGGTTTATGACCGATGGGTAACTCTTCTCTCCACCGTCATTAAATATTACCCCTCCCTTCTGGCATGCACTCAGGCCACATTCTCAGCTATCTGGATGGTGGACCTATGAGTGATTTTTCCTTCTTTCTGCTCTTTTTTTCTTACTTTTTGAAATGAATGTTTATTGCTTTTGTAATTTAGGTGTCAACCTCCTTGCCCTTTGAGATTGAAGTAAAAATGGACCATGGAAGTCAAAGTCCCCCCTCTAAGATTTCTGCAAATTTCCGGGGACTTATATATCTCTGCCTCTGGGCTTCTGCTTTTGCCAGGCTGTTGCTGTACCACAGTTCAGGTATCTGGAGATGAAACTCAGCCCTTCCTGAGGACTGCCCCTACTTCTTCCCACACAAAACATTCATGAGTACAGAAGACATGAGGATGCTCTGGGCCCTGGGGTAGGGTCACGTGGTGCATGGCAAACAGTTTAAACTCACCCATCAGAAGTTCTTTAAAGTCCTTTCTGCACCCCCCACTAAGGTTTTCTAACTGGCCCTTCACCCCTTAGAGCCTGGCCTCCTCCCAAATCACTAACTTTCCTCCCCTCTCCTTGCTGCCCCACGATTCTCTCCTCTATCCCACCCTCTCTGGGGAAGACACAAATTCGTCTGACTTCGAAGGCAGAAAGAGATATCTTAATCATATCTTTTCATTGTCTGGGTTCCTGCCAACATGCATGCTTTGAAGATCTCACTATTTACCCCTAACAGGCTTTTTCCCCTAATAAAGACAGTTTCCCCCCAAAAGAAATTCTGGGAGTACTGTTCAGGTATTACATTTTTCTCATTTCATTTTTATATTAGGAATATATAAAATGATAATCCCAGCACTTTGGGAGGCTGAGGTGGGAGGATCGCTTGAGGCCAGGAGTTCAACACCAGCCTGGGCAACATAGCAATACCTCATCTCTACCAAAAAAAAAAAGAAAAATTAGCAGGGCATGGTGGCACACGCCTGTAGTCCCAGCTACTCCAGAGGCTGAGGCAGGAGGATCCCTTGAGCCCAGGAGTTTGAGGTTTCAGTGAGCTATGATTGTGCCACTGCACTCCAGCCTGGGCAACAGAGTGAGACCCTGTCTCTTAAAAAAAAAAAAAAAAGAATACATAAAATTTAATGTAATATATTTAATAAGTATCTATCTATCTAGATATATATTTATTGTTTAGACCCCATAACTCTACTTTGGGTAATCTGTCTTGAGGAAATATCCTAAATACAGAAAAGGCTTTATACACAAAAATGTTCATTGCAATATTATTTAAAACAACAAAAATAACAAAACAACAAAAAAACCTGAAGTTACCTTAATTGTCCAACAACAGAGAAATGTTTAGGTAAATTATGCTGTATCCCTCTGGGAATATTATGCAGCCATTGAAAATGATGCCTAAAAAGAGTTGGTAATAAAGTGGAAAAATGTTATGATCTGATATTAAGTAGAAAAAGGCAGAATATGATGGTATGTATAGAGGAAAATCACACTGTATGGAAAACTAAAAATTAGTGTAGGAAAAAACTGGAAGGAAACACACTAGAATGTTATCAGCAATTGTCTTTGGATTGTGGTTCCATGAGTTACTGTCTTTCTATATTTTTGTTCTGAGCATGTTTTTTTCCCCGATAATGGAAACAGGGTTTGTTTGGTTTTTTTTAAAGAAAAACAGAAAAATCTTCCTTATATTGAGCAAAAATTTATATTCCCTGGTGCTCTTACCCAATAGTCTTTGTTCTACCCCTTGGAGGTACACTAATCAAATTGTTTTTCATATAAGAACTCTTCTGATGTTTGACCCCATTCCACTATATATTTTTTTTTCAAGTACAACATCCTTAGTTCCTCATATAAAGTGATTATGGCTCCCTTTACCACAGAGACTGCTGGCCTCAGAATGTGTCATTTTATGTGTATCCTTCCCTTCAAGTCTTTCCTTGTGTCAACCTAAATAACAAACAGAGAGAGGCTCTCTAAAAGAAAAGATATTTATTTGGGAATACAGCATTGCAATGGGAATACACATGCCATAGTAAACTGTGTGTGTATTCAGGGAGGTAAAGGAAGACAGGTTTTTAAAGGAAAAAATGAGAAGGATTATATAATTGTTTTGAAGTAATTATCCTTGGATACAAAGGTCAATAACAAGGGTGATGCCATCTGCAGTTGCTGGGCAGATGTCCTTGCGTAAGTATTTTTTTGTGTAAGGTTGTGATGGCCTTTGTGCAAGGTTATGGTTTTAGTAGAGTCTTTTTTGTTATCAAGTATACTATGCATGAGAACACTCTCTCCGTGGCCTTCCCTGGCTCTATTTGTCAGTTTTCTTAACATTAGTGACTCCATTTTGATTCTGACAACTTTCACACTTGTTTTTGGCCATCCAACTTCTGAACCCTCTTCCCATATTTGGGGAATCTCCCACATTAGACTCTTCCTCCACTTTAGAAGTTGAAAATGTCAGTCATTTGCTCCCAGCCTCCTTTGTGGCCAGGGCATGGCTACATGCCTGAGGCTCTGCCAATCAGATACATTGGCAGCTGGGAAGATGAAGAACTAGGGAGCACATAATCCATTCAGACAAGTGCAGCAGCAGTTCCACCTAATTTCCAGAGATAGCCGGGCAGCAGTTGTAAGAGCAGCATCCAGCATGTGGTGATGTTGGCTGAGGAAGCAGCAGCATCTCTACCCAGAAGTGGCAGCTGGGGTGCCTTCACAAGAAATGTTGTATGGTCTAATTTTAGGTATTGTTTCTGACTACACACCTCCAAGCTGGCTCACTCATCCTCCCAATTATTTAAGGCACTCCCCTGTATTCTATGAATAAATTTGTTTTCTGATAAAATCAATCAGTTTCTGTTACTTGAGCCACAAACCCAGACTGAAACAGCTTCCCTGAATCTTCATGGTGACTAGGTTTGCCCTCAGGGACAGCTCAGAGTGGGAACAGCTGGTCCCTGCCAAACTTCTACAATTCTTTCCAGACCAGCCAGGGATCTCAGCTACCAAAACCTGCTCTGATGCCCAATTATTTTCTTTTTTTCCCCCTACATGTACAGGGTGAAGGAACTGATGCCCGATTGTTTATAACTAAATAACTTGCAGCGTGGAATAGGAAAGCTGGATCTATTTTGATTGATCTATTAGATTGACCCCCTTCGTAGCCATTTCAGGCTCTAGCCAGCAGGTGGCGGCCTCCTGAGTCTCCTGAAATCAGGCACTGCCCCCTTCCTTCCCCTCTCACTGCCACAGGGACCAGAGAGGTGACTTTCAGCAGGCACCTCTTTGGCCTAACCTGTGGCCTCAAGGCCACATGTGGCTCTCCAGATCCCCAAGTGCGGCCCTTCGACTGAATCCTTTATTAAAAGGATTTGTTCTGTAAAATTTGGATTCAGTCAAAAGGCCACACTCAAGGATCCAGAAGGCTACATGTGGCCTTTTAGAGATAGGGTCTTACTCTTGCCCAGGCTGTAGTGCAGTGGCACAATCATACCTCACTGTAGCCTTGAACTCCTGGGATTACAGGTGTGAGCAACTGCACCTGATCTATTCTTACATTTATCAAAAAACAGAAATAAAATTCATAAGCCAAAAAACCCAAAACAAAACTAAAAACAGGGAAAAGCTTATAAAACTAAATATGGATCCCAGCATTAACAGCTGAACCAAGAATGTGATTTTAAAATTCTTAGCAGGCCGGGCACATTGGCTCGTGCCTGTAATCCTAGTACCTTGGGAGGCCAAGGCAGGAGGATCGCTTGAGCCTAGGATTTCGAGACCAGCCTGAGCAACATAGCGAGACCCTGTCTCTACAAAAAATACAAAAATTAGCCAGGCATGATGGCTCATACCTGTAGTCCCAGCTACTCAGGAGCCTGAGGCAGGAGAATCACTTGAACCCAGGAGTTTGAGGTTGCAGTGAGCTATGATGATGCCACTGCACTCTAGCCCAAGTGACAGAGTGAGACCCTGTCTCAAAAAAAAAAAAAAGAAAAGAAAAGAAAAAGAAAAAAGAAAGAAAGAAAAGAAAAATAAATAAAATAAAAATATAAAATAAAATTCTTAGCAGATGATAAAGTTGTATAGAAACGGAACATTTAACAAATTATTTAAAACCTAGAATCACTGACCAGAAATTTCACAGTGGGATCATGGGAAAACAGCAGAAAGGGGTTATGAGGGAGACTAGTTCTAACTGTACCCCATGCCCTTCTCAGAGGAAAGCATTGATTAGATACCGGGCCATACTAACACTGGCAGCAGAACCAGTGATAGTAACCTGCTACCAGAAGGTTGGCAGCCTACTGGATTGGCAATTTTGATCTGGGTCCTGGACCCCTTTCACATTTTTAAGGTGACATCTAATGTTTTTCATCATTAGTTAAAACTTAATAATTGCATGCATTATAGGATGTTTAGCAGCAAAAAAAACCCCAACTAAATAGTTGTAGAGGATCAGTATAATTTCTAGTATTTATAAATATTGACATTTTAAAATAAACAAGAATGGAAAAACCAACACCACATGTACTCACCATTAAATTGGAACTAATCGATCAAACTTAATGTGCACATCTGGAAATAACACTCATCAGAAAGCAAGCAGGTGCAGAGAGGGAGGAGGGGATGGGCAAATTCACACCTAACAGGTACAATAACTTTGACTCAAATTGTACAAAAGCAATTTATGTAACCAAAATGTACCCCCATAATATTCTGAAAATGTTGAAAAGATTATTAAAAAAATGGTGACTGTATTTGACTTACCACCTCATAGAGCAGCTATGAAGTCAAAAGAAGTGGTGTAAATGATCAGACATGATAAGTTAAAGCTCTATTCAAATGTAAAAAAAATCTGCTATATAAGACTCAAATCCTATAGTGATTTGATACTCACCATTATCCATCTAAAAAACATATGAATAAATTCTTCTTCAGCATTCAGAAATTTTGCATTGTGCCTTTTCTTCCTTGTATTCCATTCCACTTTCCCCTCAAAAATATAATCCTAATGTAACATATTTTTTATGTTTGAAAGCCTTTTATTGATCACCATATCATATACCTCTGCAACCAAAATATGTATGTAAGTTGAAATTTTTTAATGTTTTAAGTTTCATGTAACTATAAATCTCTAAATGAGACATTTCCTTCTGGCTTGAGTAGCCATTTGAAATATTAGCAATGCCCAATTGATCAAAACAATATAAATAATATAATTTTTGTAAACATTAAACAAAAACAAAAAATACATTGTAAATGTGTCTCTTTTTTTTTTAAGAGATGGGGTCTTGCTGTGTTGCCCAGGCTGGACTCAAACTCCTGGGCTCAAGCAAGCTGGGACTCCAGTCATGCACCCTGGTGCCCAGCTTGTAAATGTATCTCAATGAAATGGATGGGCTACTTTTTTCCCCTGGTTAGTTTCTATATTCACAGTTGAATATTACTTACTGCTAGAACAAGACTGCATTCAACATCAATTCTAGATCTATTTTTTCATTTTTCAAGCTGAGGACACTTCACATAAGTAAGTAGATGGGTACTGAGAGTCTTTTTTTAAAAATTTTTTTAATTTTAATTTTTTTTTATTTCAGAATATTATGGGGGTACACCACTTTGGCTATATATATTGCCCATGCACTGCCCGTGTCAGAGCTACAATCGTGGTCATCCCCCAAACTGTGCTCCCCGCATCCATTCAGTGAGAGTTTTTCCCATCCCCTCCTGCCTGCCTGCCCCCTGATGAATATTATTGCCCTGTGTGATGTAAATGTTGATCAGTTAGTACCAATTTGATGGTGAGTACCAGTGGTGCTTGTTTTTCCATTCCTGTGACACTTCGCTTCGAAGAATGGGTTCTAGCTCCAACCAGGATAATACCAGATGTGTTAATTCACTATTGTTCCTTATTGCTGAGTAATACTCCATGGTATACATATACATTTTATTAATCCACTCGTGTATTGATGGGCACCTGGGTTTCCACATCTTTGCAATTGTGAATTGTGCTGCTATAAACATTCGTGAGCAGATGTCTTTATTATAAAATGTCTTTTTTTCCTTTGGGTAAATACCCAGTAGTGGGATTGCTGGGTCAAATAGTAATTCTACTTTTAATTTTTTGAGGTATCTCCATATTACTTTCCATAGAGGTTGTACTAATTTGCAGTCCCACCAGCAGTGTATGAGTGTTCCTATCTGTCCACATCCCCACCAACATTTGTTGTTTGGGGATTTTTTGATATGAGCCAATCTCACTGGAGTTAAGTGATATCTCATTGTGGTTTTGATTTGCATTTCCCTGATGATTAGAGAAGTTGAGCAATTTTTTATGTTTGCTGGCCATTATTCTTCTTTTGAAAAGTTTCTGTTCATGTCCTTTGCCCATTTTTTAATAGGGTTGTTTGATTTTTTCTTGTTGATTTTCCTAAGTTCTTTATAGATTCTGGTTATCAGCCCTTTATCAGAGGTGTAGCATGCAAATATTTTCTCCCATTCTGTAAGTTGTCTGTTCACTCTAGTGATAGTTTCCTTGGCTGTGCAGAAGCTTTTTAATTTGATCAGGTCCCATGTATTTATTTTGGTTGCTGCTGTGATTGCTTTGGGGGTCTTGTTTATAAATTCTTTGCCTAGGCCAATGTCCATAAGAGTTTTTCCAACGTTTTCTTCGAGAATTCTTATGGTTTCATGTCTTAGGTTTAGATCTGTTATCCATTGTGAGTTGATTTTTGTGAGAGGTGAGAGGTGTGGGTCCAGTTTCAGTCTTCTACATATGGCCATCCAGTTTTCCCAGCACCATTTGTTGAATAGGGAATCTTTTCCCCAGTGCACGTTTTTTTTGAATTTGTCAAAGATCAGGTGACTGTATGAGGTTGGTTTTATATTTGGGTTCTCAGTCCTGTTCCATTGGTCTACGTCTCTGTTCTTGTGCCAATACCATGCAGTTTTGGTTACTATAGCCTTGTAGTATAGTTTGAAGTCTGGTAGATAGATGCCTCCCAATTTGTTCTTTTTGCTTAAGATTGCTTTGGCTAGACGGGGTCTTCTCTGGTTCCACACGAAGCATAGAATTATTTTTTCTAGATCGGCAAAAAATGATGTTGGTATTTTGATAGGGACTGCATTGATTCTGTAAATCAATTTAGGTAGCAAAGCCATTTTTACTACGTTGACTCTGCCTATCCAAGAGCATGGTAGGGTTTTCCATCTATTTACATCCTCTGCAATTTCTTTTCTCACTGTTTCGTAATTCTCTCTATATAGGTCTTTGACCTCCTTAGTTAGATATGTTCCTAAATATTTAATTTTCTTTGGTGCTATTGTGAAAGGTATTGCATCTTTAATTTGTTTCTCGGCTTGATTGTTATTAGCATATATGAAGGCTATGGATTTGTGTGTATTAATTTTGTATCCTGAGACTTTGCTGAATTCATTTATCAATTCCAGTAATTTCTTGGTTGAATCTTTGGAGTTTTCTATGTATAATATCATACAGTCTGCGAATAGTGAAAGTTTGACCTCTTCTGCCCCCATCTGGACGCCCCTAATTCCTCTGTCTTGTCTAATTGCTCTGGCTAGGACTTCCAGCACTATGTTGAAAAGAAGTGCAGATAGTGGGCACCCTTGTCTGGTGCCAGTTTTAAGGGGGAATGCTTTCAATTTTTACCCATTCAGGAACTGAGAGTCTTGATATAACAGTGGCATCTGATTCTGAGTTATTTGCCCAAAAAATTACATAGAAATCTATTATTTTAAAAAATATTGCAATCTGGGCCCAGTGGTGCACACCAGTAGTCCCAGCTACTCAGGAGGCTGAAGCAGAAGGATCACTTGAGCCCAGGATTTCGAGGCTCTAGTGTGCTCTGATTGTGCCTGTGAATAGCCACTGACTCCAAGCTGGGCAACATAGTAAGACCCCATCTCTAAATAAATAAATAAATATAGTTAATGACTTATCAGCCAACAACACAATTAAGTCCTTCCAGTTTTCAAAGCAAAGATTTGGAAACCTCCTGACTTGAGTACAAAAAAGATTTGTCACCCAGCTTTTGAGCCATTTACTTTCTCAGCACCTACAGTCCTATACTAGTATTGCACATTGTTGCTTTGTTTGGTGTTTCATGAATTTAACCCCTCTGGGTAGTCCATTATTGAAAGAGAACAGATGGGTGAGTGCTGAATCTTCCTTTTGAAAGTAGGGAAGGTGAAACTGTGAAAGAAGAAAGCAGTTTTGGTAAAGAGAACATTTGGGAGTTGAGGATTTGCAAATTAATTTTCTTAAAACTCTTTATATCCTTTTGTACCCCACTCCAACTAGAAGACCATTAATCCTTCCATCCAATATCCAGAATCCAGACTTCTTGGGCCTGTAAATGTGTCATGCTTCTTTCTATGTATATTGTTCCCACGTTCTCCTACTCTCCTTTCTTATCTATGAAAAAGTAAAGGCTATCTCAAATCCCACCTTCTACCTAAAGCTTCCCTTTTCTTTGAATTCCTATAGCACTTAGAGTTTGAACTTCACATTCCATCCCTGAAATCTGCATCTTATTATACTAGCCGCTTTGTTTCATGACACTTTAAATAGACTGTAATGAAGTTCCTTGCAACAGAGTTTGGTGTACTTGCAAAAGACATGAACTTTGATATCAGATAGCACATAATCTTCAGGAGGGCAGGGACTCTGTTTTTGTTCTGTACCATATAGCCAGCACTTTGCACAATACCTGGCATATACTAAGAGCTTAATAAACATTTGTTGAGTGAATGAATGGAATTGGGTTTGAATGTTAGCCGATCCAGCATTTTTTAGCTGTGTGACACTCAGTCGTTCACTTCAGAATTTATCATGCATATATTCATTCAACAAACATTTGTTGAATGTCTTCTAAAAGCCAAGCACTGTGCTAGGCTTTGGGGACATAATTGAAGAAGATATGTCCCTGCCCTTAGGGAACTGAAGCATTTAGTTATGGAGGTTGTTACATGAAGGAGGGTGGAAAGCACAGTGTGAGGCTTACAGGAACAAAAATGAGGGAGTAGATTTATGAGGCAGAGGCATCGTAAGCTTTCCTGGGCCAGATCATCATGGGTCTCATCTGCCCCATGTGGGAATGTGAACTTGACTGTCAAAACTCTAGGATAGGGCTGGGTGTGGTGGCTCATGCCTATAATCCCAGCACTTTTGGAGGCCGAGACTAGACGATTGCTTGAGGCCAGGAGTTCCAGACCAGCCTGGGCAACATAGTGAGACCCTATCTCTACAGAAAATTTAAAAATTAGCCGGACGTGGTGGTGCACGCCTGTAGTCCCAGCTACTTGGGAGGCTGAGGTGGGAGGATCCCTTGAGCTCAGGAGTTTGAGGTTGCAGTGAGCTATGACTGTGCCACTGCACTCCAGCCCAATCACTGCACTCCAACCCAGTCAACAGAACAAGACCCTGTCTCTGAAAACAACAACAACAAAACTCTAGGATACCACTGAGGGACTGGAAATTGGGAAGGGTCAAGGATAAATCTGCATTTTAGAAATCCCATCCAGGCAGCAATGGGGAGAGGGGTTGGAAAGGACACCTGCCTGGCTACTGCTCTTATCTAGTTGGGAGGTGACAAGGGCCAGAATAAGGCAGTGGCCATGAGACATAGCCCCAAGGGGGTGGATTTGAGAGTAACCAAGAAAGCCCAATTGACTGGTGATTAATTACATACAGGGCATGATGAAGAAGTCAAAGGTTAACATCCAGGTGGAAGATATGAAGACCTCAACCATGGCAGTAGCCATGGTGTTGGAAAAGGAGGGACAGAAATGAGAGTATGAAGGAGAGAGAATCTACTGGATTTGAGGATGGGTTTTGGATGAGGTGGGTGAGAGAGGGGATTCTCAGATCTCTGTCTTGGCTAACAAGGTCACTGAGGCAGAGAATATGGGAAGAAAAGCAAGTTTGAAAGGATTTGGGCAAGTTACCTAATCTCCCTGAACCTCAATTTGTCCATCTGTAAAATGACAATAGAGATATCCAGTTCTTAGGGTTATCATGAGAATTAAATAACCTGAGAAATTGCAAGGCCTGGAGTAGATGCTCAACAAACACTCTTGGCTGATACTAACAGTGCTTACTCATGTACCAAATACTTGATCCTCACATAACCCTATAAGGTAGATGCAATTATTATCTCTATTTTACCAACATGGGAACTGAAACACAGAGATGTGAAGAAACTCACATCAAAGTCAATCAGTCAGTAAGTAGCAGAGCCAGGTTCAGAACCCAGGCAGTCTAGCTCCAGGGTCTACATTCCTAACCACTTCAGTATACCTTACTGCTTTGGAACCTATAACTGGACTCAAGGGAGGAAGGGAGGAAATGGCAGGAGAGATGGACAGACCTGAGCCAATAATTCACTCCAACAGTAGTTTTTATTTGGAAATGTGCCTCTACAACTTGGTGGCAGCCTGGGGGCAGATGGACCCTGGCTTGTTTGCTTACCCTCTTTCCCAGCCCAAGTTGTCAGGTCCTTTGGGCTAAAGCACAGGGCCAAGTTCTCGAGGATCAACATCCCAGACAGCCTCCATGGTCTGGGGCTTGGAGCTGGTGTGAAAGATGAATCAGGTTCCATCCTGGACTGTTTTATGGTTGGAGGGCATGGGCTCCTGGCAGCAGGACCTCAGCTCCCTCTACTAGCGGGGGCTGGTGTCACCCACAGGCCAGCTGTGGCTAGGTCCTGGTGGACACGATGTTGGGAGGAACAAGGGGCTAGGAGAGGCTAATTTTCTGGTGCTGGATCCACTTTATCTTCCTGAGGGGTGGAAGCCAGGACCGGAGTCTCATCCCCTCCATTGATGGACTTCTGCTGCTCACTGCTGTTGGGTGAGGAGGTCCTGCTGCCCTGCGATCCCCAGCGGGCCAGACGCGTTAGGGAGGAGTCACGGCGGGCAAGCAGAGGGGGCTGGAAGCCTGTGAAGGAGCTGCTGGTGATGGGACGCTTATCTGGCAGAGTAAATACAGGAAAGTGAGGAGGAAGGTGCATGTGAAGAGGAGAGGTAAGGGCCTCAGCCCTTGAAGGAGAGGAAAACCTCCTGACTTTCAGTCCTACCTTTGCTGCCCTGGAGATCTGGAAGTATCCTTGTCTCCCTCCCAACTCCAGGGAAAGCTCCAGAGTCTACCCCTTCTCACCTCCAGGCTCAATTGGATGCATGAGCCGGTTCATCTGGACATTCCAGTGTTTCACATTGGTGCTGGCCTGCTGCAACTTCCGCTGGGCAGCCTGTGGGGGCAGGGCCAGTGGGGAGTAGGTCAGAACCATCATCCATGGCAGGTAGTCTTGATTTTTTTCAGGTTCACAGGCCCCTTAAAATCTGTAGCCAAGGCTACTGATCATCTCCTCAGAAAAACCCATGCATGTTCATAAAGAGTTATATACATGAACAGAGTTTGCCTCCAATAATTTCAGGGGACTTGTGGACTCCCAAAGGGTAAAAATCATAATAATAGTTTCCATTTATTAAGCAGCTAAGATGTGTTAAGCACATTTATTATCTTATTTAACTTACAGAGCAAAAATTAACAACAAACAAGTTCAAAAGAGGTTAAGTGACTTGCCCAGGGACATACATTGAGTTCTAAACCACTGGACTACACCACCTCTCCAAGACCTAATGCAAGACTTCTGCTCAACATTCACAGAGCGATTACCTTTGGGGTGGGGATGGGGGTGGGGGAATCATAGAGGAACTTTCCCTTTCTATGTTACATATTTCTGTGTTTGAATTTTTTACAATGACTACATAAGCCAACAAGGTGAAATAAAATTATCAATATTAATAAAAATGTCAAAAATTAAAACAAAAAAAGAACCCCTCTTCTATAATTCAGGCTCCAAGGAGTAGAGCTAAACATCAGGGATAGAAAGATAGGGGATTGAGCCAGATGTGGTGGCCTGCACCTGTAGTCCCAGCTACTTGGGAGGCTGAGGCAGGACGATCACTTAAGCCCAGGAGTTCGAGACTGCAGTGAGCTATGATTGCACCACTGCACTCCAGCCTGGGCAACAGAGCGAGACTCTGTCTCTAAAAATATATATATAGGGGTGTGACCTCCTACACACTTTGACAGCCAGCGCAGAGCTTCAGGGCAATGGCCAGGAGTTGGAGTAGGAGTGGTGGTGACCAGCTGCCAGGTATCCTAGTTAGAGCTGGCCATTTCCAACTTCCTGGGGGTCATATGGATTTCAGTGAGAGCTGGGAAGAATGTGCTCAAAGGGAAATCTGGGAAGAAGCAATTCTTCACCTGAAACATGTTAGCTTTGCCTCGGTTGTGAATTCTTTTGTTGAGAAAGAGAATTACTATTATGGCACTATGTTACATTATGAAAGAAGGGGTGGACGTGATTCATGATTTAGAACCAAAGAACATAGAACCTGAAAAAAATGAAAGTTGGGAGTGGGTTCCTTGGGAAGAATTTCCTCCACAAGACCAACTTTTCTGGGAACTATGTTGTTTAAAGGAACAAGGCCATGATCCATTTAAAGAAGATTTGATCCATCTGGTTGGATACAAAGGCAATCATCTCCAGGTGACCAAGAAGATTTCTTGATTTTTAAAAAAAGACAAAAATAAGGTCTGGTTAGGGAATGAAAATTATCCACATTTCAGAACAACTCCATTTTATCTAAAAAGTTCCTTATGATTGCCAATTTATTTGCAGTCTATTAATAATACTCACCACCTTTTCAGCCAGTACTTGAGAACATTTTTCTGAAATATGTCATTGAATTATATTCCAGACACAGAATATATGAGATAAATAGTGACATGGTGGTTAACCTGATTTCCATATTTATCTATGATATTTACCATGCAGTTTGTCATTACCAGCTTGTATGGAGTAGGGATGATAGAATTTGCCTTAGTATTCAGTTCAAATGCAAATCCTAATTCAAATATTGTAATTCAAACTTAGACACAGTATGCTGCAGCATTTAACATGTTTATTGATTTACCTCTTCTATTTAAAAAAAATTGGGGTGGGGGTAATATATTGTGTCAGTCTTTGCAACTAGAGGGAATAGGACAGACCATTAGAGTGTATTTCCCAGGTTTCTGATTGAGAACCTAAGCCAAGAGAAGTGAGACAAACCATCTAATCTGTACCTTACCATTAACAGGCCATGTGATTTTGGATTTCTGAGATCCAGCGTCCTTATATGTAAAATGAGGAGATTACACTAGAGCAGTGGTTCTCAAAGTGTGGTCTGGGGGTCCTCAAGAGCCTTTCAAGGGTACTCAAGGTCAAAGCTATTTTTATAATACTAAGATGTCATTTATCTTTGTCACTTCCATTCTTTCATGAGTGTACAGAGTTTTTCAGAGGCTACCCGATGTGTGATATTGTAACATACTGAATGTATGAGAATCTAGCTGTCTTCCATGAAATCAGGCATTAAAGAGATTTGCAAAAATGTAAAGCAATGCCATCTTCTCACTAATGAAATTTTTTATTTTAGAAAAATAGTTACTTTCCAAAAAAAATTATTTATGTCAACATGTATTGGGTTTTTGTTATTTGTAAATGATTAATAAAAATTTTGGCTGGGTGCAGTAGCTCATGCCTGTAATCCTAGCACTCTGGGAGGCCAAGGTGGGAGGATTGCTTGAGCTCAGGAGTTCAAGACCAGCCTGAACAAGAGCGAGACCCCGTTTCTACTAAAAGAAAAATTAGCCAGGCGTTGCAGCACACCTGTAGTCCCAGCTACTCTGGAAGCTGAGGTAGGTAAAAGGATCATTTGAGCCCAGGAGTTTGAGGTTGCAGTAAGCTAGGCTGACACCACTGCACTCTAGCCCAGGCAACGGAGGGAGACTCTGTCTCAAAAAAAAAACCAAAAAACAAAAACCAAAAAACAGATTAATAAAAATGTTTAAATTTCTCCAAAAAAAATTTTTTTAATTAAAGTAAAAAAAAGGGGGCTTGGAAGAGTAGGAGGAGAAAATTTTGCCCAGATTAATAATAATGTTAACAAATATAGCAGCAAATATTTCTTCAGCACTTACTATATACCAAATATTATGCATTATCTCATTTAATCTTCGTAACAACGCTATTACCAGTTTCCTTTCCCAGATGAGAGACTTGAAACTCAGAGAGGTTAGGCAATTTGCCCGAGGTCACACAGCCAGTGTGTGATAGGACCAGGGTTTGAGGGAAGGCAGCCTGGCTCTGGAGCCTAACAGGCTTATCCTGACAGTCTCTGTCCCACCACAGGCCTCACCTCCACGTCCTCGTCGGCCCTCTGCCGGTTCTGCCGAACCTCCTCCAGCTGCTGCTGGGCTTGCTGCAGGGAGCGGCTCTGCAGTGCCATTTCCTGCTGCAGCTCTTGCTTCTCCTGCTGTGCGCGTTCAATGTAGCGCTCCTGCTCCTCCTTCAGCCGCATCAACTGCTTCAGCTTCTCCTCCTCCTCCTCCAGCAGTCTGCCGGGCGTGCACTGTGTCGTCTACAGTGCCAAGGCACCTGGCAGGTGCTCAGCAAGCGGGAAGATGGGGTGGGGGGGATTGGTGTGAGAACCAGTTGGGTTCCTCAGGCCTACCTGGTCTGGGCAAGGCGCACAGCCTCCTCATCCCGCCGAGCTTTCACCTCCAGTTGCAGGGCCTCTTGCAACCGCTGCTGCATCTCCTCCAGCTCCTCGATGCGCTGCTGCTGTCGGGCAGCCTCCTCCTTCTTCAGCTCCATCTCAGCCTGCATGGAGGCCCGGGCCTATTGGCGGGGAGGGGGGACGCAGAGTCAGGTCAATGGGGATGTGGAAGAGGGAGGAGGCAGGCATGTTGTCCTTGCCCCAAGGCTCTGCCAGGCTGGCTCAGCTAGGCTCCCTGGGGTGAGTGTCTAGGGAATTCCTTCATGTCAGGGGTTCCTGATCTGACCCCTTTCTGAGAGCCTGACTGGGACAGATAATGGTCTGTGAACAGATGTTACATGGGGGAAAGGGGCTCAAGTTATTCGCTTCCTAGCACCAGCCTGAATAATAATAATTATATAATATAATACATAATTAAATAACGTATTATATTACATTATAATTAAATAATATATTAAAATATAGTAATCTTCCTCACACCAGCTTTAATAATTATTATATATCATATAATGTTATCATTATGGCTGGTGCTAGGAAGGATGTGATTATAATACTAATTATTACAACTAAAGGTTATTGAACACTTTACAAGTGTTTTCTCATTTAATCCTTACCCTATCGCTATAAGGAAAGTTCTATTAGCATCGACATTTTACCGATAAGGTTAAGTAACTTGGCTGAGATCACAGGGCTCCTAAGAGGCAGAGCGGGCACAGCTGAATCCATGTGTTTCTAACTCCAGATCCAGAACTCTTAAATCCTAAATCTAATTGCCTCTGCACGCTTAGTCCGCCTCCACGTGCGTCCTGCCTACCTCCCATCCTATATTCCCCAAACTAGTTTTACTGTAAACTACATTAGAGTTTAGCCCAACGTTGGTCCAAACCAATCACACCATCTTTAGCGGCTTCTTCTGTCCAAGCCCCGCCCCCAAGCCAAGGTCTCCGAACCTGGCCCCACCCATCCGTCGGCTCAGGCTCCGCCCCACACCATCCCTCAGCTCCAGCCACCCCTCCGCCAGGTTCTCGTCCCCACAACCCTTTCTTAGCCGCAGGCCCCGTCCCGCATCCCTCTTTCAAGCTCATGGGTTCTGTCCTAACAGTCCCTCATCCAAACCCCGCCTCAACACGCATCTCTCTGCCCAGACACCCCCTAGCAGCCCCGCCCACCGGCTCCGCCCCCGGTGCTGGCCCCACCTGCTCCGCCTCGCGCAGTTGGCCCTCGAGCGTCTGCTGCAGCTCGCGGTGCTGGCTGCGGCGCCGCTCCTCCTCCTCCTGCAGCAGCCGCTCGGCCTGCCGCTGCGCCTCCTGCAGCAGTTCCAGCTCCTGCAGCTTCCGCTCCTTCTCCTCCTGCAGCTGCTGCAGGCGCAGGAGCTCCTCCTCCTTGGCTACCCGGCGCCGCTCCCGCTGCTCCCGCTGCTCGCGCCGCTTCTGCTTCAGGTCCTTGTGCAGCGACGTCTTCCCCTCGGCCTGCAGCCGGATCGCCGTCTGAATGGCTGCGGAGGAGCAGGAGTGGGTCAGACGGGGCCTAGCCGGCCGCCGGAAAGGGGCTTTAGGAGTTTCTCGGGTCCACTCTCCGTCCTCCCGCTGGGTAAAGTATTATCACCCCCTTTTCACATATGAGGCGCCTGAGGCTCAGCCAGACCCAGGCCACCCAGCGAGCGCTTACCAGCTGTCCACTCCTGGCGCTGCCGAGTGTCTGAGGCGCTCATCTCATACGTGCGGGTGGCTGTCTTCACACAGAACATGCAGCGCTTTCCGTCGCGGTCCGGCAGCACCTGAGACAGGGCAGGTGGCTACAGCCAGGCTGTCCTCACTGGGGTCAGGGCCTCACCTGCCCCGGTGCTGCTCCAGCGCAAGCCCCTGCCCCTCCTGGCTGACCATCTTCCCTGAGGATCCCTTCCGTTCTGCCAGGAGCCTGCTTGGCCCAGTTTGGACGGTTAGTTATGGGGTACTTGTGTCCCTGCAACTCTGTAGCCTTTGAAGGCCTTTGAAGGCTGGGTGGGGCCATTTTCATCTTGGTATCTCTCCATCTGGCCTAGCACATAGTCATCATTCAATTAGTGTTTATGCAGATTGTGCTTGAACACTTCCAGTGACAGTGTCCTCACAATCCCTGATCACTCACTTCCACATATCCCTTCCTGCTGAGAAAGTTCATTCATTCATTCCACAGATATTTTTGGAGTACCTACTGAGTGCCACTCATTGTTCCAGGGGTTTGGGGTACCAAGGTGTGCCAACAGACCAAATCTCTGCCTACACGAAGCTTACATTCTGTGGAAAATAATAGTTACCACCTATGAGCTTCTTATGTTCTACAGTCTATTAGTGGAGTTTTTGTTTGTTTGTTTGTTTTGTTGTTTTTTTTAGACAGAGTCTTGCTCTGTCACCCTGGGTAGAGTGCAGTGGTGTCACCGTAGTTCACTGCAACCTCAAACTCCTGTGCTCAAGCGATCCTCTTGCCTCAGCCTCCCGAGTAGCTGGGACTACAGGCACATGCCACAATGCCTGGTTAGCTTTTCCTATTATTACTAGAGATGGGGTCTAGCTCTTGCTCAGACTGGTCTCCAACTCCTGAGCTCAAGCAATCCTCCCGCCTCAGCTTCCCAGAGTGCTAGGATTACAGGCGTGAGCCACCGCACCTGGCCTGTACTGGTGTTTTATATGCATCGTTTTCTCCACTTCTCCCATACACCCTTGCCAGGCAGGCATTATTAACTCCACTTTAAAGAGAAAGAAACTGAGGTTCTAAGAGGTCCAGGAACTTGTCCATCTCACACTGCCTGTTAGCTGAGACTTCTGCCTAGATCTGTGCTCTTTCCACAGCAACACCAAATGTGACAAAAATGGACAGAACCTAGGATGGCTATAATAATTTTTTTAAATGTAATATAACAAATGTTGGCAAGGATGTGGAGAAATGGAAATCCTCATACATCGCTGATGAGAATGTAAAATGGCGTAGCTGCTGAGGAAAAGTTTGGTGGTTCCTCAAAAAAGTTAGAATTACCATATGATCCAGCAATTCTACTCCTAGTTATGTATGTACCCAAGAGAATATGTCCACACAGAAACTTGTACCTGGATGTTCATAGCAGCATTATTCACAATAGCAAAAAGGTGGAAACAACCCAAATGTCCATCAACAGATGAATGGGTAGAAAAAAGGTCTATCCATACAATGGAATATTATTCAGCTTATAAAAGAATGCAATTCTGATACATTCTACAACATAGATGGAGCTTGAAAACATTATGCTAAGTGAAAAAAGTCCGACACAAAAGGACAAATATTGTATGATTCCACTTATGTAAGATACCTAGAATAGGCAAATTCATAGAGATAGAAAGCAGAATAGAGGTTACCAGGGGCTGGGGGGGAAGGTGGAATAGGGAGTTATTGCTTAATGTGTACAGTTTCTATTTGGGGTGATGAGAAAGTTTTGGAAATATGTAGTGGTGATACTTGCACAATATTGTGAATGTAGATCATTCACCATGATCACGTGGGATTCATCTCAGGGAGGCAAGGATGGTTCAACATATGCAAATCAATAAATGTGATACATCACATTAACAGAACCAAGAACAAAAACCATATGATCATTTCAATAGATGCTGAAAAAGCATTTGATAAAATTCAACATCCCTTTAGGATAAAAACTCTCAACAATCTGGGTATAGAAGGAACATACTTCAAAATAATAAAGGCCATAGATGACAAACCCATAGCTAACATCATACTGAATGGGAAAAAATTGAAAGCCTTTCCTCTAAGATCTGGAACAAAGCAAGGATGCCTACTGTCACCACTTTTATTCAACATGATACTGGAAGTCCTGGCCAGAGCAATTAGGTAAGAGATAGAAATAAAGGGCATTCAAATTGGAAAGGAAGAAGTCAAATTAGCCTTGTTCACAAATGATACGATCCTATACTTAGAAAAACCTAAAGATTCCACCAAAAAACTGTTAGAACTGATAAACAAATTCAGTAAAGTTGGATGATACAAAATCAACATACAAAAATCAATAGCATTTATATCCACCAACAGCAAACAATCTGGAAAAGAATCAAGAAAGCAATCCCATTTACAATAGCCACAAAGAATATAAAATTCCTAGGAATCAATTTAACCAAAGAAGTGAAAGATCTATATAAGGAAAACTATAAAGTACTGATGAAAGAAATTGAAGAAAACACACAAAAATAGAAAGATACTCTATGCTCATGGATTGGAAGAATGTTGTTAAAATGACAATACTACCAAAGCAATTTACAGATTCAATGCAATCCCTATCAAAATACCAATGACATTCTTCATAGAAATAGAAAAAAAAAATCCTAAAATTTGTATGGAACCACAAAAGACCCTGAAGCCAAAGCAATCCTGAGCAAAAAGAACAAAGCTGAAGGCATCCCATTACTAGACTTCAAAATACTGCAAAGCTATAATAACCAAATCAGCATGGTACTGGCATAAAAATAGACACATAGTCCAATGGTACAGAATAGAGAACCCAGATATAAATCCATGCATTTACACCTAATTCATTTTCGACAAAGGGGCCAAGAACATACAGTGGTGAAAGGACAGTCTCTTCAATAAATGGTGCTGGTAAAACTGGATAATCATATGCAGAAGAATGAAACTAGACCCCTCTCTCTCACCATATACAAAAATCAAGTCAAAATGAATTAAAGATTTAAATTTAAGACCTGAAACTATGAAACTACTAGAAGAAAACATTGGGGAACCACTCCAGGACATTGGTCTGGGCAAAAATATTTTGTGTAAGACCTCAAAAGCACAGGTGACCAAAGCAAAAATAGTCATCAGGGATTACATCAAGCTAAAAAGCTTCTGCACAGCAAAGGAAACAATCAACAAAGTGAAGAGACAACCCACAGAATAGGGGAAAATATTTGCAAACTATCCATCTGACAAGGGATTAATAATCAGAATATATAAAGAGCTCAAACAACTCAAAAGCAAAAAACCAAATAATCCAATTTTAAGATGGGCCAAAGGCCAGGTGCGGTGGCTCATGCCTGTAATCCTAGCACTCTGGGAGGCTGAGATGGGAGGATTGCTTGAGGTCAGGAGTTTGAGACCAGTCTGAGCAAGAGTGAGACTCTATCCCGACAAAAAATAGAAAAATTAGCTGGGTTCGGTGGTTTGAGCCTGTAGTTCCAGCTACTTGGGAGGCTGAGGCAGGAGGATTGCTTGAGCCCAGGAGTTTGAGGTTGCAGTGAGCTGTGATGATGCCATTGCACTCTAATCGGGGTGACAGTACGAGACTCTGTCTCAGAAAAAAAAAAAATTTTTTTTGTGAATATATTTAATGCCACTAAATTGTACACTTAAAATGGCAGGTTTCATGTCATTTATATATATTTTTACTACTATTTAAAATATTGCCATTTTAAGCCTTTAAAATAATAATTAACAGAGCCAAGGGAGGAAAAGGGAGAGGAAGAGGGAGAGGAGAGGGGTGTGGAGGGAGAATAGGGACGTATAGAGCTGCCAAAGGGAATGGAATTTGGGTAAAGGAGAGAGACCTTTAAAAAGGATTTTTAGAAAGATTTGCTGTGTAGTGTAGATATAAGCCATCTCCTCTGAAATCTTTAGAAAAATCCATATTATTCACCAATGACTTTGGTATTTGAATTGCAGTTTTAGTTTTTAAGTGCTGACCTGGGTGAGAATGGCCTTGAGGCACCCAGATATATTTGGGTTACACTAATCTAAGCAGAAATTTGTGTCACTGTGGTTTTTCTCTATTCACCCTCTGGTCCCCTTGTCTTCACATCACCCTGGGGACCCTCTGGGTCCTCCACCCCTTCTCCTGCCCCCTCACCTCCACACAGCAGTGTGCATCCAGGTGGATAGTGCCCCTTTTCTCCTTGCACTCTTCGCTCCCAAAGTAGCAGAGGCAGCTGGGCTGCAGCTGGAACCAGCGTTCAGCCCAGTTCCGCCTGAGGTGCCCTCGTTTCCACAGGTACCCCTGCCAGCCAGAGTAAAGTCAGAGGCGTCACAGGTGCCCCCATTCACCCCTCCCTGTGCTCCTCCCCTAGTTCCCAGCCTGGCTGACCTGCTTTAGGACATCTTGGATGAGCTCCTGGTAGACCTCGTGGATGGCCATGCTGAGGGTGTCCCGTCCCACGCCCCGCAGGCAGCGGCCTGAGTTGAAGAGCTCCAGGAACTGCCAGACGCTGAGCCCCCCAGTGGTCTGGGCCGCCTGGGCCTCCTGGGCCAGCAGCTCCTCCAGCTCACCCAAGTTCACCTCCAAGCTCATGCTACTGAGCACCTTCTTCAGTAAGTATTCCACCTGGAGGTGAAGGAAGGCCTGGTAACTGCAGCAGGCCATGTTGCCAGCACAAACACCAGGGTGTGCTACAATCTGGCTCCCAGAGCCTGGGCAGAGGGACCAGGGACAGAGGGTTGAGGAGGGCAGAGGACCAAATGCTGGTGAAGATCAGGATAGAGATTTAGGAGGGGATGCTGGAGTCCCAGCCCCAACTCAGGCATTCTCTCCCCCTTGCCAGCCTCCAGTCCCACTTCTTCCTGCCTTAAATTGAGGGCAGGGTGAAGGTGGGAGCTGAGAGCTGGGGGCCAGGCAGAAGCAGTGAATCATAGAAAGTGTCAAGGGGGTGCAAGGGCCCTCTCATCCAATAGCCTCACTTTGCATATGACAAAACCAAGGCCCAAAGGGGGAAGTGACTTGCTCTCAGTCCCACAGCAAGTTGGGGGCAGCCAGAACTCTATTTGGATCTCCTGAATCACATTTAGGTCCTTATTCCAAGCCCCAAGCCCCAACCCTGGGGATCCTTCCCTTGTGGGAGAGCAAGGGGATAGGGGGTGGGGTTAAGCAGGGCAGGGACAGGAAACCTGTTACAGAAGAACCGGAAGTGGTGGTTGGGGTACATCCTGCTGCAGTTTGTTCTCACTGTATTTTGATCACAGAAGCAAGTGGCCTCCTGGCCTCTGAGAGGCCACCTTGCCCCAACTGGCAGGGATCTGACAAGGGCAACCACATCCCCCTCACCTGTCCCAGGCGCTTCTTGGGAAACTCTCTTTAGGACTTTCTGGGGGCTACTGGATCTCAGCTGGGTGTTTAGTGGAGGGCACCAGTTCAGAGCTCAGGTGGTTCCCTTTCCCACAAACAGAAGCAAGGACAAAGCTGAGTAGAGTTAGACATGCTAGGATGTCTTGTAAGCACAGAGACCCCCTCCCTGTATACTTTAAAGACCTAAGTTCACCCTGGCATCTCCACAGCCACCAAGAGGACTAAAGGGTCAGAAGGCCGAATGGGCAGGGAGAGAAGTGGGGAAAAGAGAGAGGGCGCAGGTAGACAGGAAATGGCTTCCCTGGCTTCACCCGTGAGTTGAAGAGGTAGACTGCTGGCTTCTTCTCCCAGGATGCCCTCTCTCTGGGGCCCTGGGCTGAGTCTGCCCTGGCTCTCCAGAAGAAAGACAGGGAAAATCTGGGACCAGGGCCACACTTGGTTGCCCACCTAAAGTAACTTCCTGTCTCAGGAAGGTCTCCCTTCCAGATATAAAGCACCCTTCCTAGAGTGCTACAGTGCCTAAAATCCCACCATTTCATCTCAAATCTTCTCATTTTAAAATGCTCAGTAATATATCAGACACTTACACCTACACCTCTGTGTAAACAGAATTTGCAGATCATTTTCCTACTGTGAGGGCCAGCAGAACCCTGATGGAAATATAATCTCAGTTTTCCTGGAAGAAGGCACAGTTGCTCTGATATGGGCAGTTCTAGGCATCTGGATACAGCTGGGTGAGGACAGGTACCAGACAGTGCAGAAAGGGGATGTGGGAAGGTACAGAAGGTGATTTGGCCTCCTTCCTGGTTTTGCTGAGTCCTGGCCCCAAGTGACTCAGTCCCTGGGGCTGTCATCACCCTCACCTCATCAGGAACCATGATCAGAGGGTACTTGTCCTCAGACAGGAAGTTGAAGAGGCACCAGAGGCGGAAGGCATCCTGATTGGAGAGCATGCTGTTCCCGTTGCTATCTGCTGGATAGTTCTTCTTGGCCGTCAGGGTCCAGCACAGCTCATCAAAGTGCTCTTTAACAAAAGCCCCCTCCTCCACCTGCCACCAGGCCTGTAAGTCAGCTGGCTGCCCCATCCCTGCTCTACTACCCAACTAGGCTCCAGCTGGGTGTCCTGGGTCATCTATGCCCTGCTTCCCACCCTGCCAAGTCCAGGGCTCTAACTCGAGGAATCCCTGAGCTGACTGCCAGGTAACTAGCTGGTTCCAACCACCTCACCACCTCAACACACCCACACCCACCCAAGTCCCCTGACAACAGAGAAACTCCAGACCCTTAGCCCAGGGGAGAAAGGAGGGGAAGCACAGCAAGGAGTTGACAGCCAAGAAGAACCGGGGAAGACACTGACAGGTGGGAGGAGCCGGGAGGACAGTTTGGGGGAGGAATGGAGAGTCCTTTGTAAAGGTTATAGATGGAAACTGGAGGTGGCCTAGGCAGAGGTGGGGTGGAAGATTATGGGAAGGGTAGAGACTAGGGTAGAGATGAGGGACATTGAGGGTGAGTTGAGAGGGACAAGGAGGGGCAGGTGCCTGGGATGAGAGGGGTGGAGATGGGAGAGCAGAGATGGACAGAGCAGGCAGAAGTGGGAGTTTACTGGGGGGGTGGAAGAGTTGGAGTGGCAAGGTATTAGGGTGCTCGCCAGGCTGAGGAAGTGGGGAGAGGTTAGAGGTGCCCCCCACAAGCTGGGGCCCACCTTGTCCAGGATGTACTTGTTGAGGTAGGGCATGTAGCCTTGGCTGGACACAGGGCCGTCGTCGTCATCTCGGAAGTGCTCCTCCAGGGCCACAGGGTCATGGGGGATGTGCAGGACTGTGTATAGGTTGTGGGATAGCACCTGAGACAGAGAAGAGTAGCAGTTTGCCTTCCTGCACCCCAACCAAAACTGAGCCGAAGGACTGCCCCCCACCTCCCTGCTCATCCCCACCCCACCCTGGCTGAGTTCTCAGCACATACTGTTCAGTTCAGTAATAACTAAAACTTACATACTTACTGCATGCCAAGCACTGAGCTAAGCACTTTATATATCATTCACGTAACTCCCATAACAAGTAGTCATATCCCCATTTTATACATGAAAAACCCCTCAGCTTTCTCATTCAAGGTCATAGCTGGCAGAGCTGGGATTCAAACCTAGGCAACCATGATCTTAACTACTTCATTAGGTATTGGTGTCCTCTTTCTACAGACAAGGAGATTGAGGCTCAAAGGACTCAGTAACTTGCCCAAGTACCCACAGTGACCAAGAGCTTGGGATTCAAATCCAGCTCTGTCAGATTCCAAAGCCCAAGTGCTTCCCACAATACTGGTCTGTCTGCAGGGAGGCAGTCTGCAACCCAGGGCAGAAGCCCCACATTTATCATAGTTTCCATCAAAGACTCAATGTTCAGGCTACAGTGTGTCCAGCGCCCAAATGTGTCTGCTCCAGGAAGGGCCCCTCAAAAGACTGAAGGGAGTTAGAGAGGGCTCAAAGAAGTGTTCTGAAAGTTGGTCCGTGATATGGGGAGGGCAAAGCTTAGAAGAGATAGTGGTCATGATTGTGCGTAGGGGAAACATGCATTCATTGAACAAATTGATACTAGGACAAACAGGTTTGAATAAGGAGATCTGGTAAAAAATAAAATCGCTTTGGGGTAATTCTGTTACAGACATATCACAGACACTGTGAATAATTAAAAATAGTCACTATGGCACACTATCTGCCAGCCACTGTATGAGGTGCTTTTTATACCCCATTTCTAATCTTCACACCACCTCAATACACAGATATTATTATTCCTGTTTTTCATATGAAGATAGGGAGGCACAGAGAATCTAACAGCAAATGGCAGAGCTGAGGTTGGAACTAGATGTGCCTGGCTCCAAAGGCTGCCCCCTCTCAGAATATGGATGCCAAACCTCTCTCCACAACTGGATTGTGAATCTTGGAGGCAAGGTCCCTATTGATCTTTATGTCCCTTAGCACCTATGTCCTCTTCTGCACACCAAATGCAATCAATAAATGCTATATTTGAGGGCTTCTTCCACCACCAGCAGTTCACCTTGGAAGGCAGGAGCTGGCACTGTCTCATTCACTTAATTCCCATAAGACCTATTCATATCCCCATTTTATACATGAAAAACCCCCCAGCTTTCTCACTGAAGGTCATAACTGGCAGAGCTGGGATTCAAACTCAGGCAACCATAATCTTAACTACTTCATTGGGTATCGGTGTCCTCTTTCTACAGACGAGGGGAGGAGGGGGAAAAGCAATTGCGTCTTCTCCCCAGTGTTCTCCTGGGCCTCAGATACTCCCTGGCAAAGTGAGAAGTTAGGGGGCCCAGTAAAGAGGTCAATGTTTCTTTTTTCCCTTCATTTCCCTTTGGGCAGCCATCCCTGGAGTTTTGGAGAGCCAATAAATACCCTCTCCCTTAAGCTGTTTGGTTTCCATCACTTATACATCTAGAAAAGTCCTGCCTAACACATCCATGGTCATAGGATACCAATCCCACTCTAAGGGGTGCCACTGGCTCAATGCCTAGCACTTAAAATCCAGAGTGACTGACTCAAGAAAATAATAGTAAACATCCACTGACCACTTCTGAAATGACAGGTGTTCTAAGAGCTTTACATACACCCCTCTGCTGTCTCTTGGCCTCTTCTCAAACTACCCATGTCCTTATCTTCCATCAAGCCTCTTAAAGCACCTCTTTGAGGAAGCTTCCTGCATAGCCCCAGCCAGATGGCTACACTCCAGTGAGGAGAAAGCCAGGGACCTTCTCTTTCTAGTTGAGGGACCTTGATAAAGCCCTTCACCTCTCTGAGCCTCACCCTGCTATGGACAGGGGTTGTGAACATGGAGTGAGATGACATGTATGGAGTGCCAGACTCAGGTCTGCACAGAGAAAATGTTAGTTTCCTTTCTGTATGGGAAGTGCTGCATTTTACTTATCAAATTGACACAGATGCAAAAGATAGATAATATCAAGTACTGTGGAGGTTGTGGAGAACTGGGGACCCTACCACCCTACAGGTAAGGTATAAATTGGTAGTCTTGCTGAAGAGCAAGAGATTATCAAACTTAAAATTGGGCATGACTTTTGCCCCAGCATTTCTAATCATCCAACCTACAAATGCTCAAGGGAACAGAGCTACATGTACAAGAATGTTCACTGAAGCATTGTTTATAATATGAATAACTGGAGACAACCTGAGGCTCCTTCAGTAGGGGACAGGTATACATTGTCATGGACCATTATGTGTGGTTAGAAAGATTTTACTTCTGCCACTTGTGTGCTCATGAGCAAATGATTTAATTCTTTAACACCTTAGTCTCTTCCTCTGTGAGGATAATGATGGGGCCCGCTCCAAAGGACTGTTTTGAGTGAAGAGTGTGTGCTAAGGCATAGTAGTACCTGGTGCATAGTGCATTAATTAATAAAAGTTGTGAGCTAACCCTATTATTATGTTGTATGAACAGACATGGAAAGATATGCATACTATACTGGCATGTGAAAAAAGCAAGCTGCATAATGAAATGTTTGTAAAATAAATATGTGTGCAAAGATTAGGTTGACTCTAATTAGGTTGAATATGAAACTGGTATTTTAGTAGGTCAAAATGATCAAGTGTCAGAAATTTCATATGGTTTGACCTAGCATGTTTATTTGTACATAGAATCCAGAAGATTCAGCAAACTGTCAACAGTGATCACCCCCACCCCCAGGGTGAGGGGAGGAGGGTAGGGGAAAAACTTCATCTTCTTTCTTTCTTTCTTTATTTAGAGACGGGGGTCTCGCTCTTGCTCAGTCTGGTCTCGAACTCCTGCGCTCAAGCAATCCTCCTGCCTCGGCCTCCCAGAGTGCTAGGATTACAGGTGTGAGCCACTGTGCCCAGCATAACTTCATCTTCTTTAACGTTATATTCTTCTCTACTTTTTGAAATTTTTTAACCAGTAACATTTAACATAATATTCTTCTGCATTCTGGTTTTTTTTAACTAGGAGCATATGTTGTCTTTATGACAAAATTTTAAAACAATAGAGATAAAAAACAAAGAGTGCCATTAACTACTGTTATTAATTTGCCCTGTTATTAAATTGCTCTGTAATAACATTCTTTTGCTGTATACTGTTTGTGTGAGCATTTCTGGGTGTTCTATATTCCTTGCGGGCAGTAAGGACTCTAACCCCAACCTTGACTCCAGGGATCAGTGTAATGTCCCGCACATGCTGAATGTTTCTGAGTCCTCAAGTCTAACTTAAATGCTCCAGTGGTTTCCTGTCATGTTCAAAGTAAAAACTTGAGTCCTTCCAGAGGCCTCCAGTCCCTATGTGACCTGGCCTGCTGTGCCTTCTCTCACCTCATCCCTCTTGCTCACTTCTCTCCAGGCACTCTGGCCTCCCTTGTGTTCCTACAACAGGCCAGACATATTCTTGCCTCAGGGCCTTTGCACTTGCTGTTCCTGCAGCCTGGAACATTCCTCTCCCAGGTCACCCCATGGCTCCCACCTTCTCCTCCTTCCCATTTTTATTTAGATGTCATCTTCTCAGGGACGGTTCTGTGATCACTTAATTTTTTATTTAGAGAGGGGGTCTCGCTATATCACTCAAGGCCAGTCATGAACTCCTGGGCTCAAGTGATCCTCCCACCTCAGCCTCCTGAGTAGCTGGGGCTACAGACATGTGCTACCATGCCCGGCTAACTTTATTTAACTCTATAACCCAATCCCCTCTGACCTCCATACTCCCTATCCCCACTTCTGCTTATTTTCCTTCATGTCATGTATCATCTTCCATCACACTATACATTTTATTTATTTAGTCTATCATCTGTCTCCTCTGACTAGAATGTCAGCACAAGGGTGGAGATTTTTGTATTTTGCTCACTGCTGTATCACTGGACCTAGCACATAATGAATGCTCAATAAATATCTGTTGAATGAACTTAAATGCTTCACGGGAAGAAGCAGAAAAAATACAAAAGCCAGGCAGACATCGCTGAATCTCTCTGAGCATAGTAACCTCACAAAGCTTCAGTTTTCATATCTCTAAAAAGGGAATTCAAGTCCCCACTTACTTGAGCTGCTCCCCTCCTTGGGAAGCACTCACTCGCCCACACTGTCCTCTAAGACCTACTTAGCCCATTTTCGTCACCTGCACCTTTTGCAATTAGACTCTAAAGAGCCTGGGACAGAGACTCTGACTTCCGTGAGCTGTCAGATATGAGGACAAGGAGGAATTAAGGGCTCCAGGCACTCAGGACTTAGGGCCTCTCCCCAGAGAGGAGAGGCAGACCTCAGACTGCCGGGCTTCCTGTGCCTGGGTGCGGGTAGGGGTTGGGGGTGGAGAGAGGGTGTGACTAGGGGAGGACTCATGCTGGAAAGGAAATGGTAGGGGTGGAGGAGTGGTGAGCAAGAGCTCACTTGCAGATCTCAATCAATCCTCAGCCCTGGAGGCAGGGACTCTCATTATCCTCATTTTACAGACAAGGAAATCAGGCTCAGAAGGTGAAGTCTTGCCCAAGGTCTGGTTCCAAAGCCCTGCTCTTGAACTCTACAATGCACTGGCCCTGGCTGAGCAGCAGAATCACAGAGGAGCTGGTGAAACTGAAATACGCCCGCCCCACCCAGACCTACTGACTCAGAGTTTCCAGGGGTGGGGTCCAGGTGTCTGTATTTTTCATAAGCTGCCATTCGGGCTCCCTCAGAGAGGACTCCCACAGTCTCCCACACCCACCCAGGCAGCCCCTGACCTTTGGGTCAGCAGCCATTGACCTTTGAAAGGCTCTTTTTTCTGGAGGCATGTGGGGGAGTAGTTCTCCTCTGGGGACTTGGAGTCCTCTAAAAACTCAAGTGTGGGGATCAGAGCAGGTGTCAGGTTCACGTTCACAAGAGTAAGTCAGTAGGGGCCAGGCATGGTGGCTCACACCTGTAATCCTAGCACTTTGGGAGGCAAGGTGGAAGGATCACTTGAGGCCAGGAGTTTGAGACCAGCCTAAGGAATATAGTGAGACCCCCGTCTCTAAAAAAATACAAAAATTTGTATTGGTGTGCACCTGTAGTGCCAGCTACTTGGGAGGCTGAGGCAGGAAGATCCCTTGAGCCCAGGAGTTTGAGGTTGCAGTGAGCTATGATCATGCCACTGTCCTTATACCCAGGCAAGACCCTATCTCCAAAAAAAAAAAAAAAAAAAAAGAATAAGTCAGTAGGGACTGGTTCTGTAATTTCAGTATCCTGAACCCCTGGCTGACCAGGGAGTAGATGCAGATATGAGGGTTTGGGAATCCATAAAAGCACCAAGCAGTGATTTCAGAAAGAATGAATATTCTCTCCCTCGAAATGGACTATGGTCTTTAAATGAATGTATTCTAGTGGGTACCAAAGCATAACTACTATCATGGAGCAGCACTATGAATTTTAAAAGGTGGGAATCTCTGGATTAGCTGGATTAGAAGGGGCTGGAGGGGTTGCGTGTGGGCATCAAAGAAAAGACAGAAGCCTGGAAAAGGGAAAGGAGAAGCTGCATCAAGGACCAATTTCACCTACTTGATGTACAGTGTTTATTTGAGTTATTTTCATGGGCTGGCTGGATGGCTTGGCGATCCCCAGTTTAACACTCTTGGTTTAGAGATGAGAAACTGGAGGCTCAGAGATGGGTGGTGACTTGCTCAAGGGCAGCCAGCTGGGGAGCAGTATAGATCCAAGCCTATGTGGTTCTGAGTCAAGTGCTCTGTATATCATTAAAGCACCCTCCGCTCCCCATCCCCACATCCCAGCCTGAAGAGACCAGCAGCACATCGGGGTCAGGACAAAGCTGGACTGGAGCTTTTCCTCCATTAGGGAGAAGGTTGTTGTCCCTCTCCAGAGGAGGCAGAGCCTGAAACTCAGAGACTCTCAGTGGGAGAGAGACTCTCCCTGGGCTCCAGCATTGCCCTGAGTGTCAGCTGGAGGCTTGGAAGCCTGGGAGGCCCCTGTATATCCTCCCTTCCTTCCCCCAGCTCCTGCCAGTCAAGGGTAAGTAGTAGGCCTGCTGCCTCCTAATATCCTCATCAAGCCAGAGACATACTATTCCATCTATTGCTCTGTCACCGTTGGATAGAGTACAGTGGCATCATCGTAGCTCACTGCAACCTTAAACTCCTGGGCTCAAGTAATCCTCCTGCCTCAGCATCCTGAGTAGCTGGCATTACAGGCACACGCCACCACACCTAATTTTTCTATTTTTAGTAGAGACGGGGTCTCACTCTTGCTCAGGCTGGTCTTGAACTCCTGAGCTCAAGCGATCCTCCTTCCTCAGCCTCCCAGAGTGCTAGGATTACAGGTGTGAGCCATTGTCCCCAGCCACTCCCATAGTTTTTTAGAGGAGGTTCTGAGGACCCAGCAAAAACTCACAGCCCTCAACTCCTAGGAAGTTTTGTGTTCAATCTAAATCCATCCTGGGCAGAAATGTCATTCCTATTGGTCTATTTTCACTGTTCTCAACCCACCTGGATGAAAGCCACTGTACTTTCTACAAGAATTCAAAGAGAGGAACACACATCTGGTTTTTCCCCCCAAGCTTTCTCTTCTCCGGGGAAAACAATCCTGACTCCTCGGGTTTTTCTCAGAGGACTTGCTGTTCTTCCTCCTCCCTCTGGCCTCATCATGGGTTTGCCCAGGACAGCCAGTGGCAGCCCCTCTACCAACACATCAGGGGAGAAGCAGCAACTGTCACACAGACATAGCTTGCCCTGGGCTGGTGCAGGTCTCCTGCCTGGTTCCAACCAAGGACAGTTTCAGTAAGAACAGTCTACCCCAAGATCTTTTCCCTTGTCCCTAAGTCTTTTCAGGGGAGGCAGTGGGCCTTGTTTGTATATCTCTCTCATCTGCTGCTTCTGCTGCCTTTTGACCACTTCTCTATTACTCCTTTGACTTTCCGGAATCCCCACCCCCAACACTATCACTACTTCCTCCCATTCCAGCATCCACCACCATGGGCCTGGGGGAGAACTGCTTGCCCCACCCTTCTCTCCTGTGACAGCAGCTCTGCCATTTCTGCCCCACCTCCACTTGGCCCCTGAGACTCCCACTGTTAGCTCAGGTTTCCAGAGTGGACAAGTTTTATGTCAAGTAGGGGTGAAATCTACCATTGATCCTGTGTGACCAGAGATGTTGCTGACAGTGGGCTCAATTTGAACTGTGATGAGTACAAAGACAGTTCAAGTATGCAAGCTCTCCATGGACTCTTCCCCAGAAACACTCAACCTGTGGAGGTGGGGGAGTGAGTATCGGCCCAGTTAGAGGCCTAGACAGAGGCTCAAGCTAGGAGGCCTTACTGGCTGATGGCACCAGGAAAATGGGAACCACTTGAAGGCTGTACCCTTCCCTGCCATGTGAGGGGCACAGAGAGCCTGGAGACATCTCAGGAGCCACAGGTAATGGAGAATGGAAAATGGTACCTTGGAAGCAACAAACCATGAGGGCTGGTATTGTCCCGGAAAGATATTAAAGAGGCAGGGTGGGAGGTGGGTGTGGGGCAGAGTCTGCAGGGATGGGCTCCGGATAATCAACTTTTCTCCCACCTGTACTGAGGACCCAACTAGATGACATGATCTGCAATATAAGGGATTTAAGTAGCATGTAAGGAAGAACATGCTTGCTGGGAGGTACTCCCCAGGTGACAAAAGGTGGTAGTGAGCTCTCCTTCATGGGAGAGTAAAAAATCATTTATTAGTTACTCATAAATCCAGCCAAGGGACAGACTGTAACATAGGACCAGTTTGGGATATCCAAGTTCATTGGGTCCAAGTTCAGCAAAGTGGGGTTTGGGATGGGGGTGGGGCATAACGCCTATTCTGTCCCATTCATCTCTCTCAGGTTTTCAGGCACCTTCTACCTTGGTCATTAAGAACCGAGGTTTCCTTGAGTCTGTACCCCTCCTTTGGGGGTGGTGGGGCAGGGGTGACACCAGGCATCTAGGGCCTAGCCTCATTCCAGGCACAGAGCCTCCTGCGGGGCACTCAAATTTTATTTGCAGAGTGAATGAATGAACCCCTAAAGTAGGTCCCAGAGAGCTGAGGCCTACCTTGCTCCTTTCTCCCAGTGCTCCCTGGTTCTAGCAGCCTAGGGCCTTGCTTCTTCCCTAACCAGGGTAGGGAAGACAGCACTAACCGAGGACTGCAGGAAGAGGGAGAAAGACTTGGCTTCCCAGAAATTGTTTAGGCCAGATGATTGAAGACAATCATTGATGGGGCTTTTCCTGGGGTCAGATTCCAGGCCCCCCTCATCTGAGGTCTCCAGGCCCAAGCTAACAGTTTCCCAACCTGGTATTTGTGGGTGCAGGGGGGTGGTCAGCTGCATAGCAGTATAATACGGTCCTTAGTCCTTGCCCCCTCCCCAGCTCTGTACCACCTGGGAGGCACAGTTCAGCAGGCCAGACTGGTTCAGGAGTTGGGGAGCCCGTGTATGCCTCTCTCTCAGGTCCAGAGGAAGTAACTGACAAGGGCTAACTGTCTCTCTTGAAAGTTAGGAGGAAGCGGCAAGAAGGAGTAGGCTGCATGCCCAAGCATGACTCTGGGAAGATGTGTGTGCTCATCACACGGTGTCTGGGATGTGGCCTGGCTCATGGCCCTCAGAACCCCATGATGCCCCCCCAACCCTCCAGACAGTTGGGGAGCCATGTTCTGGGCAACAGAGCTGCACACACTCCAGTAGGGCCTCTGGATGGTGGGCTGTGGCCTCCACCAGGCTGTGTTGGCCCAGTTACCAGTACTGGCCCTCAACCCCAGGCCTGGGCCGCTGGATGCCTGGGTGTCCCCGGAGTAGCACAGTGTTCAATGCCTGGCTCCCAGGCAGCAGGGGCTGGTGTGGTATGTCTGCCAGCCTCCCCTGGGCCCCGGATGCCCTCTCACCTTGAGCTGGGACTTGGAGACCTTGCCACTCTTCTCCACGTCCAGCGCGGTAAAGGCGTACCAGATAGACTTGAGAAGCTCCTTGCGCAGGGCCATGGCTGAGGCGCCCGCCCGGCTGGGGGCGGCTCTGACACTAAGATCCGGTTTCAGGAAATGCAAACGGCTGCAGAGACCGCAGAGAAGCCGTGGCGGAGCGAGAGCTCCACCTGCCTGCTCAGTCTGGCGCCCCTGTGCTCGCAGGAACCTGGCCTGTTGCTCTTGCAGTTCTCAGTAGCCCCACTCCCTGCATGGGAACTGGGGACCGACTCTCTGAGAGCTAGAGCCCTCGTTCTGTATCTGCCTGGCTCCCTGAGCGTATGAAGTCCTTTTAGAGGCCTCCTAAGCCCCAGGGCCTTCTGGAGCTCCCAGAGGCAGCTTGCTGAAGGAAAAAGAAAGCCCATCCTGACTTTGGAGTCAGACAGACTGGGGGGTCCAGTCCCAATTCCATACTTACCAGGTGGGAGGCCTTGGAAAAATTACCTAACCTCTTTGAGCAGTTTCCTCATTGGTAAAGCAGGAAAAATACCAACCTCTGAGTTGTAAGAATGTCTGAGAACAGATGTAAAGCACATAGTAGGCTCTGGATAAAGCATTTCTTTTAGTGCCACCTAACATTACTGTGGTGGTGGGACTCCACCCAAGTGGAAGAACACAAAGACAACATCACAAAGTTGGAGAAGGAGCTGGGCCAGGGCACTTCTCCAGGTCAGACGGACTTGGCACTTGATTTGCTGGCTCCCCATGCCATGCCCTCAGCATTGGCTCCAAAAGGCACTCAGAGCACTGCCTACTCTGGGCTCAGTTGCCCTGAAGACACTGGAGACTTTCTGAAGCACATGGGGGTGAGCCCTGTGGTGGGGCCCAACTTCAAGGGTCTTGGTGGTGGCAGGCTTGGGATTCGGGGCCCTTCCATATCAGTGTTTCCATTTCTTTAGACCAACACCCATGAGGACCGGGATGCACCCACACCAGGAAGAGTGGCATGGATGTTGAAGACGTCTGCTCAGGCCAATTCTGAGATACCCCCCTCCCTGGAAGCATGCCCGGCCTCTCTGTTCCCAAGGAGCTGGTGGCAAGAGTAAATGGGAGCTTTCTAGGCATCCTGGGAGAAGATGCCTGGGTTGGAGGTTCCAATCCTGGGTGGCAGGAAGGGGCTTGGGGCACATCCATCACGGTGGAGAGAGGAAAAGAGGCACCTCCAATCCCTGCAATGCTCCTATCCAGGTGGGGTCAAAAACAGAGTTCCTTTCCATTGAGTGCCTTCTCCTGCATCCCTTCCTCCTTCCAGGGCCGATCTGGTCTTACCAACTCACTTGTCAGTGGGGTCTGACTGTGGTTTTGGAATCCCACAGCACAGTCCTAGCTACCTAGGTGCAGACCCTCAGAACTGGGTAGTAGAGCCAGGACTTAAGCACCAGAGGCATCAGACTCTATGCCTTGAACCTTGGTAACCTTGGCTTCACTACAACTTGCTTTGCCCTCTTGGAGCAGCTGACTATGTGTGGTTGGGGGTGGCTGGGTCTGGAGGGGCTTTGACTACGTTTCAAAAAATAAGACAGAGAAAAAGAGTTCCTCTAGCCCAATCATCCTGAGGTTTGAGATTCATCCCGAGCCTGGAAGCAGTGGGCGCCCTGGGGCCCACCTGCTCAGCTGTGGGCAGGAAGCCACCAGAAGCTTCTCAGGGCTTATCTTATATGGGGCTTTCCTCCTGCCTATGCCCCGGGTAGGCCAGCCCCACCACTTGGGCACTGAGGCTGGGCAGGGTTTGTGCCAGGGATACAGGGCTGAAAGCCTGACTTGACCAGCCCTACCAGAGCTGAAAGGATGGAGGAACCCAGGTAGAAACTTGGAACTTTTATTAAATACTCTCATTCACCCATTTGCCACCACCACCCAGAGCAGAAAAAAAAAATATCAAAATGGAATTAAAAAAACAAAACAAATTAAACCCAATCCCCTGCAGTCTATGTACAGGGCTGCTCCCTGCCTCTCTGCCACAGAGAGGTTGGGGGGCAACTGGAGGGTGGTGGGGACTGGGTACCTTTTCTCCAGCCACAGGCCCCTGAGGAATTAATTCTGACTGCGGTGGCAGGAAGTCCCTGTGCCAAGTAGCCAGGCATCTTGGCTGGTCTCAAGGGAAGTGGTTATTGCTGGAAGGGCAGGGCTGGGCCTGCTCTGCTCCCACTGGGCTGGAGAGCTGCCTGCCCTCTCCCCTGGCAGGTGATGACCAGTCAGGGTGGAGGGCCAGTCCCCACAGCAGCCCAAATCGCCACCTGAGAAGGGGAGTGGAGTAAGGGCAGGAAGGGTGTTCTCTAGAAGGAGGTGGCACCCCATTGATTTTGAGGGGAGGGTACCCCAGTGCAGCCTGGTGATCAGGCTTGTTCTCCTCAGTTCCTGAGGATAATATGCTCCCCCACTTCTGCCTGCCTAGCCCTGCTCTTGGGTGGGGCCCCCATCAGTTAGGCTGTTTTCCTGCTGCCTAGAGACCTATGTGGCCACCTTCCATGTATGTCAGCCACAGCCTGGGCCCTTGGAGGCAAGAATGCCTGTGTAGCATGACACCTCCTCTAACATGGTGTAGGACCCAGCCCTCTTGGGCTCAGCAGCCACTCTCTGACACAGTTGTCTTCAGGGTCACGGCCCCTTGCTGCATGGCAGCGGTGGCCACGCTGATGGCTTCCTCTAAGGTCTGCTGCTCCTCCAGCTGTGGAGAAGAGGATGTAAAAGGAAGGAGAGAGTGAGACCCTTCCTCGTAGAGTCTAGTGTTAGTGGTATGTGGCCTACTTTTTTGAATCTCTTCCACCTATCCAGTGCTACATGCTGAGCACTTAGCAGGACTCCAATAAACAGGAAATTTACTGACAGAGTAAATTTAGTAGGCTAGGCACAGCCAGGGAGCCATGGAATGGGCCAGGGTCAGAAAGACCTGCTCACTCACAGATGGAGAATGACTGGCTGGAGAGGCCCTTAGTGATCACCTACTTCAGCCTTATTTTCCAGATGAAGAAACAGAGACACAAAGAGATGAGGGGCTTGGACCACAGGTAGACTGCCACCAGAGTTATCCTGAAGGCTGGAAGGGGCTTCACCATCTGCCTCAGCCAAGAAAAAGCCTGAGACAGATGCATGGATGTAGGCACAAAGGGATTTGTCCTGTGAAGTGGGCTCTTTCTGAGCCAGATGCCCTTCTCTTCAAGATCCCCATCTAATCCCCCTCTCCCCCTTGTTCCATTCTCTGGCTGTGGGATCCCCTTTCCTCCAGACCTCTACCCACCTGCACTGCAATGTGTGTTCCATTGGCTGTGGCCAACAGCGCCACCTGTTGGTGATGAAGGGACGCTACACTTGAGTCCTCAGCCACCACAGCCCCAGAGGTAATGATTGTGACCTGAAAAATAGGAGAATGAGGTCTTTCAACCCACCTGCAGTACTCTCCCTCCTCCCAAATGAAATAAAAATCCCTCCAAGCAAGGTGGCTGGGAACCACCCAGAAGGGAATGGATAAAACCACATGGGTCAGATTAATTAGCTTGGGTCTCAGAGCTGAGTGAGGTTCCGGTTTTCCCTAACTTAAAGCACAATTTAATTTAGGGATTTTGGATAACAGAAAGACAGAGCTGTAAAAAAAAACCCCAGAGACAATTTAATCCCCTCATTTGCAAATGAACTGAAGTCCATGGAAAAGTGACTTGCCTGAGGTCACAAAGCCAATTAGGGGTAGACTGAGATTTAGAAAGTGTCTCTTGACTTCTAGTCAAATGCTTTTAATGATGGTCCAGAGGAGCTGTGGGGAAGACCCTCTTTTTGTGGGGAATCTTTGTCCTTGTAAGAAGGCTTGACTAGTTTAACCTGCACTTTAGGGACCACCCCACGAAAAGGAATGACAAGAGAACAAGAAACCCCAAGCAAACTGCCTGGTCGTACGGGCTGCGTCTGGGTGCCATCAGCGCTGACCATGGTGACCGTATGTGTGCCAGATGTGGCCAGGTTGTCTTCATGACTGGGGATGGTGAGGGTGGTACTGCCATGCTGGGTCACCATACTGATGGCACTCCCCAGGGCCTGCAGGTCTTCCGGGGACAGGCTGACCTGCCGACAGGAGAGGAGAAGATGAGCTGGGAGTGTCAGTGGAGGGTTGTCTGAAAGCCCCTAAGGAGGATGTATCTGCTTTCCCAGACAAGGTTGGCTTATTGGTCAGCCAGAAGTGTCACAGGAGTGGAAGGGGTGGGGGGACAAGCAAACAAAATGGGTCCAAGGTTGCTAAGAGTGGCTACGCTAGAAGAATTCTGCCAACCGCTTCTATTTGCCACCACTTTGCCTCTGGGCCCTGTTGTATGCAATTCTGGGTCTCCACCTAATGTCATCCTCATGACAACTCCAGAAGGCACAGGCGCATTTCACAGTGATGGTGCTGACAAAGGTCAGGTTATACAGCTGGGTAATACACTGGTGGGACAAGACCCCAGGTTTCTAAACCCCACACCATGCTCTAGCCCCTATACCGACATGCCTTTCCTGAGAAGGACATCCAAGTGTCTCATTCAGATGACCAGGATCTATCAGCCCCCAAGTAAAGAGAGAAACTACTAACTGTACCCTAGAAGTCCCAGAGACTGAGCTGGAAGCATGAGGAGGAGGAGGGGCTATGTTACAAGATGTGGTCCCCTCAGCCTCAGCTCTCTAAGGTCCATAAAGCAAGAACTGGAAACTGGGTGGAGGCGGGGCTGTCAGAACTTCAGGGCTCCCCAGAGCTCTCAGAGAGGGTGGAGAGGGTGCCAGCCAGAGTGGCTGGCCCCACCCCTGCCCTCCAGGGCCTGTACCTGCTGGGCACCATCTTGAGTGATCAGAGCCACCTGGGGGGCCCCATCCTCCTCGGTCACCATGGCCACTTGGGCTGGGATGTCATCACCCTCTTCCTTCACCTCCGAAAGGTAAGCAATGCGGGGTCGTTTGGGTGGCGGGCTCTCCTCGGTGGCAGAGGCAGCTGGGAGAGGAGAGCCCAGGCTGACACCTGACACTGGATACCATGGGGAGGCCTGGCTTGTCCCCACTCTTAGCCCCTGCCCACTCCCCTCACCCTCAAGCTGCTGCTGCTCATAGAGGGCCTGCTCACTCTCCTCTGTGGCCTCCAGCTCGCCGTGGGCACTGCGCTTGTGCATGGCCAAGGTGGAGGTCTGCCGGTAGGTCTTGCCACAGGTGCTGCAGGTATAGGGCTTGCAGTGCGTGTGCACCACGTGGTGCTTGTACAGGCTCGAGTACTCGGTGAAGCGCTTCCCACAGCCTGGCACCGTGCAAACGTATGGCTTCTCCCCTGGGGACACTGGGCTGTGAGGGGGGTGGGGACTGGGGCTGGCAAGGGGGAAACTAAGGGGACAGGGCTAGTAAAGGGAGAGCCAGAAGGCGGGAGAGGGACTGCGACCTGAGACTCTGAAAGGACAGAGTTGGGGGAGATGGCCAGTGGGACAGAGAGCACGTGGTGTGGAACCACCGAGCCCAGAGACAAGGTGGAGGGAAAAGGGGGATGGGGCAAGGGTGGGGCTAGTGAAGAGGCTGGTGGGGGCTCTGGGGGCTTGCAAAGCTGAGGGACAGAGTGTTGAGAGTGGTGAACAGCAGAGGCAGGAGATACGGATGATGAGTTGTCAGGTGTGACGGGAGAGAGAGGGGACACACATGACTAAGGACACGGCTGACGAGTGGCATAGCACCGGGGAGAGTGAGGATACACAGGAGTCATATGGGCAGTGGATGAGGTGAGGAGTTGAAGGCGGCATTTTACTCTGCTTCTTCCCCATCATTCCTGACCCTGGCCTCTGTTCAGAAGCTCAGCTGGAGTGAAGAATTCAGGGTGGATGTAGAAAGGTGGTAAGGAGCTGAGGGACCCCAGAGAGGGCTGACAATACCTGTCAGATTGGACCTAGCTGGAAATGGAGGAACAGCTCGCTGCAAGTGAAACAGCGGTTCTGGGGATACCCCACCCCCAGACCAGCCTAAGAGAATGTGTCTTAGATCAGAAGCCTACGGTAGAGGGGCTGGGGCCTTAGGGGGTTGGTCCTCACACATCAGCTGGCCCACCTGTGTGAATGCGCACGTGATTCTTGTAGTTGGTAGCACTGGTGAAGCCGCGGCCACAGTGGGGCTCCGGGCAGGTGTAGGGCCGCTCGCCTGTGTGAGTGCGCACATGTACCTTGCGGATATTAGACGTGGTGAAGGAGCGGCCACAGCCCTCAAAGGGGCACCGGAACGGGCGTTCACCTGTGCAAATGGGGATGTGTGAAGGGTGGCATGGGAAGGGAGGCCATGCTGGAGCAAGAAGGGGATGGCACCAGGCTCCAGGTCTAAGTCTGAAAGGTGAGTTGAGTCCCCTTTGCCCAGGGAACGGGGTGGGGGCCCAGCATACCAGTGTGGGTACGGACGTGCTTCTGCAGGTCTCCTGAGGTCTTGAAGGCCTTGCTGCACAGCTCCTCTGGGCACTTGTATGGTTTCTCACCCGTGTGGGTGCGAACGTGGCTCTTCAGCCCATAGCCTGTCCACATGTGCCAGGAAGGGGTGAGAAGGGCACCCAGTGGGGCCTCATCCTCCACCATCTACCTCATGTAGAAGCTCTCCATTCTAAGGTGTGCTCTGTGAGGCTCCAGAGCTTTTTTGGCTCAAGAAGCCTATGCCTGCCTCTATCCTACCCCTGCCTGGGCAGATTAAGAGGGGCTAGAAAAGCCCATTCTGCCCTTCCTCCTTCTCCAGGGGCAGCTGGAGCCATTCCAGAACACAAGCATAAGAGGAAACTTAAAGAACTAGTGGCTAAGGGTCCTTGTTTCACACAGGGGAAAATAAGCCCAGAGAGATGCAATGGCCCACAGCAGGTTGGCGTTTCCACCCAGCCCTCCAGGCTCCTTCTGTTGGCCTGGACCATGCTGCCTTTCACTTCCATAGCAGGGTTTCCTCCAGAGAGAGCACCCTACAAGTCAGAGCACTCTGACAGTAGTTTCTCCAGGAAGGCAGCCCGGTGTTGGGTTCCCTTTAGGAAGATCCCAGAGCAGATCTAGAACCCTCTGTCCTCAACTGTAAGCAGTCTACCTTTGGTCTCCATCCAGGTAGGTTACCTGTGGCAAAGGCCTTTCCACAGCTGGGGAAGTCACACCTATATGGACGGTCACCTGTGTGAGCTCGTTCATGCACCTGTGAGGACAAGCAATCACACAATTCAGAGGAACAAGGGTATAAAGTGTACTCTCTGGTTTTCTTTAGAGCCCTGATCCTCTTCCCTCCTGCACCAATCACGTGTGCCATAGCCCCCTGTGCTGACATTTCTGTATACTCATCTCTTCTCTCCAGCAACTTGAGGGCAGGGACCAGTTCCAATCGAAGTGGAAGGGCAGAATTATAGTCAGGAAGGGAAGATGGAGAGCTGAAAGCTGTCTGCCAGCAACCTTACCTTTAAGTGATGAGCAGTGGTGTAGAGACGCCCACAGCCCTTGTAGCCACAGCGGAATGCTCTATCTCCAACCTGCTGCCCCTTGCCATTATGGGGAGCCTGGCTGTCATGCAGAACCTGGGGGAAAATGTTGGGATCCCTATATGTATTCTCCCCAATGAAGGGAGGGGAGGAGTGGGACACAGGGACCAGCTGGAAGCCCTGTGTCCCAATAAACAAGGTTAAGCCTGTCAGGGGCCTCTGTAGCAGAAGGACATTCCAGACAGGGAACAGATGTGGGGCATGCTGCAGAAGAAACAGGGCTGGCATGTGGCATCACCACCCATCTCTGATGGACAGAGGGAGGACTAAAGGTCATGGGGGCTATGGCAGCTATTGAAGAAAGTATGTTTTATAGACAGCTAGGTAGGGTAGGGTGAGAGGTTGTCTGAAAGGCCATACTTGAACTGGGCTGAGTGCCAGAAACCCTCCTTTTAACCACACACACCTAGGAGGCTGCCACTCTTGACACCTCCATCCTCTGATGGGAGGGGACCTCTTCCTGCCAGTGAGAAACCTATGCTCAGAAGGGGCATTAACAACGGGGTTTGCTGTGGCGATGAGCTCACCTAGGTTTACCTGGCAGGGCACAAGGCCCAGGGTGAGGTGGCCACAACCAGAAGCACCCAGGCGAAGGGGCTGCAGTCCCCACCAGAAGTCTCAGCTCTAAGGACAGCACCCAGCTAACTGACAAGTCCTCCCATTTCATATCCTCTCCTGGGACTTTGCTAGAGCCACCCATCTCACACCAGCCCATGGCCACAGGAAGCCCTTACTGCTCTTCTGTTTTCCTGGGAAGGGTTCTGGTGGGACTATCCCTCAGTCTTTTTTCTGGAGTGCTTCAGGATCACACTGGTCTTTCCAGGAGCTCCTGAAACTGAACTCCAGAAGTCAAAATGAGTAGGGGATAACGGGGTGAGGCAAACTCATGGTAAGTCTGTCTAGCCAGACTCCAAGTCAGGGGGTCAATCAGCTGACAAAGTTTCAAGGACACTTAAGCAGCTGGTGAGTAAAGGGGAGGTCACAGGTGGCCAGGCTAACCCATGTGGACACTTGGATTTCACTCCCATGTCTCACTAGCTCCAGGAGTAATCGAGGGAATCAATGAACATCAGGGCTGGAAGTGACCTCTGGGATCATCTGGTCTCATCTCATATTAGAAAGGAACAGCTGAGGTCTGGGAGGGGAGGGACTCACCCAAGGTTGGACTGGGTAGTAGGAGAGCCAGCACAGATCTCAGGGCTCATGATTTAAATAAATCCCAGTTCTCTTTCCATCAGCAACAAGTCTCAAATTTGGTCTTTAAAATATACCTCCGGGAATAGGGGTGGGAGTGGGCACAGCCCCAAGTGGCCTGCTGTAAAGTTTTGTGCTTTATTTTGAAATACATGAGGATTTCCTCTTTTCCTTTACCATACAGCCACACTAGTTTCATTATAAAAACAATTCCCCCAATCTTTGGGTAAAACTGGTGCTCCAGGAAGCTCTGCCACATCCACCCTGAGGCTCTGCAGTCCAGCCCAGGGAGGGAGCACCCTGATTTGGAAAGCTCACAGATCTCTGTACCTGTTTCCCTCACTGGCAGGACCATAGTTCCAGCAGAGAGAGGTTGGACTGACTGATGTTTGGAGAGCCAGCACCCTTCTCCTTTTAAGCTGAGCTACTGTGTGGGCCTCGTGTTCTAAGAATCCCAACTGCTCTGCTGCATATGCCCTTGTCATTGCCTACTGAGGTTATTTTCCTAAATGACTAAATGGGTCACAGAGATGAAATAAATACAAGAGAATCTGACCTCAGTGGACTAGAAAACTAATAAAAATCACAGGCAAGGGCTTTCCAGATAGCACGGGGTATTCTTACAGCAGCCAAAGTGAAGCTGGACCTAAGAATGTCACTGTTTCTTACAGCAGCCTCCCCTCTGCAGAGACAACATAAACAAGGGTAAGTGTAAATAGCTGTCACTGGCCCCCGCCAAGCTGTGATGCACACCCTGGACAATGATGTGTGAGAGATAAGCTGGGGGAGCTGAGGTGGAGTGGCAAAGGGAGTAGCCCAGGCAGTGCCCAAGCACAAGGCTGCCCTTGTCCTCTAGAGAGGTGAAGTTCTGGCAGGACCAAGAGGCAGTCAGGTGAGGCCCCTCTGTCTACACAGAGATCATCAGGCTCTGCATGCTCACCTTGCTGGCATATTGCTCCAGGGCCACCACTGTGTCTGCACTGAAGCCCTCCTCGTCCTCTGCTGCCAGGTCTTCCAAGCCCACCTCTGTCTGCACAGCCAGGATAGTGCTGTCTGACGGCACAGCCACAGGGTGGTGAATGTAGGCAGTGGAGCCGTCTTCTAGCTGGACAGCTTCCAGGGCGCTGGGGTCATAGCCCTCTACAGGGAACACATAGTTAGCCTCAATGCTGCACAAGAGGAAGAGATAAAGCTGGGACCCTGTCTTTAAGTTAACGTGAGGTACATACACCAAGAAGGATTTCAGCATCCAGTTTCTCCTGGTCCCTCACTTGGTGATTCACTTTTTTTTAAGAGATGGAGGTCTTACTATATTGCCCAGGCTGGCCTCGAACTCCTGAGCTCAAGTGATCCTCCCTGCCCCACCCTCCTCAGTAGCTGGGACTACAGGTGCCATCATGCCCAGCTACACTTTGGTGATTCACTCTTGCTGGCCCTCCTTCTGGAGCTGCCTCTCCTATGGTGCACTGATTGGGAACTCACAAGTTATTTGAGGACCCAACAGGGGCCCATGTCATCTTGGCCTAGATGACCACAAGAGCTTCATGACCAGTTGCCCCTCACTCCCTCTAGTTCCCTCTAGGCAGCACAGCATCCAGAGGGATCTTTGCAAGACACAAATGTGACCATGTCACCTAACTGCCTAAACAGCTCTAATGCTTCCCACTGGTCTTGGGATGAAGACCAAAATCCTTATCCTGACACTCAAGCCCCGAGCACCCTGGCCCTGCCTTTCTCTCTTTGGCTTCCTCTTGGTCATTCTCTCCTCACTCCCAGTGCTCTAGCTTCTAGCAGCTCCTTGAACATGTCATTCTTTCTTCTCCCCAGCTCTAGGCCTCCTTCTGTCTGGAGTACTGGACTCTCCCTGCCATCCTTCTTCCCCTAGCTAAGTCCACCTCATTCCTCACCTCTCAGCTCAAGCACCACTTCCTCAGAGAAGCTCTCCCTGCGCCTGACTCCTGTTTGTAATGATCGGCTTGTTTCACTTCTATTTCCCCCACTAAACTCTAGGAGAGCAGGGACTGTGTCTGATGTTGCTCTCCCTCATACGCTCCACACCTGGCACAATGCCTAGCATGCAGTAGTCACTCAACAGGCTGCTTGTACAAGGAATAAATCACTATTCTTCAGCACCGTAGAAGCTTCATTCTTAAATATTAGTAAGTTTTTTCTCCTGGTCTTGGATGACATCCCTGGGTCCTATTTAAAGCCCTAAGAATTTGTGGCTGTGCTGGAGCAAAAGCCACCATCAAGGCCCATGGTACTGACCCCCAAGGCCACCTCCTGGTGGCAGAAACAGGTGCTCCTGCAGTCTGTACCAGGGAAGGTGGGCAAGGCAGTTAATCCAGGTGAGCATGTGTGTACCCTAGGGACAAAAGCTCCCATGTCTTACCATAACCCTGATGGTGTGCCACTCCATCCCCCAACCTCTGCCAATTCTGCCTCCCAACCTGCCCCACCAGTCGTGATGACTGTGATCCCACCTTTGGGTGTGCGGTGTATGTAGGCCATGCTGCCATCTTCCAGCTGCACAGGTTGTCCATCCTCAAAGGAGAGAGATTCTGTAATAAGAGCAATGCCTGCTTTTCTCTGGAGCTCAGTGTCATAAAGGGGTCCCTCCCTTGGTGGCAGCTGCCAGGCTTCTCTCCACAAGACAGAGTTGTGTCAGGGTGCCCTCACCTTTTTGTACTGTCACTTGGTGAATGTATGCGGTGGTTCCGTCCTCAAGCTGGATCACTTGCCCTTCAAGCAGCTTCTCTCCTGTGAGGTGGATATGGAGAGAAACAGGCCAGGCCCAGAAGATGACTAAGAGACATCTGCCTGTTTTTAGCAGAGGCCTATTTGAGTCTCTGGGCACTAGTCTGTGAGGCGTGGGCCTCGAGGCACTGAGGGTGAAGACATGCTGCCTTACAGAAACCCCGTATCTCCCAACAGATTCCCTTCCAGTCACTCACAGGAGGAGAAACTCCATTTATTATTCTACCCACACTCAGCAAAGTAGGGACTTCCAACCTAACGGTAAGCTGCTGAGATGGAACTAAATGGAGAACAAAGGCTGCCCTGAAACCTAGAAAGCCCCCAGTGGGTCAAAATTCAGATATAACTCAAACTAACAAAGTCAAAATACATTCCCTAGTCTCTCACTGTGGCAGTGCACCAAGACTTGGAGCCCCTTGAGAAGGCAGGTAGTACAACATACTGGGTAAAAGCAATGGGCTCTGGAACCAGGCCAAGATGCCTGAGTTTGAATTCCAGCTCTACCTCTTACCAGCTGTGTGACCTTGGACAGCTTATTTAGCTTATTAATAGCCTCCTGAGTAGCTGGGACTACAGGTGTGCACCACCATGACTGGCTGTTTTTTTATTTTTTGTAGAGACAGGGTCTTTCTATGTTGCCCAGGCTGGCCTCAAGTGATCCTCCCACCTCAGCTTCCCAAAGTGCTGTGATTACAGGCGTGAGCCACCACACCTTACCCCAATCTGCATTTTAGAAGAAATGGAAAGTAAAGCAATAGGAGCTATGTGGGCTATTATGCTATCATGTATCCATCTAGGTCTTGTTCCACTGCCACTGTTGAGTAATGTTTCCTTCATTGAGCTCTTATATTTTCCTTTCAATTTTCTCGTAAAAAATTGACTCACCTAAAGCAACACAACAAGCTGTGTAAAAATTAACAAGACTCCAAATATCTTCGGAAATTGTCCTTCTATCTTACTGGAAAGCACTTCTAAAAGGCTCTCGGAATTAGAATTAGATGTCCCCTCCCTGTATCCAGTTAGTCTGAGAGACGGGGAAGGAAGGAAGGAAATGAGGAAGGGAAGAAAGGGAGATTGAAGAGTTAATGACAAGTGATTTGTTTGTCCCTTTCTTTAGAAGTTTCAGGTATAGGAATCTGAGCTTTTATGATGTGGGAGAAGGACCAGGCAGCTACTTCTGGCCCAGATCTCTGCTGACATCTCCCCTCCTGGGGTATCCCCAAACTTGTCCCCAGACTGAGTCTTCTTGGGGTCAGTAACTAATAGTCCTACAACCCAGCTGAAGGCAGGTAAGGTAGAAACAAAGATAAGAAAGGCAGCTAAGATGAGGGGAGAGGAACCCACTCTCTTCTCTCCCACCCAGAGAGCATTAGGCTACCTGCATTTTAACACTTTATCTGTCTTGGCAAGGAAAGCAGTACTTGGGGTTCTGAAAGCATCAGCAGAGCTACTGCTAGCAGAGTGGGTATTGCTTCAATACAGGAAACCAAATGTTGGGAAAAGTTGTCTGAGAAAAAATTTTAACCCACTATTTCCTCTAATAACCAGAGACTACAATGGGCAGAGGCAGGCGGGGAGAATAGCTGACTGATGAGGGCCTTGTATCCCATTATAGAGAGGTGACCACACATCCCAGTGCATTTATTAATAACACATTCTTCCACTCTCAAAGTGTGGGGTTTGAATGATATATTTTACATTCATAAGGCAAGTCTCATAAAATTTTAGGGCCTCCTGCTGGCTAAGCTGGGCCCAGACAGAGCTGCCTGCTGACAGGGATGGAAGTACTTCAGTCAAAAGCTTCACAGGAGCTCACCAGGACAGCATGATCCTGGTCTCTGAAGGACAACTCTAGCCTGGGCAGTGGGAAATCTGTTGTGAGTGTGTGTGTTCATGTGTGCATGCAAGTGCACACTACAACACTGTAGAGCAGGCAGAGAACAGAGCCAGGAAGAGTGACAAGAGAAAGATATAAATGGGGGAGGCAGAGACCCAGATACAAGAAAGAAAATATAAGAAAAGAGTGGCTTTCTCAGGCCAGGTGTGGTCACTTGCTTTTTATGCATTCATTCAACCATTAATTCACAGTGGAAGACTGAGGCATGGCAACTAAATGGGTCCAAGGAGTAAACACAGGCCTACCCAGAGTTCCCAAGTTCTTCCATCCCACTGTACCTCTGGTGAGACTGCACCAGAAGGGCAAGACCTGTGTGGGAAGTCTGCAGACACAGGGTTTTAGGCTCCAAAAATATTCTAGAGCAGTTCCATTCTCAAGGGAATGAGGCCAGTGAGAACTCACACATCACAAACAGCTCTTGACAAGACATCTTTCCAGAAGGCACCCCCACACACTGACGTATGGAAAGAGCTTACTGATGAGATTAAGGGGCTTTAGTCATCAACAGGAAACAGAAAATTTAAAATGAAATCAATAAACAATTTATCTGTAAACTTAGGAATGGAAATACATTCTGATAATGTGTTGAAATGAAGGAGGGCGACGTTGCAATGACAACATGGTCATGAGAACAGTGATGCTCATGGAGTCCAGAAAAGGCCAAATAAAGAGCAGGAACGAGGCAGTGTTTGCCCAGTGCTGTTCAAGGAAGACATGAACGCCATCTGGCATGCCTGAGAATGCTGGCAAGAAAAAAGGAGTGTCCCTGGCCTACAGGCCTTCCTCTCAACAACACTCTCTTCTGCCTCCACATCTACCTTGATTTTAAATTCCTTGAGAGTACGGGTAAGGTTGCCAGATTAAATACAGGATGCCCAGGTACATCTGAATTTCAGATAAATGACTAATTTTTTTTAGTGCTTAGTGTTATTATTTTAGTATTTTTTAGCATTCAATCCCATGTTTATATATGTCTATCCCATGCAATATTTGAGCCATACCCATACTGCAAAAGTATTCGTTGTTTATCTGCAATTCAAATTTAACTGTGTGCCCTGTATTTTTATTTCTGGCAACCCCTAGTGTGGACTAAGGCATGAAATCTATGCTTGGGTGTCCCCCTTTGAACCTGGAAGAATATCTTATACATGGTAGATGCTCAGTAAATAGTTTAAGTTCTTAAATTTACTTGAATTAGGATGATGAACTGCTTCTGGAAAGCACTGAGAAACTGGATGGGGAATATTTGAAAAGCAGGAAGTCATAACTAGCACTGTGTTCATCCATATTTATGAACTACTCACTACATGTAAGGAATTCTGCCTTTGAGAGGTGTCAGCTCCCACAGCTGAGACAGTCTAACTTTCAAGCTTGCCTACATAGCATTTTATTTAGAGCTCCCTTTCCATCAAGCACTATAGGAGATTCTCATGCACAGCAAGTTGTGGTGGTGGGCAGGGGTGAGAAGGTGGGAGGGTAGGGTGGTGGTGAGACTTTCTGCAGGGGACATTCCTTTCCAGAGGCTGAGATACAGGGAGGGATCCTGAGGTCCCCCAAAATACTCACCTTTGACAGCTTGCTGGACATAGGCTGTTGTCCCATCACTGAGGGTCACCGTCTGCAGCCCCAAGCTCTCCATGGCAAACTGCTGCTCATGTACTGAGACATGAAGTTGGCTTCTGGCCAGCACCAAGAGCCACAGCTGAGATCAGAGATTTCCTTCTGGGTCACAAATCTGAGAAAATGGACGGTACCACATTAGGAGGCACCGAGCTTCCTCTTACTGCAAGGACATGCAGGGAAGGAGTTAATGAAGCCAGCCAAGAAGAAAAAGGGATGAATTCTTCAAAGTAGTGAACTGTAGTGGTTTTTATGATAAGGGTTTAAATATACACATCAAAGAATTCTGAAAGTTGAGCATGGAAAAGAAGCATGCCAGTCAAATTGGTTGTAAAGTAAGAACTCACTGATCAAAATCCACTTTCAAACTTGCTCCCCTTAGGAGGGAGCCCCACTGAAGGCAGGCAGCCAACCCCACTGCTGAAGCCCACTCCAACATCTCTCCCTCCACCCATCCACCAGTCTTGCTGACCATCCTCAGGGAACATCTTGCAGGTATCACAAATGGAGTGAGTCCCCAACAGAACTCACAACATTCCCCAAACCCCCAGAACTATTCTACTTCCAGCATCCCCTATCCTAGGGATGATGCCTCTATCTACCCAGAATCTGTGGGGTCACCCTTGAGTCCTCCCTTTCCTCAAAAAGTCCAGGTACCTATTTCAGGCAAGTATCACCTCTCACCTCTCAGCTACTGTAAGAGCCTCTTAACATATGTCTAAACTCTTGTCTGTTTCTAATTCATTTTTTCTTTCTTTCTTTCTTTCTTTTTTTTTTTTTTAAGAGACAGTCTCACTCTGTCACCCAGGCTAGAGTGCAGTGGTGCAATCATGGCTCACTGTAACCGCCAACTCCTGGGCTCAAGCAATCCCCTTGCCTCAGCCTCCCAAGTAGCTAGGAGTACAGGCATGTGCCACAACACCCAGCTACTTAAAAAAATTTTTTTGTAGAGACAGGGTCTTGCTATGTTGCCCAGGCTGATCTTGAACTCCTGGCCTCAAGTGATCCTCCCACCTTGGCCTCTCAAACTGCTGGGATTACAGGTGTAGGCCGCCACGCACGGCCCCAATTCATTTTCTAACAGGCTGTCAGGTTGACCTTAAAAAAAAAAAGTACAAATCTAAATATATCACTTCCCTTCAATAGCTTCCTATCACCCTTAGAGTCCACCTGGCAGGCACAGCTGGATCCTGTTATAAATTCCCATAGCCCAGGGCACTACTTCTTCCTAGCATTCACACCTCTGGGCTCACCTACTTCAGTACTTATCACTATCTGTTCAAAGTTTGTTGCCTACACAAGACTGGGTTCCAGTCTGGTTTCTGGTTCACAGTGGTTTTGCTAGCACCTTGTAGTGTGGGCTCTCCACAAATCCTCTCAGAGTGACTCACCCGGTCCTCATATGCAAAGTGGGAAGCACTGGAGCATCCTGTTGGCAGGACTTCCTCTATATCCATTGTGGTATGGAGCCTACTATAGCTTCTAGACTCCCTGCACTTGCAAAGCCTGCAGAAAGCCCACAGCCTCTGCTCTCAGTCAGTTCAGTGGTTAGACTCTTTTTGCCACCCACCCACAGAATTCTCCTGGACCTGGAATCTGGACTACCTATTTGATTCTCATCAGCTACCAGCTGATAGTCTCGACTGGTGCTACCCAAACTGTTTTCGTGTCAGGGCACCCAGAAAAAAGGATATTTGTATGTCACACTGCAGATGTTGCTACTTGAAGCTAGATGCAACCAGCTGTGGCTTTGGCAGCCCTGAGGGTTGAGTGGATCAATATCTGGGCATAACTACAGTCCATCGGCGACAAAATGGTTAGGATGCTCTACTCCAGGCTTGGCATCTCAACTAGAATTATTCATTCATTCTGTCCATAAACATTAACTAAGCTAAGCTCCAAGGACAGCAATACTACTACTACTAATAGTGAACACTACTGTAGAGTTAGCCATGTACTAGGAATATGACATATATTAACTCATTTAATTCTCACAACAACTCTGTAACTAAATACTATTATTATCCTCATTTTACAGTTGAGGGAATTGAGGCCCAAGACATTAAGTAACTTGCTCAAGGTTGCATAGCTAACAAGTGGTAGAGGAGGATTTGAACTAGGCCATCTGATCCAGAGTGTGCTCTAAAAATTACTCTACTATGCTGCCAAGTACACAGGTTCTTGAAGCTAGAGGTTTATGAACCCTGAAGCCACCCAAAAATACTGTTTTGGTGTGTGAGCCTATCTATGCACTTTGCTGAAGAGAGGGGAGTCCAAGGCTGTCATCAGAGTCTTACAGGGATTAGAGGTAAAGAACCACTGATCAAGGAGAGAACTCTGACATCTGACCCATCTTCTCTGGTCTATTAGGATCCTGGCAGTGACCCCTACCTTGCCCAGAGCCTTGATAACCCCTACATGGTCCATATCTCACAAAAACTCTGGTCCTGGCCTCTCTTGGTCTGTTCCATGACCCTCAACTTTCATTATCTTAATGAGAGAGACAGATTCTTTTGGTAACATGTTTTAGTGTAACAGCACTGTATCAGAAATAAGGACACACATGAGAGACCCAGGTCTAAAAACAAAGCAGAGTATAGGTTGAAAACAGATTACAAAATTGCCTCCAATTTTTATGGGTAGGCCCCGTGGCTCCTGAAGCAATGGTTAATTTAACTTAGCATATCTGCACTCCACTGGGACTTCTTGAGGAAAATCAGTGGTGTGGTTAAGAGCACAGGCTCTGGAATCAGCCTGGGTTCTAATCCAGGCTCTACCTCTTAGAAGCTGTGTAACCTTGGGCAAGTAAATGAATCTCTCTGAGCCTAACATGCCACTTTGAAAAAAAAAAATGGGGATAATAGTGGCACCTGCTTCTTAGGTTGCTGTAAGGATTAAATGAGGTCACATATGTCAGCATTTAGCACAGTGCTGGCACATAGGAAGTACTCTAGAAATACTGGCTCTGAGGCAGAGGGGACAGAAGAGGAACCTAAAGGGAAATGCTTTTGAAGCAATGGGTATTCCTAAAACGTAGCAGAGTAGTAGCAACAGTCCTGGACTGGAAGTCTACAGAATAACTGGCTCCTAATCTTGATTCTATCTCCTATGTCAGCCTCCTTATCTGTAAAATGAAGCATTGGCCCAAATGACCCTAAGATCCTTTCTACTGCTCATGCTATTTTTTTTTTTAAGAGACGGGGGTCTTGATATGTTGCCCAGGCTGGCCTTGAATTCCTGGTTTCAAGCAATCCTCCCACCTCAGCCTCTAGAATAGCTGGGACAACAGGCACACACCACAGCTCCTGGCTACTAATATTTATTTTTTATCACATAGATACCCCTTAATATGTGCCAGCCATTGTTCAAAGTACTTTACCTATACTAACTCTTTTAATCTTAAAAATAACCCTCAAGGAGGTAGGTACATTATCCCCAATTTACAGATGAGGTGCCTAAGGCTTAGAGATATAGTAATTTGCCAAAGGTCCCAAAGCTACTAAGTGCTGAAGCCAGGATTCAAAGCCAGGCTGGTTGGCCCCAGAGTCGGCACTTCTCAACCTTTGGCGCACTTCTTCCTTCTGCTAATCCACTGTGACCAACACACTGTCAGCACTCAAAACACTTGAATATGGTTTGTTTAATTTCCATCTCACCAACTGTAACTTAAACCCAGTCCTTCCTGGCCTGCTGGCAATGGAAAGAGGGAATAGCTGGTAGCCACATTTCCCAAAATAACCCTTCTAAGACTCAAAGAAAACAAATCACCACTCCTTTGCATGTTCTCACATCCAGGCTAAATAACCCCAACTCATTCACTTTTCCTCCTTAAGCCTCATAATACAAACCTTTAAAAGAGCCCACTGTTGCTCCCTAACCTTTCCCAGTCTCTGAAGCTGCCTTCCAACAGAGCCTGACTGCAGGGGGTGAGAAAGCTTTGTGGCTGCCAGGCATCTATCAGTGTCCTGATTGCCATTTTTCTCCGTTTCCTTTCTTTAAATGATGGTTTACTGTGACTCCTCCTGTGCCTGCACCAAACTAACAACGGCAACAGAAAGAGAGCCAAAGAGAGGCTTGTCACTGCCTCAGGATGGCTGTGTCCAAGCAGTTCCTGCCTGCATTTGGCATTTTAGATTCATGACTCCCTCAGTCCTCTGAGAAAGGGCAGGGTTGGGGGAGGGCTAGTGGGGGCAGCTGCTGTTTTCTCCTTGGAGGGTATAAGGTTTACCAGCTTTATAGTGACCTGAGCTGGGTATAGGGGAGAGACACACTGGGAGCAGGTAAAGTGAGATAAAAGTGATGACAAAAGGGAACACTTGACTTTCCCAGAACCAGCAGCAAGTCCAGTTCTGTTTGTTGCTCTCTTAAATGAACTTAACCCACTGTCAGCTCTGATGCAGGAAATAACCCTATGCCTTCATAATCAATGCGTTTCCTAATGTAAAAATATAAATTGTAATTATTGGAGAGAGATTATGTTTTGAAAAACTTTTTAGACACTTTGGATCTTTAGGTCTCTCCATGAATCAAGATGTGCTTAATTTGCCTCCTCAAAGGAGAAAAATAAGGGATGTGAAAGACAGGAAACTAAAGAGTAGCCATGGTATTTGTTTCTCCACTTTGTCACAGTTGATATCTACTCTGATCCACTTCCAAGCTGGGCTGTGCTGACTACAAACACCTGTTTGCTATTCCATCATACTCTGCCAACCAGAACTCCCTGGACATTTGGAACAAGGCTTTCTGTATTCTGCCTCAGCCAGCCTAGAGGACAACTGTATTTACAAGCCAAAAAAAAAAGAAAAGAAAAGAAAAGACAAGACTAAACGTTTGCTTGGAAAGAGTAGAATTTTCAACTTTGAAGAAAAAAATGATGACAATCTTCACACAGAAAATTCCTCATTTGTAAACACAGAAAACTTCTCATGAGGACAAAGAAACATCAGGTTGGGAGGGACAAAGCCTGATGGAAACAAGTGGCAAACAAATGAGAACCAGATTTGGAAGAGCTGCAATAAAATGATTCAGTATTTGTTATTATAGAAAAAGACCTCAGTGCACACACGAGATCTTAGTGAAACAGGCTTGGTTCTGCGGCTTTCTAAACACTGAAGAGAAAACAGGAAATTAATAACAGAAACTTGCATTAACACAACACAAATTTAAAACATCAGCTAAACATCTCTTTGCAAAAGGCATATTGATTTTAAAAGCCCAAATCACACTTTAGTATGGTTCCCATTTGGCTACTGCAATTTTATATATTGGAATGTCACAGAAAAGGGAGTAATTAGGCAAAGTGGATTATTTCCAGTTCTAAAAGGGCAATGAAAATACAGATGCCATTATTACAGAACAGAATTTATTTAGGCTAAAACAAATAACTTAAAAATCTAATTTTTAGCCATACATTTAAGTGAATTTTAACACCTTACTTTGCAAACATCCAACATGGTAATCATTGCTGGGTTTCAAAAACACCTTTAGTCCATGAAAATAAAAGTCCAAAATAAAGGCATTTTGGAAGGATTATGCTAAGGTTAAGCTTTACACCAACAATCAAATTAGCACAGATATGATGAAGTTACATCTGAATTGTTTCTGGAATTCAGCTTGGGGTCACCACTGGCTTGAGAAAGGCTATTTGGAAATGAAACATTCCATCAACATCAGGAGGGACTAGGTCATCATAGCTCACATTTTAAAAAAACATCATCCTTGGACAAAAAGGTTAAATCTGTATTTTATCAGTTCATTGAAATGGAACAATATCCAGATCTCAACTAGGAAGAGAAGGTAGTTTTGGACTTCTGAAGCAAAAGAAAATCAAGTGAGAGAACAAGGCAAGAGGATCACTTGAGGCCAGGAGTTCAAAACTAGCCTGGGCAACATAGTCAGACCCTGTATTTGCAGGTGTGGTGGCATGCACCTATAATCCCAGCTACTCAGGAGGCTCAGCCAAGAGGACTGCTTGAGCTCAGTAGTTCAAGGTTACAGTGAGCTATGATCAGGCCACTGTGCTACAGATTGGGTGACAGAATGAGACCCTGTCTCAAAAAAAGAAAATCAAGTGAAAAGAAGAGCTGGTTCAAAAAAAAAAAAAAAAAATCAGGCCAGGTGTGGTGACTCACATCTGTAATCCCAGCACTTTGGGAGGCCAAGGTGGGAGGATCACTTGAGCCCAGGAGTACAAGATCAGCCTGAGCAATATAGCAAGACCCTGCCTCTACAAAAAATACAAAAATTAGCTGAGCATGGTGGCACATACATATAATCCCAGGTACTCAGGAACCTGAGGCTGGAGGATCCCTTGAGCCCACGAGTTTGAGGTTGCAGTGAGCTATGATGATGCCACTGCACTCCATTCTGGGCAACAGAGAGAGAGACCCTGTCTCAAAAACAAAACAAAACGAACAAACAAAAACAGTAGAGGAAAATATAAAAGAAAAAAATATATATTAAAAACACAGACAGGCCAGGCATGGTGGCTTACACCTGTAATCCTAGCACTTTAGGAGGCTGAGGAGGGAGGATAGCTTAAGGTTAGAAGTTCAAGACCAGGCTGAGCAACACAGCTAGACCCTGTCTCCACAAAAAATGGAAGAATTAGCTGAGCATGCTGGCGCATGCCTGTAGTCCCAGCTACTCAGGAAGCCAGAGGAGGATTGCTTGAGCCTAGAAGTTTGAGGTTGCAGTGAGCTATGATGACGCCACTGCACTCATGCCCGGGCAATAGAGTGACACCCTGTCTCCAAACAAACAAACAGACAAACAAAACAGACACATACAAACTTTTCAGAATATCAAATTCCCACTGGACAAAGGGCTACAATATTAATTCACACAAGCAAAAAACACTAATAGTAAATAAACAGTAAAAAGGGTCACTCTCATTAGTAATTAAAGAATAAGAAAGAATGATCAAATTACCAAAAATCAACATAAAAGTATAAAATCCAATAGTCAATGCTGGCAAGTCTGGGAGATAGGCACAGGATGTCACAACCCGATTAAAAAGTGGGCAAAATATCTGAACAGACACCTCACCAAAGACGACATACATAATGGCAAATAGGCATACGAAAAGATGCTCACCATGTCATTAGGAAACTGCAAATTAAGAGAACAATGAGATACCACTACACACCTGTTAGAATAGCCAAAGTCCAGAACACTGATAACACTAAATGCTGGTAAGGATGTGGAGCAATAGGAACTCTCATTCACCTCCGGTGGGAATGCAAAATGGTACAGCCACTTTGGAAGACAGTTTGGCAGTTTCCTACAAAACTAAACATACTTTTACTACATGAACCAGCAATCATATTCTTTGGTATTTACTCAAATGAGTTGAAAACTTATGTCCCCAGAAAAACCTGCACACAAACATTTATAGCAGTTTTATTCATAATTGCCCCAAATTGGTAGCAACCAAGATATCCTTCAATAAACAAACTGTGGTACATCCATACAATGGAATGTTACTCAACTATAAAAATAAATGAGCTATCAAGCCACAAAAAGACATGGAAAAACCTCAAATACATGTTGCAAAGTGAAAGAAGTCAGTCTGAAAAGGCTACATACTATACGATTCCAACTACATGACATTCTGGAAAAGGTAAAACTATAGAGACAATAAAAAGATCAGTGTTTGCCAGAGGTTCAAGGAGAGGGAGGAAAGGATGAACAGGTTGCCCACAGGGGATTTTTAGGGTAGTGAAACACTTCTGTATGATAATGTAATGATGAGCACATGACATTGTGCTTTTGGCAAAACCTATAGAATGTACAACACAAAAAGTGAGCTGTATTATAAACTATGAACTAATTTAATTAAATAAAAATGTATCAATGTTGGTTCAGCAATTGCAACAAATATACCACATCAATGCAAGATGTTAGTAATAGGGGAAACCAGGGGTAAGGAGTATATGGGAACTTACTTTCTGTTCAATTTTTCTGCAAACTTCAAACTGCTTAAAAAATAAAGTCTACTAAATTAAAAAAAAAAATCCAACAACGAAAGCTGTAAAGGTGAAGACATAGGCACAACTGCACATTGCGGACAGCACTGGAGGTTATTCCAGGCTCTCCAGAGAACAATCCCTCAATGCTTAACCCCACTGGGAAAGATAAGGGTTTGAGATCTAATAACCTTGTCTTCCTAAGTCATCCTACCAAAAGAATGAACAGAAAACAAGAGCTTAAAAAAAAAAAAAAAAAAAAGAGCTACTTGCACAATGATGCTTGTTTAAACGCACAATGATGCTTGTTTAAACGTTTTAGACAAGAATCATAAAGATCATCTGGATTAATGGGGGGTTAACAAGTTAATGATAAGTGAGAAAAGACATAAGGGTAATATTTATCCAGTTCCAAATTCCAAAAGAGATGAAGTCAGAAGAGGCCAATAAGAAATGAACAGTTGTGCTAAAAAGAAGGGTTGTAATTTTTAAAAAATAAAATCGTTGAAATAAAAAGACACCAGCATGGAGCTAAGAGGCAGTTTTATAGTGGACATTAAACTTGCCTGTTTGGTTGCCAGTCCCTCCCTCTTGGGGTTTTCCTTAATTCTCCCCATAGCCTTCCTATTACCACCTGTACTGCATCTCTCCTAGGTCTTGCAAAGAAAAACATCCATCTATTCCTCCTCTAATTCATGCCAGTGTAAATAGTGAGGTAGGGAACTTCTCCCTCGAGTTTTCTTCCTTTCCTCTCTTATAACCCCACCAGAGGTCCAGCTTCTACTTGGATATATTTTTAAATGCGATGTTCTTCAAACGGGGATGTGTTGTTTTGTCTGTCTTATGGAACAGAGCGTCACAATGGGACATCATGATTCAGTACCCTATGTTGATCTTCAGGGAATCTGATATATTCTTAACGCAAAGCAATGTCCACGAGGCTGTGGGGAAACAGGCAGTTTTACACTGCTGGTGGGAGTATATACTAGTACAATCTCTATGGAGGGCAGCTTGGCAATATCAACCAAAATTACAAATGTACATATCATCTGACTCAGCAATTTCACATCTAGTCTACAGGTAGATGCACCTGTATGAAAAATGGCATATATCCAAGGTTATTCATGGCATCCCTATATGTAATAATGGCAAAAAATTAGGAAAAGCATAAGTGACTATCAATATGGAACTTCCATACCACGCAGACATAAATAAATGAGGAGGCTCCTTACATACTGACATGGGTAGATCTCCAAAATATATGAAATAAAAACAGCAAGGTATAAAATAGTGCTTTTTAAATTTTTATTAAAAAATTTATTTTTATTTTTTGTGGAGACAGAGTCCATTGTTTTTTTTTCATGGAGACAGAGTCCTTGCTCCGTCGCCCTGGGTAGAGTGCAGTGGTGTCACTGCAGCTCACTGCAACCTCCAACTCCTGGGCTCAAGCGATCCTCTTGCCTCAGTCTCCTGAGTAGCTGGAAGTACAGGCACACGGCACAACACGCAGCTGATTTTTTTTGACACCTGGATGATTTTTTTTTCCTCAAGAGGAGGTCTTGCTCCAACCCCTGAGCTCAAGCAATCCACCCGCCTCAGCCTCTCAGAGAAACTAGGATCACAGGCGTGAGCTCCCTCGCCCTAAAATAGTGTTTTTTATGTGTTGCCATTGGCATAAAAAAAATCTGTGGATGGACAGTAAAGAAATTACTCACCAGGATTGCCTGTGGAAGGATGACTGAATGACTGGGACACAGTGATGGGAGGGTGACTTTTCACTGTTTATCTTTTATACTCAAAGAAAAAAAATTAAGCCTTGAGAATGTGTTACCTACACAAAATAAATAAAAGAATTAAAAAAAAAAGAAAGCCTAAAAGCTACAGGTGTATCTATGATGCTCTCCCTTCATGAGTCAGACAGTCCAGTGCTGACAGAAGGGATTCCATGACATTACAGGTTTGCAGCAAAACCACATCTGAAAACTTAGCTTCACAATTCATGGATGCCATTCTGGGATTTCACACGGAAAGCTGATCACATTCAGTATGAGGCAACGGCAGGTCTATACAGGACCTGAGGACATGGTGGCTTCAACATGTGTATCCCCAGCCTGGTGGGTCTGGCTGAAGTGGTGGTCTAAGCAAGGACTATCTTTCTTCCTCATTGTCCCAAGCGGCCCTGGGACAGTACTTCCTAGGTTGAGAGGATGATCTCAGAGAAAAGTACTCTGGTCTCAGGTACCCCTGCCACATCCCCGTATCTAAGCCTCAGGTCAGGTCTTCAATCTCAAGGAGCCCCCAGTTCCTATCTTAACTGTATGGGTCTCATGCTTTATCAACAATCCCAAAGCAGCAGGAACTTCTAACAAATGCAGTTATGAAGTGAGATATAGTACCAACCTAACAAGTTACACCTGGGCTTCTCAGAGATGAACAGTTCATTGGAGGGCAAGCTCTGGCAGAGTGTTAAACCTGAGGCACTAGAAGAGGCACTCTGACTTTCAGCTGATAACAGTATAACGCACCGTGAGGCTTTGAATGACCTATCCAACACTGCAGATCTTTCTGATTCTGAACTACAAGTGAGGAGCCTGAGTTGGCTTCGTACTTCTACCAGCAAAACAGATGACTGCATAGGATTAGTGAGACTCTCACAATTTTTCACCTTGATGGATTGCTGCCAGCGCAAGAGGAATTTGAGGTTTGTCAGTAGCTTTAGGAAACAGCACCTGAAGCAAGATAGGGCTGTCACTTAAAGATGCTCAGCTGCACTTGGACTTGTATCTCCTTTCTTTTTTCACTCACCAGGACAAAATTTCCTCATTCCATTAAGTGGTAGATGCTGATTACCTGTCAACTCTAAACTAATTTTGTAGATGATCTGTCAATTAGGCTATGTCTTGTGCTCTTGTTTACCTGGTCAGAGGCTCTCCTTGCAACATAAACATTGATATCTAAATGACACATGGATAAAGACAGTCACAGGATGGCTTCCAGATGTAGTTAAAGGATTACACTACCACGGTATGTGTTTTCCTTAACACTTGACTTTTTTTTTTTTTAATTTTTTTTTTTTTTAATTTCAGAATATCATGGGGGTACAACACTTTGGCCATACACATTGCCCCTGTTTTAGAGGAAAATAACATTCTTACTTTCTGTTATACAGATTATAATTTAAGTTCCTGGAGAGCATGCCTTTTGGCTTAATTAGCACCTAACAAGGAATGTGCCAAAGATACGAAATGATTAATACTATTAGGTCACATAGCTAACTGAACTCTTTAGTTCAAATCTGAATCCTGATTTAGTTCCACTTATTGTGAATTAGATCTAACTGAAACTCCTGAGACCAGATTTGAAACCCTTCATCTTCTACAGAACTATAAGCTTCTTAAGAGAAGCTCCTAGCAAGGGAGTAAATGTTGAGTTAAAGAATGAAGGAGGGACCAGGTGCAGTGGCTCACACCTGTAATACTAGCACTCTGGGAGGTCGAGACAAGAGGACTGCTTGAGCTCAAGAGTTTGAGACCAGCTTGAGCAAGAGCGAGACCCCCATCTCTACTAAAAACAGAAAAATTAGCCGCACACCTGTAGTCCCAGCTACTGCTGAGGCAGAAGGATCACTTAAGCCCAGGAGTCTGAGGTTGCAGTGAGCTATGATGATGCCACTGCACTCTACCCAGGGTGACAGAGCAAGGCTCTGTCTTGGGGGGGAAAAAAAAAAAAAAGGACGAAGGAGGGATGGAATTGAGGCCCCCACCATGGCATCCCTTCCCAACCATATCACACCACTCCCAACTCTTCCCCAGCCCCAGCTAGGTGGACCACTTTTTCCTCACCTGGAATACCATCTTGCCTTGTCTTTTGACATCCACGTTTGCTGTTTCCTCCCAGACCCAGGTCAAGAACAAGCTTTCCCTGGCTAATGTCACACTAGACTGTCAGACTCCAGCCCCGTTTTCCCTCTGCACTTGGCAGTGAAGCTACACCTGGAGGCTCAATGGTGGTGCTCCACAAGGGCATGGATTCACCTCCTCCGTCATCGTCTCCTGGAGCTGCGGCACAGCGCCCAACACATGGCAGCCACTCACTGGGTACTACTTTAGCGAATGAAGGAAGGAAGGAACCTTACCACCACCACCACTACCCTGTGTAGAGCTCAGCAGTTTCCAAAACTCTCAGATACGCAGATACTTTCTTGTGTACTGTAAACACTTAATTCATCAACTCTCACAACGGGAGGGGCTGAGAAGACAGCTCCTTTCTAGTCTAAAGCAGTCATTTTGCAGATGAAAAGACAGAGGCCTGCATTGCCTGAGGAGTCCCAAAGGATCACACAGCTACCTGGTGGCAGAGCCTAAACCTAAACCACCAGTGTTCTTCCCCCCATACTCCTCTGTCTCTTGCCCAGTAATAGTGTTCTTTCAGTTCCCAACCATAGATATTTACTAGGCTCCAACAGACTTGAATATCCTACTGCTTACTCAACATCTCTACTTTGATATCCAGAAAATCTCAAACCTGACATGTTTAAAAGTGAATTCCTTATCTCCCCCTTCTCACAACCTGCCCCACTTCCAGGCTTCTCCATTTCAGTAAATGGGAATTCCACCCTTCAGTTTTTCAGGCCAAAAACGTGGGAGCTCTCCTCAACTTCTCTATTTCTTTCACATGCCACATCCAATCCATCAATAAATCCTGCTGGCTCCTTTCAAAATATACCCAGAATCCAACCATTTCTCACTCTTCTATTGCATTACTTTGGGTCTAAGACACCAACTTTTCTCGCTTAGACTACTGCAGTAGCCTCCTAATCAGTTCCCCTCCTTCTACCCTTTCCTCAGTACAGCTTATTCTCAACACAGCAGCCAGAATGATCTTTTCAAAATACAAGTCATATCATACCACTTATCTGCCTAGAATCCTCTAATGGCTCCCATCTCACTCATAATTCACAATAAAAGCCAGTGGCCTATGTGATTTGCCCCAATCCACTTCCATCCCAACACCAGCTGTTTCCCCTATCTCTCCTACGGCAGCCATACCCGAGCCATAGGGGCTGGCTTCCTTTTGTTTCTCAAATATGTATACAGGGCACATTCCTGCCTCAGGGCCTTTGTGTTTACTGTTCCCCCTGACTGGAATAAACTTCCCCCAGATATGTGCTTGCTTCACCTCCTAACTTCCTTCAGGTTTTTGCTTAAATGTTACTTTCTCATTGAGACCTTCCTTGACCACTCTATTTAAAACAACACCCAGATTCCTGGCACTCTCTATCCCCTTCTCTGCTTAATTTTCTCAATATATATTTTACTTATTTATTTGTTTATTGTCCGTCTCTCCCTTGTCCACTGCCCAAAAGGTAAGCTTACCGCTCCATCTCCAGTGCCTAGAAAAGTACCTGGCACATAGCAGGTATTCAAATATTTGTGGAACGAATGAATGAACTAGTGAATGAATGAACATCCATACCTTTAGGATTTCCCAGTAATCTGAAAGCTTGAGGTCAGAAGGGGAAGACCCTAGTTGAGCTCTGGTCTCTCTCCAGCCCTGGGCCCCTCTTTCCCCACCTTCTTCTCAGGTCCAGTCCAGCCCTTTACCATCAGAAACCACACCTGAGCTGGGAAGCAGGGAAGGACCAGGTGCTTGCTGCTAGGCTGTTACAATTCCCAGGCCACCAGATGCACAATTCCGCAGGGTGCTAATTTTTTTTACTTGGCATCCTGATATCTCACAAACAGAAGAGATCAGTGATAGGTCAGGACTAAGTATACTACTTAACCTAGATAACAGTACTAACTCAGTAACAGAGGTGCTTTGAGGTGTTTTCCAAGGAACAATGCTAGATTTGCACTTGTTCATTTAGCTGCGCCCCCAATCTTTTTATTATGGATTTCCAATATACACAAAAGTAGTAGTAATGAACTTCATGAATCTATTATCCAACTTCAATAATTACCAACATTTTGCCACCTTGGTTTTCTCTATTCCCTAATTCTATTCCCTATTTGTCTATTCCCTAATTGTCTCTGCAACCTCCACTAAATATTTCATCTAGCGGTTTTATTGAGAACAGGTCTATGTAAGACAGACCCTGATGTTGTTGCCACTGTGTTTAGCAACTGTCTCAACCAATCTCTCTAGTCTTACTAGAAATATGGTTTTAAAAAAAAGAAAAAAAGCACTTATACCCTTTCTACCCAAGCAATGACTAAAAAAGGAAGTGTCTAAATTCCAGACTGTTTAAATCAAGGGACTTGCCCACTATCATGTCTGGAGGGCTTTGGGGACGGGGGTTGTTGTGGCTACAAAATGAATGTAGACAAGAATGTTTTTACTTCAATGTACCTGACACAGAATTTCTGAGTAAGTTAATTCAACCCAGTAAGTAGTTACTGACTACCTGCTAAATATGAGGGACAGGATTAAAATGATAGAAGATAAAGAAAACCAAGCCTCTGTTCTCAAGGAAGTCACAGGGTGGGAAGTGAGAAAAGTACACAAATAACTAAAATACAAAGCAGAATATGTTCTGTGCCCTAAGAAAAATTAAGCAAATCCAAGGCAAAAGCTCCTTTTCTTTAATCCACCCACAGAAGTTGTAGACCCCAGTATATACCCCTTCTTTAACTCTAGTTTTGTGCTCTGCTGTATTTATTGTTCTACAGTCAATAAGTGCATTATAGGAGACCTGGGAATTTGGTGACCCACAGAATAGACTTTTTTGTCATTATTTTTTTGGGTTTTTTTTGAGACAAGGTCTCACTCTGTCACCCAGGCTGAAGTACAGTGGTGTCATCATAGCTCACTGTAGCCTCAAACTCCTGGGCTCAAGTGATCCTCCTGCCTCAGCCTCCCACAGTGTTAGGATTACAGGCATGAGCCACCGCACCTAGCCAGAATAGACTTTTGGATGTGGACTATTAATGTCACATTTTGCTACTGACCATCCAGTCTTCCGTGGGAGGGGACTGCAAAGTCCTCCCAGGGCTTGGAAAACAATGGGGCTAATTCAATGCTGGCAGAGGCTGACACTCAAAGCATTCTACCCTGAGGGCATATACAGCAAGCAGCTTCATAAGCAGGATAGGAAAGTGGGAGTGCTTCTAGGAGACACAGCTAGATAGATTCTGAAGGGTTTCTTAGGGCTCTCTCCTTGCTACCTAAAGGTATCTTGGTGATCTATTACCAGCAGCCATCAGAAGTTCCTAGAGAAGAGTGTAGTTCTCTGGGAAACCAGAGGCCAATGAGGTTTAGGTGGACAGTGCTATGTGTGACAGCAGCAGGGTTATTCATGTGGCTCTGGAGTAGATGCATAGGAGAGTGGAGGAAGAAAGGTGCAGAGGTGGGATGGGAGGGAGGTTTACATTGTAATCAGTTTGTTATCAAGATTGGTGAGGAGAGGATGGTTAGGGAGACAAAAAAGAAGATGGCAGGAAGGAGAAGGCACTAAAACACAGGGAGAGGGAAAGGATGAAAGATGATTCTGGTGATCACTGATGAAAATGAGGGAGGAATCTGAGAGGCAGGAACTAATAGGATGTTGGGCAGGGGTGTGAGAGATCTTAGAATGGGAGCATGTACAGGTTATGAAGGATGGGTTCACATTAGGATGGAAGGGACTCATTTCACTGAAGCTGGGCACACCAGGAGGTCACTAGATGAAGGGCTAATTAGCTGAAGGTTTCAGGTAACAGAATGTAGCTGTAACAGGAAGGCAGAAGTGCAGAGAGAGCTAGAACACTGAGAATGAAAATAGGAAGGGATCACAGGATGAAAGACTACTGGGCTAAATAGTTTTAGAGTATTACGGACACATGGATTCCTGGGGGTAAAGGACTTAACAAGATGACAGGATTTGGAGTAAAGTGCCAGGGAGATGGGAGAGTGAGATCACAGGGTAAGGGCTGGGCACTCCAAGGACTCACAGAATGAGAGGATATCTGGGCAAAGGCTGAAGAGTGGTATTAAGGTTGACTGGGTTCAGGACATGCTACCCCAAAATATGGCAACTTGAGAAAATGACAGAAGGTGGTCACTCTCACTTTCCCTGGCCGTTCCTCCCTGAAGCAGGTTATAAAACCCTCATGTGATAGGTTCCCTCACTATACCCAGAGGAAAGGAGCATCCTTATCTCTAAAGACACAGGGTCACAGAGAACAATCTGAACAAACAGGTTTTGCTAAGTTTTCCCCAGTTTATTACCATTAGATCGTACCCTTTTTGCCCTGTTGTATTTTTCCACAACTATCCACTCTTCATCAAACCTAGCATAAAAATACAAAGTTTAATCATTTCTTTGGATCTTCATTTCATTATGAAGGCTCTTGTGTCATGTAAAACTTACATTAAATAAATTTGTATGCTTCCAGCTCTGGGGGAACTTCAGAAAAAAAAAATCTGTATACTTTTCTCTTGTTAATCTGTCTTTTGTTATAGGGGCCTAAGCCATGAACCTAAAAAGATATTTTGTTTCTCCTACAAGATGCAGGGGTCTCAGGGGATACGGGGTCAAAAGTCATGAATAAAATGATGAGAAAGTCACCAAGCCATTGGGCAAAGTATCATGAAACGAGCTGATGTTGGGTTTAGGAATTATTTGAAAATAAGAACAAGGGGCTGAGGTTGATGTGGAAAACCAGGTAGGTTTGGGGGCAAGAGAGACAAAGAAGAGTTTTGTTGTTTTTTTTTTTAAGATTGTGGGTTTAAATCCCAGCTCTGCTACCTTAGCTGTGTTTCTGGTTTGTTTATTTAAAACCAAACCAAAAATAAAAAAGTGGGAAGGGTAAATGGTAGTGAATGGGTTGTTGAGAGGTAAACTTAAAAATATACAAAGCTTGGCATACAGTAGGTGTTCAGTAAGCCAATCAGTATTAAGGCAATATCAGGGCAAAGAACCAGAGAAGTGAGGCCACAGCAGAGATAAGAGGATGGGAATTCTAAGATGTCAGTAGAAGAAAGATAATGCAAAGTATGGGCCACTGTCCATTGTATGTTGAATCCCTAGCACCCACGACAGAGTAAGACCCATAGGAGATTCTCAGTAACAACAGCTTATCCTTAAGGACTGCCATGTGCCAGGCATGGTGCCAAGTGCTTTGTATGTGTTATCTTAGGTGCTACTATAATCCTCCTTTAGCAAAGGTGGAGACTGCGGTTCAGAGACACTAAATGGTATGCTAAAAGTCCCACAGCTAAAGAGCCAGAGTCAGACTGGAACCTAGGTTTCTTATGATGTCAATGCCCCAAACTGAAGCACTCTGCTAACACTGCTTTGCAAACATGTTAACTTATGGGGCCTGATCAAGGGAAATGGATATGCACTAGTGAGAGTGTCATCATGAGAATGAGGGAATAAGATTCAAGAAGCCACTGGGCTCTGGAGTGAGGTTACAAGAGTAAGGTTGTAGGGTGGGGTATAAAAATGACTGCAAACAATTATTATCTTGACTGAGAATTGCAGAGTTTCACAACTGGAAGGAAATTCTCAGATCATCTAACCCAACTTCATCACAATAATGACGAGAAACTGAGGCCAGGAGTGAGGAAGGGACTTCTCCCAGGTTCCCAAAGCACAACAGTGGCAGAGCTGGGACTTGAACCTGGGACCACAAACTCAAGCCACAATTCTTTGATGCCTCCAATTATTACTACTTCATATTTATCTCTATACCCTCCTTAGCACCAGGAAGGTGCTGGGGCACTTCTGAGTCATGTGCTGACTGACCATGGAGGGCTGTGAGTGTAGAGGGATGCCAGTGGGAGTGATTTTAGGATGAAGGGAGAAAACGAAATGAGTGTACGGGGTCACAGGGCAAAGATACTGAGAGTTACTTTGATGAGTGGATGAGAAACTACTGGAGTATGGCTTAGGAGTTGCCAAGAGTTTTGACCGGTGTCACCAAGTTTGTGGGGAACACAACGTACAGTTGTTGGGTTTACTGGGCCAGTGGAGTCACCGAGGTTTGAGGGTCATTAAGGAATAGTGTGGGGATCTTGGGGTCATGTGAGTCACTGGATTATAAGCGAGGGAGTCACTGGTTGGTGGGTTCCTGAGAAGAGCTAGGGAAATTCCTGGGTTAGCAGTCAATGAGTAACAATTAAGGGTTACCTGGTGAGGTCTTGAGGTCTGTGGGTGGGGTATGGGGGCACAGAGGTGGAGGCGGGTGCAGTCACGGGGTGGGGTTTGGGAGTCATGGGGGAGGAGTCGCAGGGCGGAACCGAGGGGCAGGGTCCCTGGGTGGGGGAGGGGCCCGGCCGCCGTCCAGCGGCCCGGCCGCCCGGCTAAGGCCGGAGGCGGGTGGGCACGCCGGGCTAAGGACGTTCCAGGGCCCTGCGCCCGCCCAGCCTCCCACCCTGGACACAGTGGACCCACTCTTCCCGCAGCCACCAACCTGACAGCCCCCGAGGGCGACTCCGCCGACAGACCGCCATGCACCGGGCCCCGCCACCAGCGCCGGCCCCGCAACCCGCCTGCGCCATAGCCCGCCCGCCCGCGCGCAGCTTGCCTCGCGCGATATCCAGGTTCCAGGGCCGCCGCAATTTCCTCTCCTCTCGGAACGCCTCTACCGGGCCCCGGAACCCGTATAGGAAATACAGGGCACGCTCCACCCCGCTCCCCCTTGGCCGCGGCGGCCGTCCCACTTATCCTGGTTCCGGGGCCCTGGAGCTCCGGCGGCTGTGATCTGAACCGAGCCCCTCGGAGCCCCGCCCCGCCCCCCGGCCGAGGTGACGCACGACCCGCGAGGCCGAGCGCCCAGGGAGGGCGTGATGACGTCACGACGCCCGGGTCAGGACCGGGGCGCGGCTCCAAGGCCGTAGTGGCTGTGACTATCTGCAGCCGCTACCTGTCCTGCGCAGGGACTCTGTCCACCTGAGTCCTGAGGTGGGGGCGGGGAGGCCCTGAGGGCCCTGCGCCGTCACGTCTGCGGCCGGCGGGCCAGAAGGTGCGCTTCAGAAGTAGGTGGGTAGGGACCAGAGGGACAGGTTGTGAGGGAAGCCGTTCCCTCGTGTCCCACTGCTCGCGCTGGGGCTGCCGACTCTCTCCTCCGGGCTCAGAGTCCCCAGGCTTCCTCCCGGCCACTGCGCGCCCTCGGCACGAACTGTGCATCACGGTCCCGAAGCGCTTTAAAGTGCGCGGTCCGCCGGCATTGCCTACTGATCTGCGAGCCAACCTTGGAAGGAAGCAGTTGCAGGTATTAATAGCTCCTTATTGAGAAGGACGGTATTGAGGAGCAGTGAGGGACTGCCTCCTTAGGGAGAGCGCCCTGACAGGTCCTCTTGGGTTCTCTCACTCTCCATCAGCCCCACCCCGGTCTCAAGACCAGCGACTCCCTCTTCTAGGCTGACTTCGAGGTGAACAAAACCAAGCCCTTTTACTATTTCCCCCTCTTAGCAGGGAGGGGCTGCGATTGGGGGATTTTCTCTGAGGGAAAAATAAAAGGGAGTGAGCTTTAGATATAAAATTAAATAAAAAAGGGGAATTAGATAAGGAACTGGTGAAGCTTGCCTCTTAGGGGAGGAACAGCGTGCCTGGAGGAATGAAGTGAGAAACTTCTTCCCCTCTACCCTTTCAGATTTTAACTCGTTTCTTTTGTATTCCCCCCCAAACAATTTAACTTAATAAAAATAATTTTAAAAGGAAGTAAACTAGAAACATTTACAAAGTACTGGGTTTGGGGCCTATGGTAGTTAAAGATGCCTTTGGGAGCACAGACATCCTGTTGCTCTCCTCCCCTGTCTCAAGAGCTTACCAGAAAGCCCCCTTTCAATCTTAGGCATCTCCTTTTCCCGATCTTGGGCATTTCTAGAGGCCGGACTGGGACCAGAGTTCTCATCAGGTTCTCAGTTTAGGTAGGCAGTGAGTGATAACTGATGGCCCATTCCTATGATTAATAATCTTTTTTTTTTTTTTTTGAGACGGTTTTGCTCTGTCGTCTGGGCTGGAGTGCAGTGGTGCAATCATAGCTCACTGTAACCTCCAACTCCTGGGCTCAAGCAATCCTCCTGCTTTGGCCTCCCAAAGTTTTGGGATTACAGGCGTGAGCCACCATGCCCAGCCAATAATTAATCCTTTATATACTTTCTGGTATAGAAATAAACAGCCTGACCACTATGCTGCCCTCTTTCTGTTTCTTTTGTTGGAAGTTTGACAAGTTATTGCCCATGGAAATATAGATACAGAAAGTATAGTATGAACAGCAGGGAATAGAACTCAGGAAGTACCTGAGTTTGTCCCTCACTACCTCCATACCATCCTTTTTGCACAGTAAGAAATACATTTGTCCTTTCTTACATTCCTTGCAAATCCTAATCTGATGCCAAATCACCTTTGCCATTACACATTTAACAAAAACTGTGGGAAAACAATGTCAGAAATTGAAGTAATGATTCTAATGGTGGGTAATTTCAGATCCTCAGGAGAATTGGTGAGGAAAATGTTTTGGGGTGGAGTATTGAAGATCATTTCTAGCAGCTTCTGTCCTATCCTCCCCCCTCGACATGTATAGGCTAGTGATCTTCAGACATTTTTAAAAATGGACCCCATAAAAGAATTTTGAAGAGCTATTTACCCCTTGTTCATTTTTAAGTTGATACCTAAATTTTCCTTCATTAATTTAAATACTTATAGAGGATATAATTTCTGAGTTTTTGCAAATTTTGACATCTTAAACTAAAATTGTTACATCATTCTTAAATGTATCCAGTGGATTCCAAATACCCTAAAAATTTGATGCCCCTTATCATCCATTAAAAAATATATGAACAAGCTGTTCTTTAACAGAAATTGTATATGGTTTGTTTTCTTCTTGAACTCCTGATTCCATTCACTTCCTGTAATTACTAGTATACAATTTACTAAACACATAAAAATATTATACATTTTTATAACTTGTGAAACCTAAAAAGTACAATTTTTATTGAAAATGCATCTTAGAAATATGGTGTTTTTCTCCAATTATTTCAGGTATACATGGATAAATATTACCTAATTGTAGAAGGAGATAAAGTACAACATCAATTCTCTACCTGTTTTTTATTTTTATAGACACAGTGTTGAGAAACCTTGTTCACATAATTGGAAAAGAGATTTGTTATAATGATATTCCTTGAGTCTTTGAACTTTTAAATTATATGCCAACAGTCACAAAGTGATCTATTATCAAATACTATCAAATGAAGTCCTTTAATTATTAAAAGCAAAGAATTAGAAACCACTGAACTTGCAAAAGGATTTATCTAGTTATTAGTCTCAGTTTCAGTCTTATTAAAAATGATTATTAATTATCTGTAACCTTTCACTCAGAGGCATCTTGTTGATCAGATATTGATTTCCATACTCCTTTGCCAACACAATATATTTTTAAATTTTTTTTTTTTTTTAGAGATGGGGTCTCACTATGTTGCCCAGGCTGGTCTCAAACTCCTGGCCTCAAGCGATCCTCCTGCCTTGGCCTCCCAAAGTGCTGGGATTACAGGCGTGAGTCACTGTGCCCAGCGTTGACACAGTATTTTTTGATAAAATTCTTTTGTCATTATATAGTTTTGGCATCTTTTTGGTAAAATATTAAAGTGCAGATTCAGCTCATTCACTATATAAAAAACAACTGCCGTTTGTGGAATTGGCAAAGCCAGTTTTAGTTTCATATCAATCAGCCAAATCAGATTTACTTTCTGTTAGGAAAAAGTGTGAACTTTATTCTTCACTTTAAAGAAATATGTTAACAATCATTTTAAAGGATACTATAAAAATCATTGGTAGCTTATAAAATAGATTACTATTAATAATAAATCACTCAAGATTAAAATTATATAGATCTAATATTAACTTTATAATAAATGATAAAAACAAGATAGTACTGTTTCTCATTATATAATTTGGAATAATGCAGTATAATTTATAGCTAAATCCATCAGTTTTCAGAAATAGTATAGAAGGCATGTTATTCCCTTGGTAAATGTGTATGCTTCCTTGCATCCCAAATTGGTCTTTGGGAACCATTAAATGATAATCATGTCAAAAATCAGAAATAACTCCAATAATCTTGTTACATATAAACTTTTTCTTATGTGTTTTAGAAAAAGAAAGGTATATTTGCTAAGAAATAATGGGTTGAGCAGCTAACAATTTCATTTTTTGCTAGTAGGAGGTAGAAAATAATAAACATATTATAAGATGAAATAAGTGGAGGACTGATTGCAATAGGAATATTTTAATATGAAGTGGAAAACAACCTTTCTCTTCCAACTCTCCAGGTTTTTACACCCTGGACCATGCATCAGGATTTAGTGTAGGTGAGGGATATACTTTTCTTTTGTAAAAATGGACAAAGGACTATGGTTGAAAGGAGAGGTATAATAGAGAGTGTGCATGAGTATTTCAGCTGGCTCTAAAACAGAACGGTTTTAGGAAAGATTTCATATGGAAGTTGAGGATCTTGAAATGTATTCCTTTAGAGCTCTCCTCAGATTGATTTCCTTGCCCAGGTATCCCTTACAAAGTCTTCACATACCCTTGGAAAGAATTCCTTGGAAAGTCATTATGTACCCCAATTTAAAGACTTCTTGATATAGGCATACCCATACTGCAATGGCCCTGACTATACATTATTCTGGAACACCAAAGCAAGTGTCCTAGAAAGTCAGAAGGAAGACTTATTGTTCTTGGAATAGAAGAGGGTTAAGAGAGAAGTCAAAGAGGATGTCTCCAAGTTGGTGTAGTACAATGGTCCTGGGTATGGTCCTCAGCTTTACAGTTCTAGAAGTGTGATAACTCTCAGTGCACACAAAGGTGTTAATGTTTTGTCATACTAAATCAAACTCAGAGGAAGTTAATGTATAAAACAGAATGCCAGTGTATTAATTTATACTAATAGCCACCAAGTGGACTGGCTTCTGTCTCCTGTTGGGAAATCTATATGGGAAGATCAGTTATAATCAGAAAGTTACATGAGGAGTATGGATCTTGAGCATGGCTATTGTTATCAAGCTATGATAGCCAGATGCTTGTTGCCTGGCATATAATAGGAACTCAGCAATTATGGAAGGAATGTAACTATCTTCATTAAAGATGCTAAAGGGGATGTTCAAGATTCTGATAGGCTAACCCAACATCTTTTTTAATCAGGTAAATCTTTCCTTGTTCCTCAAGTCATACTTAAATGGCTATGTCATGTAGATATTAAATCCAATAAAATTTCATGTCAGAGATTTATATATTTGCAACAATTAAGTTCTGTCTATCATCTCTGAGCCTAGAAATTGGGACTGTTCACTTATTTATTTTTTAAGAGATGAGGTCTCACTATGTTGCGCAGGATGGAGTACAGTGGCTATTCACAGGTGCGATCATAGTGCGCTGCAGCCTCGAACTCCTGGGCTCAAGTGATCCTTTGGCCTCAGCCTCCTGAGTAGCTGGGACTACAGGCACGCACCATTGCACCTGGCTAATTTTTTTTATTTTTTAGAGATGAAGGTCTCGCTATGTTGCCCAGGCTGGTCTCAAACTCCTGGGCTCAAGCAAGCCTCCCGCCTCAGCCTCTCAAGTAGCTGGGACTACAGGTTCTCACCACTACCCTTGACTGGGACTGTTCATTTATATAAGAGATTGGAGACTGCATGGTAGTGGCTGAATAATCTGTATTTCAGAATACTATTTGGTGGCCAAGAGTGTATCTCATAAAAGAATGATGTTGGGTGACCCTCAATGCAGGTTCTTTGCTAGAAGTGGGACATCCTAATTAGGGAGGTGCTGAACCACCTGTGGCCTGGCCAGCTTTTGTGGACTGTACTGTGCTAAGGAGGAACAATAAATTTCCCCCACTTCCTAGATCCCCCTCAGGAGATAATTCTTGATACTGTTTTTAAAGATAGACAAAGAGGTTGGGCGACCACACCTGTAATCTTAGCACTTTGGGAGGCCAAGGGGGGAGGATTGCTTGAGGTCAGGAGTTCAAGACCAGCCTGAGCAACAGCGAGACCCTGTCTCTACAAAAAATTAAAAATTAGCCAGGTGTGGTGGTGCACGCCTGTAGTCCTAGCTACTTGGGAGGCTGAGGCAGCAGGATTGTTTGTGCAGAAATTTGAGGTTGCAGTGAGCTGTGATCATGCCATCACACTCCAGCCTGGGTGACAGAGCAAGACTCTGTCTCTTGAGAAAAAAAAGAAAGAAAGATAGATAAAGAGACAAACCTTTTCAAATTCTAAAATTGTTAGGAATAAGATAAATCGCCACAAAGTTTGGATAAATTTTATCTGGAAGCCAGAAGACATTTTGTCTTCTCAAGACTTTTTCCGGCTCTAGGATAAGCTATTGAGATAGAGGAAAACATGCTAGGCCCAGGAGTTTCATTTAGTATTTTAATAATAATAAAAAAGACAATACAAAATCCAAACATTTCGTTTTACAAGTTCAGATACATATTTTTCCCCAAGTGCAAAATACTCTATGAACTGTATCATTTGCTGTTTATTGTTGATTGTGTAGGAGATGCTTACTATATCAGCAGCAGTGGAAGCTAGATATAAATACAATATTTTGAGATTTCTTCTGCATTAAAAAAAATGCCTCCCACATGGTGATGATTATTTTCTGAAACTTCAGTTCAACTCACACAGAAGAATAAAGTTTTCAGTTTGTCCAAACTGCTACAACCCTACAACCTGTGTTGTCTAGATAAGCTGATAACAGAACTAGGAATTCTATTCTCTATAATCATATTTTCTTAAAGGATTCCTAGTCCAAATAATGGACCAAGGACAGGTTTGCTACCTTTGAGACAGGTCACATTTACAGATATCCTTGTGCTGTTTGCTTCCACTTTTCTCTTACTGTGCTTAAGAAAGAAACCTAGCAGGTTAACACTTTTTTCTTATGGTCAGTTATACTTTGTTCCCCTTGTCTGAGGCTGTCATATTGAGGTTAAGCAGCAAATACAAAAAGTTTGAATGCTCTATGTTTTCTGGCATTTTGAGATGTGACCTCCTAATCCATTCCAGAGTCACATAAAACATGCATATGGAGAACACTTCTCAGACATAAAATGTTTCATTAGGGCCAAAGACCAGGACTATATTACTGAACTTTCAGCAACAAATATGAGTCTCTACCACCTCAAACTGACCAAATCCTGGGGGAAGTCAGAGCAGTCACAGCTCAGTGTCAGCCTTGCGGGATTTCTAGAGCTGGGGCAGGCAGCTCAAGTCCAGGATCTGGTCAGTTTTCTTCTGACTTTGAGAGTTCACTCAGGTTTAGGGAATGGGCACAGCCTGATAATACAGAAAGAGGAGGCAGAGAAGTAAATAGGAATTACCATATTGCTGAGGATGTAAGTGCCTTTCTGATATGCATCACTTGGTGCTTAGAGCCATCAGGAAAATGGCTTCCCATTCCCAGACTCAGATCAGGGCAGGTTTTCTACTAAGATGAATGAGTCCCCACAGTACCATAGCCCCACAAGCATCCCATCCTGCAGAGAGGCCCCTGGGTTGCTTCATGAAGGGTTCCTATTTACACCATCTTCCTATTTCCTTCCACTGGTAAAAACCTCTTTTCTGTCCGACCTGTAAAGGCCTAGAGAGTCCCTGAGTGTTAACTCCTCATTCAGTCCATTTAACTCCTAGTTTCATACTCCAGGGCCAGCTTCCTCCATAGGTTCAGCAGCAGCTTTGCCTGGGTTCTTAACCCCCAACTTGGATCCAACTTGACATCAGTTAAGAAGCCTAGTGGTCTATACTTTCCATACTGTGGAACTCATTTGCAGGTCTCATAAACTATGGAATAAGTGATTGGAGGAAGTGTATTTATGTGTATGTATGGTGTGACAGGAAAGGCAGGGAGAAAGGAGAAGCCAGACCCTGAAGGCATAAATTGGGAAGCACCGTCACTGGCTTTCCAAGAGAGATGTAAAATGGCAAGGAGAGAGGAATCAGAAAGTTATCCTAGCTTCTGGTGGAGAATTAGGATGGTCAAAGTTGATTAAAGCAGTTTTCAGGCACTTCCTGGGAAGTACAGACACTCCTACTAAATGACCATATTCCCTGCTTAGAAGCAGCCATTTTGCATCTTTACAGTGGCCCTCTTTGACCCAGAGAGACAAAGGCAGCCAGACACTCCAGCCCCAAGGGCCATAGTATTGGCTAATGGATGTCAGGGGATCTAGCTGTGCCATTGGCTTCCCACTGCTAAGGCTGTTTTGGCTGGTGAATACTACTGATGAGAGGATGAGGGGGTCAGGCTCCTTTATCTGAGTGTTGAGTCTCCTGGGGGAGGAGTATCCTGGGATAGTCACCTAGAAATGAACCTGAGAAGTCAATCGGTAGCCTTTGATTCACTAGGACTACAGCTTTAAGGGAACCAGAAGGAGCCATCGGAAAAAGAATTTTACAGGCAGCACCTTGGGTTAGGGGTGGAATGTGTACAGCCTCTGGGCTTGGGCATGGACTTGATTCTTCCTTTAGAAAAATAGTAGTTGAGGAAGCTAGGCTTGAAGTCAACTCTAAGAGGGAAGTGGCCAGGGTCAGGCAAATATCTGGTGCTTTCACCAACTTCACGCCTCGATAACTGTTCTATTCGTGGCTCCTACAGCCTTGTCTCTGGCCTCAGGACCCTGAGTCAGCCCATCCCCATGTGGTTTGTCCCAATCTTTTTCCATGTGCACACCAGGGAAAAACAGGATGAAGACAGGGAAAAGATGGAGGTTTTCCCTACATGGGGTAGAGAATCACTGACCAATTCCATTGTCCTCTACAATTATGAGGTCCATGCTGAATCCATAGAGAGGCATAGGGACAGCAGGATTGGTTTAGCAAACACAGGTCCCTCCCCTTCTTGCTCCATCAAGTCCCCAGAATTACTTTCCTACACATCAGATGCCTCTGAGTTATCACCCTGGGTTACTGCAACCGAGGGCTCTAGAGGTCTGGGTGGTCACTGGTGGAATAGAGACAGATCAGATGCTCCAGCACTCAAGGTTCATGAGATTCAAAACTGATTTTCTTCCACTCCAAACATACACTCTTCTCTCTTGGGCAGCTATAAATAGGGTTGTTCTAATAGAGGAAAAAGAAACAAAAACAAAAAACAAAAAACCCTCCCTCTAGACAACATAGAAAGACTCAAAATGATTGCACTTATTAGATGTGGACAGGGTGGGCAGGAGGCTCGCCAAGTGCACACACATTCCTCTTGCTGCCCACAGCCTGAGGCCAGAGGTAGGTGGCTCCAGGCTGGCTGTAGAGCGGGGTCCTCTTCGGTAGAGCCCACAAGCCACCTGGGGCTACAAGGGAAAGACAACTGTGGGGTGAGGCCCAGACTGGCTTCAGGTCAACAGCCATGCTTCTTTAAGGACAACATGTAGCAAGGGGAGTACGGCTCCCCCAGGGAGCACTTGGGTGGAACTGAGTGGGTAGCTGGGCCAGGGAAGACATATAAGAAAAGGGATTAGTGTTTGAAGTTAGCTTCCAATTGTTCTGTCTGGTCCTTCAGATGATATATTTTCTTTTCTTTCTGTTTTCTTTTTTTGGTGATGCTTTAAAACCTGGTTTCTGTCTTGCAGAGCTACAGTCTTTCTCCCGGGGAGCCACAGCAGGGCATTCAACATGGCAATGCCTGTTGCTCTTCCTCATTCAGCCACTATCCACTAGCCCAGTGTTGTGGGCCATTTGTAAACCCTATGGAGTAGACCCCAGGCAGACATGTGGGGGAAGAAAGAGAGGAGCTATATAGACAAGAAAGCTGGCTATGTGGGCAGTCCAGGGCTCAAATCATGTGCCCCAGAGGACCAGTGTTGGCATTAAGCCTATAAGTCAAAGACTTCTTTGGCAGGACTCTGGGCTGTTAGAATCACCCTGGGGAGTACAGCCAGGGGATGTTCTGGCTCCTGACTAGCAAGGCACAACCCTATAATGGCAGAAGCCCCTCTTACCCCTCCCCATTCCCCACTACACCCACTTCCTTCATGGGCCTCTAGCACCCTTCCAAGCTGATGGAGCCAGGGATATGAGCTGTTAAAATGGGCAAGGGAGGGGCTGTGCTGTTCCTTCACCCCTCTGGGGGAATAGAGCCAGCACTGAATGGCTTTTCCAGGGAGCACGTAGGAAAGGGAAAAACAGAGAGATAGAGACAAGGAAAGGAAACTAGAAAGACAGAAAGGGAGGTGCCTGGTCTGTGTAGGGGTATTTTTTTTTTCTCCAAAGAGAGAGAGAGAGTTCCTTGTCTGAGGGTGAGGGGCCGCTGGCTCTGAGGGCTAAGAAGTCTGAGGGCTTCAAAACCTGGGTCTCTGGGCCTAGGGGCACTATTTGTAGGGCCTCAGGAAGCTGGAAACTTTGGAGCGGAGCAGCTTGATGAAGGATTTTGGCAGCATCTCCTTGTGTTTCTCTGTGTACTTGAAGTAGTTCTGGGGGTGGGCTAGCACCTCAAAGAAGGCCTTGATGAGCTTCTTGTCCTGCAGAGGATGGCAGGCAGCAGTGTCAGCCTCAGCGGTAGGGGTGGGAAAGAGGAACACCACGACTCAGCAGCCCCTTTTGATGGCTAATAGGCATCTCACACTGAATATGTCCAGAGGTAAACTCTGGATTCCCATCCCACCATCTGCTCCTTCTTTAGAGTTCCACAACTCAGTCAATGGCAGCTCCATCCTTCTACTGCTCAGGCCCCATTCCTTGGAGCCATCCCTCTCTCTTGCTTGACCTACCTTCAAAATATATGCAGGGTCTGACCATTTCTCACCATCTTCACAGCTACCACCCTGGTCCAAGCCACCATCATCTCTCACTTGGACTATTGCAATAGCCTCCTCACTGATGTCCATGCTTCTATCCTTGTCTCTCCAAAGACTCTTCTCCCCACATCAGCCAGAGTGACTTTTTGGGTTTTTAATTAGTTCATCTTTTTCCCATTTGAAACACTTCTCTGGTTTCTTTTATCAATCAGGGTAAAGCTGAGTCCCTTGCATGGCCCATAGGCTGAATGTGATCTGTGCCCTGCTTTCCCCCTCCACTCTTCCTCACTATGCTGAGCCACACTGGTCTTCTTGAGGATCCTGAACATGCCAAACTGCTCCCATGCTCCTTAGCTTGGAATGCGCCTCCCCTGATCTTCTAGTGGGTAGCCCCTTTACCTCACTGAGGTCTCTTCTCCTCAGAGGCCTTTCCTGACCACCCTGTCTGCAACAGCAGCATGATGTGGGGAGAGTCTACTAAGTGCCCAGGCATTGTGCATTAAAAACTCAGATCTTCTGGTTCCTAGGCTGGTGCCTTTTCCACTGCATCAGTGGATTTTTAAAATAATGAGTGGGGCTTCCAGCCTCTCAACAGCCGTACTACTTTATGCATTGGAGTTCCACAGTACATTTGATTTGAAATAAGGGTTTGGATACTTCAAATACTTGAAAAGTATTGCTGAAATTATATCCTTTGAAGTTGGTAAGTTCTAGGTGATTTTTGTCATCATGGCTTTTATTTTGATGATAATATAAAAATTATTTTACTCATAAGACAGACTCTTTTGCAGTGATAATTTATGAAGGATACTTCTATGACTAGGACTATAGTTTCTTAAATAAGATTTTCTCAAATTGGGATCCACCAGCCCAGGGTATCCTTCTATTCTTCAATGTTGGAAATATTTTTTTCCTTTAAAAGAAGTCTATACATGAATTGATTCTGAGAAAGCCGTGCTAGATCTGCTGCTTCTTAGTGGGGCCTGGGGAGGGAGTAATGGAAGGAAGGGACTTACACAAAAGTAACTTTCTATACTTCATTTTTCCTGTCTCTCTTGGTGGAAGAGGTAGAGGACATTTCTTCTCACTTTCCCTTTCTCCTCCAAGTTTTCCCCAAGGTGTAAAATAGTGTGGGTGACACTGCAGTCAGATGGACTTGGGGTCAAATCCCAGCTTTACCAGTGGGCAAGTTCTTTAATTCTCTGTGCCTCAGTTTTCTCATGTATAAAGTGGGAATGATGAGAGCACCTGCCTCATAGAGCTTCTGTGTGAATCAAATGAGAATATTCACATAAGCACTTAGTATATCTATCACCTGCACATTGTTACATGCTCATTAAATGTTGGCTATCATTATTATTGTTGATATTCACTCACCTTTAAAATCTCCTGGTGGTTTTCAGAGGCATAGAGCCGGCCATCACGCACAATGTCTTCTACCAGCTGCTCATAGTCCTCTGCAAAGTCAACCAAGGGGAGGGGCTGAGGGGTAGGAGCTCTTCCTGCTCTCTTGGCTCCCTCCCAAGACTTATGGGCCTCCCCTTTCTCACCCACCTCCGTGATTCCTGCCCTTGCTCACCATCATAGGTAACATAGGGGATCTGGAAGCCACGAGCACTGTTGGCCTCACTTGTCTTGAAGTTGATCCAGAGCTTCCTGGAACGTGCTGTGAAGGCGATGGGGCGCTCATAGGTCTGGCAGGTCTCATAAGTGGTAATGGAAGATGGGGAGGCTGGGAAGGCAAGCAGCAGGTCAGTAGAGCAGCAGGGCAGGCTACGCAAGCCCTCTTGGGATAAGGGCTCTGGAGCCGGGGACAGGGGAAAGAATCACTCTAACAAAGGCTCCCCCTCTACACACACATACCCGACACCCCACACCCTCTCCCATTGTCCCCTGGGCTCATTCCACAACTCCTCTTTGAATCTGGCACTCACATAGTATAAGAAATTTGACATTTAAATGAATGGAATGGCAAAAATACTAGGATAGGAAAGTGACACATGGAACACCATTCGAATTCTAGCCCCAGTGCTGGCTTTCTTAACTCTGCTCTCTACTGAATATGTGCCATTCATTGCTGTTTTCCTTTGTTAGCTTGTCTCCTCCTAAGGCCTTTCTCACTATTTTGCCCTCATGGATCCCTGCCCCAATTCTTGTAACAGTCTCTCTTTCTCCCTCTTAACCAGATTTGGACTACCCTTCCCTGGCCCAGTTCTGTAGCCACCCACAGTTCTTTCTCATGACGAGGACGTCCCCACACTCATCCTCAGATGGCAGGAAGATCTCGGGTACCACGATAAGGATCTTGCGCTTGGGTGGGGGGTTGATGTTCCAGATGCACTCCACACCGGCTGGGTAGTTGCCCGGGTAGTTGGGGGACTCGATAAAGCCAGTAAACTCACCCAGCTCCCCACCACACTGACGATCTGCAGCCAAGCCCCGGTGGATAGAGCAAGAAAAAGAAGGGAAGTCAGTGTGGAAATGGGTTGGGGAAACTGAAGAGTTCTCAAGTAGAGGTCAGACACATGTGGGCAGCCGCCATCCTAGTTCATCATCTGTTCTCCAAGTTCTGGGTCCATCTTCCTTCCCACCCTTTTAGTACCTTTTCTTCTCACTTCATCTGTCTCTGCCTCATTACCTGTCTCCAGGGAGAGGGTACTACAGGGCCCAGCCTAGAAACTGACCTTGAGGTTGAGTGGGTTGGGGAGAGGTGAAGGGTGGGACTTTCCTGCCCATCTACCTCCCAGCCCTGCTCCCTGTTGGTTTACCACTCCTCCTTCTATCCATGCCCATTGCTCCGAGGCCTTTCTACTCCCTTTTCTGCAGCCTGGCTTGCCACGTACTCTTGCACTGAGCAACACTGGTGGAGCCATCAAAGTCAGTGCTTGTGTTTCCTGGACAGCGGGTGCAGAAGTTCTGTCGGAAGTCGGGCTGATAGGAGCCCATGGCACAGCGGATACAGCGATGGATGCTGGTGTTGTAGTAGTGCCCTGGGGAGCACTGGACTGCAGCAAGGGGGAAAGGCAGGAATCAAGATGGCGGGCTGGTAGGAATTCTGGGGCATGGGATGGGCAGGATACATTCATCATGAAGAATCAGGAGATTGACGACACCAAAGTTCCTTCCAGGGTCCCGACCTTTCCCAGTCATGCCAGAATTTAAGCCCAGGGAAAAACAAAGTTTACAGATTGGTTGGCTATAGTGCCAATCCTTTTCTTTCAGACGCTAAGCACAGTATCAAACCTATACAGACACTCATTTAGGGTATGGAGGGGAATGTGCCACTAGTTCTCCAAAGCAGAAGGGTAAGTGGGACGGTTAATTATTTCTCAATTCCCAGGCTTGGGACTGGTGGAGGGCCAGGATGGGTCCTAGGAGTAGGATGGTGTGGTTGGTTAGGCGGTTAGGCCCTTTCCTGTTTTGGGGAAAATGGTGAGACAACATAGTCAGGTCTACTCTGGGGACTCAGAGAGCTTTTTTGGAAATTGGGATTGGGGTGTCCCCCAATGGGGTGAGTAGCCCACTCACCCTTGGTGTCACAGTCTTGGAAGGAGATAGCCCCTTCGTGCTTGGTGGTGAGGCCCCCACCACATGGGAAGCATAGGGTCCGTCCTGCTTCAGGTTGGTAGGTACCACGTGGGCATGGCTGGCAGGGCTTGAACCCATCTACAGAGTGTTGGCCAGGTGGGCACTGACCTGCAGGGAATCAAGGGCCCAACTCTGATGGGGATGGTCCTGAGTCATCCCCATGGGTCACCCAATCTCAGGGGACAGAGGCATACAAACAGGATGTCGACTAAGAGAGTGGCCTGGAGCCTGGGCCTGCCCTTTGGGAAATCCCATGCCATGGGTGTCCCAGTGCCCACCCTACCCCACTCTGTATTGTTTGTTCCCCTGGCACCTGCACATGTGGTGACGTTGGTGGCTCCAAGAGGCCCGTGGGCATCGCTCCCAGGGCAAAGGTCGCAGGAGAGCTGCCCTTCTCTCTCCTGGAAGGTGCCCGCTGGGCATGGCACACACTGCTCCGTCTGGCCGTGGTAATACGTTCCCTGCGGGCAGCTGACTGAGGAAGAGTCGGCCGCGCTAGCCACCCACCCCCCATTTGCCACCACCCAGGCTTGGGACTCCCCTTCCCACTCCCGCAGATTCAGGGAAAATCTCTTTGTCAGGGAACAAACAGAATCCAGCTTGTGGGCAATGGGGGGGTCAAAGCCATGTGCAGGAGGGTTGCCAGCCCCGCCTGGTATCCTTCTAGATTTCAGCCTGGGACTAGGGAAGGGAAGGTGGTGGGCAGGAGAGTCTTGGCTGCCTCATAATTTAAGAGATGCAACTGAAGCCATGAAGGATCCTGCTCTGAGCCAGGCCCAACCCAGGCCTTCCCCATTCCCAACCCAGGCCTTCCCCATTCCCCTGCTCCCCAGCAAACTTCCTTACCACACTTGGCCCCAGCACGGTGCTGCCCAGGCCTGCAGGACTCCACCAGCTCTGCTCGCTCCCCAGCTACCAGGCCCGGTTTGTGGGCCAGCTCATAATCAAGGCCCGCCAGGCGCAGCAGGAAGCGGTCCTGGTTGATGGACTTTCTGAGCATCTTCAGGGACCCTTTCAGCCGCCGCTCCATCCGCTGTCGGAGGCAGGGCAGCCCACAGCCAGCTGATGGTGGATAGTAGTATGCATCAGAGAAGGAAGAGAAAGAAAGAGTGGCTGTGAGCAGGAGGGCAGGGGAACAAGGCTGGGAGGTAGGAGGGGCATGGTAAGAGGGACTAGCTCTCAGGCTTGGCATTAGGCAGGGTCTGCCCCTAGTACAGGCTCCCTCCATTCCTTTTGCTGCTGAGACCTGTGTTTTTCCCACCTCTGCCCTCTCCTTCTGGCCCCCCTCCCAACAGTGCCCCAGTCCTACCTGTGGTTTCTTCGGCTCTGACCTCTGCCTCCAGTTCCAGGGTGAGCCGGGTGATCTCCTTGCCTGGAGGGGTCCGGGCCCGCCGGCCCCTGCCCTTCCGAGAGGAGTCACACTTGAGGTGGATGAAGGTGACCTGGCAGTCAGAGCAGTGGGCACCACCTGGGGGAGAGGCCTTGTCAACCCCAAGAAACCCCCTGGTGACATGGAAAGTTCTCACCTCTTCACCCCAACCCAGACAGACCTCACCAGATCTCTGACTGCCACTGTCTCAATCCTCCTTTGGTCTAGGATACTAATTAGTTGGTGAAGGGGAATATCCTGGGACTTCTCTGGGTCCTATGCCTACAACTGCTGTGTCCAGAGTTCAGGGTGCTGGTGGGTTTTTGGAAGCAATCTTGCTAAGCAGAGTCACTGAGGGGTGGGGAAGGTTTGGTGGCCAGACATCCCATTGGAATGGGGTCCCCAGTCCAGACCTGGCCCCGGGATTCTGCCGGCCTCTTCCATTTTGCCTTTGTTTCGCAGGTGCAAACGGCATTTGGCATCCTTGATCTTGAAGGAGGCTCGCTGTTTAATGGACAGCACTGCAGCCTCTAGAGGGATGGTAGAAGCTCAGCACTGCATGGAGGCCCAGTGGGGGTGGAGGGTGTTGAGAAGCTGGGCAACAGGCCAGGGGCTTGGCTGGGGAAGTGGGATTGCAAAAGCCAAGGGGATCAGATCTTAGGGGCAGAGAGAGTGAGGCAGGCAGGGCTGGATAATTACAAGGCAAAGAAGGGGATCTGGGAAAAAGAAAGGCCGGGGAAATAATGAAGGAGAAAAATAAGGGATTAATACTAGAGAGGAGGGTGGAAACAAGGCTTGCGGGCTGGTGCTCACCATGGCAGTGGTTGGAGTTGGTGCTGTTCCCGGTATGGCTGGCTCGGGCTGGGGCAGCTCTGGGGCTGGGGGTGCCACAGCTCACCGTGAAGCCATTCTCAGACTCTGAGAAAAGGGACCTGTCACAGCTCTGACCTGCCCTCCCAACACCAACTGGCTGGAGGGATCCAAGGGGAACAGAGGAACTGCCCAAACAGCTAGCCTTCCCTCCTTTCTCCCCCAAAGCCCTCTGGCACCCTCCTCCCATGTACCTGGCAAAAACCGGGCCCGGGAGGGACAGGTCAGGGCACAGGTGTCCTTCTTGCCAGACCGGTTGCAGCTGAGCATGGCTTTCGAGGCCCCAGGACTTCCCTGACACTTCACTGGCTCTAGGAAGGGGAGAGAGGCCTGAGGAGATGGGTGCATTCCTTTCCCACCTTCTCCCTCAGCTGGGTAATTGGGAGGAAGAGAATCAGCTACATGCAGAACTATTGTACCCATGGAGACTGATGAAGGGATTTTTTTACTAGAAACTTTATGTCTCTAACCCAAATAGCTACATTCTTCACCCCTTCCCACCTCATATGTTTCCCCTGCATGGTACTCTGCTTTCTAGGACCCCAACTGCCCACCTGAAACTGCAGTGTCAATTTTGGCCAGCAGAGGGCACTGCCCACCTGTGCAATCTTTGCCGTTCCAGTGCAGCCGGCCGTGGCCTGCTGGGCAGGTACACTGGTAGCTGCCTGGAGTGTTGATGCATCCAAAGCGGCAACCTCCCCGGTTGATGCTGCATTCATCCACATCTAGGGGAAGGAGTAGGGATATAGACAAACAATGGTGAAGGAGTAGGAGCCAGGGAGTAGGCAGTGAGTAAGGACCTTTGGTTAGCGTTCCAGGCACCTTGTGTTACGCAAGATGAATAAGTTCTAGAGATCTACTGAATAACACTGTGCCTATAGTTAACAATACTATAGCATACATTTAAAAATTTAAGAGGATAGATCTCATGTTAAATATTCTTACAATTAAAAAAAAAAGTTTAAAAAGCATTCCATGTACCCCAAGATGACTACTGACCTGAGAAGAGCTCAAACCTCCTCCCCTTATCTCTGTCCCCATTCAAAGGAATAATTGAGAAGGGGTCAAGCTGACCAGCTTTTTAAAGCCTTCCACTCCTACCTACCAGTGGGACTGTCATTTGGGAGCTGAGCATGTGGGTCCAGGGACAGTTATGGGGATGGGAGATAGGAATTTTGGAGGCAGAATGTTGTTCCTTGATGCCCCAATCTCCCAGTTGGCCTCCAGAAGCTGTATTAATTCCTCCCACTTCATCACAATAAATGCAGACATGGCACATGCATGCAGGGATTGCCCATGCCACAAGCCAACCCAGGGTCTTATCCAGTTGGAGGATAGGAGGTGAGAGAGGACAGGGTGGCTGGGGGTTGCAAGCTTGCTAGCTTACCCCCACAGTGGGTGACACCATACAGCAGGTAGCCACGATGGCAGAGACACTGGAAGCTTCCTGGTGTGTTGACACATATGTGATCACAGGTTCGATCAAAGGAACACTCATCTATATCTGGAAGAGCAAGGATTCAAGCCACTGAATCTGTCTTGGCACCTGACCCTTGCTCAGGTGAAGGGCCCAAGTGAGGGGCCTTGGCTCTCTGCCTTGAATTGAAAGAGTCCCTACTCATGGCCCAGCTCTAGGATCAGCGATTGAGCAATGCTGATCCATCCTCTATGTATGCTCCCTCCATCTGGAGTCCTTGGAGTTAGGAACTGCAAAATCTGGGGCCTATGGATCAGGGCCACCATGTGTGGTTAGGCAGATCATTCTCTGCCAAGGACATGAATTGGGGTGAAATCCATCCCTCACTCCTTGCCAAGGTGTGTGCTTCAGTGTGGAGCTGGTCTGCCTGGAGGAAGGGGTACTGTTTGCTAGTTTGCAGGACAACACTGCCTACAGAGAGTCTATTAAGTGTCTAAGACTTTGGGCCTCTGGCCTCCTTGAAGCTCTCCCACCCCAAGAACATCTCCCAAGGATTTCACTGGCCCAAGTCTGCTCACCTTGGCAGTTCCTTTCATTGATGAGCAGCTTATAGCCTTTCTTGCAGCTGCATTCGAAACTGCCCACTGTGTTGCGGCAAATGTGGTCACAGCCCCCGTTGTTCAGGCGGCACTCGTCTATGTCTGGAGAAGTAGGAAAAAGCAGATAAAAGATGATATTGAAGGCTGAGAACAAACAAGGAGACAAGATCCCTCCCTCACTCACAGAGACAGGGAAAATCAAGGAGAGCCCTGGGCCTGCCTTTTCTGACACCCCTCTCACTCCCTTGTCTCCATTTCTTCCATGTTCAGAGGCTCTGTGGTCATTAGTAATACCCTCTCTTCTGGGATTGAGTCCTTTTAGAAGGGGACAGATGGGAACCAGAATCAGGCCCTCAGGGAATTACCCGGAGCAGGGAGCAGGTGGGCATTTGACCTAAAGGGCTAGTCCATGCCCCTTACTCTCCAGCTAATGGCCATTCCCAAGAGGGCTGGTAGATAGGGTTATCTCCTTCCTGTCCCTCACCCCTGTCACCAAGGGCCCTGTCAAGAGCCCTGGGTAGGGGGGAGCAAAGAAGAGGTGGAGAGTCAAAAGGGAGGAGGAGCTGGGAAAGAGGCCAGGCAGGGAGGACCTCCCGGAGAGCCAGGGAGGCTGGAGAGCTGATGGGGGAGGGCTGGGGGCCAGGCAGGGGGCTGGGCTGGGAGAGGTCTGGAGAGACTCAGGCCTGAGGCAGCTTTCAGCACTAGTAAGGGAAAGGGGGGTGGGTGAACGGCTTCCTTCCTGAGGTCAAGTTCCCCAAGCTGGTGGCAGACAGGACCCAGGCTACTCTGCCCTAGTTGGGGGAAGGGGGCAGGGAGGGCAGCCTTCCACTTCACTCTTAGCATACCTGTCAACAGTCCTTCCCAGCAGGAAACCTCTGACTCTGGCTGGCTGACCCGCTGCCCCAGCCCTCCCCTTCCTCTCACAGCTGTTGGGCCAAAAGACACAAAGAAGGAGCCCAGTCCTCCTTCCAGTCCCCACTCCTTGTGATCAGGGGACACAGACCTGATGAATCATATTTGCAGTATGGCTACCCTCCCTTTTTACTTCTCCCTCTCCCCCATCAGCCCCCAGACCTGGCTAATTAAAAGGAGGGGAAATAGAATGGACGGTTTGGGAAATTATACTGGGATAACAGCTAACACAAAGTGTTTACCATTTGCCAAGCACTGTTCTAAGTACTTTATATATAATACCTCATTTAATCCTCACAACACACCTGTGGAGAAAGCACTATGGGGAAACTGAGGCACAGAGACATTAACTAACTTGCCTAGGATCACAGAACTAGTAAGAGGCAGAGCTGGGATCTGAATTCAGGTAGCCAGGATCCAGCATCAGTGCTCCTAACTGCTATTCTACTTTCCCTTTGGCCAGGACAGCCTTTCTAAGGGGAGAGATAATTTTCCCAGAGGCCACTGGGAAATTCTGAGGAATGTGGGTTAAGAAGGTTATGGAACACACCTGTGACCTTGTACACAAGGTCAGGACTCAAATATCCTTCCAGACCCAGGGACAAATGTGAATTGCATGTTCATTAACTAAGAGAGTGACTAGGAATGAGAGCAGGGAATAAGGTAGGGGAGGGGCAGGGGCACTAAGCAACTGGCTGGACTGTTGTGCTTCTTGAACTGAGATGGGACAGGTGGACAGGAGACAACCCTTAGCCATGTCCTGGGTTCTCTACAAGAAGGGAGTTGAGGAAGTGTGGTCCCATGGTAGGCACCCTATCTCTGGTCCCAACGTCAGTCCCTTACCAAAGGTCTCCGTGCTCCTGTCCTCTCAAAGTCCTTACCTTTGCAGGTCTTCCTGTCTGGCTGCAGCATGAAGCCCACAGGGCAGCTGCAGTGGACACCAGTCGCAGCATCATGGCACTTACTGTCGCAGCCCCCGTTGTTGACAGCACAGGTCTCTGTTCAGGAGGAAGGTGGGGGATGGTAACCAGGTAACTGGCCTACAGCAGTCCCAAATTCAGAGGGTAAAGGAGACCACAGAGGCCCGAGGGAAGGCCTCAGCTGCCTCCCTGTGCTTTAGAAGGAGCATTAAGTGGAGGGAGGCTCCCAGCCCCCTTCCTCCTGTCACTCCCAACCCCCATCCCCTCACAAGTGCAGCCAAGCAGTCCACTTCCCTGCCCCCTACTTGATTGAAACAAGGTGGACAGCAGTGAGGCAGGTACAAGCCAGAGCTGTCAGGCAGGAATGTGCTGAGGGGGTAGAGGAGGTGGGGGGAGCAGGGAGGGATGGGAGCTAAGTGAGGGTGGTTCTGGCCGCCAGGGAACCAGAAGGGACAGACAGGAGTTTCCTCCTCTTTCCACTGACCATCTCTTTGGTGGGTGGGTGGGGGTTGTCGTGGGACAACTGTACTATAGGTAGGTTGGGAAGCATGAGCTGGCCGTTTCTAAGACAGCAGAGTGATGCGCATCCATTTATCTTCCCCTTCTCCCTGCCCAGCTGTCTTAAGAAAGATCTCAGTTCCAGGCCTTACTGCTCATCCTCAGAGGAGAGAGCACCTACTGGGTTAACCTGCCTTCAACTGTTCCCAAATCCTTCTTTTAGTTCCAGATGGAGATAAGCTGGCTGTTTTGTTGTTTTACTTTGCTAATGGGGAGATATTGTATAGGTGAGGGGAGGGGGCAAAAGGAGAAGAAGAATCAAGAGAAGGAAGGGTATGAAAAGGCAGGTGGAAGAGAGAGCCTCAGAACTATCCAAAACCCAAATCCTTATTTCTGCTAAGTCTCTTCTCTTGCTCCCTCTTGACTGGTAAATTTTCCCTTTATTGGAAGGTCAGAGTTGGGGGAGTATAGATCAGTCACTCTATTTTCTGAATTCAGAGCAGGAGAAAAACAGGTTTAAACAGCAGCCTGGGAGAATCAGGTGAGTCCAAGGAAAAACCATTAGCTCAAATAGTGAAAGGCCCTGACAGGGACTATGGAGGTGTTGTGGATGGTCCTCGGAGGGCCTAGAATTCTCCTCTTAGAGAGAGAGGATCCCAAGGCCTTTGCTAGGGAAGAGAGGAGAGTAGTTCTCAGAATCAGGGGAACTGAATGAAGAAAGCACTGGTCAGCACTGTCATCTTCTTGAATCTCTGACTCCTAACACTCAGGCCCAACCCTTATCACCAATGATAGCAGCAAGGCCAGGGCTCCAGAAGAAGACCAACTCTGCCTGTGAGTCCCTGGCCATGCCCTGGTCCCTTTAATGCCCAGGTTTGGGAGCAGCCCAACCTGGAGTGGGATCTTTTCTGTGTGATTCCCACCTTAGTCTCTCTGGAGGTTCCCCAAGAGCATGGAGGAACCTAGGAGGAAACCTTGAGTTCAGGCTCCACACATAGCCATCCCCCCTAAGAGTGCTCTTAGCATGAGAAGAGGTCTACTAAGCCTTAGAGTAGGGAGAAGGGAACAGAGATCCTGTGCCAAGTCTAGGTGACTTCTGAAGGATCCAGGATAGGGAGCAGCAGAGCTGGCACAATGTCCATCCCAGACTGCACAAGAAGCTGGGCATAGCTCTCTGCCTATGCAGGACAGCATTCTCCAGAGCAGGGTGGGGTAGCAGGAAGGCACACAGCCTGACCCCTTTGCTCTCCAGGTTGCAGTATTAAAACCACAATTTACTCTGTGCTTAACTCTGTGCCAGGCACTTACTAGATAAATACTCTACACGCAACCATCACAGCAACCCTAAAGAAAGACTGTTATTCTCCTTATTTTCCAGAAGAGTAAACTTAGCATCAGAGAGGAAAGCAGCTTGCCTGAGGTCATATAGTTAGAAAGTGGCACAGCCAGGATTCAAACTCAGGTCTGTCTGAATGCAAATGCCATGCACATAACCATTATGGAGGGAAAGAATGGTGAGTGATGCTGGGACTGTGAACTAATGTGGGTAAGAATCCAAGAAAGAAGCCCCAAGGAGGGGATGGTATCTAACCCTATCTCAGGTGGCACAGGGGGCATCATGGGAAAGATGGAGCTGGCTGGGTCTCTAACTATGTAGAGAGAGGGTGGGGGGGCAGATGGCTGGGAAGAGGGCAGGGTGTTAGAAGGTAGGTGTGGGAGGAAGGAGCAGAAGAGGAAGGAGAGGAAAGTGACAGGAACAAAGAAAGACAAGACCAACATGAAGGCTCCCAGGCCAGCTCTGAGGGACTTAGGTTTCTTGTCACCTGATGGGCCCAGGGCCCAGGCTGCCAGGGAAGCCCTGTTGACTGGGCCTGATGGGCATGCAGTTAGTGGGAGCCCCAGCGGGTTAGCCCTTCCCCTAGCAAGCCAGTGAGAGCAAGCGGAGAGAGCAGACATATTTACCATTAGAAACGGCCTGAGTGGGGATGTGCTGCTCTAGCCGCCTTTCCCCTGTTTGACATTGTAAAAAAACCGTTTAGATGCTGGGCAGGAGCCACTGTAGCCCACTAGGCATTAGAACCCTCCCCAACCCCTCCTCCACCCTGTACGCCCAAACCACTAGCCCCAAATGATGAACCCTGGGACCCTTACAACAGCTTCACTCCTCAGCCTTATCCTACCTGGTATGCTCAAAGAAGCCAGGCTCCCACCAAGTAATTGAAAAACTGAAAAATAGTCTCAGAGAGGGACAACCACGGGCCCAATACCACACAGCATGCCAAAGGCAAAACTGGGATGCAACCTCAAGTCTTACAAACTGCTAAATCCCAAATTCCAAAGGGTGCTCTCCCTTTCTGCTAAAATGTACTTCCCTCTCATTCTCCCCACTAAATCTGAATGTCCTGATGGCCCCAAACAATGACTTTTCCTCCTACCAGGGCTGGCAAGAAAAATGAGATATAGGGCAAGGTAAAATAAGTTCTATTAGAGAAGAGGAAGAGGAACCAGGAAAGAACATAGCTATAAACCCTAGAACAGCCTCATTTGCTCTCTTCTGCCTCACTTGGCCTTGGCCCAGATGGTGGGAGGGGTCTTGGATTAGAGGGGAGCTCAAGCTCACTAGGGCTTGAAGGAAGCAGCCATGTCCAGAAAGGGATCAGACCCTCACATCCATGGCCCTGAGCTTTGTCCTGATTCATGCATCTTTTCTTTGGTGACTGCATGCAATTTCTTTTGGAAGACTCTGGGGATGTGTGAATGTGTCCAGGGGGTGGTGGGACGTTTGGAAAACAAAAGAATTAGACCCATGAGGAAAAAATGAAAGGAACTAAAACACACCAGCCAGGAGAAGGCAACATGAAGACCTAAAAACGTGCTAGGGTCTTTGAAGAGTGAATTCAGAGGGAAACATGTGCAGGATAGATTTTAATTACAGATGCACTTTAGAACTGTGTGTGCAAGTCTCTGGAGCAGGTACCTGAGGGAGCCCTGTAAAAGCATCATCTACTCCCTTGGCTTGTATCTGCAGTGAAGGGGGCAGGCCTCTGGAGTGGGGTGGGGAGAGTCTGGTTCTTCAGCTAAATGTCATGTCTCTGATATACATGACTTCACACAGAGTGGCTGGGTTTAGCCCTCCCCATCCCCAGCATGCTGCAGCCCACCAGATGGATGGCCATCCACAAACACCATTGGCTACAGAGCAAGCTCACCCCTACCTGGCTCAAGACATAGCCTCTCCCCCAGCCAAACCTCTTCCCTTTCATTTCCCACTTCTCCAGGGGACACCTTGTCCCATCATCCTTCTCAGCACTAAAGACCTAAAAACTTAGGGAATTAGGAATTAGCATTAATGAATTAAGGAATTAAACTCATCTAGGGTACCTATAGATATATGAGGTAAGGCCTAGGAAGTCAGGAAGAGGGATCCAGCTATTAAGAGGGCCCCAAACCAGGGAGAGATGGTAGGCTGGAGCTGGTAAGGAAGAGAGGGGGCTAGAGGTGGAGCTGGGAGGGGCACGCTGGGATCTGGCAGAGAGAGAAGGACGTGGGGGCTGGGGTGAGGGAAATACAAAGGGGATTTGCAGAAGAGTGAGGATCAAGAGGAAAAAGATACTTGGAGCCATTTGGCAGTTCAAGGATGATTGTTCCAGGAAAGAGTACTCTGTCCCACCCTCAGTTCCAGAGTGGGGACAGTGGGCTGTGACAGCTCCCCTACTGTCACACTAGTCAACCAGGACCTCTGGTCAGGCCTAATCAGCTGCATTGCCCCAGCTCTCTCCCCTCTTCTCAACCACAGCCATGGTCAACAAGCACCCCTGCTAACTATTCCATTTGGCCACACTTTGTCCTGGGATAAAGAGGATGGTGAGGCTCCTGGGGCAGGGCAGCGGAACCAGTGGGTTGGGGAGAGGAAGAGGGTCAGGTGAGCCCTTCTATCACTCTTAGGGTTGTCCTTCACTAGACCTGGCATCATCTGGGTCTTCAACTCCTTCACCAGTCCCTCTGTCCCAGCATCTGGGCCCCATGTGCTCCCCCACTACCCAACCCCGGCCCCATCACAGGCGGACTGAGTTCTCCCCTGGCCTCACCCACCGATGCATGTCTTCCCGTCAGTGTGGAGCACAAACTTGACATGGCAGCCGCACCGGGGACCCTGCTCTGTGTCATCGCATGTGTGCTGGCAGCCACCGTTACCATAGTTGCATGTCACTGTGCACAGAGAGGGCAGGGGCCTGTCAGCTTTCTTCTGAGTACCACAGTTCTCCACAACATGGATGCTGGCTCTCTATTCCAGTTGTTTCCCCCATCTTCTCTTTTCCTCCCAGCCCTGTCCTTTTGCTGCTGAGGCCTCACCCCCCTCCCCTTTGTTTTCCATTCCCCCCACTGCCATCCCAATTATCTCACATTTACAGTCCCGTTGGTTCTTGGTGAGCTCGAAGCCAGGGCGGCATTCACAGGCAATACCCCCCTTGGGTGTCTCCCGGCAAATGTGGGCACAGCCGTGGTTCTTGTTCATGCAATTCATTCCTTCTAAAAGGGAAAAGGAAGGGGGTGAAGGCTTTGTACCCCTGGATGCCTAGAAGGGGAGGAACTATAAGGGGAAATTGGGGGCCTAGGAAATTGAGAGAATTCCCCCAAGGTTGTAACACAGAGAGGGCACTAACTCTCCCTGTCACAGGCCTCCTGTCTTGCCCACAGAGCTGGGTGCTAATGAGCAGAGCTGAGAACCATTCCAAATGATAGGTACTGATATCCATGCCAAGGAAAATCTGCATGGTCACACTTTCCTTCAAACAACCAAAAAATAGTGTCTAATAGGTAATCTGGCACTGTGCTAGGGACTGGGTGGATTTAGGAAGGACCCTTCCTTCCTAAAGACATGACATGAAAGATAAGACATGATCTATTCCTTCAAAGAGCTTAGAGTCAAACTGGGAAGAAGATAAATAACATTCAGATCTATAATGTGAGTAGGGAGTAATTGGTATAGTTAATTACTATGCAATTTTATCCAACATTTATTAAGCTCCCACTACATGCAGGGCAGTATGTTAGGTGCCGAGGATACAAAGATGAATTAGACATAGTCCCTGTCCTCAGGGATGTCACAGTCTAGGGGGTTGGGGGGTGAGTCACAGAAACAGACAGCATATACCCCACTATTCCTGCCTGACCCTCCCAATCCAATCCAAGGAAGAAGGCATTGATGAGGGCCTCTCAGATAAGCAGCAACTTAGAGAAACTCAGCCACCTACAATTAGGAACAACATCCACCTCGGGTCTGGACACAGAGGACACCCCATAGTAGCCTCAATCCCATACTGACCCCAACCCCAAATTAATTCCCCCAGATTTTGCTCTAATACAGTGTCTGTCCATGGGCTTCTAGGGTGTGACTGAGGTAAGGGACAAGAGAAGATGGAGCTAGCAGAGTTGAGAACAGAGGGTGAGACTTAGGGGGTATTGAGGGAAGGCTGGGAAGAAAAACCTGTGGAGGGCGGGAGCAGGGCCCTCCCAGGTCATGGGCTGACCTTCTGGCCTCTGGATGCAGGTGTGCTGGTTGTCGCTGAGGAAGAAGCCTTCCCGGCAGTGGCACTCGTAGCTGCCCATCATGTTGACACAGCTTTGCTGACAGCCGCCATTGCCCTCAGCACACTCATCCACATCTGTGCGGGATAGGTGGTCGGTGGGGCCAAGGGGTGTAGGCCAGGGTCCAGGGCATACCCCGGGACTTTAGCATCAAAGGCCAAGGGCAGTTTTAAGAGCCCAACACACCCACCCCCACCTCCCAAGCCCAGCCTAGGCCAGGCGGTTCTATCACCCTCGGCAGCTACTATTCCACTGCATGTGAAGAGGCCACCCTGAGGGCAGAGCTGGGGAACTAAGCAAATGGAGGAGAGGGGGACATCTGAACCTGGCTCACCTAGGTGAAGACTTGCCTCCCTTTCCCTCACCTGTGGAAATTGGGTCTGAGGGCAGAGGAAATCAGCAAAAGGGCCAGAGCAAGAGGAACAGTTATGAAGATAAGGATGGAGGTTGGTGAGATTGGTCAGGGAGAGGTTAGTGGGGGTTGCAGCTCATTGTGATTAGTAGCCAGGGAATCCAGGAACCTGGGAAATGGCTCCATGTGCAGGGAGAGCCATGGCCATGGTGCTGAGGTGGGAGGGGCAGGGTGGGTAAGGGCAGCTGAGCCTCAACTCCTTGTGGGGCAGGGACCATTTCTGTGGACAGGCCATGGACCCGTCCTTCCTCCCCTTCCCCCCATGCCTGGGCTTGCTGCCATATTCCCTAGCCTTTCTCCTATTTTGGTTTAACAAAACACAGTCTGGCAGTTTGGCGGGGAGGGATATGGGGAGAGCTGCCAGGCCACACCCTAGATGGGGGAGGGGGAACAATAGGCTCTCACCCCAAAATCACCAGCCCCAGGTCCCAGAGCCAAGCTTATCCTGGGGCTCGCACTTCAACGCTTTTACTCCATCTCTATGCTAGCTACTGCCCTCCCAAGTCCACAGTCCTTCTCAACTTGCCTTGGCCCAGGAGGCATCAGGGAGATTGGTTGCCAAAGGGAGCGGCTAGAATCTGGGCTCCTGAGGGTCTCATCTGCCCCTCCCTTCCCAACCTCTCTGCTGAGGCCCTGAAACCTTCCCTTCCCCTTCTGGTCAAGGGCAGAGGAGCCCAGATCCAGTTGGCTCTTGTTTGAGAGATGTACCTGTTGGAAGAGCTAAGGAGATGTACTTTCCTCTGCTTCGTTCCTATCTCTGCCCCATCTCTAGCTACACTCTTGACTTCTCCCCATCCCTATTTTCCTTCTTTTGCCCCATCCTACATTCCATCCTTCTATTTGCTCCCTTCTATTCTAACCTTGTGGCTTTGCTACTCTAGCCAAGCTCTTTCCTCCAATTCTCAGTGGGGAAACTGAGGCCCAGGGCATGAACGACTTTCTCAAGTTTCCTCTATGAGCCAAAGGTAGGGTTGAGACTTTGAACCCTAACCCTAGGTAGACTTTTGCTCCCCTGACCCTCTCTTGTCCCTCTGCTTGGTTCTCCCCAAAACACTTATAGGGAAACTAGACTTGGTGAGAATCAGGGGCCAACGGCAGCCAAAGAACTCAGAAGCTCATATTCTGTCCTGTAGGCAACTCACTGTCCTGGTCCAGGTGTCACAGATTCTCTTCCCAAGGAGTCCTGAAAGAGTCCCTCAAGGGTGACTGGGCAGATGATAAAAGAGGCCCTTCTCTAGTAGCTAAAGTGGTAGTAGAGGTGGCCAGGGCTGGGGGTAAGGGCCTAGCAGGAGTCAGGGTTTGGAGGCCTGGGCTGGGAGTAGAAACCTGTAGACTGGGTCCAAGGACAGGGTGTGAGTGGGATCGGAGGCAGCTCTGCAGTAAGGAGGCTTTCCTTGGTCAGTGGGACCTCAGAGAATTCATCTGTTTGGTCAGGTGCGGGGTGGGGACAAGCCTAGCCTGTTTTTCTGGGCATCACTCCTCTTGCTTCTCTTCCTTTCCTGGTCCTCTGTGCTTCCGGTGCCCTATTTCTGTTTTGGCACCAGAGAGAAGTTTAGGAGAGGACCCCTGGGTTCAAATCTCAAATCCTTTTCTGCTATGGGCTTCAGACTTTTCTATTTGAGGAAGAGTCTGACTTGGTCCTGGTAATTTTCCAAAGTGACAGAGACCAAAGTTGAGTTCAGTTCCCTGGAGATTCTCCTATCTCTGATCCAGCTCCTGGGACAGAGGAGATCAGGTCAGGTTGAGGTCTCAGAAGTGAGGAGAGGGTGAGACTGGAGACTGCAGGAAGAGCTGGGAGAAAACTGGCCTGTAAGGGTCAGAGGCTCCCCGGGGCACAGGGAAGCAACAGCATCATCAACAACATTCCTCCCACTTACTGAGCACCTACTATGTGCTGATTGTACAGGGCTCTTTACACATGTTCTCTCATGGTGATCTACCTAGCAACCTCTGAGTGAGTTATTACCATCCTCATTTTAGACATGAGGAAGCTGAGATTCCCAGAGAGTAGTTGATTTGCCCAAAGCCCCACAGTTAGTAAGCGGCAGAACCAGGATCTGTCTGGAGCCAAATCATCTTCTCACCATGACCATGCTTCACCCACTGGCTAAACCCACTATTCTCATCTCCTGGCCCTTGCCCTGGGAGCATTTTACAGCAGCTTCTCCTGTGATATTTTTCACTCAGCAGAAGGATTATTTCATCCTTAGTGGCCAGTCTCCAAGGGGAGGGTGACCTTGTTCTCTTGTAGTAATGCAGTTCTTTTTGATCACTTTCCTCTCCTTGCCTGGGAAATAGGAATGCTGAAAAGACCTTTTCCCCCCACCAAATCCCCTCTCCCTTGCTCACCCAGACAGTTGTGTCCATCATGTGCCAGGTGGAATCCATCATAGCAGGTGCATCGGTAATTGCCAGGGATGTTGACACAGTCATGCACACAACCTGCATTATCCTCTCGCTCACATTCATCCACATCTGTGGACACAGAGAACTGTGACCGCTGAGCCCACCTGTGAACCCAGTGAACCCACTGTCCACCCCTGGGCTCAGCCCTGTGGTTGCTTTTTCAAAAAATATAAGCTTTTGTATGTGTGTGTTTACATAGTTACATCCAAGGGTTACAAACCATTTTGTGTTTTGCTATTTTCATCTAAACCTAAATCATAAATATTTTCACATATCTCCATCTGGTCTTTCTAATCACCGCTGTACATGGTTGCAGAATATCATAACTTATTTCTCTATTCTCATAACTCTTTTTCTCTACTGTTAGGCACTTAGATTTCTTTCATTTATTTTACTATCATAAATAATGCATCAAAGAACTTCACCCACATATTATTTTGTTTCTTTGAATTACCTTTGAATAATTCCCCAAGAGTAAAATTCCTGGGTCAAAGGGTATAAATACCTTTTAAGATTCCTGCTAGGTATTACAAAATTACTTTTCAATTTATGATGTGACCAGGAACTAATGAGTGCACCTTGTCCACTGAAGTCTTACCAACACTGAAGTTCATAAATGTAAAATAATATCTCAAGGCTACTTTAATTTGCATTACCTTAATTATTAATGCAAGATGTATTTGTTTATGGTATGAATTTCCCCTGGGGCTCATTGTCTGTTTCCATCCTTTGTGGGAGATGGTGTGAGGGTCTAAAGATGGAGGTACCAATGCCAGGAAACCTCAGGCCTTAGTTCCATGATTCCGATGCTCCCACCTAGCCAGTTCTGGACTGTGAACTATCCCCACCAGGGCCTCAGCTAGCCTGCATGGAGCCTTTGTGCAAATTAGAAAATGGCACCCTCTCTAGGAAGATGCAGTTACCCACCCTTGGCCAGTGGGCATTTCCAGTCTTGGTGTGATGGCCAGTCTGAGGGCAGTGGCAGTGGGGGGTTTCCCCTTCTCCAGGCCCCCTCCCAGCCTCACCTTTGCAGTGTTTGCCATCCCCTGTGTAGCCAGACTTGCAGATGCACTTGTATGACCGTGGGGTGTTTTGGCAGATAGCATCGATGTGGCAGTTGTCAGTCCCCTCCACACACTCGTCCACATCTGGCAGGGGCAGAGGGGGCCACATGAGAATCTCAGTCGGTGCCTTTTAAGGGGTACCTTGAAAGTGGGTTCCCAAGGGTGAAATCCCCTCTTCTCTAAAACAGAGGTGGCAACCCCTCCAGAAACAGGTACTCTCCCATGTCCCTCTGATTTCAGAGTGGACAGACTCTGTAATTTCAGAAATTCATGTCATCTTAGGTTGTTGAAAAAAGAAAAAAAAAAAGAATAAAAAAGAAATTCAGAAAGAACCCCCACTTCCCTCAAAAATACTTAATCTATAATGACAGCTATAATGACTCCATCATTTGAAACACTCCTCTTTGATTTAAAAACAAACAAAAAACCCTTGTACTGAGTAGCACACTTGATTTGAAATAATCAACCTAGTGTGAATTAGTTTACATTTCTTAGGAGTAGGCGCAGAGGGAGGGGGAAGGGAAAAGGCATGGGGACAATGGCCATTGGTAGTTACAGGAGGAAGAAAGGGGGACCTGGCATCTGAGGGATCCTCATCTGCCTCATGATTCTGCTTGAGATGAGGCCTGCTGAAGCTTTAGAGGAAAGAAGTTCCATCCCAGGTGACTTTCTTTGGCCTCTGTGCTGCCAACAGTGGAGGGATCAGGAGCTGGCAGGGGTTGGCACCAGCTACGCGAAGCCTGGTGAGCACAGCCCATGGGGCTCTGACCCCAAGTGCTCCTCTCCCTCCTCCTTCCTCTAACACAGGTGCTGCACACATAACTACACGAAGGGAAGAGGCCACTCAAGATCTAGCACAAATGAGGATGGTTAAAAAAGGACATAGAAAAGAGTCTTTGGGCAAAAGATTCTGACTTCTGGGGCAATATTATGGTGCCCATAAAGCTGAACTGAAATAGGGGAAAATGTTTCATTCCACTGAAAATGCCTTATTGAGTGTGTTTGTGAAAGGCACTACGCTGAGGGCTGTGGAGGCTTAAAGCTGATGCAGCTCAGCCAAAAGGAGAGACAAGTAACATGAAGTGGGTTGCGGTGCATGCCACAAAGGCATTAGAGATGAGGAGAGGGGATCCTCAAGCCTGCACATCAGTGTCAACCCCCCGGAGGAGATGCTCGAGCCTCACCCCCGGAGATTCTGGTCAACTACCTCGGGCTGGGGCCTGGCCACCAGTATTTGTCTAACCTCTCCTGGTTATTCTAATGTGCAGCCAGGGTTGAGAACCTGTGTTATAGGGAACATCAGAAGAGGAAGAGATAATTTCCAGCTGTGAACTGGGAAACCCAAGACAGTATGTAAGTAGCAACCTGCAAGTAAAAGAAATGAGATTTGAAACCAAGACAATCTGACTTCCAACTGTAATCTATGGACTGTAGAATTACCTGGGTTTTGTTAAAATGTAGATTCTCAGGCCTTATAACCTTATTGAATCCAAGCCCTTAAGGTGCTTGATATATTTTTACTGAATGAATGGATGAGTGGACCAGTAATCTCTCCAATTTATAGATACCCATGAGTCCTAGCTTGAAATAGTTATCTGTCCTCTGCTTTTATACTTTAAGAAGAACTTAGGGGGCAGGTCTGAAGCTTTCTGGGGCTAAAACAGAACTGAAATCTGGAAGAGTGTCCCCAAATACCCTGCCTCAAATCTTATGGGCTTCCATTCAGCCCTGCACTCTATGCTTCAACTCTCTTCCACTCCTCTGCAGCCAGTCACCATGCCCAGTGATTCCATGTGCTGGGAGCCTCTGTCCACACTTATTCTCCACCTCACTCAGGCTCTACAGTCATGGTGTCCCCCAGCTAGCCCACCCTGGGAAGTCATCCCAAAGTCAAAGAACAAAGAGAGGGCATATAAGACTAGTTCATAGGTGTTGGGCAAGAGGGACCTCGCAGATGGCAAGAGGCTGCTTGGAGAATCAGTTTGTCCAATTGATGAAGAGAAAATGGTACAAAGAAATGTGCTATAATAGAAAGATCATAAGCACTGGAACCAGTCAGTCCCAGATCCAAATCCAGCTCTACCACTCTCTAGGGAGTAATGTCTTATTCTCTGTCTCCTCCCCTTTAAAATGGGGCTGATAATACCTCTTCATGAGAGGCTGTGAGCAGTTAATGAGATAATTTGTGTAAAGTGCCTAATAAAGTATCTAGTAAAGAGTAGGTTCCCAGTACAGGAAGCTTGAGATGGTAAGTATTAAATCACTGGTCAGGCAACAGATACTGTAGGATGGTGCTGTCCAATATGGTAGCCACTAGCCACATGTGGCTATTTAAATTTAAATTAATTTAAAATTCGCTTCCTCAGTTGCACTAGCCACAGGCCAAATGCTCAATAGCCACATATGGCTAGCGGCTACCATAGTGGAAAGCACAGATATGGAACATTTCCGACATCACTGAAAGTTCTATTGGACAGCACTGCTCTAGGAGTTCTAAATAAGGAATACTCACTCCCTGGGCCTGGCAACATGGAGACTCATCTGGAAAACCCTCCTCTGGGGCCATCTCAGAGGTATGTGCCTGTCTCTGAATCAGCCGGTGCTTCACTAGGCCCTCCTGCATCAGGCCATTTGGGCTCCCAGTTCTTCCCTTTGCCTCCCATTCAATGTTCACTAGTACCAGAGTGGGCCCTGATGCTGATCACAGCAAACCTAGGCCTCCTGGCAGAGCCTTTAGACTCCTTCTGCAGCTGGGCTTTCCCCACTGTCTTACTCCTGCCCTCATCTCCCTGCTCACGATGCTTATCCCTCTCCAGCAAAGTCCCTGCTCTGGAAGACTTTATCTTCCCCTATTCCCTCTACCATACCTAACCATTCTACCCCTTTCCACACATTTGCTCACGCCTCATTCTTCACATTGCAGATGTATCCCACTCTTTTCTCTTCCAGCCACACTGTGCTCAGCTTTCCAAATCCAGCTTAAAACTGTCTTCCCAAAAGCTTTTCCTGGTCAGCATTGTTCCTGGTCTGAGGGGACTCAGTTTGCCTCAGTTCATTTATAGCTATTGCTAAGTTGCTCTGCTATTACTTCAAAACCATATTGTGTAGTATGTTAAGCTTTCCTTACTTGGCTGGGCACTTGCTGAGGAAGGGACCCTTCAACATTTGGTTGAAATCTTTCAAAGCAGAATAGACCTAAGGCAGAGCTATGAAAGAGGGCCCCCAAATTATATCCAGCATCTCCTCCTTTTGCCAGTTCATTCTTCCAGAGCTCCCTCTCACCACACCTGCCCACCCAGAATCTGTCCCTGCAGGAAACCCTCGCACATTCATGGTCACAGTCTCATCTTAGCTTGTTCTCTCTAGGGTGCAGCTGTTCACTAGCTGGCAAACCAGTTGATGCTGTTGGGGGCAGATTAGTTTAGATTAGTGGTTCTCAACCCTGGCTGCACACTGGAATTCCCTGCGGACCTTTTAAAAAATGTGTATGTCCAGGTGACACTTAGACCAGCTGAATCAGGATCTCCAGGGTGAGGCTGGGGCTGCTGTCTGTCTCCCTTTCCCAACTCAGGTAATGCAAATAACGTATGTGCTCAAGCTGGGAAGATACATGACAGAGTAGTTACAACATAGGTTCTGGAGTGACACTGTGTCAGTTCAAATGCCAGTTCTACCTGTGTCTGTGTGGTCCTGGCCAGCCTCTGAACTTACCTGTTCCCTCCTCCATAAATGGGAATAATACTAACTATAGCACCTCCCCATGGGGCTGCCATGATCATCAAATGAGTTAATACTCACCAAGTACTTAGCACCCCAATGCAGGCATACAGTAAGTGCTCAACAAAGGCTTGCTATTATTATTCCTTCTCTCCAACTTTCTCCCTATATCCTTTTGGAACTCTCTTCCCTCTCTGTCTTATCAAAGCCCCATATCAGGCTTGGTGTGGGGAAATGCAGCACCAGGGGAGCATGTGATGGCATGGAGGATTTTGGGGAGACACATCTCTGATGGTGCCTGCTCCACTGCCTATTCCACTTGTGCTGGGAACTGCCCAAGGCAGGGGGTGGGGAGGGTGAAAAGTGGGAGAGGCCAATTGGTAACCCAGAATCTCCACAATCTTTTGTGAAGGCTGTGGAGACCCTACCTCCACCCCAGGCACTGGGTTGGAACAAAAGTCAAACTAGGGGAGAGTGATAGCTGCAGAGATAGCACAGCCACCGAGACTGGCCTGCCTCACCCTTTCCTGGCACAAAGGCACAGGTCTGTAACTGCAGCAGCTTTTCCCAGCACCATCTGACATTTCTTCTGAATTTGCTTCAGTGCCTAACATAGTGCTCCATAAACTTTGCTAAATGTAGGCAGGAAGGGTGGGATGGGTGGGGGATGTGAGAGTCAGAGGGCAGACCACAAAGGGCAGATTATTATAACATAGGCAGTCCTAAGGTTCCCTTCTGAGGATGGGCAAGTGTACCCCAAAAGGGAAGCAGCAGGACCCCCAAGGAAACACTTCATCTACTTCACAAATTTGCCCAGGCCCAGCACAGGAATAACAAATGGAAATGAGCAGAGACGCAGGCCACGGACAGACAGACATCTTTAGGTAGAGTCAACCTCATTTTTCTATTACTACAGTAGTTACCTTACCACCACAGGGGTGGGAGTAGTTGTGGGCAAATTTGGGGGGCCCAATGAGAAATTCAGAAGCAGCCTGCTTGGCGCCCTAATGCGCCTGCCCACAAGGCTGTGACATCCTTCTTGGCCCAGCCAGGCTAGCCTGGGATGTATAGTGTGTGTACCTCACTCCTCTATTTTCCTCTCCTTAAATATGTTCAAATCTTACCCATCATTGAGGACCCAGTTCAGGTGCCACAACAGAGAAGCTATCTGTGACTGCTCTAGCCTTCTCTGATCTACTCTTTCTCTTAACTGCTAAGGCTTTTACTGTCAGGGTCTCTGGTCACCTGACTAATCACAGGCTTGTGATGCCTCTTATATACTACCATGTACCTTTATTTAACTTTTAGTTCATGAGTAGTATCTTCCTACCAAAGCTGTAAGCTCCTTGAGGCCATGGCTTCTGAATCTTTGAAACCCATGTGGCAATAGAGTTGGGCATATTCATTCACTTGCTCAACAAACAGATTTTGAGCACTGTGCTAGGTGCTGGGGACTCAGCAGTGAACGAAAAAGACAGATTAATTATACATTGAAGACAGTTAGTAAATATTTGTTAAACAGATGGGTAAGTGGATGGAGAGATGGATGGGTTGGTGATGAGTGGATGAGGTCCATATCTACAGTATCCCCTCTGCTCCGTGTTACCTCAGAGAAGCAGCTAGATTCTTTACTCTCTTGTGACCCCACAACTGTTTTTGGTGGAGGGAAGTCCCAGGAAGGTTAGTCTTAAGAGGAGAGAGACAGGAAACTCAAACAAGCGTAGTATCCACTTAAAGGCATCCATTTGATGAGTGCTGGCACCAGAAGACTGGGATCAAGGAGTCATAGGATCTCAGGGTCTTCAGGTGTCATCTGGGCTCCTACAGGCATCTCTTCAGAGCATCCCCTTCAGACAGATGTTCTCCAGCCTCAGTGCTAACACACACCTGATGATGGGCACCTGAGACCAGCATTCCACTGCCGCTCCTGGTTGGTTCCCTCATTTTTACCTCTGTGTTGCCACCCACGTCTAAGTAACATTCAAAATAGAACCAGCTCAGGCTTTGGCCATGATATCCTAACCTGCAACATGTGTACGTGTTTCCACATATGTGCATATCTGCTGTAACTCTAGATCAAAATGGCAACTAGGGAAACCGGCAGAGCCTGGCTTCCCAGTTCTGCTGTCCCAGGCTGTCTTCCCAATTTGGGTCAGGCTGAGGCTCTGTGACCTCAGCCGGAGCCTGGGCCCATCCTCAACCCAGACAATGCTTCAACAGAGGTGATGGGGTCCTAGAGAGAGTCCAGGAAACCACACAAATGACCACCCCTTGACCCTAAGGAGGAGACAGTCCTTTTTTTAAAAAAAAAGTACCCTTTCCTCTCACACAGGCTTAGCCTGCTCAACTGAACGGCGGGGAAAAGCTGCTGGTGCTTGGTGATTTAGAGGGTAAGGGGCTGAACCTGAGAGCCTTATCACCTATCAGGTGCCTTGATGAGTTTCCCTTTGATGTCCCGCCTTACCCCTAATCTAACTCCTTGCTCATCTGAATGTACCCCTAAAAGGACAAGAACTTTCCCCTTTTCAGTGTGGACAAAACCAACAAAGCTGAGCCAAAGGGTTTTAGAGGATGGGTAGGGTAAGGGTAGTGAGGTAGGGGGAGAGCAGAACCCGGAGAGTGAGGACAGGGAGGTGGGCAGTGGGCAGAGGTAGGTTCTGGTTTCATGATTATTAATCTTATCTCTCCAAGTTCATTGAAAAAATAACAAACAACAATGATGTCAGATTTATATAATTCCACTAAGTGTACAAAGTTTTTTCATACAGGTTGTTTCATTTGGTCTTCAAATGGTCCTGTCTCATTAAACAGATGATGAAACTGAAGCCGAGAGAGGGTCTGTCAGGAAAGAGCAGATAGCTAGTGTAGAGCCAGGACCCAGGTCTTCTGACTCCCAGTCCAGTGCTCTCTCTTGATACCCACTGTCTTCTCTCAGCACTAGCCGGAGGGATCCAAGCCTTCGTTACTGTTGTGCCTCCCCCAACCCCAGCTCAGCACTCAGGTCAGCATGAAGCAAGCATGCAATACATAACCATGGAGGGGAATGCAACAGAAATGTGGATGATCCTGTCAGGAAATCAGAAGTAGGCACGCAGATGCTCTGAGGCCTTGGGCTTGGGGCAGCAGAAGAGAGCAGGACTGAGTAGTGGGCAGGGAGGTGCACACACAGCTGCAATGAGGACGGGGTAGGCGGTGCGGTAGTGGGCAGGTGTCGCCTGCCCTTGGATTCACTATGCTGGGGCCAGGCAGCTGGTTAGAAACAAAAACAAACACTAGGGATACAGGTTCCTGCTGTTAACAGCTTCAAACCGCCAGAGGAAAACTCCAAATAAATATAATTAGAAACTTGTAAAAATGTCCTCTCTGTAAATCTGCTCCCCAGGGTCTACCCTCTAAGCGCCCCCATTCTCCCAGCCCTCCCCCCCACCCCGATATCCACATATCCTGATACTCCACTCTCACCCAGGGATTCCTTAGATCTGTTTTCTTATCCTGGATCTTCCCTCCAGCCCAGCAGCTCCTGCCCAGGTCTTTCCTCAGCTTGTCACTGTCAGGGCTCTGAAATCCAAACCCCACAGCCCTCTAGGGCTATGATTACAGTCACAGGAAAAACCATAGGTAAGAGTGAGGGCCACAACACCCTATTTAGGGGGTCATCATCCCACTTATGTGGCTAAATCACAGCATCCAATCTCAATTACAAAGCAGTGCCTTGATCTGAAGAGGGAAGCTGTCTAGGCTGGGGCAGAATACCGAGAGCTAGTCTTGAAGCTGGAAACGTTATGGAGTGGGACCAAGGACTGGGGCCCTGGGGCCCAGCCCCCGGGAATATTCAGTTTCCACAACATGGACATTTCACTCCACTTTCCAACTTTGTTGGATACACACACACAGAAACATACATATATCCTTCATGGACTGTTTCCAGGGGTAAATACCCACTTAAGGACACAGTGAGAGCTACCAGGTACTTGGGGCTCCAGTGATCTGGACTTGGGCAGGCAGAAGAGGAGGGCAGGGAGGAGAGGCTCAAGAATTAGGTGAGTAACTGGGAAGGCCCAGCTGCAGGACTGAGGCTTGCCACAGCATCTTCTGCCCTTAGCAGGAAGGACTTTGATAAGATGTGCAGAATCTCAGAGCTGCAAGGGACCCTACGGATATTTTACAAGTGAGGAGGAGAATTTCAATGATTTCCTCAGAGGCCTGAATCCTTAGGCTCTGCATTTGTCTAAACCCATGGTGTCATAGCCCCCATCCCCCAGTGCCACTTGAGGCTAGCAGTGTGTGGGCATGGGAAGGGGGCCAGTCTGGTGATAGAGGGGCCAGTGGGTGAGGGGGAGTCTCTATCCCCTCTTAGGCCAGGTGACTAGCTCCTCTACCCCCCAAACATCCCTGGGTTGCTGTTGTTTCACTTCTCCCCACAGGGCCCAGCAGTCCTTCTATTTCCAGACTCCTGTCTTCTAACTGAGCCTGAAGAAGCTGTCCCCAGGTCTGGGCCTCTTGCGGGCACTGCCAACCTCAGAGCAGCTCCACAGTTTCCAGCCCTGACAGGGACTCTTTCTTATAAGTGGTCATGTGCTAAGGGTATGGGACGTCAAAGGAGGCCCACACCCTGACATGCAGGGACCAGAGCCGGGGGCAGGGACTAGGTGGGTTCAGGCAGCAAGCTCTTCCACCTCCATCTTCTCAAGAGGGTCTGAAGCCATCCATTCCCTTCCCCCACCCTCAGTTCAAGGCACTGGACCAAGCCATTCGATTTCTTTACTTCTCCAACTAAAACAAAACACACATTGCCCCACTTCCTTTTTCCTCTCACCGGAGCACTGCACACACACACACACACACACACACACACACATACCGTGAGTCATGCACACGCATGCTCATACACTCCAGTGGATGCACACCTCACATTCCCAAACTCACACCCAGGACCGGCTCTTTTTACAACAGGTCCCAGCCACTCCATCTCAAACCGGTTCTCATGCTCTCAGATTCCTGAATGTTTCAGAAAACAATCTCATTTGAGGGTTGCTGATGACTTTCTTCTTTCACTGCCTGCAGTAACTCTGGCCTCAGAGTCTTCTAGTCCTCTCTCTCTCATTCCACTCTGCAGACTCAAGGAGATGGGAACTAAGGGGTAGAAAACAAGGAGAAGTTTCTGTGCTCCCCTGCCCCAGACTCCCCCCACCAACATGTCATGGAGTCACAGAGAGAAGAGAGGTCAAAGGGATTCCTGAGGAATTTCTAAGCAGTCCACCCCCTTCTCCACCCTTCTGGAAAAATGGGGGACGGGCTTAGAGGGAAGTGACTAAAGATCAGGCTCCAAGAGTGGGGACTCTGCCTTGCTCCAGTGTGGCCTGGATGGGGCACAGGCAGTAGCCGGCTGCCCACGGGGACACCCTCACCCGCTGACACGGTTATGGTTTTCATTTCATATTTTGGAGGGAGGGGCTAGGAGGAACAGTCCCCTCACTGTAAGAGTTGGCCACAGGAGCCGAGGAAAGCGGGAGGAGAGGAAACAGCCACATTAAAGAGGAAGAGAGGGGTGGGGGAAAGAGAGAGAGAGACACATACACCCAGACAGAGACCCAGAGAGACATACCGAGACAGAGAGACACTGTTTGCCGCCACATGCCACATGAACGCTTTCAGCCCCTGGGATGGTGTTACTTGGAAACTCTAAATATGCGACTTTATCAAAACTCTATCCCTAATGAGGAGAGAAAACTACCAGGTAAAATGAACAGCCAGGCTGCTGGCTCTCTGGGAGCCAGCCCTCAGGACAAGTTTCCCTGGAGGCCAGGAGACCTTTTCATTCAGCTGTAACCTGAGCCCTATGTAAGGATTAGGTCTTTTTAACCACTGCTGCCCCCCCAACCCCAACCTCCCCCCGCCCCCCCCCTCCCCCCGCAAAAAAGCAAAGCAAATTAATGCTTCTAAGTTAACAATTATCTTGGTTATCCAGTCTGTCTACTTTAAAATACACAGACAGGCACTTGAATGACACTCAAAACCATGTACCCTCATGCTCCCTCCCTCCCAGTCACACCGACTTACCCACCCACTCATCCACACACAGTCTCAAAGACACGGAAACATCAGCATTCCCACTTAGCTACTCAGTCGCAATAGACAGAGACACCAGCTGTGTCGCCTGTGGGTGATCATGGGGAACCTCTCTCACACACACACACAACATACTCACCTTTATACTTAGGGCTCATTCCTCCTCCACCCCCCATGGGAATCTCTGGTGAAAAGGGACAGAGACCTAGATTTCCCCACAGGTATAGTAACTCCTTGCAAGATACTTGCCAAAGGTATTTGTATTTTCAAGACCTGCTAATGCTTCATTTAAAAGCATGTGGCATTAAAGTGGCACTTTCTGGCACTGGGGATAATCAGGAGATATGTTTGGGGGCAAGGGAGGCCTCCTTGATGCCCACAGCACTCTGCCTATGGGTTAGGCTGTAAGGTTGCCCTGCCTGGTCAGTACTTGTCCTTCCTGCAGCCTCAGCCTGCAGATATGGGTCCAGAGGCATCCCTCTAACCCAGCGAACCTGTTGTTAGACAACCTCCAGCCAGGCTTTATAGATTTCCTGAATAGCAATGTCCATTCGATGCCAAGCTAGACTCGGGGAACAGAAGGAAGGAAGATGCCAAGCTAACTGCAGCCCAGTCAGGGCAAGTGTGGCCTGTGAATGAGATAAGCAAGGGACAAAACTACTAGTCTGTAAGTTCCCTGAAGGCACGGGCCTCCACTCTGGCAGCATGTCCCCTAGCACCCAGCACGGTGTCTAATAAAAGGGAGCCCTGGAGTACCTTGGAGGGATTCTGACTCCTGACCCTGAACCACGGGCTGATAGCACCTGCCCCTTAGAGGAGCCTCCATCTGCCCCTGAAGCCCCCTTGGATGCACTACTTTTTCTTTTGCCCCCAGCCTCCCAACCTCACTAGGCCACTACTGACACTAGCTCCAACTTGAAAGAGGCCCTTATCTTGTCCCTAGATTACTTCATGAAATCTGTTCCTTCCTTCAGACTAAACTCCCTAGCTAATTCCATGTTATGAGTAAGTCAGCAAGCACTACAAAAGCCAGCTTTGTTTATGAAAACACAAGCAAATCCACAGTGAGGAGAGGGGCTGCTCCCAGGCTGGGGGTGGTAGTGGTGGTGGGCTGTCTGGAACCAGGAGACTGAAGAAGAGGCAGTTTGGGGTTGGAAGGGTATTGGGGTGGGGTCTGGTATTTGACAGCTGAGGGTCTCTAGTGTTTCGGTTCTGTTAAAGGACAGGTTGGAGGGGGAAGAAGTTAGCTCAAGAGGCAGTGTTTTGGGAGAGGAGGGCAGCACTGATATAGCACCCTCCTTTTAACAGAACGGGAACCCATCTAATACACAGAGCAGCTTAAGAGCCAAGCGCTCAGGCTCCAGGACACAGTGACCTGATTGCCAGACACTCAGGCTTCCCCAACTCCCAAGTTCAACTTTCCTTCTGGCCCAGCCACCTTCTCACCCCAGCTGGCTTCAGGAGCCTCTGGGATAATAGGCAAGATCATAGTCTCCTGGACAAAACCTTGCCAGGAGGAATTTTCTTTTTGTCGGTATAAATCTCTTGTCAGTAAGGACATGATGGGGGGAGGGGTACAGCAAGAGGTCAAGGGGGAGGGGAGGCTATCCCAAGAGAACTGTGGCACACCAGCCTGATTTCTGCCAGCACAGACTTGGGACGGGCCAGGCGATGAGCTGGGGGTCAGGGACTGGGGCTGGAGGCCTCCTTGTCTCCAATTCCTAGAGGGATCTGTCAGAGCTCCCCAGCCTGGAATTCTACTTTGTTATTTTAATGCAATTCTGACCTGGATTTAAATGGAATTGGAAACCGGAGGCCTTAATAAATAAATATTATGATAAGAAATGAAAGCCATGCAAGAGGAAAGAGATTTTCCCCCAAAGAGGCAGAAACGCAACATTTTTGCCAGGAGCCAGTCCCAGAAATTTCCTTCTCTTCTTCAGCCCCCTACCATCCGGTGAGAGATGAGTTGGTTTTCCCATAAAAGAGCCTATTTTTCTTTAACATTTTTCCACTGATAAGACAGCAACTTCAAAATTTCTGTCTGGCTTTGCATGAGGGTTGGGGGTGAGACGGAGGAATAGAAGGCATAGCTGAAAAGTTTTCGTTCTCTCAGTCTCTCCTGCCCACAAGTGAAGTTTCTGGCAGGATTTGAGAGAAGCTAAGATTCTCCCTTAGATTTTGGAGGACAAGAAGTCTTTAGAAGATGCCCGGCGGTGGGGTGGGATGGATGAAGTCGGGCACAATTCTGAGGTGCGTGGTCACTTCTGCCCACCGCCCCCAAAACTTCTCACTCATCCCTGCCGCCCCGGCTGCTCCAGCTTTTCACTCGGGGCGCAGCGCCCCGCGGTCAGGCCCCCAGCCGGGGAGTCCGGGCGCTCAGGGCCGGTCCTGACAGCAGCACGCTTCCCTGCCCCTCGGAAATCGCGCCCGGGCCCTCGGGCCCCGCAGCCTAGGCAGCCCCGCGGCCGCGCGCCCCTCCTTCCTTACCTTGCGCGGCTTTGCTGTGCTGGGCGGCGCGGGCGTGGACCAGCAGGACGAGCAGGCAGAGCCCGGGCACGCGTCCCGAGCCCATGGCTGGAACTACGGGCGGCCGGGCAGCCGGGGCCGGTCTCGCAGCCCGGGGAGGGCGGAAGCCGGCCCGGTCCCCGCGCGCAGGAGGGGGAGGGGTGGGGGCGCCCCGCCGGGGCCGGGCCGGGGGCTACAAGCTCGGGGCGCAGACCGTGGCGCCCGAGGCTGGAGGCTCCCGATGCTGCCCGCTCCTCCCGGCCAGACGTCGGGGAAAGCGAGGCGGAGAGCGAGACGAGGCGGGGGGCGCCCGGCGCGACTGACGAAGGGGAACCCCCGCCCTCTCCAAGTCCAGCTCTGCTAGCGGCGGCGGCGGAGCTGCTCCGTATAATCCCACCCAATTCCCAGCTTTTCCCGGAGAACTGCAGCCGGAGAGCGCGCAGAGCCCGAGCGAGGGACCTGAGAAAGGGGAGGGGAAAAGCAGCGCCAGAAACACGCCCTTTCTGCCTCTCTTTCTTCCTCTCGCTCTTTCTCCGTCTCTCAGGCTCCGTCTTTTTCTTCGCCTTTCTCCTCCTCCTCCTCTTTCTCCTCCTCTCCTCGCTCCTTTTCGTTTCTTCCTCCTCCCCCTCCTCCTCCTCCACCACCTCCTTTTTCGTGCCCTTTTTTCTTTCAAATGGGGCCTCGGCGCGGCGGCCGCTCCCCCTGCGCGCCCGGGCGCGGCGGCCCCCTCCCCAGGCTGCCGGGCCGCTGCCTGCAGGAATTTACAATCCGGCGCTGGGGGAGCGGGCCCGGTCTCCATGGAGACGGCTTCCCCGGGAGCAGGGAGGTCAGGCGCAGACCGCGCACAATCAATGGATCAATGCGAGCCCCGCTCGGCTCCAGACCAAACAGCATCGGGCTCCGGCTGGTCCTCTCTCCCCGCAGAAAGAGTGGGGGAGCGAGGGTGCGCCCCGCGCTCGCACGCGAGGAAGGCCGTTCGGCGCAGGTTTGCACGCACACCTCCACCCGGAGACAAAGAGGGCGCGAGATATCGGGAAGCTGGGGCAGACGTGGACACGGGCACTTGGGCGCGTCCACCGACACAACCCGACACGCAGAACATAGGACCTTGAAACACAGAGTGGCTCCTATGCCGGGCCGAGTGACGCCCTCCCAAGTCTAACCCCCCCTCACCCCCACCACATTCTCATCCTCATCTTCAGGACTCAAGGTCTGAGTCCACTTTAACTGAGGACTAAGAAGAAAGTAGCCTTCCCCCTGCTAAAACTGCCAGCTGCAGGGGAAACCCCCTTGCAGTGAAGGGCCTTGGAGGTAAGCCCACTGAACCACCCTACCCATATAGATATGGACACGTACATACATTCTCATGTGTTAGCACAGGGGCAAAAGCTAACCCACAGAAACATGCCTATGGGTGTAAACACAAAGACAAAGGTACAACATGCTTCTCCAAACCTCCAACACTCAGCTTCAAGAGGTGGTCCTGTCTGGTCCATTCTCAACCCTTCATCCCTCCAACTGCAGGGGCAGCAGAGGAAAAAGATAAGGGATATTTTTAAAATAGGGGCAGCCTGTGCAGAAGCAGCAGTGTCCCTCAGCCATGGACGCTGCCTCCTGACCCCATTCCCCCAGTCTACATCTTCTCTCCATAGTAAGGAAAAGAGGAAAGACCTCTTGGGAGGTGATGAGGCCTTTCTTGGAGTGTGGGGCTGTGGTCAGAATGAGACCACACCAGGTCCCAGGTGCTACTCTTGCTTCACAGCCAATTTTCTACAGGAAAGAGACCACTGGGACCCAGACAAGCCTCACAGAGCCCTCAGGGTACTCAGGGGGAAGGGGCAATGACCAAAATCTCCTCAAAGAAGACTTGGTTCTCAGACCCTTGACACTGGCCACCCGCATCAGCTGGGATGAGAGGAGTGCTTGGTCAGCAGCCTCCCTGCCCCCAGGGAGAAGAGCTGAGCCCTTCCTTCCCTAGGGATAGAGTGGAAAAGCAAGAGGATGGAAACAAACTTAGGCATTTGGGTTTCTTATCCTGGCTCTATCTTAGGACAGAGATTACCTCTGGGCAAGTCATATTTCAATTGGTCTCAGTTTCCTCATCTAGAAAACAAGAGGGTGGATTCCCTCTGAGGTGGAAAGGGGGCAGTGCCTTTAGGAAGCCTGGGGGAGAAGGCCTTGGAACCTTTGCGCGGCATGAGGGATGACCGCTGGAATGGGAGCACATAGATCATGGGAATGATGTGGAGGCTGCAAAAAGTTTGGGTCAGATGATCTCCTAGGTCCCTTCTAGCCCTGTCACTCTAAGACTTCCCCCCTTTCATTCCACTGGCAAACCCCTCCCCTTGCAGCAGCTTTGCCTGCTGCTACCAATTATGTGTAGGGCTGGAGAACAAGTGCAAACTTGCCATCCTCTTTGCCCCAAACAAGAGAGTGGTTAAAAGAAAGAAAGGAAGAAAGAATTGGAGGTTGCCTGTGATCTACATGGGGGCACAGGGATAGGGTTGAGGAGCTCCCCGTGGCTGGGAGGGGAGATTGCACTCTGCCTTGGTTTTCTCTGCCTCTGGCATCCTTGACCACTAGTGTGAGTGCGTCTGGGTCCCTGGGGGGATGAGGGGAGGGGCTCCAGCCCACCCCCCTACCCCTCAGCTGAGGTGGGCAGGGAAGGTTCTATAGGAGCAGGTTATGAGTTATCTGGGACCTTCTCTCCAGTTCAGTGTGATTTCCTGGTCCCCTGAACATGGCCATTGCCCTGGCTTTCAGAAAGGGAGGCTCAGGTGGGTTGCCCCACTATGTCTCTATGTCTCTGGAAGACTATGTCTCTGGAAGACTAGGGGTCTTTTACCCTAGTTTCCTTTTATTTCATCCTACCAGTTTTCCTCTGATCGTTTCCTCTTTTTCTTTAGGACGAGGTGAGCTCCTCCTCCACATCTGGGCAGAAGAGGCAGTTGCCTGCTCTGCTCCCCTCCCTCCCATCTGGTTCCAGCCCACCCCCAGCCCTTCAGAGGATTCTATAAGAGTAGAAACAGAGCTTATATCACTGGGGCACTGTGAATTGGAGTGCTGGTCACATTGTCCTCTGCCCCATCCACTTCTGCAGAGACTTAGTTGGATAGTAATTCAGGTAGATGACAAGGAAGGAATGGGGAGCAGTAGCATATGCCATATAGTAACCAGCAGGGGCAAAACATCCAGTGTCTCCGGACCTCCCACGTTTGCCTCTCAGGCTACAGTTTGCTTCACTTTCCTTCAGGGATGCTACTGATATTCATTTCACTCTAATTTCTCCTGCTAGTGTCTGGGGAGAGGACCGGAGGGGCAGGCCCATAGCTGATAGATCTCAGTTCAGGTCCTGCTTAGGGATACCTCTGCAGGGGCCCACCACATTCAGGGACTTTCCCTCTCCTGCCAAATCTCCTTCTGTAAGCTTTGCTTTTTCTCTCTGTTCCTCAGCTTCCCAGTATGTAAAACAAGTCCAATGACCCTACTTTGCCAGGCATAGACTAGTGGAGAGCATGTACCACCTGGAACAAGACTGCCCTGAGGTCAGTGTTGGGCTCTGCCATTTCCCAGCCATCTATCTACTCTTGGTGAATTATTTTACTTCTATGAGCCTCAGCTTCCTCATCTGGAAAATGGGTATGGTCATACAACCTCAAAGGTAAGGTATACATCAATGTCTAACTGTATGGGCTCTATCTAGTTAAACCTGTGGTTCAAATCTCAGCTCTGTTACTTCCTACCTGTGTGACTTCAGGCAAGTTACTCAATCTTGGTGAACTTCGGTTTCCTCATCTGACAAAGAGGATAAAAACCTCACAGGGTTTCGAAAGCACAAACCCTACTGAGGGCAGTTAAAAAGAATATTAAAAAAAAAAAACCTCACAGGGTTAATGGTGTTAATTTAATGAGATAATGTATAGAAAACACCTAGCACATAGTAGGCATTCAGTGGGTGGAGGCTATTGTTGTTGTTATTTGCATTACTTCACAGAAGGAACAAAGACCATAGTTTTGACAGTAAAGGTATAGTAGTGCTTGGGAAGAAGCAGCTTTGCCCCAGATCAGGTTTTGATGCTGCTGGGTGTATGTGTAGCAAATGGGGGTCAATTCTCACTACCCCTAACAGGTTCCTGTCTGTCGCACATTCCTACTGAGAAGGTTCCAAAAATTCCATGCATTCCAGCCCACTGCTCTTGTCAGCAGCACTTCCATATTATGGAGAGTTAGAAGGAAATTCACCTCCCAGGTAGATAGCTCTGGAACCTTTCCATGTGTACAGCCTTGTACCTTCTACTCTGCCTTAAGAAGGTATAGGCACTCTGAGACACAAGTTAGAGCTCATAGCTACCATGGCCAGGCACTGTACCAGGCATTTCATCAAAATCCCATGAGGCAATAATTGTTACCCCCATTTTATTGATGGGAAAACTGAGGCTTGGGTAGAGTAACTTGCCCAGGATGACAGACTAAGAAGGGACAAAGCCAGCACTTGGGTCCAGGCCTGACTCTGAAGCTTGTATACCTTCTCTGTTCTCTATATTGCCTCCTCTGAATCCATAGAGACACAACACACTCTTACCACTCTTAAAGCCTAATCATTTGGGGCAGGCCAAAGGTTGCAGACCAGCTCCTTCACAAACAGGGTGGTACCCTTGCTCTGGAGGATCGTGCAGCAATAGAACTGCAGAAGACTGCAGCTGTCACCTTTGTCTGATGATGAGAGGTCACATGGCTTGCCCAAGGGCACAAAGCATATTTAAGAGGCAAAGCTAGAAGCAAAATCCATGTCTCCCCTGACTTCTGACTTCTGGATCAGTACTCCTTAGCCCGTACTCCCAGAGCTGCCAGGACGCCTTTCTGGTTCTTGCTCTTCCTCTTCCTGATGATTTGACCAGTCATCAATAGTTCCATCAGGTGGCATGTGGTACTTATCTCATACTCCCCCCACCCCCCGCCAACACACTGTCATATGCCTTCTAGGGGATATAAAAGAAATAGGAAATGTGATCCCCACTAGTGGAGATACAACAGCAGTGTATGGTTCTGGACTCCTCCACATCCCAAGGCAAATCCTCCAAATGCCATGCATCTCAGCAGGTAGGCAAGATTTACATATACAAAACAGAATATCTGAATGCAGAATGTGACACCAAAGGCCCAGACAGAAAGTGCCATAGAAAGTCAGAGGAAACAGAAGCCAGTCATCCAATAAATCTTCATGGATGAGGGGTGGTTTGGGCTGAATTTCGATGACTCTTAAACAGAGAGAAATAAATGGACAAGACAGAAACATAAACAAAAATCAGTGATTGACAGATGGAGAGAAAAAGAGAATACTCAGAACAACAAGAACAGAAGAAATAATAGGAAGGAGGGAGGGAGGGGATCTTACTAGGTTGGTGGACAGGTTGACCCCGGTCAGTCCTTGTTTCACACTGTTCACGGTAGCTCAGGAGTCATTTTGCCGTGTAAGCAGAGGATCAGAAGTAACCCTCTCTCAAAGGCTGTTTCAGCCCTGGGATTCTAGGAGTGCCTTGCTCCAAGGCCTTTTAATCTTGCCTTTACAGAGAGGTCCACAGGCAGCCCTCCTGGGACATGGGGAGAGGTAACCCAGTCCGAGCTGCCCACACCTGTCCCAACCTCTCCTCTGGACACTTTGACTATCTCTTGATTAGCTCCCTGGGCCCTTCACCCCAGTGTCATCCCACCCCCTCCTCCTTTCCCACCCCCACACCTGAGTCACTTTGCCACCTGCTTCCTCTCCACCTGCTCCCTGGCTGCTTCCATGAAGGAAACAAAAATCTTCACCCTGCCAATTGGCATCAACGCCAATGTGTGGTTCCAGACCCCTGCACATCACAAGACAAGTCTCCAAACTGCCCCAAGCCCGTGCCCTGGCCCCTTCCACACAGCTGCCCTTCCAAACTTCGGTTCGCCCGGACGACCCCAGCCCTCATGTTTCTCCAATCAGCACCCTCAATTCCTGTTTCTCTGGGAAGCCAGAAACCACTTGGCATGAGACTCCTATCCCCTCCCCCATCTCCCTCCCCTGCTGGGAGAGGGGTCCCTCCTTTTAGACAAGCCTAGTACCACATGCATGTACAGGATCCCATATCCTCCTGGACCTCCAGGGAGCTCGCTTTGTCAGTTATCCCCTGCCTGAGCCTCTCACCTTGGCTCCTTCCCCTCCTTCTATAAACACAGTATGATCCGCAGCATCCTCAAGCAGCAACAACGAACTTCCCCAGACCCTGCTGCCTCTTGTCTTTCCAGGTGCTCAAACCTCTTGGAGGAGCACACCTGCTCTAGGTCTCCACCTCACTGCTTCCCTTTCACCCCTGGCCCCTCTGACAGCCCTCCCCAAAGTCTCCAGTGACGTCCACATCTCCCCATCTAGGGCTGCCTGCCAGTCCTTATCTAGCCTGACCTCTCTGCATCATCCAGAACCTCTGAACGTTTTCCTTCCCCTCCTTGAAGCCCTTTCTTTTCCTGCTTCTCCTGCTGGCTGCTCTCCCTCCACTGACCTCTTAAATGCTGGAGAGTTTGGCATTCTAGATTGGCCCTTTTCACTTCTCACACTACGTGACCTCCCTAGGCACTCTCTCCGAGGGACAGCAAGGGTGGTGGAAGGAATATCGGCCAGACAGTCCCAAGTTTAAATCCCAGCCCTGTCTATAGGTAAGCTTGGGCAAGTTGCTTCACCTCTTTGAACTTCCTCATCTAGAAAATATAGAGGATAAAATTCTGACCTTGCAGGTTGTTGGAGTGTTACTGATGACGACTTGTGGAAGGTTCAGCACAAAGTAGGTGGACAGCACCTAGTAGGGCATTATGGCTCCAGCCACCACCAATATGCTGATGACCCTCAAATCTAGATCCCTAACCCCACTTTTCTTCTAGCTCTAATTCTGTATGTCTAATTTGCAGATCTATAGCTCTAACTCCCTCCTTTCTTTCTATCTAGTCTTATTTTTCCACCTACTTATAGATACTTCCAATGGTGTTATTCAAGACCTCAAGCTGAACCTACCCCCAACCGAACTCCCTGTTCCTCTCAACACTCTCCCCTGACCTGTTCTCTTCCTTCTATCTCCATCTTGAGGTTAACGGTCTCATAACCCACTTAGTGGCCCTGGCTGGATTCCTCAGAGTCCTAAATGACTCTGTCCTCCTCTCCAGACCACCAGATCCTAAGGGTGCAACTTCCAAAACCTGCCTCAAATCCATCCCTCTTCTCCATCCCTCTAGCTGCTGGCACAGTTTAGGCACTTGCTGTGTCTCCTGTGGACAATTGTCTGACAGAGGTAAGTTCTACCTCCTTGGCATGGCATATGTGGCCCTCTGTGCCAGTCCTGAGCCTTTCTTTCCAATGACATGTCATTTTTCTCTTCTGAGTCTCAGACACCATGTTCTTGCCAGCTGGAAACCCACTACTACCCTTTAAGATCCAGCTTAAATGGTATCTTGTCTGTGAAGTCTTCTTACTGCCTCAGCAAGCTTGGAGCTCAGTGGTCCTTGAAACCTACCCCAGTGATAGCCCTGGCCAGATTGTACTATAATGGTCTACTTATCTTCCACTAGTCTGTCAAACCCTTGAGGGCAAGACCCATGTGGGTCACCACTGTATCCCCAGCCCCAAGTATATGCCTGGCACATAGTTGTGCTCAGTGAATGTTTGTTGAATGACTGAAAGAATCAAGGAATGGTGAGTTCATGTGGACTCCCAGGAGAGGTGGAGCAGTCCCTGACCTTGTCTCCCTGTCTCCCACCAGTCTGAGGGTGCTTCAGGTTGCCTAAAGGACTAAGGGAAGCAGAGGTTGTGAAATGGAGGGCAGTGTGGAAACCCCAAGCTGAAGAAAGACCATGGAGATGCAGGAGACCTGGGGGGACTCTGGCCAGACACTCTCAGACTCTGGAAGACAAAGATGCATAGCTGGAACCTTCCAAGCCAGAGCTCAGGATCTCCCCAAAGGTCTAGAGAATTGGGTGATGGCAGCCTGGATAAAGAGCCAGAGGCAGGACACTGGGCAAGAAGCATCCTGAGTGAGCAAAGGCCAGGGCCAAAGTAGATGGGGAGGGGTCCACAGGCAGCTCCCATCTCACTCTGGGGAGGCAGACCCAGAAGGCAGAGCCCTGAGTGAGCCACTTGAAAATCCCCGGGGGGTTCTCTTCTACCTCATCAAAGATCTTTCCTACTGATGCTTAAAATGCCATCATTAGAGAGTCACTTCTTTGAGCTAAACCTTGTGTTCTTTGGTCCCAAATACAAATATCCCCATGACAGAGGATGACAGGATTAAGACTTTGCCAGTTAAAACTTCAGTTATCAGTTGACGCCTTAACAAATGTGTTCTGAGTGGCAGAGGAGGGGGCTATAGGAAGCCCATAATGAACTTCCAAACTTTGCTGAGAGCTGGCTTGGCTTCCCTCCCCCTGCCCTATTTCTTTATGGCTGTCCTCTCCCAGATCCCCACTGCGTTCCCTCCCCAGAGGAGAAGATGGAGAGGTGGAGAAGGACTTCTCCATCTACCAATACCATTTTTATGGGTATCCTAGATTAAAGAAAAAATGGGTGGAGGTATTGGGACAAAGTTCAAGGTATTCAAGACCCAGCTTCAAGTAGACTGTAGAGTGAATTGCTGTAAAACAAAGCTTAGTTACCCAATAGCATCTATTATATTTTCAGAGAAGGACTCCCATAGGACTGAAAATCCTTCTGAAAGAAGCTGAAAACCTGCAGCAAGAAAGGGGTTGTTGGAATGTTTGCCAGCTATGTACTTGTGCTGAGTGCTGATATCTTTACAAAACTTTGCCTGCTTTTTTTGGCACGAAGATCTCCCTTCTTCGTGCCACCTTTACTCCCCTGAGCTGACTTGGCAGAGCTAAGGAACATCACAGTCAGGCTGAGATTCCTTGGTGCCCTATTCTGGTCCTGCAAAATTCAGTCTGCAGGAAGCTGCAGTGTGCTGGAGAACAAACTCTTCCCAGGGGCCCTGACCCTGACTCAGCGATGTTCCACCCCTTGATCAGCCTAAGGGCTACTGAGGAGGGAGAGGAACTCATTCTAATTCTCTTCTGGCTTCACCTTCTGCCTCCAGTCCCTGGTCCAAGGCTGCTGGGATTGATTGGACCGACCTGTAATGCCACCCCTCACCAGTAGGTGCCGCCATCTAACATACCATCCTCTAGCCGACCTTGGCAAAGTCCTGAAATCAGACCTCTGGGAGCCTATTCAAGGAACACAGTGCCTCAGACAAATTTGCAAATAAAATTATTATAAATAAGATACGCTCACATTGGTGAAGTTAATATGTAAAATTAATTGTATGTGTGTTTCTTTATAACCATAGACTCAGCGTTTAATGTTTGACATTTATCGTGCACTTATATGTGCCAGGGACTTAAAGGATGTGGGGATTCAAAGATGACAAAGGTTTCTCCTTTCAAATTTATAATTTGGTGGGAGAGAGAAATTTGCATCTAAGTAATTAGAATATAAGGCAGAATGGTAAATGTCCGAATATGGAGGTGCCAACATAAAACTCTAATGAGGGCATGAAGGACACAGATTGATTCCAGCTGTCATGGGGACGGCTGTATGGAGGAGAAGAGGGTTTAAAGCAGACCTCAAAGAATACATAGAATTCCCATATGTGGAGTTGGGAAGGGGGGTGAGCGCTTTCCAGGTGGTGGGAACAAGGTGAGCAAGGACTTGGAGGGGAGAATGTCTTCAGGGAATTAATAATGTGGTTCAGAGACAAGTATTTTGGGGGTGGGAGAAAGATCTGAAAGGTGGGATGGGGTCAGACGCTGAAGAGCCAGTTTAGATCAGATGCTAAGGGGCTGACATTGTTGCATAGGTGCCAGGAACCCTGATAACTTTACAGCAAAGTAGCAGCATGGTTGGCTCATGTCATGAATTGGCTTTATGCACACTGCAGGATTTCTTCAATGTGTTGGTTTTCAGTGAATTTATTTCATCATGGATGCAGGAAAGGAACAGAAAGGAGAAGCATGGAAAAGGGACATAAAAAGATGTGACAGGGAGGGAAATAATGGATAGAAGGAAAAGAGAGATGGAGAAGGAGGGAGAGAAAGAGAAGGAGGCAGCAGGGGAGGCGGCAAGGTAGACCCTGCACTGGGAGGAGGTTCCGCTCAGGGGCCAAGCTCGGGGAGCTGTTTGGGCTTTTCCAGGCCAGCGGCCTCTGGCTCCAAGCCCTGGCCAACCACAGAGGACAATATGAGGCGAATTTGTTTGGTAATATGTTTTCTTCTGGCCCTGTTTGTTTGTTTTCTGTTTTTCTGGCGTTGGACATGTCTGGGGTGGAGGAGAAGGAGGAGGACAGGGGTGTGGCTGGCATTGACAATGGCCCTCTGGCCAGGCTCTGGTGGGATCCTTTAGTGGGGGCTTGTGGGCATTGGAGCTAGACTTTTGATGTCCCTGTGAGGGGCCTCTATGTGGGTGCTCAGAGCCAGGTGGCCTGCCCAAGCTTGGGGATGGTTTGCTCTAAGCTCTTTGTCCCTGTCTTTCCCTACTCTGGCAGGAAAGAATCAGTCCTTGAGGCCTGGGTTCCTTGCCTTTGTAGCCAGGATGTCATGCTGGGCTGGGGAGCCCGTGGGGGTAGCAAGAACAGCAGCTTCCAGCTTGGTGCTGGGGGATGCAGGGGGTGTCCACGAGAGCCAGCCTGTTCCCCAGGCCTGATGACAAGTTTGGCTTTCTTGCTCCTGTCCACAGGCCTTAGAAGCCAACCTAACGAGCACTATTAAAGTTAATGAAACACAAGGACTCCTCCATTTGCTCAGTTACAACTCTTTACGAGTTTGCTCCCTCTTGTAGAGGAGATTCATTTGAGTTGCCAGGGCTTGGCCTTTGTCCCCCTAATTTTTATTGGCTCATTAACAAGATCAGATGCTCTGGGCTGACCAGGAATATCTGCTAGGTCCCAACAAGCCCCATTGAGTGTCAGGTGACCTTCTGATTCCAAATTAGCCTAAAAACACCTTCTGTTGCCCTTCCTCCCTCTGCAGCTTCCCCACTTCCTAACTCAGCTTTATATGTAGCTACAGCAGAGGTAAAGATTTCAGAAGTTAGGAAATGCTTTCCCATGCCCTTTGGACTGTGTCTCAACCCACTGATGTAGAGAAGTTCCCCTAGTAAGAGCTCCAGTTCCTTTGGTTTAAGAGCTTTACTCCCCAATAAAATGGAAATATACTGAATCTTGTTAGTCATTTACATGTTGGTGTGAATTACTTCATATTGTCACATAAGTTTCAAGAGGATTTAGGAGTATCCTAAATTGTATACAAACTTTTGTCCCTGGTATTCATTTTTCCAGGGAGAGGTTTTCTATAGCTTTCCTCAAAATTTCCGTAACACCCCCTTATACATCCAAAAGGTTATCAGCCTCTATATTAGTGGAAGAAGAATGGTCCATAACTGGGGCACAGAAAACAAACTCTCCTACCTCCAACCATCTGCTTGGTCAGCCCTGCCCCTGAGGAGGTAACTTCCCCTCCTCTTTGGAGACATCTCCTCATCCACAGACCTCCCATTGTTACCACAGCTCAATCATGTCTTTCCTAAATCTTAAAACCAACCTCAAGTTGGAGAGGAGGAGCCAAGAGGAGAGCCCTTTAACTCTATGTTGATTTACATGCCAAGGCTGTAAATGATAGGTTTACATGCTGGTGTAAATACTCATAAACTCGCTGTAAGTGCAGGGCATCACATGCCTCCAGTGCCCAGATCCTCTACTGCCGGTACAGGCCCCAGCATTCAGGAGGTCAAGGAGAAGAGCACCGAGCTGGCAGCAGCTGGCATGACAGGGGCTGGCAGTGACTATGAGAGAAGAGGGCACACTTGGAGTTGGTCTCTCGTCCTCCCCCACAGAGCAGGTGGCCTCTGCAGTGATGCCTTGGCATGACTCCTCCCCTCCTCGGCCAGCCTGACTGTTCTTTTGGGTTGTGGTATTATCTCCAGAAGGCCCTGGTTAAAATGCAATGAGGCTTCTTGGAAGATGAGTTGGGCTGGTTGGCTGGCTGTCACCCAAGGGAAAGCAGGGACCCCAGAGCAGGGAGGATAAGGTTTGGGACACAGGGAAAGAGATTCAGGTGAGTCAATGCAATAGCTATATGAAGTTAATTTAAATGGCTTTCCAGGTGGTTTCCATAATTCCACTCTTGGAGCCCAAGAATCTATCCTTCACACGGTGGCCAGGGTCATCTTAAAGCTGGGATTCACCAGCTCAGCACTATTGACATTTGTTGTGGGCTGTCCTATGCACTGTGGGATGTTTGGCAGCATCCCTCTGTCCACTAGATGCTAGTAGCTTCCCCTCCCCCAGTTGTGACAACCAAAAATGTCTCCAGACATTGTCAAATGTCCCCTGCAAAATCATACCCCCCATGTCCCCTGTCCTCTGCCTCATTGAGAATCTCTGTCATAAAGTATAAGTCAGCTCATGTTACTTCCTGGTTAAAATCTTGCAGCATCTGCCCATTGCTCTGAGCATGAAATCCAGCTGCTTGACGTGGTCTTCACGGCCCTATGTAGTCAGCCTTGCCTCCTTCTCCAGCCCCAGCTTGTGCCCCTCTGCTCTCATCCACCATCACCCTTTAGCCACATGACCCTTTTGGATGTACCTAGAGGCCAAGCTTTCTCTTGGACAGGGTGGAAGATGGAGCCACATGGCAGATTTGGGATATGTTTTTGAGGCCTTAATTTCTTTGGAATTTAGTGGGAAGCCTTTTCATAGGCAGCTATGACAACTTGTACATATTTGACTTACTGAATTATTTGCTTTTGTTTTCCTATTTCCCCCAGCTAGAATGTAAACTCCATGAGAGCAGGGACCATGTCTGGCTTGTTCACTCTTGTATTCCCATCACCTCCCATACTGCCTGCCACACAGGAGACCCTCAGTGATTATCTGGGGAATGAATGAATAAGGGTTCAGAGAGGGAGAGGAACTCTTCTGGAAGGCCAAGGGAAGGTTTCTTAGGCATGTTGAGGCTTGAAGCTTGGGTAGGAAGGGTGGAGGGTGTTCTGGGACACAGTTTAGGGGATGGCAGAAGCAAAGGCCCAAAGAATAGCACAGTGGCCAAAATGTACTGCGATTAACCCAAGGCTGCAGTCCCCAACCCCCGGGCTACAGCCCGGTACCAGTCCATGGCCTGTTAGGAACTAGGCCTAGCGTCACCATCTGAGCTCCACCCCCTCTACCCCACCCCACCCCCATCCGTGGAAAAATTGTCTTTCATGAAACTTAGGAACCTGGGCTACATAGCAGGAGGTGAGTGGAGAGGGAGCAAAACTTCATCTGTATTTACAGCCACTTCCCATCGCTCATATCACTGCCTGAGCTCTGTCTCCACCACCCCCACCCCCACCGCAGTCCGTGGAAAAATTGTCTTCCATGAAACTGGTCCCTGGTGCCATAAAGGTTGGGGACCATTGACCCAAGGAACATTAGGCAGTAGGAACTTTTCATGGGGCAGGAGGACAAATCTGGCATGAATAGGGTTTTCAGTCTGAGTGGATCCAGGGGGTGAAGTACTTGAGTCTCCTACATTATTGAGGTAGTGGGGAGGGAAGTCAGCCAGGTGAGAGCCTAGTGAAACTGCAGCCAAACCAGAGAGGGTTCTGATTGCTGAGTCTGGAGTCTGGACTTGGCTGAGCCACTGAAAGGTAATGATTATTCCTATCCTGGTATCTGATGTAGGTGACCCTGACTTCTCTGATGCCCTCAGATCCCTGGAACCAGCCCTGTGACCATAAAGGAAGTTGAGGAACTGACCAGACATGTAAGCCTAAACCAGCACAAAGAGCCCTGGAACCCAAACAGGAGAGGCCTGGGGCCTGGTTCCATCTTCCCTCCCTCTCTTGATGTGTGGCCTTGCTCAAGGCATTGGACCACAATGGACCTCCGTGTCCTTCTTTTAGAAACAGAGTTAACAATACCTGCCCCGTTCAGAGGAGAAATGAGGTCATGTTTGTGCAGCATTGTGAACTCACTGGAGACAATGAGTGTATTCTTCTTAACAATAACAATAATAATCATTACTGCAAATCTAACCAGTAAATATATCTCCTCAAAGCTGGAGTTGGGCCCCTTAGTTAGAATAGCAATTAAAGTTTTTATAAAAAATCTCTAGGTGTGGGAATTTTCTGGCCCCATTTTGATCTCTGGGGTTTGCAGAGTTGATATCGTTGTGGGAGGGAGAAAGGCCTGCAACGATCATTCATTTCAATTCCATTCAATTGTACTCATTGTATCTCTCTTGTCCTTCAGTTCTCCCCAGTGGGTTTTGCAAAGAGGAAGAAGTCCCCTAGACTCCCCATCTCTACACCCACCCAGTGTCTTGTTCACTCAGAGACAGTGACCAGGGCATTTGAGCATTGGCCACAAACACTGCAGAGTAGGTGGCCTAGCTTGAGTGCGTGAGTCTCTTTCCAGCCCTCCCATGTGGTGGGTCAATGATTCCCAAGCACAGCAGTGCATTCAGAGCCCCCAAGAGTGGGGCTCATGTATTCTCAGGTGATTCTGATGCAGCCAACCCAGCACTTGTCTAAATCTGGGGATCACCAGGTTTTCAACCATCAGTTGTGAAATGTGTGTTTTACAAGGAGCAGAGTGATGCTCATACAAAGGCATTGTTGAAGTTTGGATCAAGCTGGCAGATGACCCTCTCTCCTGCCCCAATCCACAATATGATAGAAAAACAATTGGAACAAATAAAATAATAAATTTATTATAGTGCGAGAAAACAAGAGAGAACCATCAGCAGATCAGAAATGTTGGATTCCTGACAGATAAGGATAAACAGCATCAAAGCTATAAAGAAATAAAACTGGAGGAAGCCACAGCTAAGCCGTGAAGGAGAAGACTGCTGTGGAGGGAGGAGTGGCTTGGGGGACTCCAAGCCTGAGATGACAGACTCAAAATAATCAGAGGAAGTCCCAGGGGTGTTCCTGAGCACCTGTGCATTCAGTATTTGGCAGCAGTGGATAGCCCCTGGTGCTGGGTCTAGAGAGGTGAACAGTACTCCACGTAGCTACTGACACCTTGAGAGAGGATTAGGGAATCCCCAGTTGGGAGAAAGGCTGCCAGCATGCCACTCCTCTCTCTCCCACCCTCAATAACCACAGACAGGCTGCAGTGGACAGCAAGCTGCAAATGAGGATGAGCAGAACATCAAGAATCACCAAAAATTTAAGGAAAAATAAAACCACAATAGGGAGTAGCTCTAAGCCAATAATGTCCAATAGAACTTTTTGTGATGATGGAAATGTTCTATATTTGAGTGTCCAATATGTAGCCACATACCACATGTAGCTGTTGAGCACTTGAAATGTGGCTGTTGCAACTAAGGAACGAAATTTTTAATTTAATATAATTTTAATTAATTTAAATTTATTTTTATTTATTTCAGAATATTATGGAGGTACAAACATTTTAGTTACATGAATTGCTTTTGTACAGTTTGAGTCAAAGTTATAAGTGTGTCCATAACCTATATAGTGTGTATTATACCTGTTAGGTGTAAATTTACCTATCCCCTCCTCTCCCCTCCTACCTGCTTGATTTCCATTGAATTTTACTACCATATGTGCACATGAGTGTTGATCTATAAGTTTCAATTTAGTAGTGAGTACATGTGGTTTTTGTTCTTTCATTCTTGTGATACTTCACTTAAAAGGACAGTCTCCAGTTCCATCCAGGTTGTCACAAAAGGAGCAATACTCCTTTTGTAATACTCCATGGTATAGATATAGCACATTTTTTGATCCACTCATGAATTGATGGGCACTTGGGTTGTTTCCATATCTTTGTGATTGTGAATGGTGGGGCTATAAACATTCGAGTGAAAGTGTCTTTTTTATAAAATGTCTTTTTTTTTTCCTTTGGGTAAATACCCAGTAGTGGGACTGCTGGATCAAATGGTAGGTCTACTTTTAGTTCTTTGAGGTATCTCCATACTACTTTCTATAGAGGTTGTACTAGTTTGCAGTCCCACCAACAGTGTATAAGTGTTCCTATCTCTCTGCATCTGCACCAGCATCTGTTCTTTGGGGACTTTTTGATAAAAGGCATTCTCACTGGAGTTAGGTGATATCTCATTGTGGTTTAGATTTGTATTTCCATGATGATTAGAGACATTGAGCATTTTTTCATGTGTTTGTTGGTCATTAGTCTATCTTCATTTGAAAAGTTTCTGTTCATGTCTTTTGCCCACTTTTAAATGGGGTTGTTTGATATTTTCTTGCTGATTCACTTAAGTTCTTTGTAGATTCTCGTTATTAGCCCTTTATCGAATGTATAGCATGCAAATATTTTCTCCCATTCTGTAGGTTGTCTATTCGCTCTATTGATTGTTTCCTTGGCTGTGCAGAAGCTTTTTAATTTAATAAGGTCCCATTTATTTATTTTTGATGTTGCTGTGATTGCCTTTGGGGTCTTCTTCATAAATTCTTTGTCTAGGCCAATATCCATAAGAGTTTTTCTGACCTCTTCTTCTAGAATTCTTATAGTTTCATGCCTTGGGTTTAAGTCTGTTATCCATCATGAATTAATTTTTGTGAGTGGTAAGAGGTGCAGATCCTGTTTCAGTCTTCCACATGTGGCTATCCAATTTTCCCAGCACCATTTATTGAATAGGGATTCTTATATCTAGAAAACCCAAAGATTCTTCCAAAAATCTTCTCCTAGAATTGATAAATAAATCCAGCAAAGTCTCAGGCTACAAAATCAATGTACACAAATCAGTAGCATTCCTTTACACCAACAACAGTCAAGCTCAGAATCAAATCAAAGACTCAATACCTTTCACAATAGCAACAAAGAAAATAAAATACCTAGGAATATATTTAACTAAGGAGGTGAAAGACCTCTACAGGGAGAACTGTGAAACACTGAGGAAGGAGATTGCAGAGGATGTAAACAAATGGAAAAACATATCGTGCTCATGGATCAGCAGAATCAACATTGTTAAAATGTGTATACTACCCAAAGTGGTTCACAGATTCAATGCAATCCCCATTAAAGTACCAACATCATTTTTTGCAGATCTAGAAAAAATAATTCTATGCTTTGTATGGAACCAGAAAAGACCCCAAATAGCCAAAGCAACCTTAAGCAAAAAGAACAAATCAGGAGGCATCACTTTACCAGACTTCAAGCTATACTACAAGGCTATAGTAACCAAAACAGCATGGTACTGGCACAAGAACAGAGACCTAGGCCAATGGATCAGAACAGAGAACTCAGATATAAAACCATCATCATATTGCCATCTGATCTTTTATAAAGCAGACAAAAACATACACTGGGAAAATTAATTTAAATTTAAATGGCAAGCTGCTACTGTATTGGATAGCACAGCTCTAAACATATAGAAGAGTTAATTCCCTAAGAAATAGAGATAATAAAGCAAACAACAACAAAAGCCAGTTTAGTTGGTGTATAATTATTATCTTTAAGAGATGAAACATAATATTAAATCCATTAAAAAGTATCAACCAGAGGTCTTAGAAATTTAAAAATTGATAACTGGAATTTGAAACTCAGTAGATGGTCTGAGATGGGTTTAATGATCTAGTTATTAGGAAGATTGAGCTGAGGAAGTCTCCTTAAACACAGTAAAAAGGATAAAAAGATGGCAAGTCTGAGAGAAAAAATTAAGAGCCATCTGTGGGATTGGCATTAGAGAAGGATAGAACTTCAGAGAATAGAAGAGGGGAAATAATTAAAGAACTAACAAAAGAAAATTTCCCAGTTGCTGAAGAAAGAAATGAATCATTAGATTGACCATTCCCAGAAAGAAAAACTCAAACCTGGACACATTATAGTAAAATTTCAGAACAATAAAGACAGAAAAAACAAAAAGTCTACAAGCTTCCAGAGAGAAAAAAGCAGGTCATCAATAGAATAATATTAAACGGGCATCAGACCGGATGTTAAATGACAATGGAACATTATCTCCAAGGTTCTCAAGGGAAATGAAATATTCAAGTGGGAGGGAAAAATTAAGACATTTTTTGTTTCACAAGGAGAAAGTTTGCCACCCTCATATTCTTTGAAGAATTCCCAGAGGAGGTGCTTCAGTTAAAAAAATAGTAAATTCAAGAAAGAGGAAGACGTGGGATGCCGAAACTGTGGTGAACAAAGAAACTAGTAAAACTTTTAGTGAAGTTGAAATAATTATTGAGGCATAATGTAAACATTTTAAAAACAACAATCTACCCAGATGATCTCAACTTGGGAGGTAGCAAGTGGGGGAGGAGAAGGAAAGTTAAAGCACGCTAAGGGAGAAACAGTTCTTGATTAACTCTAGACATTGATGGTGAAGTGTGGTAGGACTCTATATCTACCTGGAAATGTAAACTCATTCATAGGAAATTCCCTGGAATCCAAAGCCTGGTTTATCTCTGCTACAGCTCATCTCTGGGGTATACTTATGGGTATAAGTCTCACATATGAATGTCACCTTCATGGTATCCCAGTCAGGGAAACATTATTGTGAACCTCTGCTCCTGAGAGTAAAGTCTAAATAAGTTCCTTAGCTTGGTATTCAAAGCCCCCCGTAATATGACCCCAGCCTACCATTCATTCTTCACCTCCCCCTCTTCTCCTACATGCAAATGCCATAAATTCTTGGTATACTCACCACCTCTTGGAAACCCCCAGCATATCTGGGAGCCCATACTCTTTGGTCTGTGATACTCATCCTGTCATTTAACTCATGCCCTGCTACTTTACTGTTCCACCTATGTAAATCTAACCTCCTTAGCCTGATGGTGCATTTCAGCAAACTATGGACCAAGATCCAAATCTGGCCTGACCCCTGTTTTTATAAATTCAGTTTTATTGGAACATAGTCATGTACATTCATTTACATAATGTTTATGATTGCTTTCCCCATAGTTGGGTAGTTACAACAGAGATTATATGGCCTGCAAAGCCTCAAGTACTTACTATATTGCCCTTTATAGTAAAACTTTGCTGTACTGTAGCATGAAGAGATACTTTCTCTTGTGGCCGTCACTAAGATGGGGCAGGTGAGAAACCCCTATCACTCACTACTTGATGAATAAAAAAATAAATGGTCAAGAACTGCCTGTGCAGGAAATAGCAAGAATGCTCTTTGTGCCTCAAGAACGCTCTTATGGAGAAAGAGAAGGCAGTGTTAGCAGATGGCTATCACCTTGCAGAAGTTGGCTTTGGAGCCCAACTGACTAGAGTTTGGCTTCCAGCACAGTCACTTTCTAGCCATAAGACGTTAGGCAGTTTCTGTGCCCTTTCTGAATCTCAGCTTGCTCCTCTGTAAACTGTGGTTGGTAATATCCACCTCTAGGATAGTTCAAAGCTCAGCAAGACAATGCACAGAAAACACCTACGATCTGGAAGCCGTGATAAATGGTCATTCTTTTTCACTGTGGACATGGAATCTGTTCCAGGGTTGGTCTCCAATTACTACAGGCCAGTTTCAAATGCCCCCATCCAGCACCCACAAGCTATAAGATTTTTTGTTTGGGTGGCCCTCCACATAGAATATCACTACTCCCTCACCCTTCTTCTCATGGCTACCTTCCTTAGCCTTCCTGATTTTGTAGTAGCTCTTGTCCACCTCCAAACCTCCCTGACCTCTTGGCCCCCCAGTCCCACCTCCGCACTCTCCATTACTGGGCTTTCCATGTCATTGTCAACCTCCTGGGATCATTCTCCAGGTGTTTCCTGTGAACCCAGATACCTGCCCACACAGATCTGCCCCACAGGGGGTCCAGTGAATCCTTGAGGGCTGGCCACTTGATTCGACAACAGTGAGTAGGGGCAGGCACTGAGCAGGGCCAGCCTGGCTCTGGGCTGAGTGGGCACACACTCAATGGCCACTCAAGGATAGCATCCTTGTTCCCAGCCACCCCAGACAGCTTTGCCTGCCTGGTGTCCCAGGGCTTGAAATTCCTGCCACCAGAGAGACATTCCTTTGTGAAGATTTTTATCCTCGAGATGTTCCTCTGTTAAAGTGCAAATAATTCCTGGAAGGAGGCCACCACCTGTGTCCAGGTTCTTATCTTGAGTCACAGCCTCTGGGGTCTTAACCTACCAATGGTCAACTAATTCCTGGGTCGTTGCAGCCCCAGACGAGATCATATATCTGAAAATGATTTCAATGTCATGAAGAAAAATATATAAATGAAGGATTATTTCTAGTCAGTGTTAAAAGGTGTTAGCAGTTATCCCTTCCTTTATTGCAAATGGCTTTTGAAATAGCCCCAAAGGAGTGAATGTCTAACGATGGAATTCCAGACTACAAAATAAGTCAAAAGGTATTTAAGGTGCCAGGGGCAGGTACTTTCCCTCTCAAAGTCCACTGCCCAGGTGGTGACCAACTCAGCCACTGGCCAAATTCTAGCCAGTTCTGACCATGGGAGACTTGAAGTGAAGACAGGGTTGTTGGTGTGTCTGCGTTGTTGATGCTCAGAGGCATGGAACCTGGAAGGGTCTTGGAACCCTCTCATTTTACAGGTGAGGAAATTGAGGCCCAGAGAGAGAAAGTACTTATTCATACAAAGTGGGGGAACCTAAATAGAAAAGTAAACATGGCTAAAGTAGCAGGGGTAGGGCTGGGGGCTGGGAGAGGTCCGAAGGCGGAATAGGGCTGGTCTCTCTCGGGGGTTGTCCCTGTGCCAACAAGCACAGACAGACAGACAAGTCCACTCATCCTCTCGTTGGGGCTGCCCCTCCCCTAGTGCACTCTCTCCTGCCTGGGGCCACCCTGCCAACAGAGGCCTCCCGTCCCAGTCCTTGGCCCAAGGAGAGAAAGTCCGAAACAATGCCTCTAAACTGAAAACATTTTTGTCTTTCTCCACAGAACAATGGCCGTTAACAGGCATGGAACTGGAGCAGAAATGGAACGTGAACCCCAGGGGCCTGAGAGCTGGTGGGCTGTGGAGCAGGCAGGAGGCTGGGGAAACAGAGCACTGAGGAGAGCCTCTGTACCCTCCTCCTCCATTACTCGCTGTACCCCACCCTGAGGTACTTCCGGTGGCATCTGACTTTTCCACTGGGGGCACCATTTGACCCCCTCACATTCTCATGGGGCTCTGAGGGGCCGCACAGGCCACCCTCCCACCCATTTCCACCGTGCTCTGGACACCCACACACCAGGAAGTCCAGGAACTGCAACAAGGGACAGCTTAAAATGGCCCCACCAACACCCCAAAGAGGGGTTCCTGGTTCCCTGGGAAGCTATGGAATCCCCTGCTGAGGAGTGAGCAGGGCCATGTGGGTGACCTGGAGGCTAGCAACTGACCCCCCCAGCTCCCTCACCACAGGAACCCCCAGCCCAGGCTCTTTTTGGGGGTAGCTGAGACAACAAGCCCCCACCGAGAGCAGGAGATGACGCATTTTTCTGCAGCCACAAGCCACTTTTGACGGGTCCGCCCCATTGGGGAGCAACCAAAACCTCATCCCACCCAGCACGGCTTTTGTTTGCACCACATATTTGTCTTATTTGGAAGATTTTTGTGGGTTTTCCCGTCTTTCTCCAGCACTCACTGCCCTGAGGGGGAAAGAGGCCATGGCGGGGCTGAGGGAGGGGGTGAGAGGCATTCTTGAGGCACTATGCCTGGTGGCCTGCAGCACACTGGGGATGGGGCACATCTGCCCCCACCACACCCTCTGCACCTGAGTGGACACCCTGGACCCAGGCCACACCCTGGGCCTTGTCTCTCCTCTGTTGACTTGTGCACCTCCTGGTCCTTCCCAGGGCCGCTTCCTCTCCATCCTCTCCCCTCAGCCTCCTGGGCTCGCTCTCCACCTTCCCTCCTCAGTCCTTCATATTCCATTCCTCCAGCCAGCTTAGCACCTCATCATTTCCTGCCTCCTGGCCTTTGCCCACACCTTTCTTCCCTCTCAGAGAACCCACCTCTTTCCTTCTACCTGTCTGAATTCTGAAGTATCTCTCAGGGCTTGTTCCCATCTTGCCTCCTCCTTGGAGCCCCCCTGCCCCCATGATGCCTTCTACAAAGCAGTTGCTCAACTGATATTTGTTGGTTTGGGGCTTCTTAAGGGCTGGCCATGAGATTCTCAACAAATTAGAGAATTTCAGTGATGTGAGGGACCTAAGGGCTTGAATTCCTGCTAAGTGGTATCTGGCTTCAGCTTACATGTCTCTAGTGATGGGGATCTTACTACTTCTTGAGGCAACCCGTTCCTTCACCTGATAGCTCTGACCATAAGAAAGTTCTTCCTCATGTTGAGCTAAAACCTGCCACCTTCTGGCTTTCCCCACCCTACTCCCAGCTAGGCCTCGTAGAACTATTCCCATCCTCTTACCTCACAACCACCCTTCAGATATTTGAGAGACTGCTTGTTTCCTACCTCCTACCTCTGCAGGCTTTTCTTTTCCAGGGGAAACACCTACAGTCCTGACCTTCAGTGCCTCAATGCCCCTGATGACCACAGACTTTGGGTATCCCCACCCCCAAGCCAGGCCTCTCCCAAACTCCTGCTGAACTCATTCTCCTGACAAAATCCCCCCTCTTTCTGGATCAAAATAGATATTAAAACTTTCCTATGGGGCTTACCTCCATGTAGTCGTTTGAGATGTCCTAAAGGAAGGAAATCACTCTCTTACCAGGTTTAAAAAAAAAGCGGGGGTGGGGGGTAGGGGGTGATGAGAGGATACAGCAGCCGCTTTGTCTATTTTTGTCGGGAGCTGCCCTACCCTCTCTTGAGGTGGCAGAGTCTGATAACTGATTCTACCTGCACATGTTAGTGGAGGACTGGCTTGCCACACACCTCCAAGGTTGTCTCTTAGGTCATTTATGTACATTTTAATATGGCTATTCCAGGGGAATACCAAATGTTTTAAACCAAAGGGGTGACTCATGGTGGCATTTCAGGCCAGTGAAATATTTTGGGACAAGCAAGTCTTGTGGTGCCTGGCCTGCCTCTCCCCTGGACCTCTGTGAGTGGTGGAGAGCCTCCAGCCCCAAGTATATGTGCATTAGGACCAGGTACTTCCAAGGGGTTGCCCCCTCCAGACCCCAGCCCTCATAACCTGTGCAAATTATTGAAACTTATGCTTCACTGCATTGTATAATTGACTATCTTTCTTATGTATCTATATCTTGTAGCAAATGAAGGATTCCTTGAGGGAAGTGGTAGGGATCTTAAAAGTTTTCTTATCAATGGTCTGTATCTTGATCATGGTGGTATTTATCCAAGTGTATGCATTTATTGAAACTCATCAAACTGTACACTTAAAATGGTTGCATTTTATTTTATGTGAATTATATCTTGATGAAGGTGGTTTTTTAAAAAAGTTTTCATATCCCTTATAGAGCCTGGGGTCATATCCTGCTGATACCTGGACTCAACATGCATTTGTGGATCAATTTACTGAGTTAAGCTGTACCCAGAGCTTATAGCCAAAAGCCATTTTAGCTTGTATACCCAACTGCCAGCTTGATGTGGCTCCTTAAATAATGGGGCCAAAATAGAGCTCTCCATTCCCTGCCCTTGCCTCCAACCTGATCCTCCTGCCCAGTGGCTCAGGTCTGAACCCCAGGAGACACACTTGATTCCTCACCCACCTATCTTACAAGATGGCTTTAATATGATATGATTATTACCATTGCTAATACTGCTGTGATTACAGTTCCCTTATACACCTGCCCCCTGCCTGGTCTTGCCAATTGCTCACCTTGAGAACTGAAGGCTTCTTGCTGACCTTTTGAATGCAGGGGCACTATTTCCCATGGTTGTTACTCTGAGCCTCCCAGAACCCTGTTCCAGAAGCTATGTGGCAGTGGTCCCTGCCTAATGGGCCACCACCTTTGGGCCAAGGTTCTAACCACCTTGCTGAACTCATCATTTTCCTGACAAAATCCACCCCCTGCCTGAGTTGTGGCTCAAGGTGTCTGGGCCCCTGGATGCTGGGCCCTGTCCTACTGCCCAAGCACCTGGCTTCTTTGTCTTGTTCTGAGCTTATGAGCATGTCCTTAAAAAAGAAGATAGTGCTTATCTGTGGGTAGTAGAATGGGGTGATTTTTGATGGTTCCTAAGTGAATGTGTCTATCTTGCCTACCAGACTGCAGGCTCACTGAGGGCAGGGACTGAGTCCTACCCCTTTTCATTATCCTTAACTCCTAGTGGTGTACCTGGCACACAGATGGTGTTTGATGAGTGTTTATGAACTGAATTAATGAGTTCGGTTTTATTAAAACCATGGTGGGGGGGATGTCCCACTCATCAGAACCCAGTGATGACGAGGATGCAGAGAGACTAGGAGGCTTACACACAGTTGATGGCATGTGACGTGGCACAACCATTTCAGAGAGCTATTTGGCAATATGTCATCAGATGGAAGATGCCCTCCTAAATCTTTGCTCTGGAGAAGCTATCTCTTGCGGGTGCATGGGAATGTTCATGGTAGTGCTGTATATAATTGCAAAAAGCTGGAAGTAACCTATATGGACAATGGACACGGTGGTAGTCACACAATATACAGCACAGAATCAATCACACTTTCACTATTCGACATGGATGGCTCTCAGAAACATAGAGTAGATCAAAAAAGAAAGTTGCAGATGAATATATACAGTATGATACCACTTATATGGTCTTTAAATACATGCAAAACAATACTGTATATTGTAAATATAGAGAAAAACAGGGAATGATAAACATCAAATTCAGGAGCATGGTCGCCTCAGTGGGGGAGCAGAGATTTGTGACTGAGTGAGGCACACAGAGGGCTTCCCCAGTGCTGGCAAAGCATCATTTCCTAGGTTGGGTGGTGGTGGGAACATGGTGTTTGTGATGTAATTCTTTCTTCTGTAGTCATCATTACTGTTGTTCACCAAGCATTTGTGGGTCCTTCCGCTTCTGAGTGTCTGGTAGGATAGTACTTCCAGGTTCCCTGTGGTTGGGAGGGCCCCCATGACTAGTTCTAGTCAATGAGTTGTGAGCTAGAGCATTAATTGCCTTTTTGAGATCCTCCAAATTTCTCTTTTGCTTCTGACAGTGTTTGGGATGGTGGCTGTCCTACCAGCCTGGGTCCCTGAGTGCTTTCAATGGGCAGAGCCCACTGATCATCCATGAAGGATGTGCAGCAGAAGCAAGAAGCAGCAAGTAGCAGAAGTGTGTCAAGCCACTGAGATATTGGAGTTGTTTGTTACCGCAGCATAATCTAGACTATTCTAACTGATACATACCTTTTAGGGTGTCTAGCATATTTCAATTACAAAACCAAATGAGGAAATATATCCATGCCTTTAAGGCAAGTTCCAAGATATGACAAGAGAAGGGGGCTTAGGAGAGGAGAAGGCCTGCAAGGTTTCATTTCCATTGCTGTTTCCTTAAAAAAAAAAAAAAAAAGTCATTTCCTAGCTCCCTTTTACTCCTTGGGTGGTAGCAGTGGACAAGATCAGCAATGAATTCAGGAAGACTTCAGGCTGGGATGTCCCTAGCATTTCATTATACCTCCCTTAGAAACTCATTTAGCGCTGCTGTGCTTTCTCCTAGCCAGACCTCAGCTTTAGGAAATAAGCCCAGCAATCCCCAAGCATTAGACACCTGCAGGGCAGACTTGGTTTTGGCACATTCTTTGGGTTTCAAAGTCCCCCACCTCCCCTAAGCTGCAGCAACATCAGCCAGAGCAGATACATAAGATCAGAGCAGACAGGATGTGAGGAAGTTCTCGCCTTAGGTGCCTGGCAAGAACACGAGCCTGGGCTCCCAGGAGCATGGGGATGGATAGCCCTGTCTCACAGTCTGCAGCCCACTGACACTTCAAACGCAAGCTTCCTGCCTTCTGGCCTCTAGAGGAAGCATTCCTGGATTACCTTGCCTAGAAGGGAGGGGAGGAGAAGCTGCAGGTAATACCTGGATTTCTATGATGCTTTTCTTCCTAGAGGTTCAAAAGATTTCCCCTTCTCTGATCTTCTGTGGACTCCCCCAGAAATAGGGCAGGGAGAGGAAGACTCATTTCCCAGCTCAGGAAATGGGGTTCCCAAGAGGGTAAGCAAATGGCCTGAGGTCACACAGCAGGGCAAGGCTATGATTCTGGTGGGACAAGTGTCTCTGTCTCTAGACCCCATCTCCCCCAACCCTGCTGGGCTGGCTGGCCTATCTGTGTGGACAGCAGCCTTAGTGCTCCCAGCTGCCCTTGTAGATGGATGAACTGGGCTCTGAGTGTCCACTCAGCCTTTCCTAGGGCCTGAGCAGAGAGGAGGAAGAGGAGGAACCTGGAGAAGCTAAGGTCAACCCCCCTTCTCACAGAGCAGTGACGACAGGTTGGCCATGAGCCCGTGGTCCCACTGCTGGGAGGTCAGGCTGAGAGGCTGCCAGAACACCGAGGCTGAAGAGGCTCCAGATAACGCAACCAGGGCAGCCTCTGTGGGTGGAAATGACATTTCTTGACTTTAAATAGCTCCATCTCCAGAGCCCCGGAGCCTCAGCAGTGCTATTAATTCCTGGACTCCCGGGGCTGCCCGGCCCCGTCATTCTGTTTGCACAAGTTGTGTAAGATCTCAGGCATTTTTCCTGCCACCCGTCTACCCCACCTCCCTTCAGGTTTCCTGTGCGATTTCAACAAGGGGTTAGTTTATTTCTAGTCTCAAGCCTGGGATTTGAGCTGACCACATACATATTTTGTCCTTCTTACAAGTGACGTGGCTCAAATCAACAGCAAACTCTTGAGGGTTTTCTTTGTAACCTGGTGTCTCTGTAATGAAAGGTAATGTGTATGTGTATGGATGACAAAAATAGGGGCCATATCTACACATATTAGGTCATTAAATATGAAATGTCTGATTTCAAATCAAAATTTTAGTTTATTATACCTCAAAAAAGAAGCAGTACAATTAATCAAAGTTTGTGTCTAAACTATTGACACAGTTTTGCCATCTTAATGGTAGCTTGCCTATGCCAGCAGCGAAGAAGCCTGGAGAGCAAGTGGCGATGAAATAGCAAAAGGTGTTTTCCACTGCTTGCTGAATATTTTTCCTTGCAAGAAGTGGCCCAAAGCCTGGAAGAAGTGGGAGTCAGTTGGTGTAAGGTCTGGTGAATTCGGTGGATGACAAAGAGCTTCCAAGTCCAGCTTCTGTAGTTTGAGCAGCGTTGTTCATGTGACATGTGGTTGAGCGTTGTCTTGCAAGAGGATTGGCCTGTCTCTATTGACCAATCTCAGCTGCTTAATCACAAGCATCCTCATCATTTCGTCCAATTGGTTGCAGTAGACGCCCACTGTAATCGACTGACCAGGTTTCATGAAGCTGTAGTGGACAGTACCAGCACTGGACCACCAAACACACACCATTAGCTTTTTTTGATAAATATTTGGTTTTGGACTGTGTTTCCGTACTTCATCTTTTTTTTTTACTTTTAATGATTTTATTAATCATAACATTTCCACATTGGAATAGGCTTTTAATCTAGTCCGTGCCCCCATCTGAAGCAATAATCCCTTTCAGAACATTTCAGATATATTGTTATTTATTTATTTGTTTTTCCTTTTATTTCAGAATATTATGGGGGTACATCACTTTGGTTATATATATTGCCCATGCACTGCCCATGTCAGAGCTACAATCGTGGACATCCCCCAAATTGTGTGCCCCGCACCCATTCAGAGAGAGTTTTCCCATCCCTTCCAGCCTCCTTGGCACTTCATCTTTATCCAACCATTGTGCGGAATGCTTGTGATTGTCAGAAAGAATCCATTTTTCATCACACATAACAATACAGTGTAGAATGGTTCGCCTTTATGTTGTAACAGCAAAGAAAGGCAAGCTTCGAGATGATTTCTGTTCTGATGCTCATTTAATTCATGCAATACCCATCTATCCAGCTTCTTTACCTTGCCGATTTGTTTCAAATGGTCCAATATTGGAATAGTAGCATCAAACCTTGCTGCTAATTCATGCATAGGCTGAGATGGATTTGCTTCCACTACAGCTTTCAGCTCATCATTATCCACCATGGTCTCAGGTCACTCACATGGCTCATTTTCAAGATTAAAATCACCAGAATGGAACTTCTCAAACCATGGACATACTGAGAGTTCATTAGTCACATCCTTCCCAAACACTTCATTGATATTTCAAGCTGTCTGCGCTGCATTGGTTCCACAATGGAACTCATATTCAAAAATAACATGAATTTTTGACTTATCCATGGCTTCACAAAAATTGCTCTAAAAAAAAAATTTGAAAGACACAAATTTTTGACACACGCCAAACGTGTTTGAAAGACTGAGGATGTACCTTCACAAAAACAAAACAAAACAAAACAAAACAAAACAAAACAAAACAAAACCAACCAGGAAGTGTCAAAGTGAAAGGTCAGAGATAACAACCGTCAAACTTAGTACTTAAGGAAACTGGACATTCCATACTTAAATAACCTAATATATGTATATGTGTGCAATTAATCAATCCCCCAGGTCTTTTTTTTGAGTGCTAACTATGTGTCCGACCCTGGGATAGCACTGGGTACAAAGAATAAACAAGAGTCCTAACTGATAAAACAACTGTTACCACCCCTAGGGCCTGTCCCTGGTGGTGTGTCCCGGCCCAGCTGGGCATCCCTGACAATTGTTCCACATGTTTCTGAATCCTGCCCACTCTCACCAAGCCTCCTGTTATGTGCCATGCTAAGAAGGATGTGGAAGGAAAGACAGGTAGCTTTGGGAAGTACTTAGTGCAGAGGACTGACAGGTCATGGTGGCTGACAGTCTGGCAAAATAAGAATCAATGATGAACAGATGACAAATCCAAAGCATTCAGCCTGAAAACAGGAAGAATTGGAGAATGGCAAAGATGGATGTACGGACTTGGGAGGGGCCACTTGCCTCAGTTAGGCTTTGTGTTTGACTGCTAATAACAAGGTCCAATCACAGTGGCTTAAACACATTCTTCTCTCACATTCAAGTCTGCAGCTCCAAGGCTCGTGCAGCAGCTTCACAGTCACTGGGATCCTTCTCTCTTTCTGTTCTGCCATCCTCAAATTCTTTTCATGGCCCAAAATAGCTACTGGAGTTCCACTCATAACATCTGAATTCCAGAAAGAGAGAAAGAAGGACAGGAGAGCAAAAAAGGTATACACCTCTCACCCTTCTAAGGTACCCTCTTAGAAGTCTCCTGCCACACTACTGATTAAGTCTCATTAGCTAAAATTTAGTCAAACAGCTGCTACAGCAAGCTGCAAGTGAGACCTGGAAATGTAGTTTTTTAGCTGGATGTGTTGTCCAGGTCTCTGTTACTAATGAAGAAGGGAAAGACCGACAATGGAAAGCAACCAGCAGTTTTTGCTAAGGCACCCAATAAATAGTTGTTGAATCAAATGAGAAGGAAAGATAAGGAACTGTGTTTAGGGGCATGAAGAGTTTGCTGCGAGGATGAAACATCGTACTTGAAACAGAGGAGTGGAACATATGTGCAGGGAGGGCTGAACACAGATGCTCTGGTCAGCCACAGAGAGGTAAGACTTAAAACCATGGCTTTGTGAGAGCCCAGGGCTGAGCCTGGGGGCAGAGGGGGAAGAGTAGCTTGCAAAAGAAAAATGACAGGACATCCTTTGTCCTATCACTCCATGTTACTTCATCTGGGCTTGCCCAGCGTCCGAGTCAGACTGTGGGACCTTTGAAGGCATACATGGTAGCTCCTACCTCTGGGGAGCTCCTGAGGGCTATTAAGTCACCAGGCCCAGCTCTCCCCTGTGCCCAGGCTGGGCGTCTCCAGGACATCCACAGGGAAGACACCTCCCATCTGCTCCCCACACCCTGATGGGTCTTGCTCAGACCCTGCTCAGATCTAACTGTTGTTTAGACTCTGCTTGGGAATCCTGGGAGCTGAGGAATAGGGGCTGCCCTGGGGTGAGGGAGCAGGGGCATGGGAGGGATTCCTCTTCTTGCTGTGTAAACCTTCAAGAAGTTTCTTCCATAGGATTTATATCAGTGGTTCTCAACTAGAAGCAATTTAGCCCTACAGGGGACATTAGCCAGGTCTAGGGACATTTTTGATCATTATGATGGGGGTGTGTATGTGTGTATGTTTGTGTCTGTTTACTATTGACATTTAGTGGGTAGAGGACAGGGATGCTGCTAAACATCCTCCAAAGCACAGGACAGCCCCTCACAACAAAGAATTGTCTAGCCCAAAATGTGAATAGTGAAACGGTTTCTGTGAATCTGATCAATGGGCCCACAGGAAGCAAATAATCCCAGTTTCACCCAGACCCACGCAATGTGGATTGACATTCAGGCCAAGCCTAGGCCTCTAAAAGGTCTGTTTAACTACCAGAGGAAAGTCTAAACCATGCTTATCATAAGGACTACCATTTAGTGACTACCTACAATGCCCCAGGTTCTTTACATAAATTACTGCCAAGCTTGTCAACACTCATAAAGAGGTAGGTGGACAATCATCATTGTCCCTATTTCACAGATGAGCAAAATGAGGCTCAGAGGGGTTAGGTAACTTACCCAATAGCACACAGCTAGCACGTGACCCCCAAAGCCCACTCTCCATTCTCCACATACCTCTCATACTATTACTACATATATCTGCTTATGCTTTCATCTTTTGAAAGCTCATAATTGGGTATAACAAATAAGAGAACTCTATTAACTAGACCATTCCATTAACTCCAAGTACCTCCTTCCCCAGCCATTCTAGGTGAATGGGAATTTCTGTTCAAAGCACATAAAGATGTACCAAGAGGACACAGTTCCTGGAAAAGCAAAGCCAAACGGCCACCAAGCAGATGAAAATATGCTCAAGTTCATCAAGAGGTCAGGGAAGTAAAAATTAAAGTAACAATAAGATACCTCAGGGTGGTCTCAGAAGACTGGTAGAAACCACCAAGGGCTGTGCCACCTATTTGCTGCTGGGGTACGGGGGTAAAAGCAGCCTCACTCACTGTTGGCAGGGACATGGAGTGCTAGACTTTCTGCAAAAGCAATCTGCAATATCTTCTAAAATTAAATCCAGGGACACCTCAACCCAGCAATCCAACTTCTGGGCACATATAGTGACAAGGATGTTTATCACACCATTGCTCATAGTAGCAAAAAACTAGAAACAGTGGATGCCCGTAAGAAGGGGGTAGTTGAATAAATTATCCACACCATGGACTACACGCAGCCAGCACCAAGACTGCTGAATGGATCAGCTAAGGCCCCTGCAGGGGTGGGGGGAGAGAGGAGCTTCTGCCTTGCTGAGGGAACTGTTTAGGGTGAGGGAACCGTGATTGTAGTGGTGGTTACACCATTGTATACAATTACTAAAATTCATCCAACTAGACTCCGAGAATGGATGAGTTATATTGTATGTAAATAATAATATTTTTTAAACAAAAGCTATACAACCATACCAGTTCCTATGAGGCATGAATGAATGAGAAATGACACAGAAAAATGTCTAACAAGATCCCATTTATATGAATTTGTGTATTTGTAAATGTATAGGGAGATGTTTGCATATGTTTCTATGAGTCTGGAGAAAAATATAGAAAAGGTTCATTCTAGGCTCTTAGTAGGGGTTACCTGCAGGTGAGGGCAAGGAAGAATCAAGAAAAAAGGAAAAGAAAAAGGAACAGACAAAAAGTTTTTGTGATATGATCAAATGTATGCATTCATGCAACATCTAGAAATGTGTGTGTACGTGTTTAAACTAAAATTTTTAAAATGCACTTACCCTGCGGACCAAGCTGGGGAGGAGGCAGCGGGCTGCCGGTCCCCCGGGGCGCACTGGCTGGAGGCTGACGTCCGGTGAGTGACGGGCCGGCGCCTGCGGGCGCGCTGCAACTGCACGTCGTCGGGGCGCAGAATCCCTCACCTCGAGGAGAGCAGACGCCGGCCGTCCGGGTGACCGACTGCGCGGGGGCTTTTCCAGCGGGGGCAGAGGCTCCTGAAAGGCGCATTGTCAGCCCGGTGAGACCCGCGTGGCGTGGGGACCGTGGGGACCGCGGGGACAGTGAGGCCGGAATGGGGGCGGGACCACGGCTGGGCGCCCCAGGCGACCTCGGATCCCCGGACCGCCTCTACCTCAATTCTCCTGAAGTCTGGCGAGAGGCCCAAAGCCCCTACCCCGCGCGGAGGCGACCACTGACCACTGCCTGCGCGGGGTTTGGGAGCTCAGCGCCCGGGCGCCGCAGGATTTATGCGTGGGTTTGCCTCACGTCAGAGCCCGAGAATGGCACAGGCAGGCCTTGGGACTTGTTTGTGGCTCACTCCCTGGGGTCTAGCACGGTGCCTGGCACAGGACAGGCACTCAAGAAACATTTGCATGGTGAGTGACAAGGGCCCAGGCTGCAGGCTGCAAAGGCCACATCCTCCTCCAGAACCCTGTGCAGCCTTCCTGTGCGCTTAGCATCCCGCTTGATGGGCTCCACCCTTGTGCTTCCACCTGCCTGTGTCCTGCCTCCCTAGCCAGATGGGGATGCCCTGAGGGACATGGATCCACTTCCCAGAGCAAAACCACAGGTGACACAACACATAGTAGGTGTCTTTCACCAAAATTGACTGTGAAAGAGCAGAGAAAGAGGACATTTTGGGTCCAGTGGTTCTCCCTGTGTCCTTGAACAAAAATCAAATTAGGTCTCAGAAATTCTGTTTTTTTGTACCAAGAAAGAAACTTAGAAATGTAGCCTGAGCCCTGGGCTCAGGAGGCTTGGTGACAGGAGTGCAGAGGTGTGACAAAATTTGTAGCTTAAAAAAAAAAAAAAAACCCAAAAACTAGAGCACAAAGTTTAAGGGCTGAGTCAAGGGGGCCGAGACGCCTCTCTTGTTCCTTTGTCCTGGGCTGTTTGCCAGGAGAGAGGAAAATGCTTCCAGAGAGTACAAGTCCAGGTTTAGTGGCTCCAAGGGAGAGATTTTCTACCTGGAACTAAAGCAAGAACTAGGTCGTAAACCAAAATTTTCTGACTTCCTCTGTGACCAGAGTTGCAAGAGAGAACCAGGGGGTAATGGAAAGAATACTGGACTTCGGGTCAAAAGGTCTGGAGATTTGAGCCATGGCCTTAGCCTCTTAGGTCAATCATCTCTGTGACTCTAGGAAACTTCCTTGGCTTCTCTGAGCCTCAGTTTCCTCATCTGTAGTCTAGGGATAATAATCCCACTTCGTTCACATGACAGTCTACTAATGGGTGGGTGAGTACCCATCTCAGCTTGTGACACACAGCAGGTCCTCAGTAAAAGGCCATGGGTCAAATAGATACTTGAATACCAGTGCTCACTGCAGCATTATTTACAACAGCCAAAAGGCGGAAACAACCCAATGTCCATCAGCAAATGAATGGATAAACAAAGTGTGGTATATCCGTACAGTGGAGTATTTTTCAGCCATAAAAAGGAAGGACATTCTGATCTATGCTACAATGTGGGGGAGCCTTGAAAACATTAGGTTAAGGGAAAGAAGCCAGTCACAAAAGGACATATGTTGTACAATTCCGCTTATATGAGGAGTACCTAGAATAGGCAAATTCATAAAGACAGAAAGTAGATTAGAGGTTACCAAGAAATGGGGGGTCATTGCTTAATGGATAATGGACACAGAGTTTCTGTTTGGGATGCTAAAAAAGTTTTGGAAATAGATTGTGGTGATAGTTGCACACAGTGTGAATGTAATTATGCCACTGAATTGTACTCATGAAGATGGTTAAATTGGCAAATTTTATATTATGCATATTTTACTACAATAAAAAATTTTTCAGAAAAGAAGGTTGTGAAACCTGATTGTGGAAAGAAAGTTCTGTTTTTAGCAGCACTTTTGTGATAGCTCCCAACTGGAAACAGCCCGAATGTCCACCTACAGTGGAATGGATGAAGTGTTATCTGGAATACTATGCAGTTGTGAGAGTAAATGACAACCGTGCACAACCATCCGGGTGACTCTCACAGATGTGATGTTGAGTGAAAGAAGCCAGACACAAAGGGGACATCGTGTATGCTTCCATTTATACAAAGTTCAAAAACAGGCAAAACTAATCTATGATGCTAGAGGTCAGGATAGGGTTACCCTTGGGGAGTAATTAGTACTGGAAAGGGGCACTCGGGGGTTTCAGCTGGCAATGTTCTGCTTCCTCATCGGGATGCTGTTACCTGGCTGTGTCCACTTTTGGAAAATTCTCCAAGCTGTTTTGTGCTTATGTGTGTTCTTTTCTGTGTATATGTTTACTTCCACAAAACATTTTTTAAAAAGTTCTGGTTCAAGTCTTGAGTGAAGGGACTGGTGAACTAGAACGTTAAGCTACAGAAGCCTGATTTATATACGCTTAACCTGTGCCAAGCCAAAGAGACTACCAAACAAGACTTATAATTCTCTACACTGCCTGTGATTCGTACTGCCCCTCCCCCAGGCCTCCATGAGCTGTAACCAATTAGTTTTTGAACTCCAAATGGCAGACATTCTATAGCTCACACTGAGGGGACATGCAGGGGAATGGGATACACCAGCACCAAGAGAGGCCCTGCTTCAGCGCTTACAGTCGCTGGAAGTGAAATCCACCATCACCCTGGGCTTGTGGGCACTCAGTTGGCATTGGGCAAACACTTGTTGGTGGCCTGTGCCATAAAAGTTCTTCAAGTGCACCACTGGACTCTCATTGAGCCCTCTTACTTCCCTCAGTCGGAGAAGGGCTGTTTGCAGCCCCTTGGGGCACTGTTGCCAGGGACATAGAGCCTGGGGGCCTGGAGAAGTTGCCCCTTCCCCTGACACTGGGCGTTCACCTTCTCAGATGCCTCTGGATGCTGTGGACAAAGTGGATCCAAAACATTGACTTGGCCCAGGCTGACCCAAGGTGACTCCTGATGCCAAACAATCCCGTGGTTGGGGTTGGGGGGAGGGGATAATTTTTATTTTTACTTGATGACGAACTGCTAAATAATAGATCTGGCTGGGGTTTTGGTTTCTTCCCCACTGGCGTGACCGTGTGTTGGCCGGTTGACTCGGCAGGTTATTTTGGCCCTGTGGGGACCCAGAACTTGGTTTCTGCTCCTGGAGGCCTGCCCCTATCCCTTGGGTGTTTGGGTCTCCCCCGCAGTGCTGTGTTTGTTTGCCTGCCTGTCTGGGGCCCTGAGGACTGAAGCGGGCAGTACAGACCTTTGCCAGACTCCAGGTTTTGATGTGACGTGGGCATGTGGCACTGGGGGAACAGACTAAAGCAGCAGCAGCAGCATCTCCTTCCTCCTCCTATTTGTCCCAGTAAATGCTGTCCTCCTTCTTCTGGGATCTCTGCCTCTCTCGCTGCAGCAAACAGCCAGCTACTCTTAGCATTAGCGATAGCAGTGCTCAACATTAACTCCTTACATGGGAAATGTGCTCTCTGGTTTAGGAAGCTCTTTCTCAGCATCATTTCATTTGACCCTCCCAGAGCCCTCTGTTTGGGGCTGAGGCTCAGGGAGGTTCTGGGACATACTCAAGGTCATGGATTCATCATAAAGATTAGAGCATGTCTTTTGATTTCTGGTCCCAACTTCTCTCCTCTGACCAGAGACGACTCTTGCTTTTGGAGACTGGGGCAGAGGGTACTAGCTGCCACCCAAATCCATTTTTTCCTTAGCAACAGAACCTCAGCCTCATTCAAGGCAGCATTGTTCCCAGGCAAAAGAAAAATGCCCAGCCTTACTTGCAGCCTAGCTTACAGTGATATGTAAGCAGAAACTTCAGGAAAACTCTTTAAAGGAGTGGAGAGAATAGACCCTTTTTACCTTTCCTCATTGCCTAGACTTCAGATGCACTAGCTGGAGCTCAATAGCTATCTTCAACAATGAGGTGACTTTGAGGATAAAAGACACTAGGATAGTAAAGCAGAAACATAGAAGGGGGCTGAGTTTCAGATGACCAGAGAGCTACCACACTGGCCCAGATTTCATACTCTCAGACTTCTTTTACATGAGAGATAAATAAAATTCTATCTTGTTTAAGCCACTGCTATGTTATTTTCTGTTGTTTGCAGCCCAGCTTAACCTCTCCAGATTCAGGGACCTCATGTCTGGTGATACACAGTCTCTCCTGCTCCCCTTCCTACTCACTCACATAGAATGCACAGGGTCCTCTCCTCAGAGTTCTCAGCTCTCATAGCGTGGACCTGCTGGGCCTGGGTCATGAGAGCTATCCCAGAAAGTTACCTTTCTCAGTCCCTTGAACCTGCTGAGAGTTCTAGGGAATGAGAACTAATACTTGACATGCTTTCTTCTGTTAGTTCTTACCGCCAAGCAGAACTGATGGGGAGAACACATGAGAATTCCAAGCACTCAGTGGTTTGCAAGTTTGTCAGGACTGACAATGGGGATTCTTCTGAGGACCAGCTTACAAACACAAACTTCCAATCCCCCCTCACTACCCCAGCCTCCCAGAGGGTGGGACAGAGTTCATCATTTGGAGCCTACTCATCTGCTCCCCTATACCCCAAAGCACAGCCGAAAATGGCAGGGTTCATATTTTTGTGCTCCCTATCGCATGAACCCATACCAGTAAAAAATTTTGAGCATATACCTCTAATATATGCATGTTTATTGACTTGGGAATTACAGACTCATTCCTATCAGTCAGTCTGGATGTGTGAAACTGCAAGTAACTGAAAGCCCAGGCAGTAATAGCTAAATCTCTGAGGACCTTGACTGGTACTTAAAAAGATGTCAAGGGGAAGGTGGTCTGAGGTTTGTTCATCAGATCATGAGTATCATTAAGGACTAGGCTCTCTCTGGCTTTCTGAAGTTCCTCCATCCCTAGTGTGTTGGCTTTTGTCCTCAAGTCTGTCCCTTCAAAGTCACGTGCTAATGTTGTATCTGCCTTTTGAGCAGGAAAATGGGGGCAGTGACAGTGCTAGCTAGCCATGCTCTGGTGCCTGTCCCCTTTCTAAGAATCAAAATGCCTTTTCCAGAAACCCTTGGTGAATGTGCTCTGGTGCCTCATTGTTCACATTGGGCACATGGCTTCTCTGGCCACAAAGGAGTATGAGAAAGTTTTAGGCAATGAGGGAAAACAGGATTGGGAATGGCTGTTGTGTGGCCACCCTGTATGATCTGCAATACACATGAACTCCTGGGCTGATGTTTTGGGTACATGATAAAACCTACCTAAAAAACAGGGATTTACAAAAGATGAGATAAAAAATACACATTCTAATGTTACTTCCTGCTCAGCTCCTGGGGCACAAGCCCCCACTCTGGAAACCACTGGTATAAATAGTACAACCTCTGCAGCCAGAAGGACCTGAGCTTAAACCCCGTCTCTGTTACTTATTAGCTGCAACTTTGGTCAAACTCCTTAATCTTGTTAAGCTTCATTTTCTTCATCTGCAAAAGGGGAATAGAAATAGAATAGAAATAGAACCCACTTGACTGGGTTTTGTAAATTTCCTAGCATGGTGCTTAGCAACTTGTGAGAAACAATAAATACTAGATAATGTCTCCCTTCAATAACAGCTTCCCATTTATGTGACAGAGGATGATGTGGAGGAGAGTTAAAGTATTGAAAATATTGAAAGCAATGATAATTCCTCAAAGAACATTTTGATAATGCCCATCATTTAAGAATACAGGTGTTTTTCATTTCTATAGCAACAAAAGCTACATTCTGAGGACTCCCGTCAGGGCTAGAGCATGGGACCAGGAGTCCTGCCCCTCCCTGATCCTGTTAGCCCCCTCTCTGGGCTCCTGTGTCCTCAGCTAGACTGTGGGGGTCCTAAGCCTGTCTTCTCTCCTTTGCTTCAGGGCATCCACATTGTCAGTCCTGACCTGTGTAATTTCTCTGTACCAGGTTGCTCACTACTCCCGCCCCCACTCGCCAGGTCCCCTAGCCTTGACTTCTGCAGTCCCACTTCGTGTGGCTTGCCTTCCCTTTCTCTGACCTGTTCGCCTATTATTCCTCCCTTGGTAACTTGGCCCTTTTGCTTGGCTCTCTATCCCAGCATTCTGTGAGATTCCATGATCTCTCTAGGGAGGAGGCAGCACAAAGTTCTGGTCTCTGCTAGAGCGTCTAGGCATGGCTTCAGATTTTTTCCCCAAACACATTCAGACCCCTTTCAGTGTGCCAGGCCTTGTCCTAAGGGCTTCACATTTTAACTCATATAATACCAGGAGGTAGATGCTGTTATTGTTATCATCATTCCCATCTTTAAAATGAGAATGGGGCACAGAGAGGTTAAGTAACTTGCCCTAGGTCACACAGCTGGTAAGGGGCAGAGCTGCATGTTTGCCTAGGCAGTCTGGCTCCACAGCCCATACTCTTAACCACTGCATAAAACAGTATCTAATTTTTAAACTTTGTCTCTTCTTAGTTTTACAACCTTGGGCAAGTTATTTAACCTTGTCGCGTCTGTACATGCTGAACCATTTGAGAGTATGAGGCAGAAATCATGACATTTCACTCTAAATACTTCAGCATATAGCTACCAAGAACAGGGACATCACCCTATACGACCTCAGCACCATCATTAACTCAGGAAATTAAACACTGATATAATACTATCACCTAATACACTGTTTATTTTCAAATGTCCCTAGCTGTCTCAATAACATCATTTATAGTTGTTTTTTTTTTCAGTATGGAGTCCAATCAAGGACCACACGTTGTATTTAGTTATAATGTTTTAAAAACTTCTTAAATTGATATAATTCACATTCCATAAAATCCCTTCTTTTAAAGTGTACAATTCAGTGGTTTTTTAGTATATTCACAAAGTCGTGCAACTAGCACCACTAATTTCAGAAAATCTTCATCATCCTCGAAAGAAACCCCATCCCCACTTGTCATTCCTTTCCCCACCCCCAGCCCCTGGCAACCACTGATCTATCATACTTTTTGTCTCTATGGATTTGCCTATTCTGAACATTTCATATAAATGAAATCATACAACATGTGGCCTTTCATGACTGTCTTCTTTCACTCAGCATAATGTTTTCGAGGTTCATCCACGTTGTAGCATTAACCAGAACTTTATTCCTTTTTATGACTGAATAATGTTCCACTATACGGATAGACCACATTTTGTTTACCCATTCTGCTGATGGATCCTTGGGTTGTTTTGGCGATTGTGAATAATGCTGACTTTTTGAGTCCAGGCTGTTATTTTGTAGAATGGCCCCCCCTTGGATTGTCTGATTGTTCTTCTCATGACTAGTTGCAGATTCACTGCACCATTTTTCACAGCCTAACAAATGGCTTTCTCTATCCGCTGAGCCCAGCCATGGGCCAGCCTCTCTGCTCAGCTATGTCTCTGGCAGGTGGAACAGTCTGGTGAAGGCAGAGCTCCTTGCCTCCCCAACAAAGCAGCGCTGTGCTCTTTCCCACTGCCCACAGTCCTGCCCCTGCCCTCCCTGCCAGGTGGGCATAGAACCCCAGAGCTATTTCAGGTCCCTTTGTGGTAGACCAGGCCTGGGAAAATCTGAGGTCCTGGCTACTGGATACAACTGCCTTCCTCAGAGGCGTGAAGGTCATTCCCTGGGTTTGGCTCCTTCGGTCTGGTGGCCCAGCCCCTTGTTTCTGGTTCCCACTGGCCCCCAGCAGTCACCCCTGGCAGCGAGCAGGAGAGAGCAGAAGATGCATCACTGGGTTGGGCTTCCTGTTTACATATGCCAGCTTGTGGCATTGGGTGTAGTTATGGCTCAAAAGAGCATCTATCTAAAAATGCGCCCTTTCTGCTCAATGGATTTGGAGCACGTGTGTCTTTGAGTCACTGTTGTTTCCTTCCTACTGGCAAAAACAACCCTTCTTCCTCGGCTGGTTTCCTCTGTGCAGGCCCCAGTCCCACAGCTATGAAAGTCTGAAGTTTCTTCTCTCCTGGACCTTGTCCCCAAATTAACAGCTCAGCTTTTCTGGCAAAATCCACAGGGTAGTGGGGGCTGCGGCACCATAGCTGTTTGTTTATTTGTTAGAGCCGAGAGAGGTGGGGCTTTTGAGTTACTTTCTGACTTGCTGTGTGGCTTTGAACAAGCCACTTGGCCACTCTGTGCTCCTGCTGTCCCAGCTGGAAATTAGAGGCCAGACGACTACAATCTGCAGCATTTATCCACTGACTGAGGTTTGTTTACGGTGAGACAATGGGGCAAGTAACCTGGATGGAACGAACTTCCTTCCTTGGCGGTGTAGACATTTAACGATAGGTTAGACCCCCACTTGGCCATCCTGGCAGGTAAAGAAGTGATTGTGGGAAGAACATGAGCTTTAGGGCCAGACATTCCAGAGGCCAAAACTAGCTGTGTGGCCTTGGGAAAATTGCTTAATCTTTCTGATTCTTTGTATAAGGGGGATAAAAGTAGATTTTTCATGAGGTTGATAGATTAAAGGAGATAATATCCATGAAGTGCTAAGGACAGGTTCTGGAATACTGTAGATGCCCAATAAATCATAGATATTGAGAAAGCTAAGCTGAATAGGGTGGCAATGAGACAGTTAAAAAATATATCCAAATTCCTACTCCCCTGGGTTGGCCAGTTTCTCACACAGGGGTTTAAGACAGGTAATTTAGTGTTGCTGGGTGAATACCCCCCCAATTTTAACTCATATTTATGAGTATTGTATTGTTCCTGAAAATTAAAGCCCCTTATCACTCTTCCTCCTTTTTGCCCAGCCCAGATTTCACCTTCTTGGAAAACAGAACCAATCACAAATGGGTTTCAAAAGGTCCCAAGTTATCTGAAGGAAAACCTTCTGGAAGGTGAATTGCTGGAGGGCCAGGCTGTGAACCCCACCCGTGGGGCCCCATCTCCCTGGGAGGCTTGTGGGTTCTGGCCTTCCCAGTGGCTCTGGTGGGCCACCCAGGGGGTGAGATTTCAGGACTGCCCAGCCACAATCCTCCCTGTTTTGCAGGCTAATTCTTGATAGTCCATGAAGCCCCATTGACTTAAAGCTTTGATCCCTGCCGGAGAGAGATACTCCTGGAAAAGATATCCTTTTAACCCTCTTCAATCATGTAACCTTTAGTGTATGTAACTATGGCAGAAATTTCTGGTTGTCCCCCTGTCCATTTCTCTCCTTTGTTTTGCAATAGATCCACCTGGTTCTGGCTGCCCAGTTAGAGCAGGGTTTCTCAGCCTCGGCACTATAACATTTTGGGCTGGATAATTCTTTCATGTGGGGGGCTGTCCTGTGCATTGCAAGATGTTTAGCAGCATCCCTGGCCTCTACCTACCACCAACCACTCTCCCAGTTGTGACCAAAAATGTCTCCAGACATTGCCAAGTGACTCCTGGGGGTGGGAGTCACCGAGTTAGAGACCACATTTCCCAGCATCCCTTGCAGCTAGGTGTGGCCACATAACAAAGTTCTGGCCAATGGCATGTGACCTGGACCATTCAGAGGGGTGGATGTGTGCAAATTCTGGGTCATGGCTTTATGGGAAGTACGGGCCCTCTACTTCCTGTCTCTCCTTCCTGCTGACTGGGATGTGAATGCAGTGGCTGGAGCTGGGGCAGCCACCTCAGGCCCTGAAATGGAAGCTGTGTGTCAAGGTGGCAGAACTACTAGAGAGAAGGAGCTGGGATGCCCAGAGACGTGGAGCCACCTTATCCACCCTGTTGCTCATGTTTAGACTGCTATGTGAGAGAGAAATAACCTCCTATCTTGTCGGAGCCAATCTTATTTTGGCCTTTGTCACAGCAGCCAAACCTATGTCCTGTTAACATAATGAGTTTATCCCCTCTTTTCCTGACTGTAGAGTCTGATACAAGAAGTGGGGAGAACCAGAATGAATAAAGGAGTGAGTGACTAAACCTGCCTCTATGAGCCCCTACTAAGTTTTAGGCACCATGCTAGGGGCTTTTGTTATTCTTTACAGGAGAGTAGCCATTATCCCTGTGCTTCCAGAAGAGGACGCCAAGGCTCAGAGAGGTTGAGTGACTTGTCCACATCACACAGCACCAAGGGACAGAACCAGGACTCAGTCCTAGGCTTGAAAGACCCCCCTATACCATGTTGTTCCTTGATTGAGAGACCATACAAACAAGCCTCCAACAAGGATGCCACTGCCTTCAGGACTGTCTGTCACATGAAGCCCTGCTCCTGTCTCCACCTACACTGCTCCATTGCTCTCACACCCCACGCTCAGCCTTGCTCATCTCCTGCTGGTCCTGGGGCTTGTCTGTTCTTTCGTGCCTCTACATCTTTGCTCAGGCAGCCCCTTTGGGCTGAGATGCCTTTAACATCCTTTCAAATCCCTACCCCCTATATCTGCTGGCTCTGAGCCCTACTGCAAGACTCTGCTCAGATATCCTCTCCTCCAGGAAGCCTTCCCTGACCATGCCCTTCTCAGTCAGACTGGGTCCCTTTTCTCTTGCCACTCTGTGATGGCACCCACCACATTGTATGAGGTCTAATGTTTACCACAAGGGAGCTCCCTGAGGGTGGGACTCTGTCTTCTTTGTCTCTGTCTCTTCACTGATCAGCATGATGTCTGAAACATAGTACTCACTCAAGGAGGGAACAATGGAGGGAGAAATGCTAGGATACAGCAAAGTGAACCAACTCAGAACTGATCCATCTCTTTGTGTGCCCACATTGAAAAATCAGCTGATAGTTGCTATGGGGCATTTTCCAGAGAGAAAATGTCCTTGAATTTTGTCCTCAAAAAGCTAAGATGCTAAGATGAAGCTAAGAAGCCAAATATAGAACATATAAAAAGATGAACTGTGAACACTCAGCTTTTGTGGATTATCCATGGAAAGGGTCCTGAGGCCACCAGCAGGCCCTGGGCTCTCTCCACTCCATCAATCCCTAGGAATGCCAATGCATCCTAACATTGGCCTGAGCAAGACATAATTAGGAAGAACCACCTGCTGCCAGAAAGCAGCACACAGAGATTCCAAGGCTGAAAAGAAAGACCAGGTCCCTTCTGCCTTCCTGCCACCCACTCACCCAGATAGTGGGGAATTGGACATATGTCTTGTTCTGGGGGATCTGCTGGCATTCAGGAGTGGGAGAAGCCCTTCTCCAGCCCTCCACTCCTGAGAACCCTCCCCAGAGAACCAGGAAGGGGGAATATGTAGACCGGATGGTTTCCTCAGGTGCTCTGGAAGCTCAGAGGATCATCTAGAGAGACAGAGGACAAGCTAGACACCTCAGGACATACAGCCTGACCTCCCCCACTGTGGGGTCCAGAATTTCCATGGGGTGCTCCTAAGGCTCTCTGATCAGTGGTTTAGAAGTCCGTGCAAGAAGCCCAGGTATGAGGCCACCTTTTGCTAGAGTAGCTTCCTTTCTCCCCAGGAGAGAGGAAGGAGGGTGGACCCTGCTGGCTGAATCAGCCCTGAGGGTAGACAAGAAAAATAGCCATCCTGGTGGTGGTGGTGGTGGTGGTGGTGGTGGTGATGGTGCCGGTGGTGATGGTGGCGATGGTGGTGATGGTGGGGTGGTGGTGGGGTTGGTGGTGGTGATGGTGACAGTGGTGGTGGTAGTCATGATAGCAGTCAGTCCTACTGAGGCAGTATTCTAAGCACTTTTTAATCCTCACAACAACCTCATGAGATTGTTTCTGTTACTAGCCACTTATCCAAGTGATCTTAAAGCCATTTTCTAGGGCAGAATGCTCCCCCAGAAGCATCCTGCCCACTCTGTGAGACCTTGGGCAGGTCTCCTCTCTGGTGGACTCCCCATCAGCACGACAGCAGCCTTGGTGAGTTCCTCATAGCGTCCTGGTGGAGACCAACCGTGCAAACATGCTTTGATGAGGTTGTGAGTACTCATCAGACTTACCCTGTCATTCCTCCCTTCCTAAGGCAGGCATTCTCCAGGGAGGGAACCTGACTCTTCCATTTTTGCATTGTTCTTTCTGCTTCTATCTTTTTTCTCCCTGACCACCTACCATTTTGTACAGCCCAAGGGGGGCCTGGCCAGTGTGCGGACAAAAGTCCCAGCACTGGTTCTGCACCTCACTAGCTATATGAACTCAGGAAATTTACTTCCCCTCTCTGGACCTCAGTTTCTTTATCTGTAAATGATGGGGGTTAGACTGAGCTATCCTTCTGAGAACCAAAGTCCTAATGCACTGTGATCAAAGGCCGGTGGAAGGGCTGGAGGACCCAGACAGGAAAGCCCAGCCCAGCTCAGCTTCCCATGTTAATGGCTTTGCTGAAAGGAGGCCCCTGGCCATGGAAGCCGCTTTATCAAAACGTGTTCCAGCTCACTTAGATTACACTTCACTCCACTGAACTTCAAAAGCGACACAAGGGCTCCTCTGCAGACAATTGCCCGTGGAGTGTCAACACAGCCAGTCAGGCTCAAAGGGGTCACCTCATTGGGCAGCTGAGCAGGCTTTTATGGACCCACAACAGGGGAAAGAAAAAAGGGGCAGGCTGGAGCCTCACGTGGTTGTGCCTTTGTGGTTTTCACATGGTTATCACCTTCCCCTGGTTTCCAAATCTCAGATCCAAAAGGACAGTCCTGATGGGCCAGAAAGATAGGCAGCCTCTAAATAGGATGAAATAGAGTCTGGGGAGCTGCAAGCTTGGAGGGAGAGAACGAAACAGAACAAAATTGTGAGAGGACAGGATGGAGGTGAGGCGTGTTAGCAGCTGTGTGTGTGAAAAGGGGACATGGGTTCTAGTTGATGATAAAAGTTAGTCATGTGATATGGCTTCCAGAGAAACTGAACCTTTGGTGCTGCATTTAGAGAAATACAGTATGAAGATGAGGAAAAGTGAGAATATTAATTGTTCTCCTTTAGAAGTGCTTACTGTGCCAGATACTGGATCTAGCCAGATATATGAACCATCTCTCATCTGACCCTCACAATACCCAATGATGTACACAATAACAATCATGATCTCCCCATATTTCTGATGAACAAACTGAAGTTCAGAGAGGTTAAGTGACTTGCCCAAAACCACACAGCAGATAAAAGGCAGAGGAGGGCTTCAACCTGGGGTCTGACCACTTAATTTGCATTCTGAATGCACATACCAAAACAACATCATATGAGGAACAATCAAGAAAGAGCAGCAGTTGTGAATCTTCAACTATTTTAAGGGTATGGGGAGAAAGGCTATCAGACCTGCCCCGCATTGGGTCATTGGGAAGAACTAAGACTCAAGGGTGAAAGGAAACTATCTTCCAGTCAATGATAGGAAGGAATTTCTAGCAGCCAGTTGTCTGAAGACAGTGGGCACCTCAGGAGTAGTGATTTCTCTGACCTTAGAGGTGTCAGTGCATAACCACCTGGCAGCGAGGCAAGCAACTAGATTCAGTGGGTAGTTGAATGAAGGCCTCTGCTGCTAACCCTGAGATTTTAGCAGATGGGCTGAGGGGGTTCAAGCAGATGCATCTTGGTCACTGGCATCCAAGTGTCATCATGTGAAGGACTTCTCCAGGTATTATTGGGGGTATCCCCCTACCAAGTGGCCTCAGGCCAAACTGAGAACATGGCTTGAGAAACTACTAGCTTCAGAGTCAGAAGATCTGGTCTTTTGCCTTCAACTTTCAGCTATATGCTCTTGGGCAAGTCATTTGACCTCTCTGGACCCAAGTTTCCACACTGGTAAAAATGAGCTCGGATTGGATCAGGTCTGTGGTCCTAAAACAAACAGATATTGCAGAGGAACCTGGGACAGCAGACAAACCCTAACTGTGTCTCAGAGGCAAGTGCTGGGGAAACAGAGGTTACGGAAGGACAGCTGAGGACTGGCCCCAGAGCAGCCTTCTGAGGAAAAGGGGTGCTCTAAGTGGGATGCGCCGAGGTGGTCCTAGCTTGGAGGTTAGGGCTCCGGAGGCAGGCTGGTGGCCCAGATGGGGAAGCCGGTTCTTGTATTTTTATTGTGGAGGAGCTGGTAGAAACGTGTTCAGCAGACAAAACAAACACACCAAGGTGGGTTGTTGGTGAACATGTGTGTTTTGTCTGCTGAGCACTGACGCCACCAGTGTGCTCCTTCCTGCACAGAGAGACAATCAAATAGGCCTGGAGAGACCCTAAGTGAAAGAGAAGAGGGGGAGCAGGCACACAGCTCCCAAAGGGATGCCCCGGCTTTGCAGATCACACCCCTGAACCATCTTTGTTATTGTGAATGAGGAGGAACTCCCTGGGGTCTGCTTTTTGAGCAGAGGAAAACCAGCGTTTGAATCCCAATTCTGCCGCTCACTGGCTGGGTGAATTTGGGCAATTCGCTTAACCTAGGATGTCCATATAATGTACCATCCAAGTGGGGGCACTGCTGAGAATGAAGGGAAAAGCTATTATTAATTATGCTGGGACAGCATAAACTGAAACTCCTTGGGGCAAACTGAGACACAGGTGACCCCACTGAAACTCCCTGGGCCTATTTCTACATAGATAAAATGGACATTGTGATATTAATATGCACATGCTTCATGGGGCTGTGCAGAAGGTCAAATGAATAACCCAGCATTTAATGGGTGCTTGGTAAGAAAAGGCTCCATGTTTCCTGCCCTCTTCCCCCATTCTCCATGTTTCTGAGAAGAGCTCTGCAATGGGGCACACTGGGTCCCAGAGATGCTGTGCTATGGCTTCCTTCGAATCCGTGTGTTCTTTCCTGGAGGGCATGTGCCCAAAGCCAGTTAGGACTTGGACCTCCTCTTGGGATCTGTTTGCCTTTTCATAAATACAGACACAGGATTTTTCTTGGCTAGGCCCTTCTGCTCACAGCTCACAGATTGTACCTCGAAGCATTCACTCCCAGGTGATTTGAATCAGCATCTACCAGGAAGTTTGTTTTTCAAGGCCTTAGTCAACATGTGGGTGTGGAAACACCAACCAATTTCAATGTAGAGTCAACTCCTTTTTAAATAGGGACTTTCACATTAGTCAGACTTTTCAAAACAACATAATATTTAAACAAAATTCCATTTCCCCTTCCATCACCAGCAGCAGTTGCTGAAGATATTTCTGTTCTGACCAGAGGCTTCCTCAACCCACGTTTCAGCTGGTTCCCTTCCTATGTCAGAGCCTGGGCTGTGACATCACAGTGCTAGGGTGTGAAATCATTCTTCCATGGGCCTCAGTCTCTCTTCTGGCTCCTCACATGGACTCAAAGGATTGCTTGGGCCAGAGTCTTAATGTATTTTGATTCGTTCTGGTCCCTTGGTTTGTTGGTTGCCTGAAATAGCAACAATATAGCCCACACCTTCAACATACCTCTCTCTTAAGCCATGGCACAATCCCAGGAGTTCCTATGTTTCAGCATTCAAATCTCATAGCTCAGACTGTCTTTGAGGTACCATGATTAGGTATGAAAAACTTTTGACAAAGTTTCATGGGTCCCAAATGTGGTCACCCTGAGCAGGCCCAGACTTACACCTTACTGAAACTGGCACTCAGTGCACACAGACCTGGCATCCTTCCACAACTCTGGTCCCTTCTCTCCTGGCTCCTACATTCCCAGGGCCTGTCCTGTGTTGCAACCCCACAGGACATCTCTTCACTGGCTGGGTAAATCAGGCACAGTCTGAGAACCCCTCAAGCAACTTGTTTGTTGTATATTTATGATATGTCCAGTGCCCTACTAAGTGAAACAGGCAGTATTTCACTTTGTGAGCAATGGTCTGGCTAGCGCTTAAGAACTTGGGGCCTTGGGAAAGCTACCAAGTAATCTCTCTGTGCCTCAGTTGTGTCACTTGTAGAAGGGGATGATAACAGCAGTCCCTCTCTCATGGGATTAGTGTGAGAGTTTAGCAGATTCATGAATATAAAGTGCTTAGAACCTGTGTCTGACACACAGCAAGTGCTCAATTGCTGTTAGCCATGTTTACAATAAACCCTCACCACAAACCTACGAGATGGGGATGCTGACTACCCCCATTGGCAAATGAGGAACTGAGATTCAGAGAGGTTAAGTAACCTGCCCAAGTCATGTGCTTGAATGAGAAGCAGTGAGCATGCTTTGGGGAGTCTGGGCCCTGCTCTCTGTGACATGAGAGGCTGGATAAATTCTGATTCAGTTCCTTTTGCATATATATCTGGAGAACCAGTGTGCAGGCCCTGCGCCAGGAGCCAGGGGAAACATTGATGGGATCAAGCCCAGAGAAGCAGTGGGGAGCTCCACCCTGTTTTCAGTCCAGCCCATGCAGGCAGGCTCTGGACTAGGCACAGTTAATCTCCAGCCATCCGCACTGGCTTCACCTGGCTCATTAAAACCAGACACATTATGAGTTTACTTAGCATCTGCAGAGAGCATCTTTCATCTTCAAAGGCTTCCCGAAGCACCAACCAATTAATCCTTACAACACTCTCATCTCGCAGACAAATATTTATCCTCATTTCATACCCTGGAAAACTAAGGCACAAAGAGAGATCAGACTGGGTGGGAGGAGGAAGAGTGAGTGGCAGAGCTAAGCAGAGAATTCCGGAGCCCCAGACCCCTCTGGCTGTCCAGTCCATCTGGAGGCTTCAGGGAAATTCTTCCCGTAATACTTTTTTTTTTTAATGGAAGCAGAACCTTCTGCAAGTTCAGAAGAATTAGATTTCTTTAATAGTAACCTGCAGGAAATACATTAAAAACACATTCTATCAGTTACAAATCTTAATGTCACCAGCCAAGGATGAGGGAATTAATGCCGGGCCCAAAAATACATATAGTCAGCAACTCCAGGGCAGGGGCAGAGACGATTTATAGAGTGCGAGGTCTGGACATCTGGAGCAGGCAGCCTGAGCTCAGCGGTGAAATGGAAACAGGGCTGTTTTCAGATGGGGCAGAGAAGGGGGAGGCTGCTGAGGGTGGCTTTGATTCAATCATTGTATCCCATTTCTTCTCGATGTAAATTACTTGTTTTTAATGCTATAAAAGCCAGGTTCTGATCTGTCATGAGAAGACTGTTTTCATTAACATAAGCGCCTGTCAAGGGTACTTTAAAAGATTCAACCCCAAAAAAAGCAAGCCCCTCCCCCCACCAAAATAATCCCAATCCTGATTATCTCCTCCGCCTACATGGGTCAGACAAAGGGGACATCCAAGCAATGGTTTGGCTGGAGAATCTGGACAATGAAGACAAAACATGTGCAATTAATATAATTCTACTTCCTTTAAGAGATTTTTTTTTACCTTTATATTGTATTAATATAATAAAGCACAGGTACAGAAAACTCCACTAAAAATGTGTAGCCTAATAATTATGATAAGGGGAACAGTCGGTCTTTTAAATTGCTTTAATTTTTGGACTCAGTGCTCACTTTGCCAAACTTGAACTGAACAGAGCCTTAGAAAACTGAAGTTTTGGATCTTAGGAGTATAATATGCCCATTTTAGGAAGGGATGTGACCTAAAGAGATATGCGCGATGCTCAACTGTTCATTGGGGGCTGATGTATTCCCAGCCATGTGCTTGCTTCTTACAAAGAAAGGGCATTAAAGGACTCGGTGGGCACCAAGGAGCTGAACCCCACAAGCAGAGGTAGATTTTGGTCCCCACCGTGTCCCCATGCTGTGTGGTCTGCCTCTCATTGCAAACCACGCAGTGTCCCCTGTGGTGCTGGTGGCCAGTTGATGGGCACGTCTTTACAGCCATTTCTCTTGAGAAAAGGGGAAAGGGCATCACATCACACCCCCTCCTTTTGCAGGTGAGGAAACTGAGACCACACATCTGATTTGAGGTCAACAGATAGTGGCAGAGCCAGGAATGAGAGTCCAGGTCTTAGGCCTCCCTCTCCGCTGCCACACTACAGTGCACCTTTTTCCATGACATGCCCATTGTGGGTCAATAACTGCTTGTCAGGAACTGTAACCAGCACTTTCTAACCAGCCTGAGGACCTGGCTGGGTGACCAACCATCCCACTTTGCCTGGGATTAGGAAGGGTTCCTGGTATACAAGATTTTCAGAGCTAAAACTGGGACAGGCCCAGGCAAACAGGGACAGGTTGGTCACCCTACTGGGCTGTGTCCATGTAGCTGATGCTCAGTAACCTTGACTGCTTGGTGGGCACTCAACAGGTGGGGGCAATCAAAAGTTCGAGAAGGGGAAGAAAGAGGAGAACGGGGGTCCTCGTGCTGAATGAATTGACTTGGAGGATAATTATTCAAAGAAGTGATTTTTTTTTTAAATTACTGAAGGAAAAGTAGGGGTTTGTTCTGAATTATAACAGCTAACACTTTGAGAGTGCTTCATAATTTTAGTGTGCTTTCACATTCCAAATCTTAGTTACTTGGGCCTTTAAGGCAAGGATGTCTGATTAAAATTATTTTTATGAAGTGGGAAACTAAGGCACAGAGCTGGCCTAGTGGTCTAGGTTGGCCTCCCCAGCAGTGAGTGACAGAACTTGGAAAAAGCCCCAGTTTTCTGACCTCTGGCTTGTGCTGTCCCCCCAACACATCTCTGGTAAGGAAACCTGTCTACAGGCCAGGCCTGGAGTTCTCTACTTAATTGTTGGGAAGCAGGATGCCAGAGGTGAGGGCTTTCTAAATTCAATTCCAAGGACCTTGGATTAACACCAAAGTAATTCTCTTACCGGAGAAGTTTCTTAGAAAAGAACCTCAGTGGGGCAAAAGTATGATCATGGCTTGATCAAGCAAGGCCATTTGCTTACCTTTGCCCTCCACAATCTGAAAGCCAAGCTCCTTCTGAGACAGTCTCTCCCTCCCCAAATGCCATTCAAACAGCCCCCAGCCCCAGCCACTACTGCTTTCCACACACACTGGAGCAACTGGACTCTGCCCTTCTGAAATTGGCGCTGGAGGTGAAATGCTTGGCTTAGCTTTGCCTTCTGCTCAAGGCCTTTCTCCTCTCTTGGGTTTAACTGCTTTTTCTGGCCTCAGGGAATTCCTTGCAAGTTAATAAAAGTACTACATCAAAGAGCTCCACAACCATTACCCAATTAAAACCTCATGGCACTCCTGCAGTAGGTAAGCATTATTAACCCCATTTCACAGATGGGGAAACTGAGGTTAAGTGGTTTGCCCCTGGCCATTGAGGAAATGAGCTGACATTAGATCTTGGTGGCTTGTTCAGATCACCCAGGGGTGGTTGTTTCTGCCTAAAGCCCTTTTTTCAAAGCACCTCGATTCTTAAAGATTTCTTTTTCCTTTAGGAAACTGATTTTCTCAGCAGCTGTACCAGGATGAGGAATTTCTCCAAAGCTGGTTCATCAGAAAGCGGCAGCTCCTGCTTTCAACCAGGAGAGGTATCATAAAAATAGGTGAAAAGTAAGGGTTCAGTGCAATAATTTAGGAAACAATTTGGGCCTTTCAGAAATTAATGTTATTTAAAGATGCAGATTCATCTATCCCAGTGACCCCCTGGGAGTGCTTCCCAAACCATCTGGTTCAATCAGCTCATTTTCTTTCCCCTGATCCTCCTGGCTCTCGTGTGTGTATGTACAGCAAAGACTCCTGGGGAACTCAAAGCATGAATAAAAAGCAAAGACCTTTCTCTTTCACCAACCACCTCTCCTCTTTTCCAAACAGCATAAAATTTCTAATTCTGTTTATTCTTAGTGGGGTATAAAATTTATGTTCCAATAGACAATGAATGAGGAGACCCGTGGAGGCTTCCACCCTGGGAGGTTTCCACCCAGGGTCCAGCCAAGATGGTTGGGATATCTTCACCCCATCCTCTGAGAGGACCTACAAAACCTGGTGGTGTTTGGGAATAAATTTGCCCAGGCCTGCTGGAGGAGGAAGGAAAGAAGTTTTTTTGGTCTTGTTAAAGCTATCCATGAGCCACAGGGAAGATTGCAAAGACTCAGGTGACTATTTTCAAAAAGAGGGTTTCAGTGCAGTCCCAACTATGTAAGTCCTTGCTTCTTGCTGTTCAAGTTCAATTATAATCCACAAAGGCAGGATGCTGTGTTTACATAAATAATTACCAGATTTCGGATAGCCAGACGTGTTGCAGCACACAGGAGGCAAGCCCATAAATTACATTTAAGGAATTAAGGGTCAGATTGATTTTATCTCTGTAAATCCGGCCAAATTCCAGCAAGCTAAAGGAACATCCGGATGACTGAGCCATGGGAGGCAAGGGCCCCAGAAACCAATGATCCTGAGGATGTTGCTACCCCCCATACCTTCTTTTCTGCTTCTCCCTGCTGCAGTTTGCTGGCTGGCTCTGACAGCAAGGGGGTGGCAGGAAGAAGGACTGCCCCAACTTGCTCTCTGCCCAACCTGCAAGGGAGGAAAGCAGGAGAGGGGTGTAGGCACCTCATTTCCTATCCTTTCTTTTTCTTCCTGGACCACACAGGATCATGCTCCTGAAACAACAGCAACAATGTATAAGTAGTAATGGGAAACGGTGTAGCTATGAGAATGACAGAACAGGACTTCCTCTGGAGATTTTTCTCCTGCACAGGTCAAGCCTCCATGTTTTCATTCATTCCACAAAGATGTTTTTGAGGAACGACTGTGCCCCCAGTGCCACAGTGGAGTGTGGGGATTGAGGGCTCAGACTCTGGAGCCAGAATGCTTGAGTTTGAATCCTGGCTGTGCTGGTTACCCTGGGCAAATGACCTAACTCTCCTGGGCCTCCGCTTCCTAATCTGGAAAGTGGGATAGTAACAGCACTACCTCCTTAGAGTGGGGTGAGGATTAATTGAAGTCATTCATAAAAAGCTCTTAGAATAGGGCCTGGCACATAGTAAATACAAATGCTGGTTATTGCTATTATTATTATGACTGTGTTAGGCATATTGGGCCTCCCTTCTGAAAGTGGTTATAAGCTGGTTGAGACAGATGCTCCCACATAAACACAAAGAGTATGACAAGGCAGTATGGTCGATTAGGTACCAAGTAAGTGGAAAAGACAATTCAGTTCTAAGGAGCAGGCAGAAGGGTAAGATTGTTGTGGTGGGAGAAGGCCTCACAGAGGAAGGAAAGCTTAAGCTGGGCTGGAAGAATGTACAAGATTTGGCTGGGCCACAGAACAGCATAAGAGAGGAGTCAGGAGCTTGAGCAGAGGGGCCAGAGCCCTGAGATTCCACAATTAAGCTAGAAGTCAAAGTGTTATGCAAATCTGATGCTTCTAGGAGTATAAGCCAAATCTCCTCAATTAAGATTTCCAAATCTGAATGTTGGTCTCTCTTGTCAAGGAAGAAATGTGGATTTGAGTTAACTTCATCCAACAAAACAATGCTATAAAGTGAGGGTCAACAGAGCACATCTGTAAAGAGACCAGAAGAGGCATGAGTCTATTATGAATGGAGCTTCACTTTGTAAAATGAAAAGGTAGGAGATGTTATTGAAATAAAATTACATTGTTTGACAAAGTAAAATATATTCTTCTCAAAAAGTGTTCTATTCATCCAATCATTCTTTAAACATGTACTGAGTGTTTACTATGTGCCAGGAATTCGGGAGACCCTGGTTGTGACAATAGACATGTTTTCTGCTGTATATGTGCTGACCCCTTATTTTTAATTTTCTATGTGTTAGAAAATAATTTAAAATAAGTAACTAAAGGTGGGTCTACATGAAGCAAGCATTTCAAAAACATTTCTATGTAGCATGTCATCAAAGATTTTAAAATATGGCTCCATGCAATTTCACAAACAATTTTGGTCTTCATTTGAGTAAGAATTACAATAATTTGTTACTGAACTTGAAAAAAGCCCAATCACCTACAATTGAATTTCTAAACAAACTTTTGCTTGAATATCACTACTTACAAAGATGAGTTAATTCAAGAAGCTTCAATAAACTAATCAACCTTGTGCCCAGCACTATTCTAGTTGTTACAAAGGATAAGGAAGAATTTGAAGAGAAAGAAGGACTTTTACTTCCAGCCAGGTAATAGGAGTAATAGGGACTGGATTTACTCTCCTTCGTGAAATGAAAGACAGAGAGCAAGAAATAGAGAGAATGAACAAAGAAAGAAACAAACAATGGTTTTCAAGACTGTTTCAGGCAATGAAGGACATCTACTGAAAATGGGAAAACAAACAAGGTAAGCCCTACAATTTCCCCACAGCTTACTGCCTTATGAGGGTTTCCAGGTTGCACTAGAGGAAAAGAAAACCAGGCAGAGCTCAGCAAATTCTGAGTTGAAGAGACAGAGCTAAGAGTCCAAGGAGACCAAGGTGGCTAGAATTTTCAGGACAGAATTCTAGAAAGAAGAGAGCTGCATGGAGGCTTGGAGATGTGCAGAAGGTCATCAGTGTGAGGAAACTACTCAAGGCTTAGGAAAGAACCATCTAAAAGGATTAGAGAATACTGCCAGGTGTTCACACAGAGCTGGGAACAGTGTCTGTTCCCACCAGCCAGACTGGAAAATTTCTTAATTCATGGGGCATTGGGTAAAATACTCAAAAGGGTATTACTTTGGTAGTGGGGAACAATTACCTCTACAATTAAACAATACTTTGGTCCCACCCAATAACTCAAAAGTAAGACCAGCCTGTGTGGTGGCTCTTGCCTATAATCCCAGCACTTTGGGAGGCCAAGGTAGGAGGATCATGTGAGGCCAGGAGTTTGAGACTGCCTGGGTGACATAGTGAGACTCAGTCTCTACAAAAAAAATTTTTTAATTAGCTGGGAATGGTGGCATGTGCCTGTAGTCCCAGCTACTGGGGAGGCTGAGGCAGGAGGATCACTTGAGTCCAGGAGTTCAAGATTACAGAGCAATGATTACACCACTGTACTCCAACCTGGGTATCAGAGCAAGACCCTATAATCAAAAAAAAAAAAAAAAAGACTGAAAGGATCAAACTGTTTCAAAGTAATCTAATTGAGTCCTATAACAAAGCTCAGGAATATTATAGAAATACCAAAATATCCTGTACTCAACAAGGTAAAATTCACAATGTCAGGCATCTAATCAAAGAATACCAGGCATGCAAAACATGACCCATAATGAGGAGAAAAACCAATCAATCAAAATTGGCCCTGAACTGACAAAGATGTTAGAATTAGCAGACAAGAATGTTAAAACAGTTATTATAACCGTATTCCATATGTTGAAAAACATACATGATACGAAAAAGATGCAAATGAACTTTTAGGGATGAAAACTACAATGAGTAAGATGAAAATTACAATGAGTAATTTGAAAATGACACTGGCTAAGAGTGATAGCAGATTAGATATTGCAGAAGAAAATTTGAGTGAACAGGAAAACATAACAATAGAAACTATTCAAAATTAAGCATACAGAGAAAAAATAAGTTTTAAAAAAGAGCGTGATTGAACTATAGGACAACTTCAAGCAGCCTAATATATGTATAATTGGAGTCCTTGAAAAAGAAGGGCAGTACAGAAAAATTATTTGAAGAACTAATGGCCCAAAATTTTCTATTTGATTAAAACTATAAACCCACAAATGCAAAAATCTCAATGAGCCCACAACACAAGAAACCTGAAGAAACAATACCAATGCACATATACTTAAATTGCTCAATTTATGTGATAAAGAGAAAATCTTAGAAGCAGCCAGAGGAAAAAGACACATTATATACAGAAGAACAAATATAAGGATAGTAGCAGATTTCTTATTGGAAATAGTGCAAGTGAGAAAACAGAGGAGGAAGATATTTTAAGTGCTGAAAGAAAAAAAACCCTGTCAATCTAAATCTTATACCCAGCAAAAATATCTTCAAAAATAAAGGTATAATAAAGGCCTTTTCAGACATGCAAAAGAATTGAAAGAATTCATCACCAACAGAGCTGCATTATAAGATGTGCTAAAGAAAGTCCTTCAAGCAGAAGGAGAATGATACCAGATGGAAACATGGACCTACCCAAAGGAATAAAGGTAAATACACAAGATTTAAAAAAACTATTTATATCTTTTAAAGATAATTGACTGAATAAACAAAAAATGATATATTTTGTGGTTTACAACATCTGAATAAGTAAAAAGTATTACAATAAGAGAAGAAAGGTCAGGAGAGGAGAAATGGCGTATACTACAGTGAGGTTCTTATGCTATACAGGAAGTGGTGCAGGCAGACTGTGCTAAGATACACATGCCATCAATTCTGAAGCAACCACCAAAATAACAAAACAAAGAATTGTAGCTACTAAGCCAACAAAGGAGATAAAGTGGAATCATAAAAAATATCAATTAATCCAAAAGAAGGCAGAAAAAGAGAAAAGAAAGGAACAAAAAAGAAATGGAACAAATATAGAACAAAGAGAATATGATAGACTTAAACTTAACCTATCAATAATCACATTATAAGTAAATGGTCTGTATGATTCCACTTATATGAGGTATCTAGAGCAGCCAAACTCATAGAAACAGAAAGTAGAATGGTGGTTGCTAGAGGCTAGGGGAGGGGGAAATGGGAAGTTGTTTAATGGGTACAGAGTTTCAATTTTGCAGGATGAAAAAGTTGCACAATAATGTGATATACTTAACACTACTTAACTGTATACTTAAAGTGGTTAAGATGGTAAATTTTATGTTATATGTATTTTACCACAATTAAAACAAAATAAAACAAAACCCCCCACATATTTCTTTGAGGTGGAAACAAAAGTAAATGGTCTAAATGTTCTAATTAACAGGCAGAGATAGTCAGATTGGGTAAACAACCAAGACCAAATTATATGGTGGTAATAACAAACACACTTTCAATACAGAAACACAGATATGTTAAAAAGTGAAAGGATGGAAAAAATATACCATGCTAACACTAATCAAAAGAAAGATGGAATAGCTAATTAATATCAGACAAAGTAGATTTTAGAGCAAAGACTATTACCAAGTACAAAGAAGATCATTTAATAATGATAAAGAAGTCAATTCATCAAAATTCTAAAAGTTCATGCACTTAATAACAGAGCTTCAAAATACACAAAGCAAAAACAGAATTGCAAAGACAAATAGAAAAATCTTAATTATAGTCAGAGATTTCAATACTCCCTCTTAATAACTGGTATACTAGTAGGTAGAAAATAAGCAAGAGTATAGAAAATTTGAATAACCCTTCAATCAAGTTGACCTAAGTGACATTTATACAACACTCCATCCAACACCAGCAGAATGCACATTCCTTTCAAATGCACAAGGAACATTTACCAAAATAGGCCATATTCTGGGCCATAAAACAAGTCTCAATAAATTTAAAAGGATTCAAGTTATAAAAAATTTGTTCTCTCACCACAATGGAATTAAATTATAAGTCATTAATAGAAAGATTCTTGGAAAATCCCCAAATATTTGAAAGCTAGATAACATGCTTCTTAATAAACCCTGGGTCCAAAAAAGAAAAAATACAAAAGAGAAATCAGAATGTATTTTGAATAGAATGAAAATGAAAACCCAACATGTCAAAATTTGTGGGTACCACTAAAGCAGTACTTGAAAGATCTCAAATCAATAACTTTAGCTTCCACTTTAAGAAACTAGAAAAAGAAGAGCAAATGAAAACCAAAGTAAGCAGAGGAAAGGAAATAATAAATATCAGAGCAGAAATTAGTGAAATAGAATACTGAAAAACAATGGAGAAAATCAATGAAGCCAAAAGCTAGTTCTTTGAGAAGATCGTAGTATTGATCAACCTCTAGCCATATGGATCAGGAGAAAAGAGAAAAGACACAAGTTATCAATGTCAGGGATGAGAGAAGTGACTTCACTACAGATTTAATAGGTAATAAAAGGATATTATAAAGGAATATTATGAACATCTTTGCCAATCCAATTTAAACAAAGATGGGGTGGGGAGGGTGATGAAAGGCAGAGCACAGAGGATTTTTAGGGCAGTGAAAGTACTCTGCACAACACTATAATGAAGGATACGTGTCATCATACATTTGTCCAAACCTGTCAACGCCAAGAGTGAACCCTAATGTAAACTATGACCTTTGGGTGATTATGATGTGCCAGTGTTGGTTCATCCATGGTAACAACTGTACCACACTGGTGGGGGATGTTGGTAACGGGGGTGGCTACGGATGTGCGGGGGCAGGAAGTACATGGGAAATCTTTGTACCTTCTTCTCAATGTTGCTGTGAGACTAAAACTGCTTTTTTTAAAAAAAAGTCTTCTAAAAAAAATAAGCAAAAGATTTGCACAGATACTTCACCAAATGAGACATCTGGATAACAAATAAGTACATGAATAGATGCTCAACAACTGGTCATCAGGGAAATTCAAACTAAGACCACAACAAGGAAACATTACACACATACTAGAATGGTTTTTAAAAAAAATTGACAATACCAAGTATTGGTAAGTATGTGGAACAACTGAAACTTTCATATCCTGCTGGTGGAAATGTAAAATGGTACAACCACTTTGCAGAAATGTTTGATAATTTCTTATAAAATTAAACATACCATATAATCCAGCAATCCTACTCCTAGGTACTTACTCAAGGGAAATGAAAATATATGTGCACAAAATGATATACTAGAATGTTTACAGGAGCTTTACTCATAATATTAAAAAACTGGAAACAACCCAATAACCATCAATAGATAAAAGGATAAACAAACTGTGCTGAGTAGTAGTCCATATTCATAAAATGGACTACTATTCAGCAATAAAAAGGAATGATCTATTGAGAAATGCTATGACATGGATGAATCACACAGACATTATGCTAAGTTAGAAGTCAGACACAAAAGGCTACTGTTATCAACTGATTGTGTCCCTCCCAAAATTCACAAGTTGAAACACTTACCTACCATGTGATTGTATTTGGAGATAGGGTCTTTAAAGAGGTAATTAAGGTTAAATGAGGTCAAAAGGGTGGGGCCATAATCCAATACAATTGGTGTCCTTATAAAAAGAGGAAGAGACACCAAGCATGTGTGTGCACTAAGAAAAGACCATGTGAGGACACAACGAGAAGGCCGTCTGCAAGCCAAAGAGACAGGCCTCAGGAGAAACCAAACTTACTGACACCTTGATCTTGGACTTCCAGCCTCCAGACTGTGAAAATAAATTTCTCTTGCTTAAGCCACCCATTCTGTGGTATTTTATGGGAGCCCTAGCTGATTAATACAACTACATATTGTATAATTACATTTAAGTGAAGTTTTAGAACTGGTAAGACTAATCTGTAGTAACAGAAAGTAGATCAATGGTTTCCGGGGGCCTAGGATAAGGAGATGTGAATGGGCACAAGGAAACCTGTGGGGTGATGGAAGTATTCTATTGGACTGTGGTGGTGGTTACATGGGTATATATATTTGCAATACTCATAAAATGTACACTTAAAATTGGCACATTTTATTTACGAAGATCATACATCAATAAAGTTGGTTTTAAAAGAAACAAAATATTTCTGTGTGGAATGTGGATGTCTGGAACAAAAAAAGAAACAAAATATTTTGTAAAAAGCAGGATAGACTAGCTATGGCATGCAATGTAAGGAAGCTGTGAAGTCTTCCAGCGCTTCATGCCTTTCATTTTGCCATTTTGAATTTTTAGAGAGCTGTATTCCCAGCAAACAAAGCTGCGTGTAGTCTCAGCCCTAGGTCTATAGAGGGGTGCAGATGGAGCTCTCCATGCTAAAGGCCCATAAAGTTATAGCCATGTATTTCCCATAATTTATTCATCAAAACCAGGCAACATTAAACATTAACCAACTATTACAAAGATAATATGTTGTATTTTTTTTAAAAAGAAATGCTAAATATAAAATTTTGTATCTTTCTTACCAAGTCTTCATTTCTGTCATCAACTGATGCTGAAGTTTCATTTGGCCTGAAGGCCAAGTCTTTCTGTCTTGTTCTCCAACTTGGACCGGGCATGGCATCAAAGCCCCTCTGGGATGCTTGCCTCACAGAGACCAGAGATCCTCCTGGCGGGCACCAGAGGATGTCTGCCCTAATTAGAGGGACAACTACTATTAACTTTCTAAAACAGCAACTCCTGTTTCTTTTCTCACTATAGAGCAGAAAAGAAAGAGAGGAGGCTTGGATTAGATCATTTTAAAAGTGTTTTCCAGCTGTATCAGCCTCTGAGCCTGTGTTAGGTTCATTCATGACTTCACTTGTTCATTGAACTATATAAAAAGGTTCTCTCTGTGCCTAACTGTATAAGGGCTAGGGGTGCAGCAGTGGAGACAGACAGGGTTCGTGCCTTCATGGTGCTTACATTCCAGCAGGGCTTGGGGAGCTGCAAGCATTCCAAAACAAGTTGGCTTCAACAATAAGGAATGCATTGGCTTGATGCAGGGGAATCTCGGGCAGAAGGGTGGGCTTCAGAGACTCCCTGCCTTTCTCCGGGTAGTGAGGCTGGTAGTAAGACGGCCTCCCTGACAGGACAAAGTCTGGAGCAAGAAGGATTCGCTTTCTAAAGGGCGTGTGATGAGCGATGGAGAAAGTTGCTGGAAGCCGCTAGCTGACCTCTCCTTGTGCCTGACTTGTGTCACATGCTTTTATCTGTACGGGAGATGGGACCCTTAGACCAATCAGGCTTCTCATGGAACTGGGCGTGGTAGGAATGAGCTTGGCCTGCCTTAGGGAGCCAAAATTATAGTTGCTGCTTTGTTCTACTTGGGCCTAATTAACTCGAATATGCACATAATAAACATTAGTTCAGTGCAGCTGATAACCCTTTAGCAACTTACACAAGCACTGACTTCGAATACTGGTGTTAAGTACAAACTACTTTAAAGCGTGTAACCTTTACACAAAACATATCAGAAATGTCAAGAGGTTTCACTCCCTGTCTGTTGAGAGAGGCAGTCAGCAAAGACTACCTGGGGGAGGCAGCGCTTGAGCTCGCTCTGGAAGCACACAGCTTGGCTTTGAGTTCCCAGCTCTGAGACTTACCAGCTGGTAAATCCCTTAAGCTCTTGGAGCTTCAGTTTCCTCTCCTCTAAAACAGGCACTATACCTCTTTTGTAGGATTTATGAGAGGACTAAATGAGGTAATATATGTGAAGCCTTCTTAGTATGGTGCCTAGCAGATAATGGGTGCTCAATATATTTTGAGTGTGATTATTATTTAATTTGTGCAGAGCCAACCCAATTGCCAACATCACTAGATACACCTGGGTAGTTCCCTGTTTCTGACCCACACCTTCATCTCAGAATCTGATTTCAGGTTGCCGTTGGCCAAGAATAGGAGTACTTTCTTGCAGGTGTTGGTCAAGGTTCTGACATACACCAGTATTTCTTTGCTCCCATTCTCTCCCACCTCCCTGGTTTCGGGAGGTGATGTAAAAGACCAGTCAGAGCGCTGAGGTCAGATTCCCTGGGTTCAAGCCCCCGTCTTACCACTTACTTGCTGTATGATGTTAGGCAGGATATGTAAGTTCTCCTTATCTGCAGAATTGTTGCGTGAATGATAGGAGCACATCTGTGTGAAGGGCTCCGCAAGGGCCTGGCACATGGGAAGCGCTTGATATGTGTTGCCTGGTGTTATTATTACTACTTCATCTGACTCCTGACCCCATTCTTATCAATTAGTCCCAATCTCTCTTCTTAGCTCCAGCTGCTTATTTCCAGACGCCTGCAGAACAATTCCTGATACAGATCCAGCCAATACTTCCTTCTGAATCTGTCCTAAGATACACCCATCCACTCTCCTCTTTCCCCGCATCTACTCCTCCTCCTTGCACCCATTCTTTCCATTAACGTCAGCACCTATGGGAAACAAAAGACTTTGTTCCCTGTTTCAGAATTCCAGACATCAGAAAGCTTTGCTTCCCTCCCTTCCATGCACACAAATTCTCAGAGTTGGAGGGCACTCTAACCTGTCTTGAGGGAAACGAGGCCAAAGCTGTGAAGTGACTTGCCCAGGGTCACCAGCAAGTGGGCAGCAGAAGGAACCCAGGCCTCCTGCTTTCAAGGGGATTCTCCTTCCGCCACCCCATGGTTCATTGTTTCTCTGAGCCATGGAATCACCATGCCACAGTTGTCCTAAGGACCCCTGGCGGGCTCGCAGTCCTGGGGTTAAAGAGGGGAGGTTGGGGGTCCCCAAGTAGTTCTTGAAACAACCCAAAATCAGATTTTTCATAAGCTGAGTCTCCTGTTATCCTGAGTTTGTGGGCGTGGGGGCGGCGGAGGAGGCTAGCTCCTTTGGGAGTTTGCAAGCATTATGAGCAAAGTAAAACCTAAGCTGAAGGATATGAGTCATTCTGAGTGTGCCCCTGTCAGCCGCAAATGGGTACAAGAGATGTAAATTCTGCAAGGGTTATGAGTGGTGTAGCCAGTGCTTTTCAATGAGAAATCCCATCGCGTGGAATTTGAGGATGCTCAAGAGGGGCCTCCTTGTCCCTTCCCACATTCCCATCTCTCTTAGCCCTGACAGACCTCAGGTGCCCGACTCTGCCACTGACCAGCACTAAGCGGAGGCCACATAGGCTTCAGGCACCAAAACAGCCATCTAGCTTATGGCGTTCCATTACTCAGACCATTGAAGTCAGAAAATTCCTGCCATTCCTGAGCTTGTAACAGAGACTCAGACCCAGTGACCTTTTGTTCTCGCTGGGGGCTGCAGCCCCTCTGCAAGTTTAAATCATTCAAATGAGCTCCAGCTTCATCTCAGACACACTGTTGGTGAAGGAGAGGGACGGGGATGTGGCACCAGGAAGGCTCAACAAGGTGGAAAGAGGATGGCCGCACCTCTCCCTGTTCTCCCACCACAGCGTCGTGGGGAGAAAAAAAGCCCCAAAGAAAAAGTGGAGCATAAAACCGTTCTCTGTTCATGGAGACAGAAAGTAGAATAGAGGTCAGGGAGCGGGGAAGGGGAGTTATTGTTTAATGGACACAAAGTTTTTCCTGGAGATGATGAAAAAGCTTTGGGTATAGATAGTGGTGGTGCTTATACAACATTGTGAATTTAATTTATTTAATGCTGCTGAATTGTATATTAACAAATGGTTAAAATGATAAATATTATGCTATATATTTTACCACAATAAAAAAAATCTACAATAATGTCCAAAACATCCCCCAGCCCCAAGCACATGTATTTCTTTTGAGATAGACTTCAAATAGGCTGGCCCTTGAATCTGTGCCACTGGAGTCTTTGTCAGGAGACCATTACACTTTGCTTTAGGCTGGTGGTTCCATAGAATTATGGATGACATGAAGGACTGAAACTGATTTATTTCTCAAGCATTTGAGATCCCTTCATCCCTACCCAATAATGTCTATTCAGGAAAAGCCTGTCTTAACCAAAGTCAGAAAAATTTTTAAAAATGCACAGGCCACCATCTAAAGTGGACCCTGGTTTAAGAAAATCTATGTGAAATCTCAGATTTGGATAACAAATTGGAGGATGATGATTTGCCTCACAAAAGACTGCTTCACTTAACAAAAGAGTTTACTCCAAAGTTCCTTTAAGAAGAGAGCCCCCTGGTGCATTTAATGATATTATTGGATTAAAAAAAAAACAACCATCCAGACCATTCAAGGACACTGCACTGTAAATATGTGAATGCATTGTATTGTGTTGTAAGACTGGAAATAAAGGAGTCAGTACTCTTTGACAAATGGAGCATTTTGGCCCAAAGTAACACAAGGAGGGAGCAAGATGAGTTTTCTTGGCCTAAAATCCTGGCAGCTTTCTGGAAAGGCTTTGGGAGTTTGTGTGATTTATTTAAGACCAGCTAAGCCCAAGGCCTGTGAGGTGTCCACTTTGAGAAAGGGCTTATGCCAAACTTAGGGTCAAAGTTCTAACTCTGCTCATGCTGACCCCTGTCACCTGCCCTGATGAGAAAGGATCTCAGTGATGTGAGCTCAACTCTGTCTTGTGATGGCAGAAAAATATATCTCTTGCCAGAAAGTGGATTCTCCAGTGATGAAGAATGTTCCTTATTTATGTCTGCATAGGTACATTCTGGGACCCATAAAGGTTTAATTGTCCCTCTAACTAGTTTTTTAAAAAACCCACAAAGAGGCTGCCAGCTTTCCCCAGAGTTTAAAACCAACTGAATGCGGTTCTGTGGAAACTGCTTTAAGTGTGTAACTCGCACCGTGTCCTAGGGCACAAGGCGCGATTGTTTTGGGGACTCAAAAGACACAGCTCTTAGGAGGACTTTTAAGTCAGTTTTCATGGCTTTCGGCTGCTGCTGACCCTGAGCTGTTCTGCAGAGAGAGAAACTTCTCCATCCAGGAACTGCCTCTGTGAGTTACTCCTGTGGTGCCACTGCCCCTTGCTGCCACCTTCCGGTTGGGGGGAAACCCCAGTCTCACAGGGCCCTAGACGTCCTTCCTTTTCTCTCAGATGTTGTCTTTGCTAGTTTAAAAGGCTCTCACAGGAAGCTAAGGACAGAGGAGAGACAGAAAGAGAGAAAACATGTCTATGTGTCTATGAGACAAAAAGAGAAAGACAGATCCTGGCAATCGAGACTGGGTCCAGAGAGACGCACCTTGCCTGACCGCTTGGGTGCATAGGGACAGCAGTGCCTGTTCTCTGTCACTCCTCCGACACTGCGATCTACCCTGTTCATTCACTCCACATTTATTGATCGGGCACCTACTATGTTCCAGGCACAGTGGTGAATAAAATGCACACAGTCCCTACTCTTAGAAAGCTTACAGTCTCATAGGAGAGTTAGACATTTCAACAAAGGTTAATTATGCAAACAAACATGTGGTTACAAAATGTAATGACTGCTATGAAGAAAACGTACAGGGTGTTGAGTGAAGCTAACAGAGGGCCCTGGAAGGTTCTCTGAGGAAATGAGGTCTTGTAAGCAAGATCTGAAGGATGAGAGGGAGTCAGGGAGGTGAAAAGAGGTCGTTAGAGCAGGGAGAAGCATGTAGATAGAAGGAACAGCATGTGCAAAGACCCTGAGGTAGGAAGGAGCAGAGCCTCTTAAGTGTTGCTTATGGAGTGAGATGTGGCTGGAGAAGTAGGTGGTAAATGCTGCTGCCAGAATCTTCTTTGTCTTCTGCTTTGAGCCTCCTTTCCTTAAAGATTTGTAATGGTTTCCCCATCCATCACACTTCACGCTGAGCTTCAAAGGGCCACCTCCAGAATGCCCCCAGATTACCTCAACCCTTCTCATACTCCTCTTGGGTTCTGTGAAGAAAACACATTTGTCAAAAGACTAAAGCAAATAGTTTTGACGTGCGGTTCTGTACTGTAAGGGAGGCTATAATGAAGTCAATCTCAGTTTACATGACTCCAAATGGTTCCATTTAAATGCCCCACCCTGTATTTACGTGTCCCTACCACTTTAGTTGACTGTTTATCTTCCAGTATACTCTACTATACTTGCAGTCTTGGCCTCTATTTAACTTTATCCCTCACTTTTTCCATTCCACAGCCTATCATTTACATTTTTCTTTAGGAAATGTAAATATTTATTTATGGTATTAGATTTTACTCTTGCAATAGAGCCATATATTATGGAGTAAACAGACCACGATACGGGTTCTAGTCCTGAATTTTCCATAAACTGGTGGTGACCTTAGCCAAGTCATTTAACCTCACTGAGCCTAAGATGTTTCTTTGTAAAATGAGGTGTTTTTCTTTTTTTGTTTTATTTTAGCTAGCAAATCTGTATCCAGAATTACTCTGTGATTCTATATCTCTTATAGCCACCTAGAAGTATTTTTCTCGTATCTTTGTCTTTATCCACCCCTCTTTCAGAATGTCTTTGCGAATAAGACTGACTTTCTGTATAATTTGCTTTTGTGGGGTAGTGTACACAGAATAGTATTTAACAAATGAGAATAGATCATACTGTTGGGCTTGGGTTAAAGCTCTCATATGTGAGGAAGTGGTTGAGGAGGAGGAAAATTCTAGCTGTAGGCTTGAAATTACCATAGACTGCTTCTCAAACTGGGGTATAGGTATCCAGAGAGGTATACTGAGGTGTGCCAACAAGTATAGGAAGCCCTTCCTTCTGGAACAAGAATTCTACTCAAAGATTTGAGGAGGGTAAATAGACTTTATTATTAAAACAAACATAGATACATTAGGAATAGAATATAAAAGTCATATGACATCTTAGTATAAAAAGGGAACCCCAGGTGGACAGATTTGGGCATACTTCAATGTGAGAGGAAACGGGGCCTTTACTTCTGTTCTTGGGTTACTTGAGAAATACTTGCCTTATAGGTCTTTTGAGGACTGTGCACTTTGATAAGGTAAAGGTGTTAAGTTACCCAGGAGGGGCATTCCTGCTAAATAATGGATGTATGTAGAAAATCCAATTTCACCCATTAGGAAAGTTTAAAGAGGGTCCTGAGGTTGAGGGAGAGCCAGGCCTAACAAGAGACCCATCTCCAAAGACCAAATAAGTTACAGACTCTTACTTAGAATTCTGGCTAAAGGCTGGGCTTGAACTGGTCCAAATACATGGAAGATCTCTCACCCTTTCTCTGAGAAAGTGCTTCTTGTTTGTACCCCCAGCCCTGGTACTTACCATCCCATTATATGTTAGTTATATTTTCTTGTGTGTATATGGCTTCTCAGCCAGAGTCAGGGAAGTAGTGTGAATTGAGAAAAAGTATATGATCAAGAGTCAAGACCATGCTTACTGTGTGACTTTTGGTTACTCCCTGAAATCTCTCTGATCCCCAGTTTGCTCACCTATTAAGTGATCCAGTAAAATACCTGCTTTACCTACTGAATAGAATTGTATGCAGAGCATATGATTTGTGATGTAAAAGTATTTTGTAAATCATTAAACAAAAATCAGTTATTAACTAAGACCCCAAAGAGAAGAAGGGTATATCTCTCACATCATCTTTCTACTCCCCTCAGCCTCTAACTTTTGCCTGGTTGGTTCTGATAACTATTAACCATAAAGATCATGAAATGCTGTACCTGGGTTGACCCTGGGAGGACTCTCATTTTGTTTTTCTCTGCTACCCCCATCTTTTCCTCCTCTTCTGGCTTCAGTTCCCCCCACCCCTACTCTGCCACGAGCTTCTGCACTGCTATTTCTTCCCACTGACCCTCCCAAATAATTTGGATATTAAGAGGACACTTAAAGAGACTAATGTATAGCAATGAACTGCTAGAGGAATTTCAGGCATCAGTAGGGAGAGTTTTACAACAATGCCATTTTTTGTGGGGGAAACGAACTGATGTCATTTTGGAAAATTTCTCCCAGAAATAAAAATGCCAAACAGAATTCTGGATTTTTTTTTTAATAGAAATCAACAGCTGGGCCTCATATCTCCCTATGTAATACAAAACACCATATTTCATTGAACTCTTTACTGAAGTTACCCTGCGACTTCCTCCCACTTCTGGTGGGTTTGGGGTGAAGGCCAGCCTGCTTCACAGTTGATGTCCCTGAGGGAAATACCAGGAGAGGGTGAGGAGGAGGAAGGGACAGGTTTAATCAGTTTGAGATACTCTCTGGGTAAACAGTAACTTCACTAGGTCATTCCCCTCCTATCCACCTGGGCCTCAGGGTAGAATGGACTTTTTAAAGTAGAAATGTTCTCAGGTCTCTTCATAATCTCCCCCTTCAAAACCCGTGAGTTGTGCAAGAAACATCCACTCTCCACACTAACCGGGCAAGGGCTTTAACAAGAGCTTAGTCAAGGCAGAGTTTCTTACAGGTAATACTTTTATCTATTTTTCTGTTTTAAGTTAAGTTTTTCTGGTAAGAAATCAAGTCAGAGTGACTTGAGGGCTGGGAGAACGTGGAGGCGAACGTCCTTCCTTTTCCTTTTCTCCGGCGGGGCACTCCAGGTCTTCACACCTCCTGGCGACAGAGCAGACCCGGAAGCAAGACAGGCTGGGGACCTGGCGCCAAGGAGCAGGAGGGCCAGCCTGGGCTCACAAGCGAGCGGGCCGGGGATGCAGTGGGGACAGCCTGAGGGGAAGCTAGCCCGCCTGGCGGCCCGGCTAGGAGTCTGTTTCAGGACGAGAGCGCGGCCCTCCCGCGCCACCTCTCACGGGGGCCCAGGATGCGCAGAAGAAACGACCCTCCTGGGCGTGGCTCTGCTTCTTGGGCTACACAAGCAGGCTGAAGAAAAACCACAAACAGTGCTCCTTCCCTCGCCGCAGTAGTTCCAGGTGATCTTTCTCGAGCCGGGCAGGAGGTGACGGGCAGGGACGGGCCCCGCGACCACGTAAGCGGAGGCCTGGGAGGCTTCGCGCTGACGACGGGGCACGGGCTTCGGCAGCTTCCAGCCTGGCGGCGGCGGGCCGCCACGTGCCCTGCCCGGTTGCCCCTGGAGACCGCGGCGGTTTGTGTTCAAGTCCCGGACTCTCCCACCGAGCGCCGCCGGCGTCGCGGGCGACTCCGGCCCCCACCCCGCCTCGCCGCGGTGGTACAGCCCGGGCCGCGAGGCCGCCGCGCCGCCGGAGCCCACTCCAAAGTGGGCGGCCAGCGGCGGGGGAGGAGGTGAGCGGCAGGGCGCCGCGCCTGGGTGGGCGTTGCGGGAGCGCGGGTCGCCCTGCTGGGGAGGAAGGGGCCTGCCCACCTGCCCGCCCTGCGCAGGGGCTTCTCTGGCCTCAGTTTTCTCGTGGCGGCCCGCCACTCGACTTCTCTCTGGTTTCCCATCCCGCTCCTCCAGGCTCCTTTGCCCGCTGTCTGCCACCCCCGAGAGACCCTGAGGCCGCTGCTCACCTTCGCCCCGTCCCCAGGTCGGGCCCTAGAGCCCTTCTTGGCATTGCGGAGCCCCCTTCCCTGATGCCGACAGGGCGCCATTTCTCCCCAGCCCGGACACCATAAGCAAAATGCCGGACGTCGAGGAGAATGTGCCACCGAAGGACCCTGGCGATGCAGAGAGTGGGTCCTGCAAGTCCGAGACGTCAGGACCGGCTCAGGAAGACAAGAGCGGCCCCAAGGACCACCCGCCCCGTAGGTCCAGCATCCCTTTGGCCACCCTCGAGGGAGGGTCCCGTTGGAAGGAACCGACTGCCCCGGGCTCCAGCGCCGTTAAGGGGACCAGCAGACCCCTCCGCCACCAAGTTTTCTCTCTCCGCCCTCCCCCTCTTTGTTTGCCCTTCTCCTTATCTCCCCTCTGGTCTTTGCTTACAGGCCCTAGGCCCCCTGTTGACCAGAGTTCTTCAGAGAGTTTTTGGTCCTGGAGGAAGAAGTGACCCAAGCATGATTACTTGAGTCTGACAAAATGTGAGGCTGAGTCAGTTCAAAGCCATCTTGTATTTTGAATTTGTAGGTGGAAAATGGCAGGTATCTGGGGTTGATTTTTAAAGAACCCAAACGATCCCAGACAGGAAGTGTGTTTTCTCAGTTTTTTGTTGAGTCAAGAATTAGTACTGCCCTGGGCTCATATTCTGTAGCTCTGTACTGTAGTACATGCTCTTTTGTGTTCATTTTGGGTCACGAGGTCTCTTCCACACATCGTGGTAGGTCCAATCTCACTGAGACTCATGCTGCATTTCTCTTATAATTATCTCCAGAGAACTCAACCAGTCATCAGTCTGAAGAGCTGTGTACATACAACAACCTGAGCTAGAATTCTTGAAGATTTAAATACAAAAAATTAGTTCCAGGCCCTGCTGCTAAGTTGAATTAGATTTGTTTCTCCTGTGGCCACATGGGGTCGCTGCTGGTTAACAGAATGGCAGCGTATTTCGCGTATATTGGACCTGATGTGGGGTGAAAGTCAATTTTTTATAAATACAATTTAAGTTCTTGAGGCGGCTATTTAAATGAATCCATAGATGAAACAACTCTCAGTAAAAGGAATAAGCAAATTCTTTTTAAAAAAATAAATTTGAGGCCGGGCGCGGTGGCTCACGCCTGTAATCCTAGCACTCCGGGAGGCCGAGGCGGGAGGATCGCTTGAGGTCAGGAGTTCGAGACCAGCCTGGGCAAGAGAGAGACCCCAGTCTCTATATTAAAAAATAAATAAATAAATAAATAAATTTGAAATTTTGTATATTAGGTTGACTTGATTAAATTACTATATTACTTGAAAATTCCTTTGTCCTTGGGGTCTGGACTTTTAAAATCTATTTTAGTTACGTTTTATCTCTGATTTCTCTTTGAGCCTTCCTCTTTCCTGAATTTTAGAGCTGTTTTGGAGTTGCTTAGTGCTATGTTACCTTTCAGCAACAAAATGGTCTTGTCAAGGCAGGCTGTGGACTTGGTTTTGTTGTCGTTGGAAAGGGTTCCTGTGTATATTTCCCTCAGTCCTTCAATAAGCTGCTGTAACTCAGTCTCCTTTTGGAGATTTTCTCTTAGTTCTCACTTAGCATTAGTGAATTAACGGTGAGTCTATTTACATATTTGATTGTGTTTTGCTATTTTGGCTAGACTAAAGACTTAAGAGAGGCTGCAGAAAATAAAGGGAACTTCAACCATCTACTTAAGGTTCAGTTCACCTTTGTTTACCTAAGCAGGGACTCAGTGGATTTCTGATAAAGGTCTACAATCCCTGTAAGTTTTAATTTTGAAATATTCCAAATCTGTTGAAAAGTAAAAAAACAAAAACAAAAAAACTCCAGTGAATGCTCACATTGTTAATATTCTGCTATATTGCTTTTTCTCTCTCCATATATATATACATATATTTCCCCCCTTTTTGAAAGATACAAAGTCATGACTTTACCTCTAAATACTTTGTCATGTATTTTTCTAAGAACAAGGACATTCTCCTATGTAACCTCTTTTCTACAATAACTTTATTTTTCTTTTTTACATGTTTTAATCTTTTTATTGTAGAAAACTTACACATTTATAAAAGTAGAGCAACTAATATAATGAACCCCCATTTATGCATCACCCAGCTTCAATAATTGTCAATTCATGGCCAATCTTAGTTCATCTATATCCCCCTCACATCTTGAGGCCAAATAATTTTCTGTGAACAAATTATGAAACTTCATTGAAAGAGAGGGAGAAAATACGATTTATTGTGTGCAACTTCATTTTTTATACAAAGTGTATCATTATAACTGCCATATATACTTATTACGTCAGAATGCTATCAGCTGTACTATAGGCCTGTACTAAGAGCTTAGAATAGTGCTTGCCAAATGCTGGTACTGGTCTGTGACAAAATTCTTAGTAATATTCAGCAAGATGAAATTATTATATAAAGATGCTGTAATGAGTTTTCCTAAAGCTATATTGATTCAATTTAAAGGACTGCTCTTTATTTTGACAATATTTCCTTTCTGCTTTTTTGGAAGTTAAACTGCCTTTTATTTTATGAAATGATGATTTTGGTGGTGGTAGAGTGGATTTTTTTATTTGCTTGTTTCACTGTCCATACTTGGCAAAACAAAAAGTTGGCACGTTGGTGTCAGTTGCTTAAAATTTTTTTGGAAATGTTATTAGTCTGTGAAATCCTAAAATCTGGAAGCTGCTACTTCAGAAGTCCAGAGGACTCTGGCACTATTCAGTAACATCTGATTGTTATCTGTAGGGAGAATTTAGCTTTCACTGTGTGTAGCATTAGAGGCAGAAAGAGGAAAGTGGACTCTTAATATCCTTAGATAAATATTTATTTTTGCAAATCACAAATTATTGTTTCTTTGCTACTATAATTATGATTTTACTTTTTAAGAGAAAAGTTTTTAATCAGTTTAACTTTTTATTTTTTATAAACTAGCTCTTTGTCCTCTCTTCCCCCCATGTTGGACTACTCTGAGAGTTTCTAGCACTGTCATGGGGCATAAAGTTCAGAAGAAATAAATAACTAGAATGGTTGAGTGAGTCTATGTAAGATAAGTCTGATGAATATAAATTTGGGGCCTACTAGGTTGAGTGAACTCTGAATAAAATAAAAATTCAGACTTGTATGGGTTCATTGTTGTCTGTCATAAGTTCTTTCCGTCACAGGTCTGACAGAGACAGTTAATGAAGTTTCCAGGCTGAGCAACAAGATTGGGATGAATCATGATTACCACATGGAAGAGAAGATTTTACCTCCAAGCAGGTATAAGCTCTTCTACTTTCTCCATTTTACTCATCCTGCCGTATGTACTTAGCACTAATGTCTTCTGATCAGACTTCATACATTTTTATTTAATAATACAATCAGTATTTGAATTTGAGAAGTTTCAACAACTTAAACAGAAGAGTAATAATTGTAATTATTAGTATCAGACAGTCAAAAAGCAAAAGTTACTTAACTGGCGAATAAACCAAAGCAGCAATAGTTGAAATAAATAGTTAGGGTGGATCTCAGATCTTCTCCGACAGACTTGGAGAAAGTAGCCTATAGTAGCTATCTATTGCTGCATAGCAAATTACCCCAAAATTTAGCAGCTTAAAATAACATTCATTATGTCACAGTTTCTGTGGGTCAGAAAGACAGGCATGGTTTGACTGTGTGCCTCTGGCTTACAGTCTTTCACGAGGTTGCGTTCCATCTGCCGACTCTTGTCCAGAGCCTCCCCTCAGCCTTGGCACATGGACCTCTCTGCAGGGCAGCTCTGAACACAGAAGCTGGCTTCCCTCACGGTGAGAGAGTGAGAGTGTCTTGTGCTCAAGACGGAAACCACAGTCTTTTTGTTACCTGATCTCAGGAGTGACATCCCATTGCCTTAGCTACATTCTGTTTGCTAAAACTCAGCCCACACTCAAGGGGAGGGGATTACATGCGCATGTGAATACAGTTGGCCCTTGCATCCATGGATTCAACCAAACGTGGATCAAAAATATTTTTTTTTAAATTTTAAAAAATAACAATAAAAACAACACAAATAAAAAAGCAGTACAGTATAACAACTATTTGTATAGCATTTACATTGTATTAGGTATTATAAATAATCTAGAGATGACTTAAAGTTTATAAGAGAATGTGTATAGATTATACGCAATACTACGCCATTTTTAAATCAGGGACTTGAGCATCCGTGGATTTTGGTATTCGAGGGGGATCCTGGAACCGATTCCCTTCAGATACCAAGGGATGACTGTACTGGGAAGCAGAGATCTTTGGGGCCATCTTACCAGCTGCCTACCACATAGCTCCTATCAGTTACTCTTTTAAGTAGCCTCAGATTGAATAGGCATAGATAAAAAGATTTTCTGTTAGTGGTGTTTTCAACCCTTGGGTTTTTTCCCACCTTTATGAATCAACTTAATTTATTTATCAGATCTGAACTCTGTTGATAAATAATGCTTCCCTACCCCCATCAAGCTCTATTTTGATTCTTCTTAGTTATATTGACATTGCAGTAAATAAGAACCATTCAGTAAGTATGAATGGAATTGGCTCTGCTGGTTTATTGGCAATTAAGTGGGTAAATTTCAGTGTCAGATTTTACATTTTAAAACCGTTCTAATTTCCCACCAATAGACAGATAATGGCCATTTGTGATTACTTTGCATTCTTAAATGTTTTTGTTGTTTGGCCACTTCAAGGAATCTGTTACTAAAGTGCCTTTCTCTGTCATGGTTGCTCCCCTGGTCTTCATGCTCCTTTGAATTGCTCTTGCCCGATGCTAACAGGTGTCCATGCCAAGCACAGCTTCTCTGGGAACAGGTTTTCACCAAAATTCAGATCTCCTAGTATCTGTCTCACTGGTTGATATGTTTGTTGCTGGCAGGTGGGGAGAGAAAAATGAAACTGGGAGAGTGAGAGTCTGTTATAGGTGGTGGTGAGGGGATTGTTGGGGAGTGTGGAAAGGGGTGTTTCAGGTAGAGGAAATGAGAGAGGGAGAAATGGAGCAGAGGAGATAAATAGTACTATTCAGAGCTGATGATACAAAAAATTATGTCAGGAAAAGGTTAAAATAGAGTTTGAGGTTACTCATTATTGGGCAGTTGCCTTTACCTTAGGCTCATAGAATGATGTTAATTAATTATAACTGTAGGTTTCTAAGGGAAATCCCATGCTCAAGGATGTATTTACCAGGCATTTTTGAGTGCTTATTGTATGGCAGGCAAAATGCTGGGTGCTAGGGATAGATATAGATATAGATAAATACGGCACTGTCTTTGCTGTCAAGAAGCTTTATAGGGGAGACAGTTGAATAACAGACAACGACTGATCAGAGTGGTAAGTTCACTCCTAGCTGTGCATATACAGAGAGTTTAATGAGAGTGCCTGGCTGCCTAAGGAAGATCAGGGAACATTTGCCTACAGTGGAAGACTCTGCCTATGAGGACTTGAGTTGAATCTTAGATGATGAATAGGTGCTTTCCAGGTGCTATCAGTGGGAAAGGATGCTCCAGGCAGTGGAAGCAACATGTTGGAGGCACAGAATGGTGGTAGAACGTGGTATGTTCTTTACAAGTAGCTTGGTATGGCTGAGCCCAGGGTGTTACAAGGTGGGAGGAGATACATTGGAAAGGAGAGGCAGAGCAATAGCATGAAAGGTCATATGAGCCATTTTATCCTGCTGGTGATAGGGAGTCCCCAAACTCCCAAAGGACTTGTTTTTTTTGGAGACAGGGTCTCCTCTTTTGCCCAGACTGTTGCCTCAGCCTCTCGAGTAGGTGGAACTACAGGCACATGCCACCATGTCCAGCTAACTTTTTTTTTTTTTGGTAGAGTCGGGGTCTTGCTGTGTTGCCTGGGCTGGCCTCGAACTCCTGGCCTCAAGCAATCTTCCTGACTTGGTCTCCCAAGGTGCTGGGATTACAGGCGTGAGCCACTGCACCTGGCCCCCAAAAGGACACTAAATGAGCATGACATCATGATCAGAATTGCATTGTAGGAAAATTGTGGATTTTAGAGTGAATTGGTGGCAGTGTGGAAAAGAGACTAAAAAGGGACAAGACTAGAGGCAGGGGAACCAGTTAATGGTAAGAGATGATGGTAGGAGGGGATGGATTCTAGACATTCAAGAAGCAGAATTTGTGGAACTTTATGATCAATTGGGTAAATTAGATGAGGGGATAGGAGTTAGGAACAATTCTGGTACACACTAGACCATGAGATTACGGTCGTTACCTCTGATGATTGAGATTGTGAGTTGGGAGAGGAAGTTTGGCTTTTGTTTTATTTCCCTTCATATTGCTTATATTACTGTTACAAGGAGCATGCATTATTACTGTGTGTGGATTTTTTTTTTTGAGGAAGCATGTTTAATTCAAGAAAACCAATAGCTATTTGGCAATGACTAGATATAGCCTCAGAATATTCAAATGGTTCTTTTTCTTCTTATTGGTCTAGCTCTGTAGGTCAGAGACATCATTTAAATAAACATTCACAAGAGAAAATTCCTGTAATTTCACCTTTTAAAATTAATAGGCTTTATTTTTTTAGAGTAGTTTTAGGTTTACAGAAAAATGATTGGAAAATACAGAGTTCCCACATAATCTCTCTACTCATGCAGTTTCCCCTTTTATTTTATTTTTATTTTTTCTTTTTTTGAGAAAGGAGCTCACTCTGTTGCCCTGGCTGGTGTGCTGTGGTGAGATCGTAGCTCACTATAACCTTGAACTCCGGGGCTCAAGCAATCTTCCCACTGCAGCCTCCCGAGTAGCTGGGACTATAGGTGCGTGCCACCGTGCCTGGCCTCCCTTATTATTTACACATTGTGTTGGTATGGTATATTTGTTACAATTGATATATTATTATTAACTCAAGTCCATAGTTTACATTGGGGTTCACTTTTTGTGTTGTACATCCTGCGGATTTTGAATAATGTGTGACATGTATCTGCTGTTACTGTACCATACAGAGTGATTTCACTGCCCTACAAATCCTCTGTGCTCTACCTACTCATCCCTTCCTCTTACCCCCAAACCCTCGGCAACCACTGATCTTTTTATTATATCCATAGGTTTGTCTTTTCTATAATGTCATATAGTTGGGATCATATAGAATGTAGCCTTTGCAGATCAGCTTATTTTACTTTGTGATATGCATTTAAGGTTCCTCCATGTTTTTTCATGGCTTGATAGCTTGTTTTTTTAATCACTGAATAATATTTCATTGAATGGACAGCTTGTTTATCCATTCACCAAGTGAAGGACATTTTGGTTGCTTCCAAGTTTTGGTAATTATATACAAAGCTGCTATAAACATTTGTTTGCAGTTTTTGTGTGGATATGTTTTCAACTCATTTGGATAAATACCAAGACACATGATTGCTGGGTGGTAAGAGTATGTTTAGCTTTGTAAGGAACTGCCAAACTGTCTTCCCAAAGTGGCTGTACCATTTTGCATTCCTGCCAGCTGTGAATGAGCGTTCTTGTTGCACCACATCCTCACCAGCATTTGCTGTTGTCAGTGTTCTGTTTTTGGCCATTCTAATAGGTGTGTAGTGGTATCTTAATTGCTGTTTTAATTTGCAATTCATTAATGACAGTTGATGTTGAGCATCTTTTCATATGCTTCTTTGCCATCTTACATATCGTCTTTGGTGAGATGTCTGTTAAGATCTTTGGCCCATTTTCTAATTGGGTTGTTCATTTTCTTATTGTTGAGTTTTAAGAGTTCTTTGTATATTTTGGATACATATCCTTTATTACATATGTGTTTTTCCAAGATTGTCGCCCAATCTGTGGATTATCTTTTTTTCCTCTTAATGTTGTCTTTCATAGAGCAGAAGTGTTTTATTTTAATGAAGTCCAACTTACCAAATTTTTCTTTCATGGATCGTGCTTTTGGTATTTTATCCAAAACATCATTGCCAAACCCAAGGTCACCTAGATTGTCTTCTATGTTATCTTCTAGGATTTTTATTTTGATTATTTTTATTTTATTTTATTTTTTTAGAGACAGGGCCTCGCTCTGTTGCCCAGGCTGGAGTACAGTCCTGTGATCATAGTTCACTGTAACCTTGAACTCCTGGCCTCAAGCAATCCTCCCATCTTGGCCTCCCAAAGTGCTGGGATTATAGGTGTGAGCCACCGTGCCCAGCCTCTTCTAGGATTTTTATAGTTTTGTGTTTTAAATTTAGGTTTTTGATCCATTTTGAGTTAACTTTTGTGAAGGATGTAAGGCTTGTGTTTAGATTCATTTTTTTGCATGTGGATGCCTAGAAGTTCCAACACCATTTGTTGAAAGATTCTCCTTTCTAAATTTGATTGCCTTTGCTTCTTGTATTTTTTTTTAAGGTGAAAAAAAGACTGATCTTTCTGGCTTCCATAACTAGATAGATGGTAGTGCACTGAGATTGGGAATACAAGAGGAACAGGTTTGGAGGGAGAAGATGATAAATTCAGTTTTAGACCTGCTGATTCAGAAATATCTGTGGACATTCAGGTATTTTCAAAGAAGGAAAATCCTTTCTTAGATTTTAGGAGTATAAGAAAATGAAAGATCACTTAGTTCAATGCTATGTGTATACATAAATGAAAACTAAGTCATACATCTATGCTGGATGTACAATCAGTGCTAAAATTCAGCCTGACCTCTCTCCATTCAGGGTTCTTCCTACTGTGGGTGGGGGGGGCTGCTCTGGAATCAGAAGGAGCCCTTCTGAGAGGTTTTGCTGATACCCTTGCAATCCAAGTCTCACCCTAGCTTATTCAACTCTGCTGTAGTTCAAACATAGTTCCTGTCAGTGTAATGCTCTTTTACCATATCAAATGCTGTTTGGGGCTTAGGAGATTATGACTTTGTAACAGTTTTTGGGTAGAGGGAGTAATTTGCTCATTTAACCCTCTTACAGTCTGGAAGGCAAGGTCAAGGAGACAATGCACAATGCCTTTTGGGACCACCTTAAAGAGCAACTATCAGCAGCTCCCCCTGACTTCAGTTGTGCTCTTGAACTTCTGAAAGAAATTAAAGAGGTGAGTGACCGACCTTCTATTTGTAAAAATAAAGTTCTTAGACATCACCAGCTCATTGGAGTGTCAGTGGCTAGCAAATCTTAACTGAATGTGGTTCATGAATTAGTCAGAGTCTAATCAGTAGACAGAAATCACGGTAATTTGAACAGGGAAGGTTTAATATAAAAATTATTATAACAAGGAATTAGAGAAATGAGGGCATAGTTAGTAAGAAGTAAAGAGAACTCTTAAGAATCCTGGAATATTAGATATAAAGGGCATCCACCATACCCCAGGGCTGAGATAGAACACCCAAGGATCTCATCTGAGAAGGCATGGCTGTGCCAGGGTAAGTTGCTCGCTTACATGTGTTGCTGATCGCTGTGCACTGCAGGAGCCGAGTACTGGAGAAGCCACGCATACTGTGGGAGCCTGCCAGGTGTGCATACCAGAACCCAGAAGAGAAGCTGTTGCCTTTGCAGTGTCTTTGTAGTATGTGGCGGACACACCTTAAGGTGACCCACAATGATCTGCACCCTTGTATAATCTTCTCCCCTTGAGTGTAGGTGAGATCTGCAACTTACTTCTAACCAATAGAATATGGCAAAGGTGATGGGCTATCACTTCCATGATTACATTTCATCATATAAGACTCCATCTGAGCAGACTGGAGGGAGAGATTCTGCTGCTGGTCCTGAAGAAGCAAACAGATATGTTATAAACTGCCTATGGAGAGGACCACATACAAGGAACTGCAGGTGGCCTGTAGGACCTGGGAGTAGCATCCAGCCAACAGCCAGTTGGGGCCCTCAAGCAGACAGCTATAAGGAAATGAATGAGCTTGGAAACAGAATCTTCCCCAGTCAAGCTTCCAAATGAGAGTGCAGCCCAGCTAATACTTTGATTGCAGCCTTAGGAGACCCTGAACAGAGGACCCAGCTAAACTGTGCCTGGACTCCTGAGCCACAGAAACTGTGAGATAATAAATATATCTGTTGTTTTAAGCTGCTAAGTTTTATGGCGATATGTTACACAGCACAGAAAACTAATAATAACACCCTCTGCAGATAAAGCTAAAAATTTGTACCATCTGGGGATGGGCACAGTGGCTCACACCTGTAATCCTAGCACTTTGGGAGGCTGAGGCAGGATTGCTTGAGGCCAAGAGTTTGAGACCAGCCTGGGCAACATAGCGAGACTCCATCTCTACAAAAAATAAAAAAAATTGGCCAGGCATGGTGGTGTGCGCCTGTAGTCCTAGCCACTCAGGAAGCCAAGGTGGGAAGGTCGCTTGAGCCCAGGAGTTTGCTGCAGTGAGCTGTGATTGTGCTACTGTACTCCAGCTGGGGCAACAGAACGAGACCCTCTCTCTATTAAAAAATACATATATATATTGTGGCATCTTGTAAAGGAAAGACATTGAAAGGTCTTAGCTCCATTTTCACAGAGCAAAGAACAATGGATTTGGAGCTGTGAGGCAATATATTGATAAACGGCACAGTCACTTCTTTGGCTACTCAGCTTCCATACGCACCACTTGAATCCCTGAAAAGAACTCTGTTTCTACGTAATAATAAGTAGCTGTCTGTCAAGTTTCATTCTCCCCCAAAATGAGGAGACACATGGCCCAAATAGTTATGGTATCCATCACTGGCTGCTCCTCAAATTCAGTCACAGTTTCATGGAATATTCTGTTACCTAAAGGCTAAATTGTAAAGTTAAATTCTAACAACCTGTATATAAAATAATAATGGGGAGGAGGAGGAAGAACAAAATGGTTAGCATATACAAATAAACACACCTGTAACAAGCAAAGAGAAAATTATAGTCTTTGTTTTTGTCATTGGTCAAAAGGCTATGGTTGATATCTGTGGCTTCCTTCTTCCACTGTTCCTTCCATATTCCCTTGTCCTTAGCAGAACTTCAGTTGGTTAGGGTTCTTTTTCTGTTGGAGTGACCCAAACCTTCATCGACAAAGAGTCTGAATCCTCAAAAAATTTTGTTCTTTTTGTTTGCTTGTTGTGGTTTTCCATTAACCTTTAATATTGAGCTTGGAAGTACTAAGAGGCACCTCAGAGAATCTCCTAGGTCCCAGGGATAGTCTTTCTTGCCCCCATTGTGTAGCAGCAATCCAGTTTATCCTTGGTACTCAGGATCAATTACTCCAGCCAGTAGAGTAAGTCTTTTTTGACCCTGTTGGTTCAGTGGTGTAAGGATCCCCAAATGGCCAGGTAACAGTTTCATCTTCTAATTCGCTGGAACCAGTGCAAGTACTTCACACAAATCAGCAAATCTCAAACTTGGCAGGATGGGAAACAAAAGTCCTGCAAGTGGGTTATTAGGTGTACTAGTGCTGTAATTGATCCCCTTAAGCCTTGAATCATCATTGGCCCCTAAACAAAGGTAAATAATATTCTACAGGAAACTTAGGGACCCAACTTCTTGATCCTTAAAAGACATAGACTGGGATATCTTTAGCTAAAGGGATTGACCATTGGAGAAAGCTTGGGGCTCCAAATACAATGCAACTCTTTCTTTGACTTTCTTTCTTGGGCAGATCTTGCTGTCACTGCTATTACCACGCCAGAACCGCCTAAGAATTGAGATCGAAGAAGCTCTGGACATGGACTTCCTCAAGCAGAAAGCAGAACATGAGGCTCTGGATGTCCCTTACCTCTCTAAGTACATTCTCAACATGATGACTTTGCTGTGTGCACCAGTTCGAGATGAAGCAGTGCAGAAACTAGAAAACGTTACAGACCCTGTTCAGTTACTGAGGTGTGAAACTTGATCACGGCCCTCTGAAACTTGCTGCAGCCCCTGGGCCAGGAAAAGCTGGGGCAGACACTGGATTATAGTCATTGTCTTTATCATTTTTTCCTTACTGAAGACCTTACTACACTGCTTTTCTCCTCTCTGGTCTATTGGCTTTTCTTTTCCAAAGGTGGCCTCACAGGGCCTTTTGGTTATCCTTAGATTGATTGGGTCCCCCTGTGTAATAATACAATAAGACATTAGAGTACATAATTATTTCTTCCAAGGAGTTAAAACATCCCTTCCCCAGGTTTTCTCTTGTCCCAGTTCACACACTATGAGGAGACAGGGTTGGGAGATTATTCCTATTTCACAGGTATAGGAACCAAGACCCAGAAAGTTAAAAAAGAAAAAAAAAAAGTGGCCCAAAGAGTCCAAAATAGCATCGCCTATTATCCCACTTTCCAAAAGAATTGTTGACATGCTGGTTTATTTCTTTCCACTGATTACCCTTTTTAAGAGACAACAGAATGACCACAGTGAAAGAGATCTAGACCAGAGGCTTCCAGGTCCAGAGACCTGTCTGTTCAAAGTTTTGCTACTAACTTACCTAACTCACCCTGGGTATTGGATCCCGGCCTACATGTCATCTTCTGTAAGTGTAGGAGGTAGAACTAATTTAGTTTTAAGGCCTCTCCTAACACTAGAATATAGTGACTTAGTGACTCCTTGTGTGGGTTTCTAGCTCACTAGATTTCCTTTCATGGTATGAATATTTTATTTCCCCCCTGTCAGAGGAATCTTCCAGGTTCTGGGCCTGATGAAAATGGACATGGTGAACTACACTATCCAGAGCCTTCAACCCCACCTGCAGGAACATTCCATCCAGTATGAACGGGCTAAATTCCAGGAACTCCTCGATGAGCAGCCTAGTATGTATATAATGTGAGAGCAAGAGTGGGAAGACATGACCTTGGGTCTGACTTTTATGATGTTAAAGAGTATTCTGTCTCTTTTTAGGAATAGAAAGTTTCTTCCTCAGGTAAAGGGAGGGAGAAGGAACATTTGTTTAAGACAGAAAGACTCTTAAAGCGTTTATTTATTGACTGGGAGTCTATCTTGAAAAGAACCTTGGTCTTAAAGCCTCAGAGATAAAAATGCTGAAGATGCTTACACACTCCTTTCCCTCTCACAGGCCTTCTCAATCACACCACCAAATGGCTGACCAAAGCCGCAGCAGACCTCACCATGCCGCCTCCGACTTGTCCTGACACTCCTGACTCCTCCAGTGTGGCCGGCCCCTCTCCAAATGAAGCAGCCAACAACCCAGAGCCCCTCAGCCCCTCAATGGTGCTGTCCCAGGGCTTCCTGAACCTCCTTCTCTGGGACCCTGAAAATGAAGAGTTTCCTGAGGTATGAATGTCTGGGGGCATTGCCTTGTTTTGTATTCAGGGCTTCTTTCAGGACCCTCCTTTCCTGACAGCCTGCTCTTCCCTGGTCCCCAGACGCTGCTGATGGACAGAACCCGGCTGCAGGAACTGGAGTCCCAGTTGCACCAGTTAACTATCCTGGCCTCGGTCTTGCTAGTGGCCAGCAGTTTCTCTGGCAGTGTTTTATTTGGCTCACCCCAGTTTGTGGATAAACTGAAACGTGTAACCAAATCCCTGATGGAGGACTTTAACTCCAGGTAAGCTGCATAGATCTTTTTTAGAGTACAAGATGATATGTGGTATTTAGGACATAGGCAGGTAATGAATGATTGCTTACTGCTTACCACAGACCACAGAAAGGCCCTTTGGAACCATCTACAAAGATTGTTGGTTTCTTTCCATAAGTGGTCTTAGGGCTTGTGACAAAGAAAAATAAAACTTTCTTCCAAAAAGGGTAGTGTGGAGGTAGTTTGCTACAAAGGAATCATTATCTAGTTGAGTAGATGACAATGGGCTGGTATTATGTGTATCCAGGAGTTGGTCAGTCAGTCAGCAATATTGATTGAACATGCAGTGTGTGTAGGCCATCACACCAAAGGAAAAAGAGGAATCAGAAGGCTAGGTTTATAATTGTAATTGGTGAGTTAGGACAAATGACCATGGAAAATGCCCAAGGAAGTCTTTAAAAAATATATACATAAAAATAAAGGGCTGGGCATGGTGACTTATGCATGTAATCCCAGCACTTTGGGAGGCCAATGTGAGAGGATCGTTAGAGCCCAGGAGTTCAAGGCTGCAGCAAGCAATGATTGCACCAGCTCATTCTAGCCTGGGCGACAGAGTGAGACCCCATCCCCAAAATAAATAAATAAATAAATAAATGAATGAATAAGAATTTAGTCATGGGACTAAAGAATGCTGAGTTGGATCCAAGCACAGAATTGAATGCTTTTCTAGAGTTGATTTTATAGTTGATCTTGTTTACTGAGAAGTAAAACATGGTAACATAGAGAATAGTATCTGAGGGTTACAGTAAAGACATTGTACCTGCCCACTGGGCCCTGATGCCTACCAGGGGCTGGGGGTTGGAGGTGGGGAGGATGGCTGGGATTCTCCTTTAAGTGGGCCTTGCTTCTGGTGTGGAGCTTCCTTGCCAGGGCCACCTGATGGGTGCTAGCTTACTCTTTTTTATGCTCTAGGCCTGAGGAGGCTATGCTGACTGTGAGTGAACAGGTATCTCAGGAAATCCATCAAAGCCTCAAGAATATGGGCCTTGCCGCTCTGAGCAGTGACAATACAGCATCTCTGATAGGACAGCTCCAGAACATTGCCAAGAAGGAGAACTGTGTCCGCAGTGTCATTGGTGAGCATGCTTGTGAGGTGGTGAGAAGGCTGGGGGGAGGTAAATCCTAACTCTGGAAGTGTGTTACCCAACCATTTACCAACATGAGCCATGGTCATTGGGTAAGTCACTGTTTAGCCTTTAATTTTTTCAAAGTGCTGGATTGAAAATATATCCATTTCAGTATAAAGACTCTATGGTTCTGAGGAAGATTTGCACCCAGGAATTCATGACTTCTAGGTGTGGGATACTGTCCAACCAACCTGATTAAGTCACCGTGGCCTATTGGTTGGTCATTCTCTGACTGTAGTCCAAGTCATTTGACATCCTGCCTCCCCAACAAGAAACTGATGCTGAATTAGGCTGGAAGACATGTTCCCATAGTAGGGACTCCCCACTCCCCCACCCCTATGTTGGAATGGAGGCCATGAGCTTGGCCAGCCTGCTCCTAACCTTAGCCGTCTGAAGGATCACTCTAAGATCTTCCTGTTACATCAGATACTCACTAGGATCTAACTGATGGCTACGTAAGTAATCTTTTGAATAGTCAGAAACCTACTAACCCACTAGTTTTTTATCTTTTCTTTGTCCTTGAGAGCTAGATAGTAGCCTCCTTATCTATAGGTGAGTGGACAGGTTGGTGAATATCTCAGTTAACTCAGAATGTGGTGAGTGGAGTGCAGGGGCAATATTTCTGCCTGAAATCTGTTTGCCCTTTCCCTTCTCACTGTCTTTTCCTGCTCACAGATCAGCGGATCCATTTGTTTCTCAAATGCTGTTTGGTTCTTGGTGTGCAGAGGTCTCTGTTAGACCTCCCTGGAGGCCTTACTCTCATTGAGGCAGAGCTGGCGGAACTGGGCCAAAGATTTGTCAACTTGACGTATCACAATCAGCAGGTGTTTGGCCCCTACTACACTGAGATCCTAAAAACCCTCACCTCCCCAGCCCAGGCACTGGAAACAAAAGTGGAGTCTCTCTGATAGCACTGGCTCAGAGCCCTGGCACTTTGGACCCAGGAGAGAGGCCCATCATCTTCCTGGGGTAACATCACCAGTGACCAGCAGAGCAACGAACCCCCACACCAACCTCCCAACAGCCAGTACACCAGGGCTGTAGGGATCAGGATGTAAACAACAACTGGCCTAAACCTATTCACTAATAAACTTCTGAAGTGCAAGAAAACCTGAAACAGTCTTCCTGTGCTGCAGCTGAGGCCAAGTCCTATGAGCTCAGCCCCCAACTAGCTGGGAAGTCAACAAGCCTTCACTTTTCCTTTCTCTGGCTATGTGCACCCTTCAACATGCAGAGCTGAGCAGCCAGGATACCCAGGTGCTAGCATTATTTTCTCTGAGGGTGAAGCATTTCTCTGAGGGCTGTGAGAATTCTGGAATTATCCAAAATGTGAGTATTAGGGCTTCTCTGGAAGCCTTTGTTTTTTGTCCAGTTCAGCTCAGAGATATGTTTTGTCCAATTCAGCTGAGGAAAGAACATGGTTGAAAGAAGTAGTTAGAAAGCTCATTTCCAGGACCAAATTCCCCTGAAGGTTTCACATGATGCAACAAGAAGTCAAGGAATAGTAAGAGCATCCGCTTCCTCTTCTGTTCAATGGTACTGAGGGCTGGATGGAAATGGATGCTGGCTGCAGGCAAGCATTCTGTTAAGGACAAGTTTCAGGTTCACGGGATCTCTCTCTCTCAAGTTATCCAGAGTTCAGGCTTGGACAGTTATGTTAGTGGCTGACTTGGATCAAGTTTATCCCTGGTCCTGTTCTCTCCCAGTCTACTATGGCATTCAAGTGAAGCTCCCCCTCACTTCATTCTGCATTGGTTGGTGCATCAGATGTGGAACTCCATTTTCACTCATTGCATGTGGACCAGCCACCTATTTGGCTATAATGAGCAAAATGTTCAATTAATTGAAAACCTGGAATTCCTTATGGTTTGAGAGATCAATAAACATTTTCACATTGGGACCAGCCAATATAGGAAAAGAGGAAAATGTCAATTCGATTTAAAAATGGAAATACTAGCAAGAGGAAGTGAATTAAACCATGTCTCACCATTATTGAATGTCTTTATAGAGGATAAACCACGTAATTAGACAGTAGCAACGAGTGCAGTTTCTGGTCCAAAGGCTAGCCAATTATTCCTTTTTTAGAGGGTGTCCTAGTGGTGACAGGTGGTCAACACGAGGACGATTTTACTGTGTCCAGAAAAAGCTGGAAGGCCTGGTTGATCGTTTCAACTTGTTTAATAAAGATGGGGAAACCCAGAGAAAGTGATTTGTTTAATAAACAGTGAGGCTTGTCTGGTTGGATTCTCTGATTTGCAACTATTAATTTGAATTTTTTTAAAATCCACATTTTGGAAGCATCATTATCTTAGAGGCAAAAGTGCTCTGAAGGGATTCCTGTGAAGAAGACTGGTTGGTGGGTGCACACACTGGGCTGACAAGATGACCTTGTCATAAAAGAAATTCGATTTCAATTTCTGCAAATTTTGAATTGATTTTCTTGTGCTTCCACATGGTGGAGACAGGGATCCTGTCACTAAACAAGGAGAGATACCGCCTTTCAATCCTGCCCACTGGTTTGAGGGAATTAAAAAAAATTTTGTAATGTATATTTATATTTTAAATTGTGATAAAATGTACATTAAATAAAATGTACCATTAGTGATATTTATTTAGTACATTCACAGTGTTGCACAAGCATCATGACTATTATAGTTTAGAACATTTTCATCACCATAAAAGGCAATCCCGTACCAGTAACCAGTCATTCCCACTTCTCCCCTCACTTTTGCTCCTGGCAAGCACTAATCTTTCTGACTCTGGATATTTCATATAAATAGAATCAGCTGTGACTGGCTTCTTTCACTTAGTTTTCAAGATTCATTCATGTTCTAGATGTATTGGAACTTCATTCCTTTTTATGGCTGAATGATATTCTATTGTGTGGATAGACCACATTTTGTTTATCCATTCATCAGTCGATGCACATCTGGGTTGTTGCCACCTTTTGGCTTTTGTAAATAATGCAACAATGAACATTTCTGTACAAGTTTTTTTTTTGAACACTTGTTTTCAATGCTATTGAGCATATACCCAAATACCCAGGAGTAGAACTGCTGAGTCATATGGTAATCTATGTTTAATTTATTGAGAAACCACCATTTTGAGTTGATATTTATATATAGTGTAAGGAAAGGGTCCAACTTTATTCTTTTGCATGTGGATATCCAGTTTTCCAAGGACTAGTTGTTGAAGAGACTATCCTTTCCCCTTTGAATGGTCTTGGCACCCTTGTCAAAAATCAATTGACCATATATATGAGGGTTTATTTTTGGGCTTTCTGTTCTATTCCATTGGTCTATGTGTTTGTCCTTATGACAGTACCATACTGTTTTGATTACTATAAGCTTTGTAGTAAGTTTTGAAATTGGGAAGTATGAGTTCTCCAACTTTTTTCTTTTCTAAGATTGTTGTGGCTGTGCCTTGTATTTCCATATGAATTTTAGGATCAGCTTTACCAATTCTACAAAAGAAGCAGTTGGTACACTTGACGGTATCCCTCAGGTCCTTTAGACTCTGTTTATTTTTCTTCTTTTTTTTCTTTCTGTGCTTCAAACTGGACTATTTTAATTGACCTATCTTCAAGTTCACTGATTCTTTCCTCTGTGTCCCCAAATCTTATTTTGAACTCTTCTAGTGAATTTTTCATTTTAGCTATTTTACTTTTCAGCTCCAGAATTTCTATTTGATTCCCTTTTATAATTTCTATCTCTTTATTGATATTTTCTATTTGTGCAAACATCATTCTCCTGGTTTCCTTTAGTTCTTTGTCCACAGTTTCCTCTAGCTCTTTAAGTACATTTAAGACAGTTGGTTTAAAGTCTTTGTCTAGTCCAGTGTCTTGCTTTCAGGGACAGTGTCTCTCAATTTCTTTTTTCTTGTGAATGGGTCATACTTTACTGTTTCCTTGTATGTCTTACAAATTCTTGTTGAAAACCAGGCATTTTGAGTATTATAATGTAGTAACTCTAGAAATCAGATTCCCCCCTCTCCAGGGTTATCTGTTGTTGCATTTGTGGATTTGTCTATTTTTCTCTTTTCAGTTCAGTCAGTTTTTGCTTCACCTATTTTGCAGCTCTCTTGTTTGGTGCATACACATTTAGGATTGCTATTTCTGGAACATGGAGCTGAGCCATGTGGACACTGTCCCCGCCTGTGTGCTTGAACAGAGCTACCCAGGATCGCCCCCTGACTCTGAGCTGACACAGGAGCATTGCCAGACCTTGGGGTGGGGGGTGGGAATGTCCCTGGCTGGGCACTGGGAATGGGGTCAAGGTCATGCCCTGGAGGAGACAGATGATGGATGGGCTGGGGGTCGGGCTGCCTGGGACTGAGTCCCAGTTGTGAGAGATTGGGCCTGTTGCTTTGCCTCTCTGAGCCTGTTTCCTCACCTGTGCAGTGGGGATGAGGACAGCCCCAGCTCTTAGAGTGCTTGTGAAGAGTAGATGTGCCTACAACAGAGCCTGGAGTATAGTGACTCGCACTGTTCCCTTTATCATAGCCATCACCCTTACTCTCATTACTTATTATTACTTATCAGGCAGGGGCTACCCTTTGGGCCCCTCTTAGCCGTGATGACTTTCACTCTATGTCTTGCTTTCTGGTTCCAGCTGGATCTGGACCCCGAGGGAGACCAGTGGGGCTTTCTTCCCTGTGGTCTGTGGAGGAGGGATGCCAGCCTCCTGAAGGTGGCTTTGCCAAGACAGGGCCCTCATCTCCCTTTGTCTGGCTGGTCTTGAACTCCTGCCCTCAAGTGATCCTCCTGCCTCGGCCTCCCAAAGTGCTAGGATTACAGGCATGAGCCATGGCGCTCGGTCTGGCAACTCTTTTCTTTAAGCACTGGTAGAATATTGTGTGCTACTTTATTCTGGCCTCCACAGTTTTGATGAGAAATCCTCTGTCATTAGGTAAGGTGTCATTTTTCTCTCACTGCTCTCAATAATTTTTTGTCTTTCACTTTTAGAAATTTATTTATGATGTTTCTCGGGATGGATTTCTTTGGGTTGTCAATCTAAATAACAGAGAGAGGCTCTCTAAAAGAAAATGCTATTTATTCAGGAATAAGTCATTGCAATGGAAATAGGTGTCCCATAGTAAGCTGTGCATATTCAGGGAAGTAAAGGAAGACAAAGGTTTTAAAAGTAAAAATGAGGAAGATGACATAATTATTCTGAAATAATTACCCTTGGCTACAAGGATCAGTAACAATAACACCATCTGGATTGGTGGGGCCAATCCAGGGTTGGACAGTGAGTTACTGGGCCTATGTCCTTGCAGAAGTATTTTTTAGTGTAAGGTTGAGATGCTTTTGTGCCAGGTTTTGGTTCTTGCAGTATTTTGTAATAGTTTTTGTTATCAAGCGTTTATGCATGAGAACCCTCTCTTCCTGGTCTCAAGATCTTTCTTCAAAAGCTTTGATGATCAATCACTATGTAGCTAGGTTTTGATGTCCCTTGGTGCCAGGATGGCCCTGTCCTAGATTGCTGGTCTGGTCCTACATTGGACAGAGTGATTGGCAACTAGGAATCAGTATCAAAATCCTTTTAAGCCAGGCTTAGTGGCTCACACCTGTAATGCTAGCACTTTGGGAGGTCAAGGCAGGAGGATCACTTGACACCAGGAGTTTGAGACCAGCCTGGGCAACATAGCAAGACCCTGTCTCTACAAAAAATTTTTAAAAATTAGCTGGGTGTGTTGGTGTGTACCTGTTGTCCTAGCTACTCAAGAGGCTGAGGCAAGAGGATTGCTGGAGCCCATGAGTTCAAGGCTGTAGTGAGCTATGATGGTGCCACTGCACTCCAGCCTGGGTGACAGACTGAGACCCTGCCTCTTAAAAAGAAAAGCAAAACCCTTTAGGCCACATTTGAGCAACAGAGGAGGTTTGAAGGGAGTGGCTCCCAGGTTAAGTCTACCTGGAGTCCATTATTAAATTCAATTTTATCTGTTCCTTAGTCTTGCTGTCATCTCAAAGTGCTGGACCAGCATTTCTGGTTAGAAGCATATTCTGCTAGGAGTTGTACTTCTGCAAAAATTTGAGAAGTAACATACAAAGTTTAAAAAGGTGAAGTACAAAGTAAAATTAATAGTAATATAGCAATCCCAGTTTGCATAATGATTTTGAGCCATGAACTTAGGCTTAAAGGAAACCAATTGGATAAATCAAATGACCATTACCCTGTCAAGTGAAATGGTAGGCATTAAGAATTAAGAGTCTCATTATGTAGGGAGTCTTGTTCCAACATCTTGGGAAAAGTTGTCTACAGGGTGAAAACATCAACTTCTCATCCTGGTTTGCAGTTTGAATGTCTCTGGTTGTGGCATTGCATGGTTTGGTGAACTTTTTGTGTGGCCTATACTTCAGGTATGACACCTGTTCCTTAAAATTCATCTAATTTCAGCTTATAGGGCTTTAGGAACATAACAGTTCCTGTTTTTAGTAATTCCATGAAAGAAATTTAGATTGGAGGAATCTAGATGATTTTAGGATCTGCTCTAGCCTGTAGGTAGATAACAAGAAGTTGAAAATTATGCACAGAGCTATAATCTAATAACAGGTGTATTATAGCTTTTCTTTAGAAACATAACTTTTTCTATCTACATTGATCACATAGGAATCTCAGATTTAAGAACTTCTTCAAGCCAGGTGCAATGGCACACATTTGTAACCCCAATTACTTGGGAGGCTGAGGCAGGAAGATTGCCTGAGCTCAGGAGTTGAAGTTCAGCCTGGGCAACACAGAGAAACCCTGTCTCTTATAAATACATAAATACATACCTCTTGAGGCTAAGAAGACAAACCAAGGAAGACTTTATCTTTTACCTACAGTCTTAAGGTCCCAGGGCCTGCTAGGAAGTGACAACTTTTACTCATTCACTGTAAGGCTGGGAACCCTTGAAGCCAGGCATTCTGTGCACATTCTCAAATATGATGTTCCAGTCAAAGCCATGGTACTATAACCAATGTTTTCAATTGCATCCTGCTATAAAGAGAGAGCAAATTTTTATTGAATTTATGAAAATAACCATATTGCCATAAAAAGTAATACAAGTAGTTTCCGAATTTTGGAAGCTGTCAAGTAGGGAGAAAAAGAAAATGCTTCCACCTTTGGTCACAAACTACAGATAGCTTAAGAGAAAAAATGTCCTTAAATCTGGAAAATAAAACATTTAAGGAAACAACCAATGATGTTTCAAATAAAAGTAATAACATTATCTTCATCAGTTACTTAATCTCATGAAACTAATTTTTGTTCTGCTTGATCTTGATTAGCATCTTCATGAATTCATCAGTTTCTTCATTAGAGTTCCAAAAAAATTTTATTTAGTGCATTGATCTTAAAGTTATTTAAGAATAACTTAAGAATACTTGTTAGAGTCTTCCATGAATTTGATTACAGATGCCCTAGTAGAGAAAAAACACAACTATGGATGACAGAGCCTTAGAATAACCATGGTTAAAAATATGATGGAAGTTCACTATAATCAGCAATTGACAAGGAAATGTGGCTGTTTTCTGGCATACAATATAACTAGAATTATGACCTATGACATACTAGATTTCTAAGAGTATTATACAATTTTGGAACATTCATATCAATAACTTGCCCATAAACATAACTGAAAGAAGATCTAGCATCGCTTATCACTTGATAATGTTTCCCATACAATTTACCAAATACACCTAATCATTTAACAGCTCTACAAGATGAGAGATACAGTCTTTGATGCTCTCCAGTGGCCCAATAGGAAAATCCCAAAGTTAATTCTAGGTCAAAAGGACATAATTTAGAATGTTGATATTGGGGAAGCTCATCAAAGATGCTGAAAGGTTTAAAACACTTGATCAAAACAGGATCACAGGTCATTGTAAAGCTGCGGTCTCCAACCCCGAGGCTGTAGAGCTCCACTGCCCCCACCCCACCCCAGTCCGTGGAAAAATTATCTTCCATGAAACTTAAGAATGGAGGTGGGGAGCACACAGCAGGAGGTGAGTGGCAGGCAGCGAGTGAAGCTTCATCACTAGCTCCCCATAGCTCACATCACTGCCTGAGCTCCGCCTCCCCTCCTCCCACCCTGCCACCTCCCAACGCTCGTCCATGGAAAAACTGTCTTCCATGAAACCGGTTCCTGGTGCCAAAAAGGTTGGGGACTGCTGCTGTAAAGTAATAGTCATTCATTTAACCAGAGTTATAATCAAAAGACTTCAAAAGCAATAGCGAAAGTTACATGAATGTAAAAACCTTAACCTTTCCAAATCTCAGTTTTCCTAAGTAATTGAAAAACCCAATAAAGACAACACAGGCACTTACGATGATAAAGCAAAATCTTTGGTTTTCTTAGGTCACTTACCAAAAAGGTATAGAAAATCCTTTTGCGATGGGTGTGGTGGCTCACACTTGTAATCCAGCACTTTGGGAGGCTGAGGTGGGAGGATCACTTGAGGCCAGGAGTTCAAAACCAGCCTGAGCACAAGTGAGACCCCCGTCTCTACAAAAAATAGAAAAAATTAGCCAGGCGTGGTGGTGCGTGCCTGTAGTCCCAGCTACTCAGGAGGCTGAGGCAGGAGGCTCACTTGAGCCTAGAATTTGGAAGCTGCAGTGAGCTATGATGACACCACTGCACTCTAGCCCCAGGCAATAGAGCATGACCTTGTCTCAAAAAAAAAAAAAAAAAGAAAGAAAAGAAAAGAAAAAAGAAAGTCAGCAGATTCAAAGGAGATAGGAAAAAAATAGAGTTTAGAACTCTCTATATGGTAACTCTATAGTTGCGTTTTTTTTTTTATGAGAGAGTTTGAATAAAGACCATTGAGCTCTGACTTTTCCTTGATGTAATTTGCCCATCAGTTTAAAAATATGTGCAAGAATGGGTGATATTATGTAGCTGGCTGGAGTCCCAGAAAACCTGGCATTCCTTAATGTTTGAGAATCCCATTCCATTTCTTGTTAATTTCTTGAGAGCAAAGAAAATCCTATAAATCCTGTCAGAGAATGTCAAGAGTTTGGACCAGTATTTTAGACCGTGGCAACTTCCCTAGTGGCTTTTAATTAGCCATCCAGTAGTGGTCACCATTTAGAATGTTTTTGGTCTTGGAAGATTTCCAGAAACAAGGAAGGGAAAAGAGCCAAATAATTTACAGATGCATATAACCAACCAAAATGAAACCAAAATCCGAGTGCTCACAATAATTTTAACACAGGCATGCAGATTAAACAAAATATCAAATTAGGTATATAGAGAGAACCAAAAGTAAATTCACCAGAAAAGACATGCTTCAGAGACACCATATAAATTATAAAACCAGAAGGACATTTGTCCTTATACCAGACAGGACTTGCCAGCAAAGACAAAGTCTTTTATCATCCAGGAGAAATGTAAGCTCCTTTATTAAAGGCAGACTTACAACTGAAACAAACCTCAAATAAAGTAAAACACAACTCAATAAAAGGAGGGAGTCTGAGAATCCTAGAGGAGATTCACCAGGGCAGAGAAGGTGACTCATAGAAATGGACAGCACAAAGGGCTCAGTCAGTACCGCACTTTATTTCAGGGGCCACCGATTCTTCCAAAGTGAGCTCGTCTCAGTCCCACTTCTGACACTGTTTATGTCAACCTAAACAACAGAGGCTCTCTAAAACAAAATCGTATGTGTTTGGGAATAGGGCACTGCAATGGGAATATGTGTGCCATAGTAGACTATGTGTATTCAGGGAGGTAATGGGAGACAAAAGTTTTTAAAGGAAAAAGGAGGAGGAATACATAATTGTTTTGAAATAATCACCCTTGGCTACAAGGATCAGTAACAGGGTGGTGCCAGTCTGGGGTTGGATGGTCGGTTGCTGAACAGAGGTCCTCACAAAAGTTTTTTTTAATGTAAGGTTGCAATGGCCTTTGTGCAAGGTTGTGGTTTGTGCAGTCTTTTGTAATAGTTTTTATTATCAGGCATTTATGCATAAGAACCCTCTCTTCCTGGCCTTCCCTGGCTCTATTTGTCATGTTTTTTTTTTCTTCTTCTTCTTCTTCTCTTAAACACAAGTGACTCTATTTTAAATCTGACAAATTTCACAGGATTCATCTGGTTTGGGGTTTGCTCAGCTTGTTGAATCTTTATGTTTATTGCCAAATTGGTAAGTTTTCAGGCATTATTTCTTTGAGTACTTTATTAGCCCCACTCTTTCCCCCCTCTCCTGGGACTTCATTGACACAAATGCTCGATCTTGTGTTATAGTCCCACAGGTGCCTGAGACTCTCCTCATTTTTTTTCAGTCTATTTTCTGTTTTTCAGACTGGGTAATTTCTATTGTTCTATTTTCTTTCTTTTTCTCTTCCACTCTACTCTTGAAGCCATCCACCAAGCTTGTTTTGGTTATTGTATTTTTCAGTTCTAAATTTCCATTAGGTTCTTATTATCTTTTCTTTGCTCAGACTTTCAGTTTCTCATTTGCTTCAAGTGTGTTCATAATTGTTTGTTGGAACATTTTTATCATGGCTACTTTAAAATTTTTGTCAGATAGTTTTAACACCTTTGTCATCTTGGTGTTGACGTCTATTGATTGCCTTTTAAGTTCAGGTTGAGACTTTTCTGGTTCTTGGTATGATCAGTGATTTTGTATTGAAACTTGGATGTTTTTGTTTTATGTTCTGAGACTTGGTCTTATTTATACCGTCTGTTTTAGCTGACTTTGACACTACTCTAGCAAGGGAGGAGGAAACAACACCTCATTATTGCCAGATGAGGGTCAAAGTCCAGCGTCCTCACCTGGCCTCCACTGACACCTAAAGTGGGAGGCTTCTTATTACTGCTGGGTTGGGGTGGGAGTACCAGCTCCCCCTGTGATTTCCACTGGCTCCAAGGTGGGAGCAGCCTCATTACCACTGGGTGATGGTGAACATCTCACTCTCCATTAGGCTGCCTCTGACACCATCCCAGTGGAAAGTGTTGGGGTACCTCATTACAGCCTGCTGAGGGTACAAGTCTAGGTTCCAAACTTGGCCTCTGCTGGCATGGGTACGGCCACAGTATTTTCTGTGGTGTTTGCCTAGAGTAGAGCAGTTATTGTCTAAAAGTTTCTGTCTTGCTAGGCTGTCCCTTTCCTGGTCCTTTGACTTGAGCAAGTAGGTTTTTGTTTGGGCTTTTGTCTGTGCCCATTGGCATTTCCACTAGGGGTTTTAATTGTACTTAGTGGGGAAAATGTATCTACTTGATCTTCCTGGATTGGAAGTTCCAGTTTACTTTTGATAGCTATTATCAAGTTGTCTTTGTTACATGTAAACATGTACATGGACATATGTTACATGTGCCCTTGTTATTTCTTGTTTCCTTTTCTTAATGGTGCATTTTGCTATGCAGAAATGTTTGATTTGTCAAATATATCAATCTTTTTTCTTTTAAATGTATTCAGGCCAGGCACGGTGGCTCACGCCTGTAATCCTAGCACTTTGGGAGGCTGAGGCAGGAGGATTGCTTGAGGCCAGGAGTTTTGAGACCAGCCTGAGCCAAAGCGAGACCCCATCTCTACAAAAACTAGAAAAAATTAGCCGGGCATGGTGGTACGTGCCTGTAGTCCCAGCTACTCAGGAGGCTGAAGCAGGAGAATTGCTTGAACCTAGGAGTTTGAGATCGCAGTGAGCTATGAAGATGCTACTGTACTCTAGCCTGGGTAACAGAGCAAAACTGTCTCAAAATAAATAAATAAATAAAAATAAAAGATTCAGAGTTCTACAACATGTTTTGAAAGGCCTTTCTCATACCATGCTTATGAGGAAAAATGTCTCCCATTTTCTTCTAGTTTTGAGTAGCTTTGAAGTTTCATTTTTTTTTTTACATTTAAATATGTGAGCCATATGGACTTTATTTTGGCATAAGTAGGAATAGCAATCTCCTTGCACCCCCTCACCCCTTGGCTACCCATTGTCCCAGCTCCATTTAGTGGATAATAAATATTTTATGGTGTTGGGGAAATTCTTATTTGGTAAATGCTTGTTTATAGTAGTGTTCCTAACAGCTGAGTTCTGAAAAAAGAAGTTTCAGGGTCCTAGAGACGGCACTGAGCAAGGAATAGTTCAAACTTCTGCTTTCCTTGGGTGTTGACAACCGGTGCTGTGTGAGCCACAGTTTGAACTGCATGTCATACTAAAAGGTCTGCCTGTCTGTGGGACTCGGGTGGGACCTGGGTACCTTCTAGGGTGAGGAAGCCAGGGGTGGCCATGGGTGACTAGAGGGTGTTTTGAGCTGCCTTGGAAAGTGCTCCAGTTTGAAAAGTTCTTCCTCCTCAGTAGCCTGGTCACTGCTGAGGGTGATCTATCTCAACCTACAACAGTAATGGCCCAGCTACCTGGGAGCCTGGACCACAGAGCATCTGTAAAAGGCGGGGCCTGGAAAGATATGAGGGAGTGTGACAGGAAAGAGCCCCTGAAGGGGGAGGGAGAGGAGCGAATGGAAGAGGGCTGGGAGGCCTACCTCACACTCCACTCTAAGATGCGAGGGAAGAGGGCAGCGCTCCCTGCTTCCAGGTCCCGAGACCCCCAACACATAGACCCACTGTCTAAAGAGAGCTGGAAGGAAATGGACAGTGGTAAGGGGTAGACAGGTGGACAGAGGCAGTGCTGTTGAGTGCGTCCCATCCACTCCTCCTCCCCGTCCTTCCATTCCCTCCCTTCTCTTAACTCTGGTTTCCATGTGGCCTGGTACAGTACTGCCTGTGGCTCAGGACAGCAAGCCTGGGTGCCCAGGGTGAACTGGTCTGTGTCTCCCCATCTATCAGGGCCCCAAGGCACCATCAGCACTGAGGTCTTGGGGTTGAGCAGAGGTTCATATGTAAGGTGGCACCCACAGGGATTATGATAGTGGCAATATATCCTGATACCCTGTTCCAGCAGAGCAATGACACCAGTTACGACCAGACTTTTCTCTACTGGCTATCAGGTTTCTTCTGCTTAGGAAAGCATGCCATAGCGAGGGAGCAAAGGGGTGCGAAGATGATGAACCCCTCCGTCTGGAGTGTGAGGCCCTCCATGACTGGGCTTCAGTCTACTTTCCCAGTTTGAAAGTAGTGTGGCCTACGAAGCCCTAATTGGGAGCCCAAGCTGGGTTTTTGTCCTTTCTCTGCCATTAGCTGGCTGGCTGGCTAACACAAAATCATTTTCCTTGCCTGGGCCTTGATTTCTTCACCAATAAAACTGGGTTTTGGGCCAGATTAGTGATTTTCTTTTTTAAAGCCCTTTTAAAAAGTGGAAGATTTCACAGAAACTCATGAATAGAAAAGTTCAGTGCTAGGCAGGTGGGGTTGAAGCAGCCCTAGGAGCAAGGGCTCTGGCAGCTGGAGCCACTGGACCAAATGGGCCCCAGGGTCCCTCCAGCTGGCCCTGGGCCCTTCTCTATGAATAGAGGTAACACCTGCCCAGAAGGGTTTGGGGGCTAATGAGATGCTGCTTGTAAAGCTGCTAGCAGAGTTTGGAACACAGGTGCTCCATCGATGAAGGAGCTACTGCTACCATTTGTGCTTTTCCAAATTCTCCCCTTTAAATCCCAGGTCAGTACCACCCTGCCTCCTTTCCCTGCCATGCAGCCCTCTGGGAACACTTTGCCCTCTTCATCCCTACCACAGCATGCTTCAGCGCGGCTTCAGGCTGGTAGCTAGTGGTTTATGTCCAAAACTTAACCTCCATAATCAAACTACGTTCCTGAAAGGAGACAATTTTCTCTCACAGCTTTAGACTCCCCATGCTGCCTGGTACACAGATGTTCAATGAATGTCTGTGGACCGACACGCCCAGACCAGGATGCAGAGGAGATGTACACGTAGCAGTAACTAGAATGTGGCTCTTGCTTGATATTTACAAGATGTCCCCAAGGAGAGGAAGGTGAATAGTGGGGCCCTTGCACCTAAACAGGATTAACTGTAACTGTTGAAGAGTGCGAGAAAGAAAGCAGGATTCCCAAGCTGCTGCTTGTACAGCTTCTAGCAGAGTTGGGCACACAGGTGCTCCAAAGGAACACAGCAGGACACTCATTACCGTCCCAGAACTAGCCTGTGCCCATGCTTCTGCCAGAACACAATCAAGACACTTTCCAATTCAAAGACTCCGAAAAATAAGGCTGGTTTTATGTTGCTTCTCATTTATTAATTCGGTCTGTTCTAAGTTGTACAGTTATGAAAATAACAAAACCAAAACTGGAAGCCCAGGAATATTTACACTCTCTCTTGTGTAGTGTGAGGTCAGTCCATGTTGTTGCACAGATTGGTTATGTTTGGTACCTTAAAATGTTTATGATTCAGACAAAATCAGACAGATTAACAATTATATGTACAGTAAAACAAAAGGGGAAGTCATTCAAGTATCAAAATACAGAGACAAAGATTAAATAACATTTTTATTACAATTCAGTCCCATTGCCACACCATTAGCAATAACACTTTTGTGAACTGCATTCTATAGGCCTGGGCATCTCAAAACAGACCAAGTTCAGACTGGTTTTCTAACGTCCTGATGACAACTGCAACTATGCTTGCTGCCTGCTCAAACCCAAGGCTTTTGAAGGAGCTCCCCCCAGTATTTAATGCTAGTGGCCCCAGAGGGATGTGGAGCATTGCAAATGCAGAGCCTGTCAGGGGACAGTCTTCCTGCACAGAGCAGCTGGCAAGCAGGAGAGGAGAGGCGAGCAAGGAGCCTGTGGCCAGGGACGGGTACTGAACCCATTTTAAGTTTCCCACCTAAACGGGCTCCTTCACAGTTCAGAAACGCAGCAACAGGGTTTGCCACGTTACATGACCCGTGCAAAAGTAGGGGTTTTCCACTTGAAGCCTGTCCTTAAAGTTACAATAACCTTTCTAGGGAAGGGACAGTACCTACCCCAGAGGAGGAGTAGAAAAGAAAGATCTAGTCACTTTCCTTTCTTGAATATTCAGAAATACACCAATCTCAAAACCCAGAGCCAGAGCAGACTAGCTAAGGCTTGCCAATATGAAAACACCCTGAATAAATAAGAAGATATAGCAGCTTCAAGGGGAAGAAACACCTATGTATGATCTAAAAACAAAAGACAGCTTGAGCAACTCATCATAGTGTCTATACAGCTTTGTTTTGGGACCTACTGTCTACCAACAGAGGCCTACACTTCGATGTGGCTTGGCCTCCTTAGGAGGAAGACAGGGCACCAGCACAGATGCGGCAGCAGAAGCAGCACAATCTACTCAAGATCTTTAGGTTTCCTAGTCAGCTTTTGGAAGAAAGCAGGGGCTGAATACTGTACAGTGTTAGCTCATGGGAATCCTCACAGGCCCTGAAAGACGCAGGAAATGACATAAAACTTCAAGGGGTTGAGGTCCTTGTTTAGTACCAAGAAGGGGAGGACGACCTGCCTCTACTGCAGAGCAGAGCTGCATCCCAGGCCCTGCTGTGCTGGACACTCAGCATATGGGAAACCCACAAGGCCCAGCCTCAAGTCAGCTGGAAGATACAGCCCTGCTTTTGATTTCTGGCCAACCACGTGGGTTGTGAATGTGCCCGAGAACACTCTCTCTGCACATACACACCAACAAAGTATTTAAATTCACAACTTTTGCTGGGAAAGAGCAGTGTTGCTGAAGCCTGGAATATTCATCCTGGGGCCAGAATGAACTGTGCCAGTAAAACACGAGGCCTGCTAAAGTACCCATGGGAGGAAATGCTCCTCTCTGCTCCCCACCCTGGGAGATACTAGACAAGCAGCTGACCTGGCTTTGCCTTTCAACACCATAGGAATTAGCTCTTTCCTTTCTACTACAGTCCAGGAGGAAGAACACAACCCAAGTTACTTTTAAAAGCAAAGCAAGCCAGCAGGAAGGTTCAAGCAGCAGTGGTGCACTAGGATGCTAGCCTCCCTCAAGGCCACACTGGGGTAGAATCAATGGACTGTCACCTTTTCCACACCTACCCAGGGATGAGCCTAGCAGCTGAGAATATAACAATCAAACCAATAATTCAGAGACTCAAAACAAGCCCCAATCACACAGACCTGATTAGACAAATCACAAATTGGCAAGTAGCAATCTTAGCTGACCTACCCATTAATGCCCAAAACAAAGCTGCTCTTTCTCTCTGATGCAACTCAGGCAGTATGTCACCAGAGAGCTTGTGGGCCAGCCAGCCCAGGGCAGTGCTCTGATCACCAACAGGTGAGAGACCGAGGATAGGCCTAGAGCTCCCAGTGCCAGATGTCACAGCACCAGAAACTGCCCCCTCATATCCATTTGCCCACTGGACGTTCACATTTGGAATCCTAGGAATGGACCGGAAGCCTTTGCTTTTGCCCAGGTGCTCTAAGGCTATATTCTTACTGAAGAGCCGATGTTCAGCTCTACACATGGACAAGAAGTTGGGCAGTTCATAAAAACCAGCAACTAACTTGGTTGAATTTGAAAAGCAGACTCTCACCAATCTACTCAATTTGGCCCCTGAGCCTGCTCCTTTCAACTCACCCACAGGCCACTACCTTCTCTTCAGCCCTACTGGGCCACACCAAGACTCCATCCTGAGGAGAGAGGGCTGCACATACTGGCCTTTTAACCAATCTCAGTTCCTCTGTCCTCTGACCCTATGGCCACTTGTCTAAAGACTGGCAGTTTGACCTAGAGGTCTGAGCCAAGTGTTGAAAGTTCATTTTATAAAAAGATTTTTTTTTATTAAAAAAAAAAATGTGTTCTGAACAAGTCACTTCTCGACCCTCTGGAATTCCAGTCTCCTCTACTAGAGGCCTGGAGTGCTTCTCTGCAGCCAGGGCAGGGCTCACTCTGTAAGACCTGGTGGTGGCAGGCCCAGGCCAAGCAGCTGAAAGGAGGTCCTACAGGCAGAGGTGGGGCCTGGGTCTTCACAGCTGCAGGTGAGACGGTGGTGGTGGTGTGGGAGAAGCCTGTGCTCCCAACATCTATGTTCCGCAGCACAGTGTGGTTCCTCAGTGGCTCAGCTTGGCAGAAGCAAACAACGGGGGAGGGGAGGAAAGGGTTAACCACAGGGGCCTGCATAAAGTGCAGGAAACTGAAAGGAAACACAGAGCAGGACAGAAGGTGCCTCACAGCCTCCCTTCAGCACCCACAACCTGCTCTGAGCACCCAAAGCCCACTGCTGCCTCTGGCTCAGCGAGTCTGCTCAGGAAGGCACAAGGACAGGCAGGCAGGCCCTACCCTGGTTTATCAACTTGGGTTTCAACTCCAAAATAATTGCCATAAGTTCTGGCTTTTCTACTGGACTATGCTACATTTGCACTGCTTCCTACTGGAATTGCTTTCTTCCTGTCTCCTGCTGTCTAAACTGATTTGCCCACACAAGAGAATGTGGGACTTCTCCAAAGCCTCAACTCCACGATCCCAGCTGCTAAGCTGCGGTGTGGGGATGGACTGCATGGCCTCTCCCCTCAGAGCAGTCAAGAGGCTGAGGGAGGCTGGACAGGGAAAGGACTGGCTGATGGCTGACTATCTCTGACCCCCACACCATGGAGAAGTGTCAGCTCCTGGAGAACAGTGGAAGTTGCTTGGTGCAGGTCCCTGTCCTCAGGCAGCTCTGTTCTGAGGGAAGAAGGTGCATCGTGTGTGTGGGGCACAGGCCTTCCTCTTTGGAGAGCTAGACTCCAGAGCCAGGCCCAGGGCTTCCAGGCTTTGTGACTCAACGGTGAAGACATGAGGGGCCGGCCACATACACGCCACCCCATTCCTTGGAATGGAAAGCCATAGGGACTGAGAACCCTGCTGAGTGGAGCCAGCCTGTGGGTGTTCAGATGCTTAGAGCCTCAGGCTTTGGCGTCAGCATGTGCCGAAGGGCCTGGTGTGTACCTTGGGCCCTCACAGAAAGCAGTCTGTCCCTGGTCAAGCCACGTCACTGAGCTCAGGGTCTCACAAGGGCCTGACCACGAGAGTGAGGCCAGCACCGTAGAGCAGCAGAGGAGGGCGGGGCAGGGCTGCAGGCCAGCTGTGAGCAGAGTGCTGTGGGGGGTTCTGGCACTGGGTGGTCACAGTGGTTGGTTGTGTCAGGAAAGGTGAAAACAGACAGTTAGCTCTTGGCAGCGGCACCCAGCTGTGGCTTAGTACAGCAGACAGGAGAAGGGAGCCGACAGAGCCCATCCCAACTCAGGGAGTTATCAGAGGTGCTGTCTGGATTCTGCTCGAAGACTTCCCTACCCCCTCAGGATTCACAGGGCCTGCTGCAGAGGCTTCCTGGGTGCAACTGAGCCCCCTTAGCCCTCTTGGTGCCCACCTCAAAGGCAACTCACCCCCCCAAGCTGTCCTCAGCCCAAGGGGGAGAATTCACAGTGTTCGGTGGTGTTAGGTACGAGAGCTGTGAGTGCAGTGTCTAGAACTGTTGCCCAGGAGGAGAGCAGGTCCCAGTGAAGATGGGGCCCTGGCATCAGCAGCTGGAAGGAGAGTTGAGGACAGCAGAAAGACTGGGTGGCAAAGGCACAGTGAGACTAGTGGAGACAGAGAGTGGGTTGTTTTAGAAGATAGTGGTCTCATACTTGGTGCTGAGGCTCCGCTTAGAGTCTGGTTTTGGGTCCACAACCCAGGAGACACTGGCATGGGATTGGGCATCTTGGTCCATATCAGGCGGTTCCAGCTGCCAAACAAGGAAATGGTAAGAGTCACAGGGGAGCTCTGCACCAGGGCCAGGAGGCAAGCAGGACCCAGCATGCCCCTTCCAACCCCAGGCTGGGCTGGAGCCCATATGCTGTGAGGGGCAGCCCCTTACCCTCCTCAGCCAAAGAGCAGGCCCCTGGGGGGTGGGGGAGTGTCACCCTCCCTGGAGCGTCTTGGGGAGGCCACCCAGGGATTTCTTGGGACTGCTCAGTTAAAGGAAACTTGCCCTACCTGAGCCTCCTGCTCTAAGCCCCAAACCTGTTCACGGTGGGCAGGAAGGGGAGCTGGGGCTTGGAAACTCCAAGCCTCAGGTCCCTCTGGTGGGGACAGAGAGCTCACCCTGAGGCAAGACCACAACAGTCACTCCAGACCTCTGGAGAGAGGACACATGACAGAAAAACAGAGAGGGCTAAAGCACACACAGGGAAGGGCTAAGGGCATCTCAGGAAAGGAGAAAAGAATGTCACGCAGGCAGAGGGAGAAGCCACCAGAGTCTAAGAACGCTCACAGTCACTTCAGGGAGACTGACACACAAGACAGCAGGAGGTGTAAAGACCTTGACTCCAGGACTAACAGACGGCAGCGGTAGATAGGAAGGACGGTGGGTGGTGCAGGTGTGACAGTAACAACAGCGACTATCAGGGGGCAGCGGCACCTGGGGTGCGAAGCAAAGCAGACACAGACACAAGGACGCTGCCGTTACTGGGGGCTGGCCTGCGGCCCGCTCTCTGCAGCCCCTCGACAGCCTTGCCCTGGGTTGAGCCCCACCAGGAAGGGGAACAGGAGCTCCAGAGGCAGATGACTGCCCACCCAGGTCAGAGGAGCGGCCACCCATTCAGGGTGAGGACTTGGGCAGTATGGGGGAGCTAATTAGGAGGGTTTTCCCCCTGAGGGGCCAGCTGTCTGCAAGTGGGAGAAGACCCTCCTTGTCCTAGAGGCTTCCACCCCGAGCCATCAAATCCCAGGGCCAGGGAGATGGGGAATGTCGGCGACTGGAGCCCACGTACTGCAGATTTCCTCGTGCCGACCCGAGGCTTAGGCACCGGTTTGGAAGATTTTGTTTCAATCATCTCAACTGCAGATGCCCCCATCGGCCTGGACTTCTGGGCCTGCAGGGCCAACTGATAGGCCACCTCGAATGCTTGCCCCAGCGTCAGGATGATCTCGTATGTCAGATTCTAGGAGGGACAGATCAGCACTTAAGCATATGAGATTTAGGAGCAGCTTTATCCCTTTCCTCCTGTCCTCACACCCCCACCCTGAGGACTGGCACAGACGACATCTGGACAGGTAACAAGAGAACACTTGTTTTGAAGACACAAGTCTGTTCCAACATGACTGGTACGGTAAGGGACAATTTGAGCATAACACATTTGGTCTTACTCATGATTTCATCTGACGGAAGCACTAGGTAACTGCAAAAACTGCCACCAGCTGAACCAAGTCCCGTGACAATACACACCTGCCCGCACCTGGTACCACAGCTTTCTGCAGGCTGTCCCAGCTCCCAGCAGCACACGAGCTGCAACCCTCCCATGCCACCCAGCTGTGCAGCCCTGCTGCCTTTCATTTGTCCCTCCCATCAGTCCATTTGATGTCGCTCCTCCTGTTCTCTGTCCTTTCTCCCTTTCTAGGTCCTTGTTCTCCTCTCCTTACACACAGGATGGCAGCCGGGGAGGTTGGTGGGAGGGCAGGTACACACTTCTGCAAGCCAACTGCAGGTCTTTTTCAAGACGGTGTGCCATGCTTACTGTAGTATTTAGGTATTTCTTAACCATTTAATATGAATAAAATGGTGCTAGTACTTTTATTAAGTTCCTATCTTTTACTTTTAATCACTGACAAAGTTTGTGAGTGTTGTGTCCCTAACCCCATTTCTCCATAAACCTATGGTCTTCACCATGTGATTTTACCTAGCATGGTGATTATTAGGAGCATACATGTTGTGTCACAGCAGAACTGACTGTGTGGAGCAAGTGCATGCCATGAATGCTGAGTGCTATGTGGATTACCTCATTTAATCTTCAAAACAGGCCCATGAGGGCGGTCATACTATATTCCCCTTTGTATGGATGAGGAAACAGGCAGAAGTGACGTTTCAAGATCACACAGCTCGCAAGTGACAGAGACAGGCATATCTGATGCCATAACCCAGGCTCCTAAGTCCCGCTGGCCCAGAGCAAGTAGGGGGCTGGGCTGTATAAGGGGGTGCGGGGAATGCCCAGCGCTATGTTCCAAGAGCCATAGAGATTCTGGAAATAGCTATTTCCCCTGATGGCAGCAGGGACCTGGACACCCCAGCTTCCTGATGGGGTGAGGAGATGGCCTGGGGCCACTGCTGGGCCTTGTCTCAGGGCAGAGGGAATCCCTGCCGTGAGAGCTGTCATCACTTGTCCACTCCCTGTGGGCAGTTGAATGAGCATGAACTCTCCTCAGCCCAGCGGCACCCAGGGTCTAACTTAAGCAGAAACCTGAGGGAAGAAAACCTACTGACACGGAAAGCACAGCTGCCCCTAAGAGGGACATAGAGGGAATTTCAGGCAAACTCTCAGCTGAAGGTTTGGGGAACTGGCGCAGTGGGTTGACAAACAGAAAGCCATGGGGAGACAAAGGCCTTGCGTGACCTAGGAAATACTCGACTAAAAGCTGGAAAGCTGGGCATGGTGGCAGGCACCTGCAGTCCCAGCTATTTGGGAGGCTAAGGCAGCAGGATTGCCTGAGCCCAGGAGTTTAAGGTCAGCCTGGGCAATGTAGCGAGACCTCATCTCTAGAACAATAAAAAATAACAGCTAGAACCCCCAGTCACTAGTGCCCTGGACCCACCACCTGCTCCCCTCTGTGCTTCAGTCTCATCACTGTGCAAGGCACTAGCCCGGGAGCTGCTAGGCTGCACTCACAAACCAAATGGTTGCCAGCCAGGGGCCAGGACGGCACTGCAACTGTGCCCCACCCGCCCCAGGACCCCACCCACCACATCCACTGTGCTGAACACATGGCAATAGTGGTGGCTGGTCTGCAGGTCCTTGGTGATGTAGGCAAAGGTACAAAGGTCCTCCGGGTCCTGGGCCGCACAGGAAATGTTCCGGATCTCGTGCTCAGCGATGACGTTCTGCTGGGGAAAGCAGTGTTCTGGAATCCTCGGCTCGCTTGGGCATGCCTCTGGCACCACCTGCCCTGCCTTTTACCATCACCGCCTTTCTTTGTCTCAGCCTACAGCATAGCCAAACCCCACACTTCGTCTTCTCATTTTCTTTTGGTGGGGGTGGGGACAGTGTCTAACCTTCCCCAATTTAGGTTTGTGGTCTCCATCCTTGACCACGGCACTGAGGCAATGAAATGTTCACCTCCAACCACACGCTCTCTCCAGCCCCTCCCACCTTCCTTCCAGGGTGGGGCAGGGTGGGAAGGGTCTCAGGAAGGTGCATGGGGGGAGTCCTTTGCTCACTGAGGGAATCACACCACCAAAGGCCTGAGAACAGGCAAGGGGGCCAGTGGAGCCCACACTGAGGAAGGTAACGGCTGCCATCACGGGGCAGGGGGGCAGTGGTGGCAGGCACCCAGCAATGAGGTTATGCAAGCAGATGAGAGACAGGCACCTGGGCGAGGTGGTGAAAACAGGAAGTAATAAAGGGGACTAGGGACCCTCTAGGGAGATAGGAAATGAGAAAGGACGTCCAGGTTGCTCGCCCTGGAGCCCTATGGCTCTGACAGGGAGATGGGTCCCTCTCCTGCCAACAGTCCTTGTGAGAAACACACCTTGTTGGAGGCATCGATGAACTTGACACCTTTGTATGTGATGGACAAGATGATGGTGGGGATCTTCTTCATGTGCTCAGTCGACTTCTATAGGAAACAAGGGGTGGCCCTGTGAATGCTCCTTCTCAGGGCTAAGTCTCCTGGGATTCCACAGCCCCAGCCTCCCTCCCATACTGATGATGTGTGGCAGGGCCCAGGCAGCTGCAGCTGGGGCTCCCATCTGCTGCTTTCTGTGCCAGCCAGCACCCCCACAGCACACTCTACCCCACCCCACACAGCCAACATACCCGCATTTTGGCACAGGCGTCTTGTGTGGATTCTGTCCCGCGCAGATCTTTGATCAGCATGGAGCCCAGATACTGTGGGAGCGAGCAGTTGGTCGGGCTTAGGAAGTCCTGCATTATCATGCAGGGGTGACCCAACCAATGTGGGACTGCCTCGTGATCAGGTGGTTACCTCTCCCAGTGTTACTGCCTTATCCTGTCCCAGCTGGAGAGGTCCTCCATTTTCCTCTCTGGCTAAACCCACCCAGAGGCCTCCACCCTATCTCCTTAGCTGCTAAGAATGGCTAAAGAGTAGAGAACAGCATCTGAGCCTTGGGCCTGGCATTGTAGAGGGTCCGAGAGTATGCTGGGATTCAGGGTTGCAGGGACCCAGAAGGAAGGGCAGGAAGCAGGGAGGTTGGCTGTGCCCGGAGGGCAGGAGCGACTCACATTGGCTTCATAACCGCAGGACTCAAAGATGAGTTTCTCTGGCTGGTGTTGCCAACTCTGCACAGGGGCATAGGGGGCAGCCAGGCTGGGGGGCCGAAGGGTCAGCTTGGCCTCATGGTGTTCTTCCTGCAGAACACACACAGTCGGACATCTGCTTGCTTGCTCTAGAGGAGCTCACAGGCTCATTGTCTGGTGCTAGCACCCAACGGTGAAGAAACTGGCCACCTTAATGAGTTCAATGGTCAGGGGGAGAGGGCAGGGAGCAGACAAACAATTCAAATGCACTGCCATGGAGGGAAGGTGCTAATGACACCAGGGAAAAAGCAGAGAAGCAGGCCCCACCCAAGAGCAGGCTCTGTGGGGTCTAAGATGAGGCTCAAAGGAGACGGGAAAGGACCAGGAGGAGATAGCAGCAGGAGCCGGACCCCGGAAGCCTATCCAGTCAAGGGCCTTGGAGTGAGTCCTCACACTGGGAAAGTCAGTGACGCACCCATGGCTAGGGGTGCATTTTTAATGGTTCCTTCTGTCAGGAGCTGGGGTGGGGTGTGGTACTGCAGTCCAGGCGAGAGATGCTGGGAGGGTCCTGCTTACGGCACTAGTAGAAGGAATCGGAGAGGAAGGAAAAGACTCAGGAAACACTTAAGACTTCCATTCCCAACAATGTGCAAAGAGTCTCTCAATACAGAGCAACTAAAACTGCTTGGCAATGTGTTTTTGAAATCTTTTAAAGTTCATGGCTGTGCTTGTGGAAAGGTAAAGGAAGTCCCCAGAGGCTAGAAATGACAAGCGTGAGTTAGAGAAACAAGCAGAAGTGAAGCTGAAGGTCACCCTGAGGGGCATGAGGGATACCTGCCAACCCCATGTCTTACAGGCCAAGATGGGGACAAGGGACAAAGCCAGGGTCTGTGCAAGGCAGGAGGCAAGACAGGCAGGTCTTGAGTAAATCCAGGATCCCTGACAGTGATACCCTGAGAAGGTAAGCTAGGAACGTGACATGGACTCAACCTTGGGCAAAGGCTAGAGGTGGTACCATGCAGCGTGGGTGTCTCCAGCTGCGCCTGCCATGGGGCATGCAGACATGGAACAGGAAGAACAGAGTCTGCTCTGGGCTGCAGTTTGTCTACGTAGGCAGAACAGAAGGCTGCAGGTTGAGGTGGCTAGAGAGAAGGCAGTCCTGGGGAACAACCAGAGTAAGGAGGATGGGACAGAACTGAGGGCTGTGGGATCAGCAGGAGCCTGCGGGACTGGATGGGGGAGGCTGCAGTTGAAGAGGAGATGGTGGATCTGAACTTCTGAGGGAGGGCAATCCAGGCCACCCACAATGCAGGAGCTGACAGCTAAAGTGAGTTGTGCATCCAGGCTCTGGAAGGCCTGGGGGCTAGATGGGCCTTACATGAAGTGGCTAGGTGGGGGACCAGGGGAGTGGGCTAGTGTCTGCCTCCTGACCCCGTGCCAGCCCAGCAGTGCTTGGGCAAGGGATAGCAGATGGCTCTGGGAGGCCCTGTCCTGCCCAGAGGAACAAGGTGGACCCTGGCTGCAGCCCCTTGTGCCCCACCTGGATCCTGAAGCGCTCGGCTCGCGAGGGTGCTGCAGGGTCGTGAAAACTGTCATGGTGCCTCCTGCCAGTGTCTCCAGGAGGCAGCAGCAGGTCTGCTGACCGCCCAGTGCAGGAATCGTTTTGGCTTAGGGGTGATGACGTCTGAGAGAGCAAGTCTTGGCACTGTAGGGGGAGAAATCCAGGTAGAACTCGCAACCCATCAGCCCAGTCCCTCAGCTATAGGTGTCAGCCGGTCCCAGGCAGCAGCATCAGTGAGACAGAAGCAGCAGGGAGTAAAGAGCCAACACCACAGAGGTGTCAGGCCAGTGGGACCTTGGACCGGAAGTCTGTGGGAAAGCGGGCAGCCAGGGCCCAGCCTAGTTACAGTGGAAGCAGCCAAATCCTTCCTGGCACCCAGGAAGCCCTGAGAACACATCCTGCAGGGGAGCTGCCCCCATGAACACACAGTTTAGGGAGAGCTGTCCCCCTACACCCGTGCGCTCCACTAGTGCCCTCCACCCCCGGGCTACAGCCATCGGGGGAAAGGAATGTTTATAGGGCAGGGGAGCCACATTTACATTTATCAAAGATAAAATCATCTGCCTCAGTCTGTTGCAGGCCTCTGCACATGACCAAATCCAAAGGCTTTCTTGAGAAAAAGCTTAGTCCTGCCAGTCAGCACCCTGAGGCTGCTGTCTCATAGGGAATACTAATCAGGCTCCTCAGTTTTCATACTTGAATGTCAGCTGTGTGTTCCCAGAACAAGGCTGGGCCTCAGCTCTCTCACCTGTAACAAGATAAAGTAGTGTGCACTTTCTGAAGCTGCTGGATAATTAAATGGGATGAGGCCGGCAGGAGCCCGGTGCATTGCAAGGGCTTGAGGGGAGCTGGTGGCTCTTGTTGCTGCCATCACGGGGATAGGGGGACAGCTCTCCCTGAACTGTGGGCTCTCACCCATTTTTGCAGTCAGGGATTACCTAGCTTGAGCAACAGATCATATGCGAGGTTTTTAAAATGCAGGTTCTCTTAGATACCCCACCCCAGGAATTCTAATTCAGAAGATTTGGGGTGGGGTCCGAGAGGCTGCAAGTCCTTGCCATGTTTTCCAAGCGTTGTCTCAGGTTCACGCCAGACTGCCTGGAAGGGGGGACTCCTCAAACTACTGGCCCCCTACCTACCAGCTCTGCCCCAGGTGCAGAGCTGAGTTTAACAGCCAGAGACAGCCCTAGTTAAGCCTGGGATCTGTGTACTTGTTTTCCTACTTTCCCCAAAACTCTATTCTCTACTCAAGCTGCATCCATCTCAAGCTTCTTTGAATATAAATGGGTGGCATATAATTTATAGATAACCAGCCAACAAAACTCTCCTGTGCTCCTGTCTTTACCTGGGCCTAGGGGTAGACTTGGCCCCAACAACAGGAGAGGGAAGGGACTGTTTTCTCCTATACTACAGAGGTCACCCTGTCTCTGAAGAATCCTAACAAATTCTATTTAATTCCTAAAAATACACAGAACAAACATACAATCCTTTTCATCCCTCCCCAACTCACTCTCAGCTGGGAAAACCTCGGGGGCTTCTGGGGCGGCTCCTCGTATGGCCTGTCTGCCAGGGAGGCAATGATGCGCTTGCGATGGCCCAGCAGGTGGACCTTGAGGACCTGGGCAGGGAAGAGGGGAGGAGAGGGGAGAAGTCAGGTGGCCGACTGGGCCCACAGCCCCCTCCAGCCCCTGGACCTCCCCTGATGGGCCAGGCTGTGACTGAGGGAAGCTCTCACTTCAGGAGGGGCCAGGCCAGGCCTGAACACAGGCTGTACTCACGTTAACAAGCTCTAGCTCCCAGAGGTTTTTCACAGTGTCAATGGAGCTGTAGCCACTCGAAAGGAAGGAGTGGACATAATCCTGCAGCCCCAGGGAGTCCAGCCAGGAGGGCACTGAAGGGGGGCTGTTCCCGTTATAGCCCAGAGCCTTCACCTGTGGGGCAAGGAGGGAGGTGGGGCTGATATCTCAGCACCCACGGGAGGAGGATCTGAGGAGCCCTGCGGGGCTGGGGTCTTTAGCACCTTCCAGTCCCTCCCTTCACACACCCCTTTCTATCACTGCTCTGGGCTCAGCTTCCCTGTCTGGGAGGTGGGAGCCACTGGAGCAGCCCCAGGTCTGGGGAAAAGGGCCCTAGCAGGTAAGGCTAGGTGGGGAGGAGGGCCTGCGGAATGCCTCCATCCTGTGCTTTGATGAGGTCATGGACCTGGAGGGACAAGAAAATGGTGTGTGCCTGTTAGCCCAGGCGCTTCCCAAGCTCTGGGCAAGTGAAGGAACAAGGGCACACTGGACTCAGCACCAGCACTGTTGACGGGGAGAGGCTCAGGCCTACCAGTTCCTGGCTCCCCAGGGGAAGACTGCTGTCCTGCTCCTCCCAGGCCCACCTGGAGGGGCCTGATGCCAGAGGGCAGTACCAGCTGGCCCGGGCTTGAGTGAGTCAGGAGAGACCCACCTGTGAGCACCAGGCTCCTGAGCCAGGCAGATCTGTGGAACCTCCCTTATGAGCCCTGACAATGTGCTCACCAGCTCGAGTGCCCTGCTGACCCTCCAGAGGCCTTACGAGTTAGCAAGGAAGCAAACAGGGTTGTATGCTGGCCCTGCTGGGGCTCCTAGGATGAGGCATAGACACCCTCCCATGATTGGCATGCACCAGAGCCAACCAAGCTCCTTCCCCATTCTTAGTCCAGGTGGTGCTGGGGAAGGGCCTTGGCTCTGGCACAGGCCAAGGCTACAGGGCTGTTGGTGGTCACCTTGGGCAGGGAGCGTGCGGCCTGCAGCAGCTTCCGCCGGTGCTGTGGGTCACTGATGCCGATCTCCCGCAGGTCCTGCTCTTCCATCACGTTAGACCCCTGAAAGCAAAGAGGAGGACATCAGGTCGGCCTTTCAGGGCCCCACACCAAATTCTTCCCCTTCACCACAAGCACCGAGAGGGTGTAGAGACAAATCTGCCCAAACTGCTCACTCCTACCCGAGTGGCTCCCAGGGGAGGTGGGCAGAGCAGAGGCTCCGGTATGTACACAGGTGCTGATCAAGCCCCAACAGACGGGGCTGGGGGCACTGCATGCCCAGGCTCCGCCACAAGCCCCAGCCCACCTGAGTGTACATGCATCTTTCTGGGGAGCAGGTTCCATGACCACCCAAGATGAAGAACTGGTTGGTAGATTAATCCTAAGGTTCCTCACAGATATGATCTTCTCATTCCAAGGCTGTAACAACCACCTCAGGTGGGCAGCTGGTGGCAGAGGCAGGTCCCCAAAGAGCCAGCCTCACCCCAAGGAGAAAAGAAGCCCCAATGGGGAGATTCTGTTGGAAAAAGGCTTCCTGGCCTGGAGAGAAGGTGGGTTAGAGCTGAGCCCAATTTGGGCAGTCCTCACCAACCTCCCCCGGCCCTGACAGAGCAGCTGAGGGTGGGCAGGTGCGTTGAGTCTCCACCGCGCAGCGCTGAGCATGAGGGGGATGATGGGAGGAGGCTGGCTGGTGTTCACCGAGTGCTGACTTACTACGTGCCAGGCAGCTTTACACAGACTATCTCACTTCATGCTCACAACCCTGTGTGTTAGGGTCTCTTTTAATCCTTGTTTCACAGATGAGGAAACTGAGGCACACTGAGGTCAGAAATTTCCTGAGGTCACATATCTAGGGTGGAGCTCAGATATGAACCCAGGCAGCTTTACTCCACCTCCTAGCACCTATGAGGATGCGTCTTATCACTCACCATAGTCATGAGATAAGTATTTTCAATTTTTTTCTTTTTTTAAAAAATGGAATTAAGCTACTAACGAGATAGACATTTTCAGATTAAATTTAGAAACACACGGTATGGCCTATGACACAAAATCCAGAGGTTCTGCCCCATCCTTCAACCACAGAGACCTTCCCAGAGGCAACTGCTGCCACTTCCTGGACGCCCCCCGAGTCCAGCTGGGCACATAAATGCCTGCACACTTCATTTTCACACAAATGTAATTTTTGCACACACTGTTCAACACCTTATTCTTAACACTTAATATATACAGGTGATTGTTCCACATCAGTATATGCAGGCCTGCCTCTTTTTTATAAGCTGCATAATCATCCAGGTTAGGGATATATTACAATTTATTTAACTAGTTCCCTATTGAAGGACATTAGGTTACAACTTCTGCTACTGCAAATGGTGCTGCATGAACACCTTGGCCCTAAATGTGCATTTTTAGGCTGCTTCCTCAAGGGGTATATGTATTTAAAGTTCTGACAGGTATTTCTGCTCCCCTCAATGATGTCAGTGCTAGATCCCTACACTGTCGCCAGCACTGTGGAGAAACAGTCTATGACTGCAATTTCAACCTGCACATTTTTTTTCTTTTTTTGAGATAGGGTCTCACTATTGCCCGGGGTGCAGTGCAGTGGTATCATCACAGCTCACTGCAGCCTCAAACTCCTGGGCTCAAGCAATCCTCCCGCCTCAGCCTCCCGAGTAGGTGGGATTACAGGAACATTCCACCACACCTGGCTGATTTTTCCATCTTTTTTTATAGAGATGGGGTCTCGCTACATTGCCCAGGCTGGTCTCAAGCTCCTGGCCTCAAGCGATCCTCCTGCTCAGCCTCCCACAGTGTTGGGATTATAGGCGTGTGCCACCCGCAACCCAGCCTCAACCCATATACTGCTTATCAGAGTAGAATCACATCGTCCAGAGGTGGAGCGAGCATCTCTTCATGTTTTATTATCTAGCATTCACGCAGCACTTCCCCCATTCTACGTGCTGTACACGCACCATGCCACTTGATAATAGGACTATTGTTATCCCTATCATACAACTGAGGAACCTGAGGCCCAGCGAGCATCGGTCACTTGCCGAGGTCACACGCTAAAGTACTCAAGGAGCCACATTCAGCCATGAGGCTTGTTCACGTGTCTCTGCTGCTGCACGCATGGGGGCATCCAAGCGCCTTTTCCAGGAATTACTTGTTTATATTCTTCGAGTGTTTTTCTACGGAGTTGTTGGTCTTTTCTGTATGGATGTGTAGCAATTCTTGCCATAGTAAGAAAACTAACCTTTTCTCTATAACATGAATTAGATATTTGCTTTTCCACTTTGTCATTTATCTTTTGACTTTTTATGTTAGCTTTGTTCATGTACAAATTTAATTTTTATACCTGAATGCGCCCTACTTTTCTTACAGAGCTTCTCAGTTTTGTCAGGCTTACAAAGATCTTCCCTTTCCAAGATTATTTTTTAAATTCTTCTACATTTTTTTCCTTTAATTTTACAGTTTCCTTTTTTACAATTTAAATCTTTAGTCCACCTGGAATTGATTTTGATGTAAAGTTTAAGAGTCAGGATCCAACCTATTTTTTTCCAGGCAGCAAGTTGTCATTTCTTGAATGAGCTGCCCTTTCCCCGCCAATCTGGAATTATCTCTGAGGTACCTGAAATTCCTATGTGTTCCCAGGCCTCTTTCTGGAGTTTTTCTATTGAGGTGGGTATTACTTTACACATGGACAAGTTAAGTAACTTAGGCCAGCTCACACAGCTCAGCTTACCTGGTGGCCCCACCTCCATAGCAGAACTGTAGTGACTGTTGGGCTCAGGGGCCTCCCCAGAGCCTGTGCATGGTGACATGAACTGTCCCACAGAGCACACTGCCAGCCTTAAGCTCCACAGAGCCCCAAAGCCAGGCTGGAGTCTCCCTCTACTCAGGCTGCAGGCACACCCCTTGCCAGGCATGAGGTAGGCCTGGGCACCACTCCAGGTCTGAGGCCAGCTCCTGAGTCACCCCCAAATCCAGAGGTCACCACACAGTTCCTGCAGTTGCTCTGGAACAAATCTAGTGTCTGCTCATGGGGGAGGCAGGGAGAGGCGGCCACCTGCCCAGGCTTTCTACCTGACGAGGACACCTGATCTACACCAACCTCAAACCTCCAAGAGGGAGTGAACATCCTAGAGCAGCACCACAGTAACTTTCCAAACTCCCAGTGTAACCCCAACATTTACTCATAAACCTTCACCAGCTTTTAGGGTAACATTAATGCTGAGCTGAAGGCTGACAGCCATGAAAACCAGATCCAGCTGGAGACAGGCCCTTATTAACCAGACCCCAGTCAATAGCAGTGGGGGCTGGACGCAGCTGTGAGGAAAAAGAGGTGAATGGAAACAAGACAAAGGATATGGCAGAAAATAAAAGCAGACAGTTGCCAGAACACGGCCTAGGCGCAGTGCAGGGTCCTCCCAATGCCCGAGCCAGCCATAACTCCATTCTGTAGGATTAGTTTGTATGGTGACTACCTCATACTACAAATCCTCAAAGGGTAAGAAAAAGTTCTGGAAGTTACCACACCTCTTTACTCAGGGAGAAAGGGACCATTGCCTTTTAGAAACCTCTTCACAAGAAGGGTTTCAGGTGATAAAGGGATTTTCTACTTTACCTTCTACCACCTAACATTTACTGAGAGCTCACTATATGCAAGGCCCTGTTCTGTCTTCTTAGTGAGTTAATAATTAGAAAGCTTATAAAGTAAAATAGTTCGTTGACCTAACCATTTCAGTTAACAGAGATTTCCTTAGCTTTTAAAAAAGCCTCACACCTCCAAGTGAAATCTAAAGCACATAATTAGTTTTCAGGCCTGGTCTGGTTTGGGTCCAGTCCCTGAGAAAGAGGGGACGGGGGCTCCCGGTAGGAGAGGTGGGACAGAGCACTGAGCACTGTTTGCCCAGGCTCTAGGCTAAGGCCTTTCCCTGTCCTAAGTTGTTCAGTCCTCACAACCACCCAGTAGGTGTTTCTACTGCTCCCCACTTTGCAGGTGAGAAAAAAGCTCACACAGCAAGTGGCAGAGCCAGGATGGCACCCTGGCCACAGCCACTTTCAAGAACTTAGGGAAGAGGGTGGCAAGCAGTGGGTCTCAGGGTCACTGAGCTCTGGGCATAACAAGAGTACCTGGGGCACCCTCTGTTGGGCTTTGTTGGGGAGGTGACATGGGGCCTGTCCCGGCCTCACAACAAAGCTGCAAGCCAGCAATGCTGGGTCCTAGCCATGTCTTGGCACTGGGCTGGAGGCTTTACATTCATTACCTGAAAAAATACTGCCCCCTCAAAACCTTTGTGATAGGAACCACCCACATTATACAGAAAGAAACTGAGGCCCAGAGAGCTAACTTGAATTACCCAAAGTCACAGAGCTAGTAAGTGGCAAAGGTACTGTTAAACTCCCATCTGACAAACTCCAAAGTCATTTTCCAGGCTCCTCCTACTAGGTCTGCTGAAGACAAACACGAAGTGTGGAAAGGTGCAGGCAGCAGCCTGCCAGAGAACAGGAGCAGGGACTCTGCCACAGGTCTTGGGGCACAGCCCCTCCTGCAGGTGCGACCAACGCTGCCTTACCTCCCACAGAATCACAGCACTTGGTGTCTTGAACAAATGTCCCTCACACCAAAGTCCACTCCCCTCTACCTCTACTCTACCTCTGGGGGAAGAGACAGTGTTTCTTTTTAACTGTATAGAATCCAATTCGCAAGCTGAGTGGGTCCCTGGTAGATATATCACTGCTCATTTTGGAGGTGAGGGGATGGGGAATGTCAAGGCCTGCAATGAGGGAGGCAGGGTCAGGATGTGGACCCAGGCCTCTGGCTACGTGGTCCAGGCACTGAGCCAAAGTCAGTCTGGCCTGCGGGAGCTCAGTGAGGGGCAGGGCGAATCCGCTCTGCATGACGGATGGCCTGCACAGTCGCACACGGTCGTCACTGGGGTCCTTCCTGGGTCAGGTGCACAGGAGAAGTGTCTGTTGTGGCAGCTGTAACTAGTTTTACTTTCCATTGGCCCAATCCATTGGAACGCTTTCTCCTTTCTACCAGCATCTGTCCCTGGGCTCTATCCATGGGCAACAGTTGTAGCTTGAACAGTGGCCCCAGAGGAAGGGAGGGAACACAGCAAGAACTGGCCCTGTGCGTCTTAGAGAGGGGCCAGAGGGGCCAGTTAAGTAAAGGGGAGGGGCGAATGCAGGACCCACACTCCTTTCTGCTCAGCTTTCTCCAGCTCTCCAGGACTCTGAATATTTTCAGAGCCTTCCTGATCATATGATTTTAGGAGAAGGAAAATGTCTATCTGCATCTTGAAAGGCATCTCACTTGTTAATATTTTGCTTAACTACACGTAAGGTCTTCATTCAACAAACAGTGACAAAGGCCTAAAAGGGGAATATCTGGGAGTGGTGGAGGGGTATAGACCCCTTCCAGCTGAAGGGCAAACAGGGCTGTTCTACATTACTTGCTGAGGGTCACGAGGCTATCGTGGCCCAGCCTCGGCCTCCGGCCTCTGTCTCCCTCAGCACTGTTCTGCTCCCAGTGCTTGGCCCTGTTGACAGGGAAGGGCAACGAGCAGGGCCACAGGAAGGCTCCATAAGAGCAGAGGCTTCTGTCTGCCTGGTGCTTACCTCATGCAAAGCCTGGCATACTGTCTGTGGAGGCTAAAGCAACTCCATCTTGGATGCTAATCCACCATGTTAACTTCTGATTAACCCCTGTTCTGGGAATGCCTCTAGACTTCTACTTTATCTACTGTTACCATAAGTCCGGCCCTTAGGCAGATTCACTTAGCACCCTTGCCTTTCTCTGAGGGGTCCACTTCAATTGGCCTACATATTCCTTCCCTAAGGTATGTAAGCCCTGGGTCTGTGGGGCAACGGTGCAGGAATCCACAATACCATCTCGCAGCCACCCAGACATGGCTTCTGTTCATAAGCCCCTATTAAATGTTTCTTTCTAAGAAACTAGATATGTCAGACTCTCCTTTGGCCTCTCAGCTTCCTCAGACTTTGGGGTAGGTTTGCTCACCTACCCAATGGATTGGGTAGGTTTGGGGTGGACCTGCTCACCACAGAACACTGTCCATGCTGTTGAATGACCAAGGAAACTTATGGTTGGAAGGGCCACCACTGACATAAAGAAAGAAAAGGCTGAATAGCTGAAGCCAATGCTGCTGACTTTACAATTTTGGTCTTTTTGAATCACCTCTGAAGGACTGGAACGAGGGCTGGTGTGAGGGAAAAGAAACAAAACTGTTCTTTCTTCTATACTCACACCACTCGCCATTACTTCACTTCGGACACCACTTCGCCTTGACCTGGAGGGGGCAGCAGAGCACAGGAGGGTTTCACAGGTGGTAAGCAGGCAAGGCTGAGAGACCAGTGGGCGGGGAGGGGGCTCAAGGGCAGCGCAGCCCCGCGCACAGAACACCACAGTGCAGCCGAGGGACACCCTGAGGTAGAGGCACAGGCTGGGGGAGCGCTGGGCTCTAGGTAAAGGGAAGCTGCCCCCCTTTGTAATGAGGAAGCTGAGGTTCAGCAAGAGAAGGAACTTGCCTATGGCCACACAGCCCTGTCCCTGCTAGATTCAGTTCACAGAACTGCCTCCTTCCTAGTCCAAATGAGAAAAACTGAAGCAAGGCAAGGCCAGCCATCTGAGCTTCCCCCTGCAGCACGCTGTCCAGGGCTCGTTTGCAGGCACACAGGGCTCAGCAATTCCCTGGCAAAGGGGCCATTGTTAGCAAAGCTGATTCAAGACCCAGGGACCAATAATCTACAGGAGCTCCAACCTACACCCATGGCCTGTGCTCTGCCCACCTCCCACTGCACAGGGTGGCACCTGGGACAAGGATGTGGCAGCCACTGATGAGCCCCACAGGGGGAGGCAAGGTCTCTTGTCTGACCCATCACCAAGATCCAAGGCCACGGGATGTTTCACCCTGTCCTAGAGAAAGACAAGCCCTCCACAAGGGGATGCTTAGTGGACCCCTGGCACCAAATCTGGATGCTCTTTTTCTGGTGACCTGAACACGAGCAAACTGTAAAGTCAGCCGGGCTCTCTCAGGGCTGGCCAATCCTGCCCCTCCTCCCTACCTTCTGGGAATTGAGGACCCAAGGGTGGGCGGTGTGGTTAAGTCCCAAAGCCAAAACTCTCAAACATGCTCAACCTCTGGCCCTTGTAAGAAAGCAATCCAGAGCGAAGGGCAAGGCTGCCAGGTGCTGGGGGAGATGCTACCATTTCCTATAGAATTTTTTTTTCTTTTAGAGACAGGATCTCTCTCTGTTGCCCAGGCTGGAGTGCAGTGGTACCATCATAGCTCACTGTAACCTCAAATTCCTGGCCTTAAGCAATCTTCCCACCTTGGCCTCCCAAAGTGATGGGATTACAGGTGTGAGCCACCATGCCCAGCGCTGTATAAATGTTTAAGAGTGTATGTGGCACAGGTGATTTTGGCCAACTAATGAATTCACTGCCCTGGGAGAGCCAAGGAAAACCCCAAGTCCATATTGGTTTGTCAGCAACAGAGTGTCCCCTCCTGCCAAGAGGGGCAGAGGTTAGGGGGCCCTGGCTCCTGCTGTACCTTTGTCCTTGGCCAGCTCCAGCCTACAGGTATCCTCAACAGTCTATACTCACTGACAAACAAGCCAGGGGCTCAGAAACAGTTGGCCTGGGGACAATGTCAAGGGCAGTATTGTCCTCAAGGTATAGGGGGAAAAAAAATAGATATATATATAAAATTTTTTAAAAATGTCAAGGGCAGGAGTGTTTCATTAGTGCCCATCCACCTACGCTCACCCCATTTGGGTCCTTCTCTGCAGTCAGAAGCCACACAGATCTCTAAGAGAGAAATTGGTGGGACAGAAAACATGGTATGGCAGCTGTGACTGTCATGACCCCTTGTACAGCAAAGACCTGGTTCTGCTGGGGAGGGGCTGTGATCACTGAGGCACCAAATGCTCCCTTAGTTGGACATGCGCTCCCACAGGGTCCCATGTGCGCTCCCTCTCTGCAGTTTGGATGTGTCAGGGCACTGTTTCCAGAAAGCCCATTAAAGTAAAGGCAAACTTCTACCACCACCACCACCCCCACAGCATATGCGCAGGTCTTTATGTATGAGGCTGCCCTGGACTCCCCAAGGCAGGCAGGGCTGGGTCTCCACACACAGCATTCTAGACAAATCTTTATGCTCACATACACCATGGCATACTATCTGTCATGTGCTGACATGTCTGTCCCCTCGAGGAGATGGCGTTCCCCTTCTACCTGCTTCCCTCTGCCCAGGACAGCCAGGGAAGTAAGGGTTGGGCCTTGTGACTCGATCCAAAGGCCATGGTGTGGAGAGGCAGTAGTTGATATGAGCCAAGAGACTGTTCCAGGGTCCAGTAGTACTTGTCATGGTCACAAAACAACAATCAGACTTAATACATACCAACACCATGCTTCTGAATATATCTTTGAGCACTAAGTGCACATTCTAACCTGTGTAATTGTACTGAAAGATAAGGTTCAACAAAAATCTAATAAACTTACTTCAGGAATAACAATGTATCTAAACATAGCATTTTCCCTTCAAAGCCAAATCACAAAGTTTTCAAAACTGGAACAGTTTTGAAACTGCTAATGGTCGAAATGTCAGTGGCCACTCTAGCATCAGAACTTCACCTAAACCAAGGCCACTAGATACTGATAGCAGAGTGATTCTGATGGCCTGAGAAACACCAGGCTGGACTCTGGCTTCAGACCTTACACTCAGCCCATCACTCCCTCCAGCCTAACTTCCATGTTCGGCCTGCCTCTCCTCGGTCACTTGGGCATTTCCCCTGCCTGCCATCAGTCGTCAAAAAGCAAAGGATGAAATCTCTCTATGGGAACAAAGAATGACACAGAGCTACGGTCCTGCACTGACATAGTGCTTCTCCCTGCAGCCCTCCCCCCTGCACTGCCCATTCCATTCTGGGTCTCAAGGAGCAGGGTACCTTGGGAAGGGACACTCCAGACACGGGAGGGGTAGGGGTGTGGGTGTGGGGGGAGGGGGGTGCAACCTGCATATATGAGAAAATACAAATTAAGGCCACAAGAGCTGATTTCTCCAATCAAGGGTAGGGAGAGTGGGAGGATGAGAGAAGAGCTGAGTACAGGGGAAGGAGCCACACCCATTGCTGGATTGACTTGTGCTGGGCCTGTCTGCTCCAGGGAGGAGCTGCCAAAGCTCATTAACAAACACGAGGCAGATGATGCTGGGGACACTTCCCGCCCTGCCCTTCTCCCCAGAGCTTCCCCAGGGACAGACTGGTTCAACGTGACATCCATGCTGTCTCTGCCTTCAAGAATGTGGTGAATTTCCACTGGGCCCCACCTCTATCTCTTCCCCACATTAAAATATTCTTTTTCTGAGAACGAAAGGCATACAACTTTATTGTAGAAAATTTTGAAACTAAAGAAAGCACAAAGAAAAATGTAAACAACACTTGTAAATTCATTACCTCAGGAGAAAAAGAAAGCTACCATTTTGATGTATTTTTCTAAGTGTATTGATTTTCTTAAAAAAGTAAGATTGGGGCCAGGTGCATGGCAGCTCCTGTCTGTAATCCTAGCACTTTGGGAGGCCCAGGAGGGAGGGTTGCTTGAGGCTGAAAGTTTGAGACCAGCCTGGACAACACTGAGACCCTATCTCTACAAAAAAATTTTTAAAAAATTAGCCAGGCATGGTGGTGCATGCCTGTATTCCCTACCACTTGGGAAGCTGAGGCAGAAGGATCAGTTGAGCCCAGGAGTTTGAGGTTACAGTGAGCTATGATCATGTCACTGCCCTCCAGCCTGGGTGACGGAGCGAGACCCTGTCTCCAAAAAAAAAAAATAATAATAAGATCGGGATCACTTCCACCATATGTATCAAATATATTTTTCTACTTTCATTTTAAAAATCTTTTAGCAAAATTGGGATTGTAGTGTGAATATATATAGTTTTTTTAACCTGCTTTTTCCACATATCCATATATCGCATGGGAATATTTCCCCCATATTTAACTGTCTTTTATGAATATCGGCAACGATTGCACACTCTCTAGCACTCCCATAATTTAACCTGCCACTGGACATTGAGGCCTTCTCCAGTCTTTGCTAATGCTGGCCAGCTGCCACTGTAGGCAGTTTTTGCAGTCCCCAGAATGTGCTATTCGGCATGGTCATCTGGGGTGCAGGCCACTAAACACAGACCAGGGGCCAGGCGAGGTGGCTCATGCCTGTAATCCTAGCACTCTGGGAGGCTGAGGCAGGAGGATGCTTGAGCCCAGGAGTTTTGAGGTTGCAGTGAGCTATGATGACGCCACTGCACTCTAGCTGGGGTGAAAGAGTAAGACTCTGTCTCAAAAACAAACAAACAAATAAAAAACACAGACCAGGTCCTGGGTCTCAGCCAGGACTGACTACTGAGGCTGGGGTTGGAATGGTCATACGTGTGCCCTCTTGGGTGGGCAGAGAGGAGTGAAGTGCCCTCTTCTTCCCAACCCAGAGGGCTGGCCCCGGGACAGCAGGGAGAAGCCCCAGGAGAAGGGACAGAAGGCAAGGAGGAGGGGCAGGGTTCTCTGATGCTCAACGCTCTGGCCCCCAGAGCTTAACAGTGATGGAAACAGAGGACATGCTCCCTGCAGCACGCCTGCATTCACCCACCCAGGGGTGAGGGCTTTCCCAGTGGCAGTGACAATGCAAAGCAGCTGTGGCAGAAAGGAATAAGAACTGGGTTCCAATCCTGGGTTAGTTGTTCAGGTTCTTAGAAAGTCAGGACCTGCTAGGAGGAATGAAACCATCTGCCTCATGGGGTTAAATACTGAATGTCATGGTGCTGCGCACTGACCTGCTGGCAGGAATCGAGTGCTAAATGATGCCCTCATGTTCATCTGCTCGCCACTGCCTAGCCGAACCCACCTTTCCCTCCTCTGGGACTCTGTGACAGAACTTCTCAAAGTGGCCCAAACACACTGTTCCCTCGCCTCGTGGCTGGCACCAGGAGCACCCAGCCTGACCCATAGCACCCCGTATTCCTGACTACCCTGCACCCAGACCAGCCCTCACCTCAAGAGAGAAAACTTACTTGGTGGTGACAGCCACCAGGAAGAAGCAAAAGTGGTACCTATTCCTAGTTCCTGATGCCTCTACAGGTGGCTTTTGGAGGCCCTCTCCACCTGTCATGTCATGAGAAGGGCTCTCAAGGATGGACACAACAGCACAAGGGTTTGGGAAACTCTTCCCTGCTCATGGAAGCACCCCGTTTCTGACCCATTCTCCCTGTGGGCAGACATGCAGCCTTCCCACTCATCTCCTGCCCATCATCCTGAAACGCCTTCCTCTTTGAAATGTTGACTGAGGTCAACGTGCCACAGTCACCCCCAAATCAGCAGTGTAGGTTTGCTGGGCCCAAGTCAGCCTGGAGTGAAAGGGCTTGGTCCCAATACCACCCAAAGCCATGTTACCTCATAGATCTGAGGACCAAAAGCAGAGACAATGCCAACCTCTTCTTCCTACAGAGAAAGACTGCAGCTTGCCTGCCCTGTCCCAGAGAAAACACCACCTCACCTTCTTACACACACAGGAATGGCTGCCTTTAATCTCTGACATGATGTGTCACCCACATAACAATGTGTCTCCTTTGGAGCTTATGCCGCCATGACCTAAGCAGGTCAAATGAAATCCCTTGTGACAGGACCAACAGGGAGGCAGAGTAACCTGTCCAAAGTCACACAGGTGGGACCTGGAGGAGAACCCAGGTGTACTGACTACTGGTCCATTTCCCTTTGCCACTAAGTAGAATCCTAACTTTTCTCGAGCTTTTGCCATCCAGATTACTTAACTGTGACCTCCGCCCTGAGCTTCACAGACAGCATGCCACCATGGACCAGGCTGTCGTGGCAGCTGCACAGGCCAGAAGGGCGTCAGTGGGCCCCTAGGCCAGTGCACAGAGCTTACCTGTGACTGCTTGCCAGCACCTTTCCCAGCCTTTTTGTAGAATGGCTCCCAAAATAGAGCTGGTAGATGGATGGACCGCCTGATCCAGACCACCCCAGGAGTGATGCACTCGCCCAGCCTGACCAGCCCCAGCACCAGGCTCTGACCCTGTGGGGCCATGCTGAGCATGAAGCAGTTTCTTCCTGGGAAAGGGGTGCAGGGACTAGGCTGGGTGGCCAGAGTACCACTCTAAGCCCAGGGGACCTGGCTTCCAGGCCTGGCTCCAGTCTGTTTGAGGAGCAACGTGGGCCAATTACTATATCCAAGAGCCCTGACTCTGGTATCCATGGACCTCAGGAGGCCACAGAGGGCCTTCAGGGTTGCCTGTGAACCCTGGAATTATAAGTGACATTTGGTGTGTTAGGAGGTCTACGGCTTTGACAGAGACCCACGCCCCACTGCCCTGGCCCCTGGGCTTCACATTCTGCACATTCTGTACAACAAGGGGGGGTTTGGCTAAGTTACTACACAGATATTCTGAGATGCCAGGGAAGACACCTCTGCTGCCACTCACACCAAGATGTCAGCAATCAGAAGTGACAGAACAGGATGTCAGCCAGTCTAATTCCATCTTAAAGTGCAGTTGGTCAAATCAGCAGACATGAAAATAGACATTCAAAAAAAAAAAGTTCTCAAATTTCCTTTCACTATAAAGGGGATTGGAGAAGGCCAGAGCAGTACCTGGGGCCATCAGAGCTGGCTCCTGAATAAATTCCAGCTGCCTGTCACTGTGAACACCTGATATGGCTGGGAGCCTGCACCCCTTGTCTCAAGGTAAAAGGGCTGCCCTTAGCCAGGCTCCCGAGACCAAGGGAGGCACACACGGGCAGGCCCCTGGGCAGCATCAACTACTGGGATATGGAGGAGTTAAGTTCTTAAGTGACCTCAGAATTTAGCTAGTCCGGGAGGCAGGATCCACACTTGTTTAAGAGTATTCCTTTCCAAGCCTCAGCTCCACCGATCCTCCTATATCAGGCCCTCCTTCAACTGGGCACAGACAATTCCAACACTGTAGTCGGCTCATAAAGTGCTGTGCAGAGAGATGGGAGGGCCAAGGCTGGTGGGGAAGACGTCTTGGCACTGACCATTCTGACAATGGCATTGGGTGGCACCTCGCTCAGGCTGGCAGTGGCCCCTTGGGCCTGGGACAGAAGGAGGGACATCCGAGGAAGGGATAAGGAGGCAGGATGGGACAGGGAAGGAAAGCAAGGCCACAAGCCTCACTGTTTGTATGAAGCTGGCCTAGGGGGCTGGAGAGTGAGGAGCAAATATGGGGGACAGGGAACCTCAGGCGCTTGGGGACCTAGTTGGAAAGTTTCATAGAAGCCAATAAAGAAGGACCTCCTGGCCCCAGCTTATGCCTTTTGGCCATGTCTGTGCTAGCCCCTCTTCACCTGTCATGTCTTTCCAACACGTGGGAACAAGCTGGCACAGTCTCAGAAACAGACAGGCAAACAGCGGGGCCTATCTGCCATGCAGGAGCCTGTGGAGAAAGAAATCGACGGGAGGAGCAGGCGGTCTCCCCGCCTCCGGCCGTAAGCAGCAAGGCCTTGCCGACTCAGTCTGCTTCTGACCCACCCTGAGACTGCTGCCATACTCGTTTCCATTTTTCATTTATCCATCCCCTGAGCCATGACCGCCTGCCACATGCTGGCTCCTAACCATGCCCTGAGCCTGTATGGTATACCTCGATTCAAGGGGCTTTTTGCCTTGCGGGGCACAAAAGAGACCCCATCCCCCACACGTAGAGCTCAGAGACCTTGGGGCTCCCCCACAAGTGGCTTTCGAGGCCCTGGGGTACAGCCCAGCCCACTTCTCCTGCCTTGCCAGGGCCCCGCCTCCACCACGCTCCACCGGCCTTCTCACCCTCCACAGATGGGCTCTAGCCCCTCTCCTGCCTTCCCTCTCCTGGTGACCTTTCCAAGTCCTATGGCCTCTATGAAACCCCCAGGACAGAGAATGGAACCCTGAGGTTCAAAGTTGGACAGATCGGGGCAAGTGTCTTGGCTCCACCACCTGGACAGGGTCCCACACTCTGGGCCTCTGCTGCCAGGGCACGCAGGCTGCCCTCCCCTCTGCTCGGGGCTCGCCAGCCTTGCTGCGTGCTTAACACTCAGCTGGTCTATTGTTTTTATTGCTTTATATGCTTTGTTCTCCCAGCTGGGCCATAAAGTTCCCTAAAACATCTACATTATTTGCTTTTCTGATTTCACATCCATTCACAGTAGGAGATGGAGAAAATCTATTACACTCCAAAAAGGAAAATGAAGGCACCTGGAGCCTTCCTGAGATAACCACTGAAAGCACTGTAGCTCACTCGCCCCTCCTGTGCATAGACGTTTTCTTTTCCAAAAATTAAGATCATATCGCATGAATTTTTGTGTCTCAATTTTCTTCAATCAACACTACAAGGTGAACATTTCCCCACATCAGAAATTCTTTAAAAACCTGTTTTTTGCCAGGGCACAGTGGCTCAAGTCTGTAGTTCCAGCTACTTGAGAGGCTGAGGCAGGAGGACTGCTTGAGACCAGGAGTTTGACACCAGCTTGGCTAACATACCGAGACCCCATCTCTAAACAAACAAACAAAACATGTATGTATGTATGTATTTTTAGAGACAGGATCTCTCTCTGTCGCTGAAGTGCAGTGGCATGATCATAGCTCACTGCAGCCTTGATCTCCTGGGCTCAAGCAATCCTCCTGCCTTGGCCTCCCAAAGTGCTGGGATTACAGGCATGAGCCACCACACCTAGCTAGCCAAAACATGTTATTTAACATCTGCCAGCATCAGGACCACTATTGTTTATTCAATCAATACTTCTGTGAAGAAGGGAGGTCAGGGTGAGTTTTCAGATACCAAGGCCCGCACTAGCATACTTGGAGCTACACACTTGCCAACCACTAATTACCTTTGTTTCATGCTGATTAAATGCATTTCCTCCCTTCTCCTAAAAAAGCTCATTTCCTGTGGACAAAATTTGTGGTGCAAATGGAAGTGGCTACTGCAGGAGCCAGTGCAGTGGGCTGGCTGGCAGATGGTATGAGCCACATTCTCCTGCCTGTCTCCCTGTGTCTGGTGTCAGTCCCATCAGCCTAGGGAGCATCTGGCAGCCCTCACTGCCCTGGCCCCTCCAAATTAAAGGCCCTTTCTGCCTGCAGGCAAGAGTGTGTGGATAAAGTTCAAGTGGCAATGCTGGCTCATCACATCACATCAGAGGAGGAAAAGCCAAGGTAAGAGGATGCGGAGTCTCAGCAAGACAGGACCCAGGAGGTCTTCAATTTTCAGAAGGGCTTAAACATGTTCCGTGTGGTCCCAAAAGATAAACCTGGGACCAAAAGATAGAAGCCACAAAGAAACAGATTTTGACTCTACATAAAGAATGCTTCAGGGGAGGGGGGAAAAGGGGAGGGGTAAAATCCTACCTAATGGGCGCAATGAACACTATCTGGGTGATGGGCACACCTATAGCCATGACTCAAGTATTACAAAAGCGATCCATGTAACCAAAAACATTTGTATCCCCTCAGTATTTTGAAATTAAAAAAAAAAACAAAAAACAAGCAAGCATGAAACCAGCCAGAGCAATGCAAAGAATGAAGGTAGTGGACCCTAGTCACTTAAAAAGACATCATGACAGAAATATCCAGAAGGGATTCAGACAGAAAGGATGATTAGACCACATGACGTTGAAGTCCCTTCCACCCTGAGAGAGAGCTGTGTGGAACCCACAAATGCCCCGCACTCCTCTCCAACAACTCACAGGACCCTGTCATAGGGAAATCCCACTGCAGCACCTTGTCCGTGAAACAGCCTCACTTTCCAGACGTTCCTGACACATCTCAAGCCTGGCTTCCTGGGAATTACCTGTGCATCTTGTAGAAGAGTCTCTAGGGCATTTCAGAACCAAGGGAAACATTTGTAGCCTATTGAAAACCAAACCACATGGGGATACACTGTAGCTAACGTGATATAAATTATACCTTATGCAACAACGGAATGTTTCAATAACAAAAATGTCCCCCTTCATGTGTTTTTTTTCCTTCGTCTTTTCCGGTTGCTAGAATGTAATTAGACTCATAGCACATCTGGCCATTCATGTGCAATTACCCAAGATGCTGTGCAGGCCACTCTAGGTATTTGAATTGACATGCTCAACCGAGGTGTTCTCAGAATTCCTTCTTGTACAGACCCCACCTGCCGGCCACCAGCCAGAACAGAGATAGCCCCTGGCAGGACTGAGTTGCTGGCATCCCTCGATGAGGGTCCTTCCAGTACAGGATCAGACACATTCTACCAGACACCCTGTGCCATGTGTGGACTTTTGGCCCACAGCCACACTTCCCCAAATGCCCACCCAGCTGCACTCTAGTCTAGGAGCCCAGGCAGGGGCAGCGAAACAGTTCTAAGGAATCTTGGGGCTATTCAAGGGGTGGGAACCTTACCCTTCCAAAATCAGCAGAAGGAGGGGTGAGAAGTCAAGAGCTCAGCCTCTAAAATATCACAGTACAGAGAGGGGGGATTCTGTGGTCCAAGACCACCTACTTGCCTACCTGGTGGCCAGTCTGATGAAGGGGTGAGCTAAGAGAGGGAGGGCCCCTAAACACTCAGAGCCAGAGGCCAACCTGGATTCCCACCCACTGCCTGAGCCCCCCTGCATCCCAGGTTTGTCGTCCTTCCCCAAGGAATGTGGTGAGTCAGGGGTTAGGTCACAAGAACCACAAATATACTCAGTTTAACTTTTAAAAAGAAAGAAAAATAAATTACTATTTTAAAACTTGAGATTTTTTTTAAAACTGAAAATAACGGCCCCAAGGCTAGCTTTGGAAGAGTGGTTCATTGCCAAGTTCACTGTCTGCCCTGGAGACAGAGATGGCTCTAGTGAGGTGGGTTATCCTAGACAGCATCCCTCCTGGAAGCCTCAGGCCAGCTCCCTGGGCAGGCTGCTATTTGGAAGGTGCCAACACAACCCCATGAGTGCGAAACCCACAGAGCCCCCCACTGGAGAATAGAGGACAAGTGGTGGGAGCTCTGTGCTGACTCTAACCACTGCCCTCAACCGACACAGCACAGCAAGATGGGCACAAGTTAGGGAGATCCGTTTCAGAGAGAGAGGCGACTCAGCAGCCACTCAGGACCATGTTCCCAGTGACTAGGAGAGCAGGAAACAGGCCGTTAGAATGCAAGGAGAAGCAGGGGCAGGCAGGGTTTGCTATATTTACTCAAACCACGTTTCCATGATGACTTGTGCAAGAAGGTGACATAAAGCACATAGGTGGTTACATCTGCTCCCTGTACCCACACAGAAGACAGAGGCCATGTAGCACTGTGGTTAGAGCATGACCGCCAGACCCAAAACACCAGACGCACTTTCCACCCTGCCAATTACTGGCAGTGTGACCCCACCAAGCCACTTAACCACTCCATACCTCATTTCCTTCATCTGGAAAATGGAGATGATAATATTAGCATACACCTCAGGGCTGTTGGGAAGATCCAATGAGCTAATTCCTACAAATCACTAAGAACGGCGCCTAGCACACAGCGAGCACTAATAAGTGCCAGCTATCATGGATATTACTGCAGTATCAAATGTCTGCTCCTAGGGTGCCTGTGCTGGCTGTGAGGTGAGCCGAAGCCCAGCCCACATGGACACAAGGGCTTCCAGGAGAGAGACAGTGACAGGCACCCTGCTCTGAGTTACTTTCTGGAATGACAGAGGGAACGCTGGATCCTAAGCCCAGGGTCCTAGCTGGGTCCCTCCTCCACAGGGAGCGAGAGGAAAGACACCTTGGTTTTTTTTTCCTTTTTTTTTTAACCCCTGGCATTTGTAATAGAGTACAGAAAAGCAACCAAGACCAGGTGCGGTGGCTCACACCTGTGATCCCAGTACTTTGGGACTCTGAGGCAGGAGGATCACTTGAGACCAGGAGTTCAAGACCTGCCTGGGCAACACAGTGAGACCCCATCTCTACAAATAAAAAAGAAAAGAAAAGAAAAAAAAAAAAGCAACCAATCCTCCAAACCACCAACTCAGCCTCTCCGGGCCATCTCTGAGGCCATACGTATATGAGGCTGTGCAGCTCTGGCCTCCACCCCAGGCACTTGGCCTTGGTTGGGCAGGGAAGACGCCTTTCTGTCAGAGATAAGGCTCCTTGCTTCAGTGACAACTCACCTGACTTCAAAGTTTTGGGAAATAAAGGAAACCCCTGGCATCTGGCCTTAATGGGATATGGAGTCACAACAGGGAACCTAGTGTCCCAGCCACCAAAACTCCTGGTGTCTGGCTCAGAACAAGCTGTCCTTGATGCCTCACTGTACAGCACGTGGTCTGAGGCCTGAGAGGGAGACCAGAGAGGGGGCAAAGGTCTGACTCAGGGGCCCTCTTTCCCAGGGTGCAGACCTGCACAGAGCTCTCCCTCCAGAACAGTTTCTGGGGCAGAGGGAGAGGGAGGCAGAGTTGGAAAGGAGGCATACAATGCTCGACTGACTTCCCAGTATCTGAGTAACCTCAGTTAGCTTTTCGCTGGGATTTGGGTCTACGTACTGTTGCAAACTCCAGCAGGGCCAGAGGGAGGCCAGGGAGGAACACCTCCACTAAGCAGCACCCAGCCGTACAGGAGGCCTGCAGGCACTTACCAGGAAGCGGACATCATCAAAGCCATTCAGAAGCAACTTGCTCTCATATTGCTGCAGCCCAATCGACTCCAGCCACTCCCCAACGCTCTGCTCCAGTGTCCGTGAACCTGACGAGAGAGGAATCGGCAGACGCTTGAAAAGGGAAAAACCATTAAGGCGGTAGCAGCGGCACTCAGAGGAAGACAGATGACATTGCCACATCATAGTCATTACCATAAAGCAGCCAAACTATACACAAGAGACCAGAGAGCAGCGGACACGCAGCTCCTTTTCTGTGTACAGGCCAAGGACAGGACTGCCTGGTGCCGTCCACACACAGCCCAGCCTTGGGTGGCTGCCGCCCACTCACACCCCCTGGGTCTGAGCTGCTCCAGGGCCACGGCGGCACATGCACGATCTCTGCCCTCAGGTCGAGGGGAAGCCAACCCCCAACAGTCTCTGGGTCAATTCCTCATCAGCGTTCACACTGAGGTATTTCAGAAAGTCTGTCCCCACAGGCGCTAAAGGGGGCCGGGGGAGTGCCTAAGTGCCTGCAAGCCCCGCCGCTCCTCTCATCCATGCAACTTCTGGAGCCCCTGTGGGACTGTGGCAGGGGGCAGCTCTGCGACCTTGCAGCATACACCAGTCAGGAGAGAGCACACATCTCCATGCAGCTGAGGGACACAGGCACACACCGAGGACTCCGGGAGGGAAGCAGTGGCGGCTGTTCACGGGGCCCCAGCACATGCAACACAAGCAGCACAGAACATGGCAGGGGGAGAAAAGAGACTTTTACTTGTTTTCCCCCAGCAGTCCCGGAATAAGCAAACCATGGCCACGGGCCCTTTGTGCTCAGAGGCTCAAGACAGCAAGGGGTGAAGTGGAGAGCATGGGCCAGAGCTTGGGGATCAGGCTCAGGTGTGGCTCTGCTGGGACGGCAGTATCGCATTCCTCCAGGCTGTGTGGCCAGTGGGCCAGGAGCCCTGTCCACAGCTAGACTCTGGTGGCTGGCGAGCAGGGCGTCTCCTGGGCCAGCACGCTGTCTGAAGTGCTGCCTTCCCGGGCCGGGCTGGTATTCAGGGGCTGGGCATTCATTTTCCTCTCCTGATAGCAGCTGTTCCTGTGACTTGCCTGGCTGCTCAGGTGCAAAGCAGGCAGGCAAATTCAGTTCTCGGCTAAAGAAGACAAAATCCAACCAGGTAACAGAGAGAACAAGGAAGTGGTCCTCTGCCAGCTGAGCTGTGGCAGCTTAAGTTTATTCACATTCAGCGCTGTTCTCTCTTTGGCTGAGTGATAGGGACAGCAACAGTCTTCCTGGAATCTCCAGATCTCGACGTTCTCCTCTAAGGATGAGTGGGGAAGGGAGGACATTTATTTTCTGTGCTCCTCGGTCAGGACAGGGATTGTGATGCTGCAGGGAGGACAAAACTTCAGCTCTTCCTGGCAGACCTTGGATGTTCTAAGCTGAATGCCTTAAACCTCACCTACTTATCCAGTTTTCGTGGGCAAGAAGAGAAAAAAGAAGCAAAAAAGAGAAAGGGAGGAAAGAGAGGTGCAAGGAAAGAAAAAGAAGAACCAGCTATAAAAACATCACCTCCAATGAACTCTTGACACGGTGAAAGTCATTCTGCTGTTCCCAGGTGCCTTCTGCCCCTCTGGGCAGGACAATGGCAACTTACTTGTTTATCTAAGAGACCCTGGTGACCAACTGTGCCAGCCTCCACCCCTGTCCTGTGTCCTCTGCAGCACAGATGGTGGTCAGGGACCTGGGTGGCCTTCTGGACGCACGCTGCAGAAGCACTCCAAGATGCCGAGTCTGGGGGGTACATGTGCTCCCCTGCCCTTGAATGGGGTAGTCTGCTCCAGGAACCTAAACGGCAGGCTCCTGTATGCCCACGAAGTCAAGTGTCCCTGGCTGCTGATTCATTCCTGCTTGCAATCCCCAGCCGGGCAGCTGTGATCCTCCCTGCTGCCGATGGATGTCTGCGCTCACAGAGCTGCAGTAGAATGCTTTGTCTAAAGGCTCCTGGGCTCCACGCTGCCTGCTGCCGGCTCCACAGTCCTTGCTCACTCTCATAATGTCTGGCCCTCCCCTTCCTACCCTCCCCACGCTCCCCCCTTCCAGGCTCAGGAAAATACATCAGGGATTGGACATCACATTGGATCAGAAGCTGCTGCTGCTCTTGCTGCTGAGGGAGAAGGAGACAGCAGCTCTAGCATCAGAGCGAAATGACAGATTTCCAATATCTGATGCTGGCTGATACAAATGCATATGAAAGGTAGAGATGTGAACTTTACCTCCAGCTCAAGGGGCTGGAAACAGCTTATCAGGAAGAATAGAGAGGGATCACTCCTACAGCTTTGGGCGATGGTTTCTAGGACAGCCAAGAGAAGGGAGAGAGGGCATATCCCACAGGTAAGTGACCCCTCACTCACCACTTCAGGAACAATCATGCTTCTCCATCACAAAAACAGGCAATGAAATAAGGCTGCTACACCTGATGTTCCTTAAGTGGGCATACCAAAAGACTTGGGACAGATTTCTCTTTGGGCCTGTTAGAGCCCAAGGGCAAAGCACCATGCCCAGAGCAGGCATTTGGAGGAGGAACAGCTAAGGACAAGGGGAGACCAGGACAAACTCCCAAGTACAGCTGCAGAGGGACTAAAAAGGTAACGTATGTATAGAGACAAAAATCCAGGAAACGCATGTCACCCTCTAAATATGCTGGGAGATACCTGCACCCCACTGGGCTATAGATGGGCACTGGCAGAGAGGGCTCTGTGTACAGGGAGATCAAGCCCCAGAAGGATCCTGCATTTAATAGCTGATCAACACCTAAAATGAGCTAGCATTAGCAAAGAAAGCCAAGCAACTTCTCTTCTGCTTGACAGAGCATGCCTTTGTGGAAAGAAGCTGGAGTCGCCTGGGCCAGTGGGAAGGCTTACGTTCCTGGACTCCTGAGAGTGGAAGTTGGCAGAAGGATGAGTTAGTTGTAAAACACGTCTGTCGGGGATTCAGGTAGCTAGATCCAGGGCTGGCAGCCCAGGGACCCAGGGCCCCCAGATAGGACTGCGATTCCAGTGCTGTGGTCTAGCCTTTAGGTGGGGACCCTCTGCAAAACCAGTCATGCTGAGCAATCTCAGGCTTGGTGCAGGACTGCCTGCTGGAGGGCCTACTCTTCTCAGGCTGCCAATCCCACAGCCCAGGTCTTTTCTCCCCAGTTTTGAAATCCAAGGACAAGCTGAACCCTGATACTGACCAGTCAAAATATACAGTGATTCTATTTTGGTCTGAGCTGAAGATGGTGTTCAGTGAGGTCCTGGGGAAAGCCCCCCCTCCAAACCATCAGATTCATGGGCAGGCCTGAACCTACCCTCTTCATGTTTCGCAGCCTGGCAGTGGTGCAGATAAAGTGGGCTGGGGCTCTGTAGCATGGGTGGATGAACATTCTGTTTAGGTGGCCACCTGCATGTGCCCACTCTTGACTTTCCTAAGGTGAGGTATGGAGGATGGTTCAACAAAATGAATACTAAAACAACACTGTGCATTGGGGTCCGGAAACCCAGGGGTATAGACAGACCGCCTCTTGCCACTCACATGGGCTCATAGGGGGCAAGAACTGGTGGGTGGGACCACAATGGCAAGGGAAGAGTTCAGTGTTAACACTTCTAAGGAGAAGGGCTCTTCCCAAGGTGCTGCCACATGTCTTGATTTATCAAATCCAAGATAGAATGGCCTGCTTCTGACTCAAAGCTCTCAAGCATATACAAGTGATTTTGGCTCCTGCTCTGTGGACATAGGTGGTGCTAGGAAAGCAGAAAGTGGCCTCAACTGAACTGACTGCCATTGATCCCATCCCCGACTGTCCCCAAAGCACAGCTTTGAAAATGGCAACAGTGTTTGTCTCAGTCCCAAACACCTATTCCCAAAAAACACTTGGCCCTTGGGAAAAAACCTGCAAACTACAACAGAGTGTGAGATCGCTCAACTGAGTATAAGCAATCGCCTGGAAAGAGATCCACAAACTCTTAGCCAGAAGAGCCACCTCTGCAGACTCCAACATAATGCAAGACTGACAAGAATGGACAAACCCAGCTCAGCCCACTCTGCTAGAACCCAGGGAAACATGGCTGCTGGAGGGAGGGTGGCTCCAGGAACCAAGACTGAAAACTGGTGTGGGGAGATACCTGTGGAGCGGAAGCCCCTGCTCCCTAGGCTTCTCGATATGAATAAGTAATGATTTCGTGGGCAAAAATGAGCTTAGCTACTATTTACTTAGCACTTCTTTAGCTCAAATATTTGAACATATTACTCATTCACAACAAACTTACGAGGTCAGTATTATACCATCCAAAGGTTGTGGATGGAGAACTGGGCAGAGAAGGGTGGGGAGATGGTCAGAGACATTAAGTAACTTGCCAAGACATGTATGTATCTAGAGCCAGGATGTGAACCCAGGGCTGTGAGGCTCCAGAGCCCAGGCCCTCCCCACCAAGCGCATGGTCTCAGCAGCTCCTCTCTCCCTGATGTGCACACTCGAGCCCACCCTTCAGACTTCCTGCCAGGGCCACAGAAGCCCATGGAGGAGCTACAGGTGCCACTTGGAGCTGACAGGTCAATCCTGGATGGAGCCTCCCAAGTGAGCAAGGAATTCCTCCCCTTCAGTGCAGAGAGGCACTTTCATCCATGAAAAGAAGGCCCAGAGAATCCAGGCTGCCTCTGGGCCTCCTTTAGCCTGGATGCCAGGACTGTCTTCAGTAGCTTGGGGAAAGGGGTGTGAGAGCTGCTCTGAGAGCACCCTTGACAACATCTCTTCACCTGAGAATGTTACACAATACGATCCTATTCTCAGGGAAAATGGCTCAGATGGCCTCTCCGTTCCCTGTTTCAAACACAGGAAACAGAGGCAGACCTCACTCCTAGGGCATAGAAATGAAAAGAATGAACAAAATAGCAGTGATACAGAGTAAAAATGGTAAGTTACTAAGTTGATTGAGAAACAGAGAAACAGAAGCAAGCAGGAAAGGGCAGAGCCACCCCTCCCGGTGGTGGGTTGCGTGCTGTAAGTCTGAGACCATGGTTCTAACCACTGCTTTGCCACTGCCACTGCCACAGATCAGGCCGGCGAGAGCCACGTTCTCATGAAGAGTTACTGCCAGAGCCACCTCGGAAGCTGGGGAAACCAACACGGAGGTGGCACTCCAATTTAAGCCAATCTGAGAAAGCCTACATTTATAAAAATACTGAATAAATTACAATTGTTCATTTAAAAAAATTTTCCTAATAGGCAGCCTAAAATTCAATTTGTATACTTCCCCCTCAATATGTAAAAGGAGTCATGGCTCTAAAAATAACAGCAAGATGAGCTCCCTGGATCTAGGAGCTTCTGAACTGTAAGAGCATGACTCAGTCTGAGGCTGACCTCTCTCATCCTCTAAACGTCTGCCCCCCGCGTTAGAGGAAAAGCCAAGGCAGAAAGGAGTCAGAGGGCTGTGTTCTGTGGGCAAAACGGCTGCTTGGACAGTACCTGAGATCTTCTGCTGTTCCTGAGAAAAGTCAATCCCTTCTCCAATGGAACTCATGATTTTCTCAATCTGAAATGGAAGAAAGGAACAAAGAGGAGAGGCAGTCAGGCTTGGGGTAAATGTCGCCAGCTCACCATGAGTGACACTCGGGCTGACCTCCAGGTCTCTTTCAGAGGATTCCCAGGTCTAGCACCAACCTGTAAGGTATTAGAACGCCCTGCTGTTCAGATCTAGAAAAGCCCTTCTCTGGCCTCGGCCCTGAGAGCTGAAGAATTGCAGGAGTGAGATGGTTACGGGCTGGGCTTCGCCGCTACAAACGCCAAAGAGCCCCTCTTTCAAGGCATTTCTACATCACTCCCCCAAGATGTGTTTCTCCAAGATCCAGCAGAGATTGGGGAGAGGGTGTAAAAGCAGGCCAGACCAGGCCCATTTCACTGGTCACACCAGAATCTAAATTTCATGAGAGTAGAGACTTTTTGCCAACTTTGTTCCACACTATACCCTAAGTGCCTAGAGTAGCATCTGGCAAATCATAAGCATTCAACAGATAATTGATATTGCATGACTACCAGCTCTGAGGTGTGAGGGCAATTTGGAGAGCTGAGACAAGCAGGATACCTACACACAGGAACCTCCTGGGAGCCAAGGTGGTGCAGGCCCATGACCCTGAATGAAGACTTTTTGCTCCTTGGAGGCCAGCAGTCCTGGATGGAGCTCTGCATTCAGGGGACAAGAAGGGGCAGAGACACTCGCCCTTCCTCTGGACCACAGCAGAGGCAGCCAGTCTCCAAGCATCCAAACGCCTCCAGCACTGCCTGCTGTATGGACCACCTGTCCCAGCCACCTGGCTTTGGTCACTCACTCTGGGCCAGATCCAAGCCCCCCATCCTGGGAAACCTGGCCAGGAACAGGCCCAGGCAGTGAGGAGGAGCTGCCTTCTCTCCTTCCCACCCCCTTTCTTTTTGGGTTGCAGTGATAATGAGCTCATTCACTGCTCTTTTTCCAAAGAAATGAAAAGAGGACCTTTTGTGCCAGGGCTTGGATGCTTTTTCCTCTAAGTGCAACTAAGGAGCCTAGGTTTGACAATCAGAAAAACAACAATTCTTCAGCCAGCCTTCAGCTGGCAGACACAGCTGCACATCTGACACCCAGCAAAGAGCACTGGACAAGCACCACCTCTCCCCCTCCAGCCACAGAAATGACTGCTGGCTCAGGCTGTCACCTGATTGTCTGTCATGTCTGAGAGAAACACAAGAAATCTGACTGTGGAGCAAACTGAGGGTGTGTCTCTACTCAGTGGCCCCAGCAGCCCAGGGGGCAGGCATTGGAAGCAGGGTGTGGGCAGCACCAGAGCAGAGCTGTGCTGCCCCTTGAAGAAAATGCCCCCCCCCATGCACCCCTTTCTTTGGCTCTGCCCTGTTCAACTGCCGCCTCGTTCAGCAGGCAGCATGGTACAATAGGGATTGGCCTAGACAGACAGGCGAGTACCCTCACCCTCCCAAAGCCTCCATTTTAAATGTATAAAAATGGGGATAGATACTGTCTCTTGTACAGGGTAGCGTGGATTAAAAGATATCACGTACACAAAGCATCTAGCCAAAGGTCTAGCTCACAGTAGATGCTCAATAAAAGGTTAGTTTGCTTTCCACTTCCCTCTGTTGTCTTCTGAATGCTCTAGCCTAGTAAAACCTATTTCTAAAGTTTTAAAAATATTTTTATTTACATTTATTTTTTGAAAAGTAATACATCCACATGATTCAAAATTCAAAAGATACAAAAGGTTATTCAGAGAAAAGTCTCCCTTACCCTTCCCCTGGTTGCCTGGTTCTTTTCTCCAGAGGCAACCAGTGTACCCAGTGTCTCATGTACTCTTCTAGATCTATTCTATTCACATGCAGTGGGAGAATCACCATTGCAAGCATGATGAGGGTTGGAATCAAGCATATTTTATTCGCTATTCCACCTCCGGGACCTGGGTCTTGGTAAACAGGTGGCCTACTGAATGAGTGAATGAATGAATGAAAGCATAGTTTCTATTTATTTAGGGCCAGCAGTGAGAAAGCTGTTCTTCAAGGCCATGCAGACTGCCAAGATGGAAAGGGCTGAAATAGAGAGGTGACTCTAAGGTATCCTTTGAAATAAAGTCAAGTCATCTACATTACATATTTCATTATCATCATAATCACTTAACACCCAAAGCCTCAGGTGGCCGGTCCAATCAACATGCCCTGGCTGTACAATTTATGAAATTTTGCCAAAGGGCATTTTGAAATCAGAGTGAACTGAGGGAACGTCCCTGCTGCTTCTCTGCTCTACTTCCTGCTTGCCTACCAGGAGTCACCATCCAGTCAGCTACAACAGGCCAGAAGCCCAGCTTTCCATGGGCGGGTATGGGAGGTGCTCCCAACCGCAGACCAGCTGGGAAATGCTAATGGACATGCTCAGAATGACTGCACCCCAACTAGGAAGTATGATTTATTGTTCTATGAACTGCCATAGCTAAATCAAGCTGAGACGATTCTAGTCCACAGAGGAGCTCAGGGTACTCAGCAGTTTATTGACAGCTCGTAACCCAGAACTCCTTCCTTAGCAATTGGAACCTGCCTTGGTGGGAGCTCAGGGCCAGAAGAAACGTGGCAGTGAAGGGGTCCTGTTTGGGCAGAGACTGGCAGGTCCCACCCCAGCACTAAGGCAGAGCGCCTGGGGCTGTGGTGCTGCCCTGCCCTCAGCCTGGGCTGTGGAGATGGGGAGGAGCTGGAGCTCCTCTGCCTGGCCTCACCCTCATGGCCCAGAACCAGCAGGGAAGAAATACAATCATTTCAGTCTAGACAAAGAAGAGCATTCAGACATAGCAGGTATCATTCTGATCTACACACTTGGTGCAGTTTAACCATCTAGGCTTGAGTTAAAAAGCAGTCTGACTGGGCTGCTTTCCCAGAAACATTCTGCATTTCAGGGGAAGACAGAGGCAGGTGGAATATAACGGAAGGGCACAGTTTAGTGTTCTCTGACATTTTTGGAGAAAAATGGGAAATGGCCATGCTTTAATACTGCACTTCGCATGAACTGACAGAGAACTTATATTTGTGTTTAAGATCAGGACTTGAAAGTTATCACCATAATGGACTCTTGTATTCAAAAAAGGCTTGCAAATGTTCCATTTTCAGAAAGTATTCAGGATGAGTCTATTTAGACTCCCTTCCCCACCCCCGGGGCTGTGTAAAACATATTCCCCATATGGCTGAAAAGAAAACAAAAACAAACACTAGAGATACTTCTGCTCAGGCCATCTGACATCTGCTTTTTAGACCACAGGATCCTGGATGCCCACGGGCTGGCACGGGAGGTGGGGTTCTGCATATGGAGACGCCTCCATGCTCTATCGCCAGGCTGCTGAGCCACGCAGATGACACCAGTCTTTTCAATGAATACAGGGAGTCGAGGGAGGGGGAAGAAAACCTACTCCAAGTTTTGATGTGTGCCAGAAAGTGTGCTAGGCATAGGCAGTCTGCGGAGGGACCACTGGCTTTGGTGCAACTTGGCTCCAAGGCCCATGGGAAACCTCCCTTCCAGGAGGTGGTACAAGTTAGAAGCAATGGCTGTGTTTAGGGTTTTCATTTGGGGCCCCATAAAGAAGAGGATGGGAAAGGAATCGCCTTCTTCCTACTTTCTTTTGGTGCGAATGGGATATGAGCGGCAATGCTTCTGCAATCCTCCAGCAACTGAGTTGGGCCCTGACGACAGACATTCCTGAGGCGGGAGGATCACTTGAGCTCAGGAGTTTGAGACCAGCCTGAGCAAGAGCAAGACCCCATCTCTACTAAAAATAGAAAAATTAGCTGGGCGTCATGACACACATCTGTAGTCCCAGCTACTCTGGGGGCCTCTACCCCCTTTCTGCTGCCTGGAGAGCTGCCTGTGCCCTAGGATTTCCCCACCAGTTAGAAAACACATGCCAGTCTCCTTGGGCCTGTCCCACAGGGTTGGAGACACCGCATATCTCTCCTCCTTTTCCTGACCCTTATTACCTTAGTGGTCCAGAAACACACTCTGCTTTGCACTGTTACTTCCCTGATTAACTGTTTTATGATGTGTCCCAGAGACACTATAGAACCATTAAGGTAAGGACCCTGTTTCACACTGTTTCTTTTAGATCCCACCCTGTGCTTTCTACAGAGCTGGCACACTGGAGGTGTTCGGTAACAAACAGTAACAGCTACCATTTATTAAATGCCCATGCTGGCAAGTCGCGAATACACTAGTCACTCCTACATTAGCAGAGGAAGAGGGAAGGACAGCCAACACTCTCACTACTTCTGGACCAGTCTGGATTCTCTAACTCTCCTTCCCTCCTCATTTTTATCTTTCTCCAACCTCCCTGGGCTGCTGGCACAGGCTGTTGCTCCGCCAAAGCACTTCACACTTGTCAATGGACAAGAACCCAAACTCTGTAAAATAATTTAAAGAGGTTTATTCTAAGACGAATATGTGTGACCATAGGCCAGAGAGCCACGCCCAGGAAGCCTTGAGCAAGGGGTCTCGCAGTGGATGGGTTACAGTTTGGTTTTATACATTTCAGGGAGACAGGAATTACATGTACAGTCATAAATCAATACATGGAAGGTCTACATTGGTTTGGTCAGAAAAGGCAGGACATTTCGAAGCACGGAATTACAGGTTATAGGTGGGTTTAAAGATTCTTTGATTTGTGACTGGTTAAAGAAATGAAGCTTTGTCTAAAGGCTTGGAATGTTTTAAGTTAAGATAAGGAAGTCTGTTAATCAGAGACAGGCCACCTGACATATACCCAGACTGAAGTGATCTGTTCAGTAAACTGATGAGCTGCAGGTGTGGCTTAAGCTGTGCCTTGCATAGCCTTAGGCCTGTTAATGAGTTACGAAGGCTGTCTCCAATAAGGGAAGGGGGGGCATGTCGAGGCATGTCTGACCTCTCTTCTCAAGGCCAGCAACTCAGCTTTAGGGTATTCCTGGGGTCCCCTTGGCCAAGGAGGAGTTCATCAGTTATCTGGGGGGCTTAAGATTTTATTTTAGTTTACACACTCCACAACTACCAGCCGGCCCCTTCTCTAAGGAATCCTGCAGAACCTCAACTCACTACCAAGCAAACGTAGTCCATTTTTCAGGTGAGGAAACTGAAGCTCTACTCCATGGGCACTCCCAAACTGCCCACTGATGGCACTGTCTTCACTTTTGCTAAGTGACATCGGCAGCCCAGCCTGCTTCCTGTTGCAGGGGGACTAAGTGGCAGATCCTCTCCTCTGGCTGCATGGCCTTGCTTGGTCAGAGCTCCACATTCCCAGAGTACAGGGCTGAGAAACTGAGCCTTAACCTCCTCAGCCTCACCAGATGCTCTGTGCCCATCCCATCAGGTGACTGCTGATGTCAAAACTGGTTCCTTAAGCTGTGCAAGGAACCCTAAAGACTGCTGACAGCTGCACTCCCAGGCCCAGAAACCACATAAGAATTCATCACCATCTCTGTCTTCTGCCTCTTAGAGGCAGACGGGCTCTCAGCCTAGAGTGGGCTTTGATTCCACATCTGAAAAAGGGTCACTGACCAGGGCCTGGGTAATTTTTTTCCTTCTCCTCCCAGACTGAATTGCACAAGACCTCAGAAAAGACAAAGACGGATTGAAGTAAATTATTTGTCCTGATTTTCTAACCTTGTCAACTGCTTTTAGGGGAGGGAGGCAGGATGGGGTGGGGGAGGAGGAAAGACACACGGCAGGGAATGAATAACTTATCTGCCAACAGCTCAGGGCTGTCCTTCCCAAGGCAGACCAGACATGGCAGCTCAGCTAACAATGAGTAACTTCTTTTCCACAGAGCAGGCTGTTAGTCTCCGCTCACTTTGCCTCATCACAGGGGGGCACTCGGATTGTTACCATATTTATTGTTGTACACCCCCCCCCACTGGAATCCCCATTATATTTGTCACCTTCTTTGTCAATCCCCCTTTTTCTACTAGGCTAATAGACAACAGAACTGTTTTGTTTTGAATGTGCTTTGTCCTTCTTACTGACAAAGGCTCCAATTAAAGCCTGTCCTTTGTGTTTGCCCCAGGCTAGACTGGTGAAGAAAGGAAAGCCAAGGACGGTCTGGCTTACTGACCACAGTCTAAGTCTCTAACTCCCCTTCCACCCTCCTCACTTTCGTCTTTGCCATTCCTCTCAGTGATACTGGGTCTTCATCTGCCAAAACATCTCACGCCTCACAGGTATTACTAGCCAGCCCTTTTCCTGACCCAAAGGTTGGGGCTTACACCCCAAACCTGAAACTTGACGAAAGGCAATACACGGACGTGACATGAGCACGACAGAAAGGAAATACATGGAAACAATACTTGCTGAATGACCTTCTCCTACCAGAACAGCCTACTATAAAGGCAATCTTTTACTCAAAGTCCCAAGAAACTGCTGAAAGAAGAAAAAAGTTGGGAGACCTAGATTCCAATTAACTTTATTATTGCTTGCCACATAACTCTGGGTTATGCGCCAAGTACTGGCTTTAATAAGTGGGACAAGAATCTAAAAGATTAATGAGAATTATGTATTTGGGTTCTAGTCCAATGTAGGCAATCTACCTTCCTTCGAGGAGGGGAAGGCATGGGGGGAGGGGGAGGTACATAAACCTCGGAAAGGCCGCAATTATCCAAAACACCGGGCAACCTGTCTTTTGGTCCTTCTTGCACCACTACCAACCTTCAAGTAACCTTCCCTTGGTCCAGTTCTTTCATAATGTGAATTGCATTACAGTGCACTGCACTGTTAGTCCAGCTATGGATAAAACCAGCCCAAAGAACACACCCTAAACTCACACTGAGAATCAATTTCCTCAGCAGTGTGGCCAAGGAAAGGGGTTCTACAGCCATCAGCTCCTCAGATTCTACAGGGGAATACCTGTCTTGTAATATCAGGGTAGTCAGATGTGGAATTTTGAGCACCAAATTATATATACTTAAGATGTAAAAAAAAAAAAAAAAAATTACATATACTTAATACAAATACATTATCAGAATCCATCAGTTGCCTTGAGATTTCCTGCAGTTTGCCACTCCTAATTACCTCCGAACTTGTATAGTAAAATAGCAATAAGGTGGATAAATGAAGTTGATGAATTCCCCAAACTTCATTTTAAGGCACTAGTTCAAATTTTTCAGATAAGACTTACACAAAAGAGCACATACTGCATTGATTCCATTTATATGAAGTTCTAGAACAGGCAAAACTAATCTATAGTGGAAAAATATCAGAAGAGAGGGTGCCAGGGGAGGGGGCTGGGTGAGGACTGATAGGGAAGGGCATGAGGGAACTTTCTGGGGTGATGGTAATGTTCTATATCTTGGGAATTTGGGTTATACAAATGTATGCATTTGTCAAAACTCACGGAATGGCAGACTTAAGACTTATGCATTTCACTTTGTATAAATTTTACCTGCTCTTTCCCCAAAAACCTATATACAAATATTAAACTCCGGTTAATGATACACATGCTAAAGTGTCTAGGAATAAAATGTACTGACGTCTGCAACTTTGAAATGCATCAAAAAATAACATGGATTGCTAAGTGGACTGAGGGGTGGACAGATGGATAGATGAGATGAAGCAAGTGCAGCAAAATGCTAATTATAGAATCTAGGCCGTATGTCATAGATATATAGGCAATCACTATTCGTGTCTTTTAAGTTTTCTGCAGTTTGAAAATTCTCAGAATACTGGAAAAAAAATTTCAGGATCAAATCTTTTAGAGAATAATAAATTGTTTAATGTCAACATGGCTTGGATTTCACTTGTAATGAACTCTGCTCAATGTGCTAATAAGCAAAGACATGCCCAATAGGCAAAGGAAACAAAGAGAAAGGAATGTGGGAAAGCTGACTTCACCATTATTCCTTGTCACAAAGCTTTCTGAGTTAAGGGCTCTCAGCACGGCTTCTGTGTTGTGGTGTGGCTTTCTCTATTCTGGAACCCAGGCTAACTCCAGCCTTGACAGTCTGAAAACTCAATTATCAGTGTTCCCAAGGATGAGTAGACCCTGGGAAACTGGTTCATATTAATCAGACTCAAAAGAAATTGATTCTCACATCAGCCAGTTACTTCAGCATGGTAAGCAGCACATTAGAATACTTAGCTAGTAGAATATGTTTCTATTCTCTATTGCCTGAAATCAATAAAATTAGGAAACCAAATAGACTCTCAAAATACTGTACATAGTATGGGAAAGTTGTGTAGATTGTGTTGAAAGCTTATTCATCTTTCCTGAAAATTGAATTCAGGAGCTCACAGCAAGGTACTCCCATGCGTGCCCCCGACCCTCTCCTTGGAAAGTACTTTTGGTCAACAATGTTGAAACTCAGGCCTTGCAGGGCTGTTAGGTTCTGGACTTCTTTCAGTGGCGTCCTCACTGCACTGAGCATCAGCTGACCTCCTGGTGATCCAGTTCTTCCTTGCAACCACCCTGAGGGGGAGCTAGCATTCTTCCCACTTTAAAGAGAAAACCAAACATGCTAAATGAAAATAACATCCATGGTCACAGCACTAACGATATGTGGCCAGTGCCCAATTCATTATCCACCTAATTCATGGTGTCCAGCTTGTTTCAGGCCTAGCTTCTGCTCTATTAAAGCTCCAGGTAGAATGTCAAATATATTGAATTGAGAACACTGGAAAGGCAGTGTATATGGGTGGAAAGAACGAGGACTTCTGAATTAAAAAACCTGGCCAGGAGTGGTGGCTCACGCCTGTAATCCCAGCACTTTGGGTGGCTGAAGCAGGAGGATCACTTGAGCCCAGGAGTTGGAGGCTGCAGCCAGTGACGATCACACCACTGCACTCCAGCCTGGGTGACAGAGCAAGATCCTGTCTCTTAAAAAAGAAAAAAACAAAACAAACCACCAAAAAAACCTGAGTTCAAATTCTGGTTCTGCTACTTAATTAGCTGTGGAAACTTGGACAAGTCACTTAACTTTGCTGACTTTCAATTTCCTCTTTTATGAAGTGTGAAAAGTCCCTAATTCATGGGATTGTTGTTATAGGCAAATGATTTGACTTCTCTTCTTTAAGTCTCAGTTTCTTCAAAGGCAAAACACAGATAACAACACAGGACTGCTGTAAAGATCTGAGACAATGTACAAGAGGTCTGAGTGCAGTCTTTGGTTTCTAGATGGTGCTCTAATGAGGAGTTAATTTATTATGACACAAGTTTGAGCAAACTGTGCACTGCCTAAAAGACACACAGTCTTCGTGTAATTCATTCATTCCCTGAATGATGAGGTTTCTTGCTGCTGTAAGCACAGATAGTGAGATCTGTTCCTCTTCCAAAGAATGACTATCTGCCTGTGTTGCTGGGAGATTTTAGTCCCTGCCGTTTCCCAGGGCCATAGCAGGAGGTACTAAGAAGCCTTCTCAAATTAAGTCCTAAGAAAAACAGGGTTAATTAAGCCTAATAGTCATTTACTTTTTACTCTGTACTGTAATCCACCTAGCCAGATGCAAACCTTGCTTATATTGGGAAATATCTGTAGTCCTTGTAAAACCACAGATGCACACAACCCAACTCCCTTTCTCATTTCAGTTTGTAGAGATTAGAAGGGGCTCTGCACTCATGATTCACATTCATCTGATTCCAAAGTAAACAGAATTCTACCTAAAAAACAAGTTAATCAAAACCCAGGTTTCTTTGTTTTTTTTTTTAACCTAAACCAGAGGTAAAGGGCTTCCTTCTGGCAGAAAATGTTTAGAACATGCTGTGCGAACAATAGCTCACTTCCTGGACACTCAGCTGGAGGCGGCTTCTCCATTCAGGACAAAATGTTTCATGTGAGGGAGGTGCCTTTCTACATTTACAAGGCAGCTCTTGGGGCAGGAACCTGGAATATCTAACACCAAAGGGAGGAGAGAGAGCAGGGTCTCAACTCTGCAGGAGCAGAGGTGAGAGCTGGAGGCCTTGGTGCTGCCGTCATCCCTCACACTTCAGAGAGAGCTGGCACCCACAGGGCAGGGGCAGCAGGTAGTGAAATATGCAGTTTGTGGAATCAGTTAGCAGCACGACTGTGAGCAAGATACTTGTTCTCCCTCAGCCTCAGCTTGGTCATCTGTAATAGGGATAACAACACCTACCTTGCAAGTCTCTTAATGACCTCCACATAACTGACCTGCCAATCAGCTAACTGCATGCCATCTATTCCCTCAGTAAACTACACCAACGGATGCTCACTTCCACAGCCGGCAGGACTCTCTCCACACACCCGTGCTCTTCTTCTCCCACCCACCCAGTGCTATCCTTACCAAGAATCAGTTGGGATCATTTCCAAAACTGCTTAGGACTGTATATTTGTTGATGAAAATAGAAAATTTAACTAAGCATTACACAAATGATGAAACAAGTGCAAAAGAGCTATTTCTGTGAAAACCAAGTAGATCCTTTGAAGAGACTCAATAATGAGATCATTTTTTAAAATGTGCGCTTGAATTAAGTGTGAAATAAGTTGTAAAAAATTCTGAAAGAATTCTATACTCAGATTGCTTCACAAGTAGCTAAATTCTGGCTTTACTTTTAAGAAACACACTGGAAATTTTAGTCAATGGTGTTTTATGCATGTGGTTCACATAATAAAAAGAGGACAGAGAACTCAAAATGAGCAGATCCACATGGAAAGAAAAGGCCCCAGCTCCACATCAAAAGACTGGGATGCACATCTATCAGTTTGAGGTAAATTAAAATGTTTGTATTCCTTTTAAAAATGACTTCCTCCTTTAACAGGGTTTTGTAATTAACCAAACAACCCCCATCCCAAGTGGCCATGTAAGAGGTTTCCACTGGAACAATGGCACCTGTGGAAAGCCCCTGGGGGAGCTGGCAGCAGTGCCTGATAAACAAGACAGCTGCTGTTATTGCTGTTATCAACACTAGAGCTGCTCCACAGAACTTCTCAAGCCACCTTCATTATCACGTAAGTCTTAAATCCGAAAGATGCAGAACCCCTGTCTGGCTGCTTTTTCCTAAAAAGTCTTTCCGCTGAGGGCTGGCTGGTAAACCAGCCCAGGTGACTCCCAGCAAACTTTCAGTCCTGCCCTCTTCCTCATCACAGCTCCTGTTAGAACACTGCCTTACACTTTCATTGATTACTGCCTCTATCCAGGGAGGGCTGTGTGCTCTCCAGGTTACGGACCACAGGCTTTAGGGAGTCATGGGCTCTCATACTCTGTCAACTCAGACGCTACCTCCTTGTGCAAGTCAACTCCCAGCTTCCATTCATCTGCATGCAGCAGGTGGTGAACAGGAGCTGCCCTCAGCCCACCCAGCTCTCAAGCTGGGGGCATGCAGTCAGAAGGTCACTGAGTTAATTAAGACCCTTCCCCTAAACATGGTCCTCCTTCCCACCCTGGCAGACCATGGGGCAGGGAGGCAAAAGCAACTGGAATCCTACAAGTCTCACAGATGCATTCTGAAACTCAAGGGCATCCAAGGTCATCCAAAAAAAAAAAGTCTGAGCTAGGAACTAATGTGTATCTGGCCCCACCCACAACCCCATCAGGGAGTATAAAAACTTATGGAAATAACATCCTTATGCCCCTAAATCTAATCATGGAGGGTAAGATACATGGAAATACTCCACGGGAATGACAGGTACATGGAAGACAATTATTTTCAGGGTAGGAAAGCAGAGCTAAGGAGTACAGACAGGAGTGTACTTAAGATGCCTGACCCTGGCTGGAGGTCTGAGGGTGACTATCACTTACCCCACCCCCACCCTCCAAGCCATACTCCTGCTGTTCCTGGAAAGCTCAAGCTTGGGCCTGGCAGGCCTGTGCCTCCACTGTAGCCACCTAGCTCTTCACCCTGTCGTTCCTTCCAGGATCAGTTCAAGTAGTGCTCTTCCATGGTGTGTGTGGTCTAAGAAAGTTTTCAGAGTTAGAGCAAAGCTTTACCCCTGGTTTGTCATGTTGGCAGAATACATAACCTACCTAACCCTTATCTGTAAAGAGGGATGCTAATGGCTGCTTCACAGTTTGCTATGGGGATTACATGCAGTGACACAGGCAGGGTGGCTGGCACACAGCAAGCACCTAATGAGCACAGGTACCCTGTCAGCACCCTCTGTGGACTGACTGCATTGAAGCCCTCTGCTTTAGAATTCTTGCAGCAGAGTCAGGCTGGCTGTACCACACATAAATAAGCTCCAAGGATGGTTCCTCGTCCTTTGATATATGTGCACACCTCTTCAGCTTCTTTTGTATTTTCCATTTGTGCTCCTACCAGGTACTGAGCACTAGGTGGGCTTAGTCGATACCCAGTGGAAAAACACACAAAGAACATTTAAAGTGGTTACGCCCTGATTCTTAGACAGGGATATATTTAGGACATACGTCTTTCTTGAATCTGCGATTTTCTCCCAAGAGGAAATGAGAGTGGGCAAGTGGTAGCTCCCTTGGCAAATGTGTGGCATCTTCCCACCTAAAATTTCTCCAATTGCATCCTCACTGCCTCGCTGCTAAGTTCCTGTGTCAATATCCTCTTATATCAGCCTTATGCTGACCTCAGCCACGAGGACTTTAAATAAACGAAATGCACTTTGGGAGGCAGAAGTGGGAGGATTGCTTGAGGTCAGGAGTTTAAGACCAGCCTGGGCAATAAAGCGAGACTCCGTCTCTACAAAAAAAAGAAAAATGACCTGGGCATGGTGGCGTGTGCCTGTAGTCCTACCTACTTGGGAGGCTGAGGCAGGAGGATCACTTGAGCCCAGGAGTTGGAGGTTGCAGTGAGCTGTGATTGTACCACTGCAATCTAGCCTGGGTAACACAGTGAGACCCCATCTCAAAAAAAAAAAGAAAGAAAAAAAAAGAAAGAAAGGTTTCTTAAATTCCAAAGAACATATTTTATAATATTGTGATTTCAATAATAATAATAATAAGTGACCCATCCACATGCCCATCACCCGGTTTAAGAAATAGAACATGCCCTTCCTGGCATCACCTTCCCTTCTTCCCTGCTCCGAGGCCACCACCGTCCTGAATTAAACGTTATCACTCTCTTGCGTTTCTTTAATTTACCATCTACATCAGTATTCCTAAACAATACAGGTTCCTATCTTTCTTTCTTGGTAACGTGGAGATGTCCCTGAGGCAGCCCAATAGGTTCTGGGACAAAAGCTCAGGGAAAGAGACTCCGCTTAGCTGGTGAGAAACTGGGAGACCACAAAGAGACCCAGCATCTGAAGAAACAGCAATGCTGGTAAACAGAGAGCAACAAGCCCTGGCTTCTTATTGGGCTGGCAGTGTGAGGACTCCTGAGAAAATCCATTCCCTACATGGGCAGCAACATGCAACAGCTGGGGGGTAAATTTCATGTTACATATACAACCACATGGGATAACTAGAAGGAACACAGCCTTTTCAAAATAGGCTCAGTGAAGACTGTCCAACTAGGAAAGGCCCTGTGGACTTATACTCTTGGGACTGTTGACAAAGGAGTCTTCCAAGTTGCAATCATGGAGTACATAAATTTTCTCAGGGAAGACATCAAGAAAAGTGGCATTCAGGGAGAGGAAAAGCAAAAAAGATGGCCACACAACCCTCTCCATTCTGTGAGACCTTTGCATTGGGAGATCCCCGGGCCACCCACCCTTCAAAGAATCATCTCCAGCCTCAGCCTGTGCGAAGATTCCAGGGCAACCACAGCCTACCAGTCTCAGCTATTTTGTAAGCATTGATCACTGCCAAGAACTGTTCTCTAGGGGCTTTGTATGTATGCCTGAGAAGTAGGGCCCTTCAGAAAAGGAGTGGGAGCTACAACCTCAAGACAACATCTAGAGAGATGGGTCAGAGGAGCCACAGAAAGATCTAGTTTATTAATGTTTGACTGAGACTCAGGACAACTATTTTAATATTTCTCATAACTTTATAACATCCCCCTTGTTGGGTATTTATTGGCTATTTTCTGCAAACCTCTCAATTTTCCATTTTTGTTTCAACAAGCAATAAAATTTTAAGAGGGGACTGGGTGCTTATTTCAGATACAGCAAAACTGGGGAGACACTGGAAAGCTCTGTTCCCTCACCACAGAGTTCTGGGATAAGAGGAAAGAGGGCGGACACAGTGTGGGCAGGCAGCATGAACAGGTGCACCAATCCCAAGGTCTATGGGAGAAAAGAAAGAGGTGAAGGGGAAGCTTACTGGGACCCCAAAGAGTCCCTGGCGAAAGGTCAGGGGTCCCAGGCTGGGCTTCCCAGCTCCGCTGTTAACTGGGGTACAGGCACCTTGTCTTCTAAGAGTCTACCTCTTGTAGAATCAAATGCTTGAGCAATAGTTAACTGCTGTAGAGAGCGCGTAAGTTCAATCTGTAGGAAGTGATCAAGAGACTTGTTTTTCTCAAATATCTTTGAGCTCAGACTATGTGTGTCTGTGTGCACACATGCATCAGAATCTCAAATATGCTCCTGCACAGTTGGAAATAAACAGGATGGCTCTAGTCAAAACTGTGAAGTACAAAACCTCGAACCTCCTTTTTTCCCCCTTTTGCTCCCCAAAAAGGGAATAACTAAGAACACCTGGTATAGGGACCAACAAACTCAGCCCTTGGGCTCTCACCACCATGTCAATGGAAACAGAGGACAGGAAGACGAGGGCCACAGGAGGCAGAAAGCTGCAGATTCAGCAAGCAGAGAACTTAGATATCACCCACATGAATCTCTCAGCTTCACAGGTGAGGAAACCAAGGCCCAGAGAGGCTAAATAATTTAACCAAGGTAACAAGGCTGGCAATGCAGGGCCTAAACCTTGTTTCTTGCCTCTGCCAAGATGCCCCACTGATTTTGCAACTAGGGAAGTGACAGAATAAGGAGCAGCCCTTGGTGAAGATACTTGCTATGCACTGAATTGTGTTCCTAAATTCACGTGTTGAAGCCCTCACCTCCAATGTGAAGGTATCTGGAGAGGGGGTCTTTGAGAGGTAATTAGGGTTAGGTGAAGTCATGAGGGTAGCCTTTATAAGAAGAGGTAGAGAGAAATCTGGGTCTCTGCCATGTGAGTACATAGCGAGCAGGCAGCTTTCTATAAGCCAGGAAGAGGACCCTTGTCAGGAGGCAAACTGGCTGGCACCTTGATCCTCGACTTCTAAGCCGCCCCAACTATAAGAAATAAATGTCTGTTGTTTAAGCCATGCAGTCTATGGCATTTTGTTATAGCACCTGAGCTGACTAATATAATACTTTAGCTTCCAGAGGGCTGAACCCTGAAAGAAAAAGACCTGAGGAAATTTAAGCTTTCCCATTCTCCCCTTTCCACATCCCTGGGAGAAACACACACTTGCCTCTTTCAGGAGAATGGCTTCTATGCAGAGCACTGCACTGTCTCACTGTAACAGGGAGATGCATGAGTGCACACAGACACACATAGCCTGAGTTCAAAGATATTTGAGAAAAACAAGTCTCTTGATCACTTCCTACAGATTGAACTTTGGAGCAGTGGTCCCCAAACTTGGCAAGTTTCTGGGCCATTTTTTCCCCATAAATAGGAAGAATGGGAATGTTATAAGGTTGTGAACTTTTCATCACGGCAGATAAGGACTTTAAAATTAACATGATGGGTAGTAAGAAGGAGATCTTTGTGATGATAGAATAGTTCTAAATCTTGATTGTGGTGGTGATTACATGAACATGATAAAAATGCACAGAACTACACACTCACATGTACACATAAAACTGGTGAAATGTGAATAAGATTCTGTGGATTGTTCCAATGTCAATTTCCTGGTTTCGATATTGTACTAGAGTTGTGTAATATATTGCCATTGGCAGAAACTGGGTGAAGGGTACCGAATAAAGGACCTCTCTATACTATTTCTACAACTTCCTGTGCATCTATAATTATTTCAAAGTAAAAAATTTGAATAAAGGAAAAATATTTAGAAATTAACATGAAAACTATCCCTTTGTTTTATAAAAGAAAGGATTACTAAAGTATAAAAAAAGGGAAAGGATGAACAGAATCAGAATAAAGGCAGTTGACAACCAAATACTACTAGCACCACAACATTCCTCATTGTCCTTAATTTTCTCCTTTTACTGTAGACCAGTCAAAACTGTGTAAAGGATTATCTCAGTAAGAACACAATACTCCAGTTTCCCCATCCTCACCCGCTGGGCAAGCAAACAACGCGCTGGGCAAGCAAACAATGTGCCAGTGGCCGCACCCAGAGGGAAGCCTGGCGCTAAAGTGTAAAGCTCCCTTTCTTCCCAGCCCCTGGTCGGTTTCTGACAGTTCTCTGCTGCCTGGAGAGACTGGAAAACAATAGTGGGACAGGATGAGAGTGGAGGTTGGAGTTGGAAGAAGGGGCAAGCTGGCAAGAAATTTAAGTTTTGCTTCTGTCTCTTACCAGTGTCCAGAACTCTCTGTTTTCCTTTTTTCCTCCACCAGAGCCAAGAGACCTGAAGCCACTCATCTATGTGCCCCAGGCTTTTTCATTCACTCCATCTGTCCTCTCCCTGGCCCCGACTGAGACCCAGAGTCTATTCTCACAGTGTCCTCTCCCTGTCTCCTGCCACCACCCTTGGCAGCTGCTCTCAGATCCTGAGTGCTTGCCTGCCCACATCCCCTCCAGAATGGGACCTCAGGGGCAAGCCCTTCCTGTGCCAAGAGAGCAGTGGTGCTCCTCAAAGACCTCAGCATAGGGGGACAGTGCACACAAGAAAGCCTGAGAAGCCTCAGCCTGAGACCACTGATGGGGGTAGGCCAGACGCTGTCAGTACCTGCCTATATGCTCTTGGCACTCATTTCCAACACCACCAATCTGCCAGTTTCCCACTGCAAGCACCTGTGACTCTCTGAGGAGTTTCTCTGGTCACCAGAGCCCTTTAGGTCTATACACTGGGTAGAACAGAAATGCCAGGGGATTAATGTCCTGCCCCTGCTCCCACTAAGGGAGCAGCTCTCATCCAGACTGACTGAAAGTGGTAGATAAATACCCCTGCTCCCTCGACCCTAAGTAACTTTGAGTCTCCCGGAGTTCCCCAGCAGGTCCGAGACCCAGGGCCCAACTGGTAACCTGCTTGGTAACAAACCCTTTATTGATTTCCTTTCTTTCTCACTCCCCTACTCCCCTATAGGTGCTTCCTGGGATCACTCCCCAAATAAAACTATTTGCATTTAAATCCTGCTTTTGAGGGAATTCAACCTAAGATGGGTGGTCACAGGGAACCCAAAACAAGTGGGAAATTAGAGCCAGAATTTCAAATATGCATGAGTGTATCTCTGTGGGTGTCTGAAGAATGTACATCTGTGTAATTAGAGAAATCGCCAACAGTATGGCTACTAGCAGATACTAGAAAGCTAATAGGGAAAAAAACTATAAAAACTTCATTTGCCTGAGTAATACCCATTATAGCCATTTATATGAACCACTTTTCATTTGCCTAATTACTACTGGCACAATAACTACTATATACATATTAAATGTGTCAGATAAAACTTGCATTAAATTTTATTTGATTGCTAGTGCTATGCAACCCTATGCTTGGCTCCTGTGTGTTTACAACTGGGTGCTCACACTGCATAGTCTGTTCGTGAGTAGAGGACACTGTTAGGACTTAGTGCTTAAAGCTTGCATGAAAATCACCTGAAGAGCTCATTAAAACATTGCTGGGCCCCAGCCCCAGAGTTTCTAATTCAGGAAGCCTGGAGGAGGAGGGGAGAATTTGCATTTCTAACAAGTTCCCAGGGGAAGGTGAACTGCTGCTCTGCAATGACACTTTGAGAACCACTGCTTTAAAGTACCATAAATGAGAGAAAGGAAGAACTACAGGGTTAAACTGTCCAATTGGCATTAGCAACATGAAAGGTTAATCAGTCTGTGTACTGTTTCAAGAAAAGAAGTGGAATCTTCTAACACGCTAGATCAGTCACTGAACCAAACCAGATTTGGTACGCTGACAGTTTAAACCAAAAAAGGTAAACTTAACTCTGTTACTCAAACAAATCCCAAGAGACCTGGGTTTGCTCATTTATTCAACAAGCAGGTATCAAGTGCCCAGTCTGTGCCAAAGACGTTGGTTGCTAGGCAACGGAGGTTTGGGTGCTGTCAAAGGTCTTGTGAGACTCTGAGTAGGGCACATATTCTATGAACCTCAATTTCCTCATAATGGAGAGAATATTTAGGGAAACTTCTGGCTCTGATGTTTTACAATGAAAATCAAAGCAGCATCACAGCTCAAAGCAAAAATATTCTGCCTAGCTGTCTGGGCAGCATGATGTCAAATGTGAGTAAGATCCTAGGTGCCCCAACAGGCCAATTGTGACAGGGCAGGTGAAGCCCTGGCAGCAGTCCTGGCCCTGAAACCCTTCTGGTTGGTCACAGTCCAATTTAATTCAAGGAATGCCCCAACTAAAGGTGCTACCAAGGTAAGTTAGTATTATGCCCAATACCAACCAAAGAATGTAAAAGCACCCAGCATGAAATCCATGTTCATAATTGGTACTCCCCTGATATATTATGACATTTAATCACTCCAACTGCTGAAGGGAAAACTAGAACCGCTCACTAGAATTATGGATGCTATGATAACCTCCTCAACTGGGGTTTTAAAATGAACCTTGTGCTAACAGCTTTCCTGCTCTGAATATAAAGCAGGAGGCAAGTGGAGAGAGGTGGGGCAGCCACCTGTGAAGGGCAGTCACTGATGACATTGCTCTGTATTTCTAAGAGGCCTGGCTTCTCAACGAAGCCAATAAGCACGACCTTCCAGACGCCACGGGGAACCTGCAGGAAACACTCTTGTTTTATTCTGTTTTACAGACAGAAAAACTGATACCCAGGGGTGACCAACAAATCAGCTATGGAACTGAGAAGTGAGGCTGTCTGATTTCCGACAGACCCAGATTGGCCTCCTCCGATCAGTGTGCAGCCAGGCTTCAGGGCGAACTCAGTTAAGGAACTCAGTTACAACAAACATCTGCCCTAGCACCCATACATCAATGTGATGTGAGGGTTAAACAGGAGGAGACAGAGGCCAGCAATGGTGGTGTCAAGGAGGGGAACCAAGAGGCTGGGGTACATTTACCCAACTACAAACTCAGCCTCCTGCCAAGCCAACCCAAATAAAAATAAAATATCTTCTCAGTCTTACTTCACATATAAATAAAGCATATTTAGGAAACTCTTCTTGTTGATCTAACACATAAAACATGAAAACAGTAAAGCATACCATTCAGACAAGCATCAGACTGCTGCTCTTAAGGCCTCTTTACATAGAATTCAGGAGCCGCCCAACTTCCCTCAAGAAAGCCCCGAGAGAAAGAATTGTGTCCTCTAACTCTATGCCTTGCACCCAGCACCTCGCCTGACACATAATTGGCACATAGTAAATACCTGCTGATAAAGTGTACGTCCGGCCTGGTCAGCTGCTGGCAGTGTGGCTGAGAACAGGGCTCCAGGGAGGCCAGCCAGCGCCTTTTTGCCTGTTACCCAGGGCGAGACTGTTCCCAAGCCAACATTTTCCACCTACTCACAGGGTAATGAGTCCCATAGGCTTATTACCACCAAGTCAAGTGAGCTGTTTCCTTCATTTGTTCTAAAATGCCACCTTTAAGTTTCTGCATCTAAGTTTTAGCTCAGGATGCCAGGACTCAGGATCAAGGCTGTGCTTAGCCTATTTGTCCTTCCGTGATGTCACAGGTATCAATCATTGCTCAGCTCAGTCTTTCTTCGGACTCACTTTTATAGATTTGATTGCCTCTGACCAAGCTCACTTCAGATTTATGATGTTTTATTTCCTTTTCTAGCTCAACACTGAAGAAATATAGAAACAATTACCTTATTACATAAAAGTTAGCAAATGATGCAATGATATTGGCCTGAGTAATAACAAGCCTCCACAGGCTTGGAAATGTATTTTCCAAGTGAGAGGCATTGTCTAAACTAAAGCAAATAAAGGGCACAGCACAAACTTGACAGGGGTACATGGTGTTCCCCAAATGCAGACAGAACTTCCCATGGTCCTGGTCTGGACCCAGGAATCTTGTAATTCACTTGTTTCAGACACTCTGACTAATGTCAACAAGTGACCTGCAGGTCTGCTTGTCCTCCTCAATGCCACTTAGTGTGCCCCTGAGAAACAGAGCTGGATGGGGCCAGGAACTGCAGGAAAGCTGGTCCTATACCACTCACTTTCCAAATGTGTCTCAGGTTTGACTCCAGACAGAGAAACAAACGTTCAGAGAGAAAAGAATCAAAACACTCAACGTGATGTCAAAATAGAAAACTACCCACAAAAGCTGATACACATTTTGCAACGGACCACTGCAGAGAAATAAACATGAGCATGCTGCTCCTTGGAAAAGAAAAAACAAAATTAAGCACAAAAAGGAATACCAAGGTAGCAAACTAATACACCTCTAAGAAACTCATGGCAGACACATCCATGGTCCAGGGTGAGCAACAAAACTAAACCTGCAGCATTATGTTCTCACATTGCCACTTAAACAGCAGAGAGCCCAGCATTAGTGGGTGCTCAGTAAATGTTGCTTTGTGGAATGACTGACCAAAGGAACTGTGCGTGTTAACACTACTGATGACTTCAAGTAAGTACCTTAGTGGAGCTCTCTCCCAGGAACAGGGCCTGATCCTGCCTGATCCAGCCTGCTCAGGTCCACCTAGGCAAGTGAACCCTTTCCAGAGCACAGACAGACATTAATGCATCTCTGCATGAGGACCAATAGATTTGTGCTTCACTGAGATCAATCTCTGTTTCCATCCTCAAGGGTATGGGAGATTTTACATTGAAATCTTTGTCAGCAGTGAAACAAATGCATCCATCACTAAGCTCCAGCCTTAGAAACTGGCAGTTCTTGAGTTGTTGCCCAGGATGAAAAAAGGCCAAATCTAATTGAACCTTCAGGAGGAATTTAGCACAGAGAAACAGCGTTATCTGAACTGGAGCATGGCCAGACCTCTGGGTTAATACCCCAACAGGGGAGACTCATCAAGGAACTTATTTCTGGATCAGCAGCAATATTTCTGATTTTCAAAAATATGGGCTTTGGAAAATTTCCTCTTTAACCAAATTAATTCCACCAACATCGTATGTCTAAGATGCTAACTCTGCTCTATCGAGTAAGTGCCTGTAAAGCCCATAAATGGCTTTAAACACATGGACCCAGCTGAGGATTTGTTTAGTTATGCATTTGCTCTACTGCAGCAAGTCCTAGAGACCAATAGGGACAGATGGAGCTATCTGGCTGGAGCTGATATTTTAACTGAAATATACCATTATCTGGTTTGGTTCTCTGTTCCTTTCAATCTAATTTAAAAGATCAGGGGCCAAGAACCGGCCAAACCTCTTTCTGTTCTTGACTTACATATATAATATTTGAAAGCAGAAAGAATCATTAACAGGCACTGTGACATTATTAAAGGGGCTTCTATTTTCACATTCTTTATAAATGTTAACTATTTTATGTATGGGGGAGAGGCAGGCAGTGAATGGAGTTAGCTTAAAACATATTGACATTTAAATGTCAAATGGGGGGCAGGGGCAAAAACCTACCTAATGGGTACAATGAACACCATTCAGGTGTTGGGCACACTAATAGCCCTGACTCAAGCATTACTAAAGCTCCCCATGTAACAAAAACATTTGTACCCCCTTAATATTTGGGGGGGGGAAGTATAGAAGGGCTTACCTCAAAATGAATAAATGAATGTCAAATTCACCCCCTTTTCTAAACCACATGTTTCAGTAAAACAATATTTTAAATTTTAAAAAATGAGGGAGATTAATCTATCAAATTAGGTAAGAAATTCATAAAACATTAGCAGCACACCCCTCCTGAAATCTGTAAATTTCTGTGCTCCTGTCTGTGAAGCAAATTATTTTGAATACTCTAGAATCCCTCAGTTGTGGTATAAAAGGGCTATTACTTATTACTAGAGAATGAAAAAGAAAATAAAATTCAAAATTTCAGGGTGAGGTGAAGGAAAAGGACCTAATTATTATATCTCCCTCAAGAAGAAAAACAAAGATAACTATCTATATGTCCTAGCACAGCAAGGTCTTTAGCAGTCCAAACCCTGAGTTCTTTGGAGAGACCACAACATTTTAAATACTCAGGACATCCCACATCCTTCTGAGGTCCTTAATCATTCACTCACATTTCTAAGTGCCCCTTCTGGGCTGGGAAGCCTGAGGGCTTACTACTCTTGAAAGGTCTCCAAAGCTGGCTGGGGAGGTGGGCCATGTGCATAAACAAGATCAGCAATGCACGTAGTGCCAAATTGGTGCCTGAGGCAAGACCTCTGCAATCTCAAGTGTAAGGAGGCAAGTTTTATGGCAGAGACTTGACCCCATCCTTTCCCTGAAATGGGACCCAACCCCCGTCACCATGTCCCAGGCTAACTCCTTTGGTCTCCCTAAGCCTGAATGCACTTGACTACACAAAGAGGCCTTCTGGCCAGTCCACCTAATGGGGCCTCACCCCATCTCCCACCTCGAATAGCACTCTGTTCTATTTCTTCACGAACACTTATTTTCATTTGTGATAATATTTTTGTTTGTATTTGTTTAATACCTCTCCCTTTGACTGTAAGTCCCTCAAAAGCTGGGTTTTGTTGATTTTGTTTATGATTTCCTTTCTGTAGGCCCAGCCCTTAGAACAACACCAAGCCCACAGTAGGCTCTCAATAAATGTGGTGACTGACTGACTGAGTGAGCCTTTAACAAAGGGTGGAATGTCAACAAAAAGAAACGGAGAAAGCCATCACAATAGGGAAAAAAGTATAAACCAAACTGTAGAGGAAAATAGTGAGTAAAGTAAAGGGATTGACTGGCCAGAAAAATAAGGTATAAGATGAAAGAGAAGGCCACAGGATCATTATCTGGGAGAAGCATGAACTCTAGGCTGAGGAGTTTGGACTTTGTATTGCAGCAACAGGGAAACAAGGAAGGTTTTTAGTCAGGGGAGGGTAATAGGAGATATTTTAGGAACATGATAAGGTAGCCACAAGTCAAATGGACTAGAGGAGAAGCCTAGAGGCACAGAGGGGAATACTGAGTGGCAGCTATTTAGGAGATCCTAGGAAGGTGAGTGGGGTGGAGAAGGAGGAGAGAGATTTGGGGAGAAACCCTGGTGACTGACACAAGACAGGGAGAAGAGGAAGGGTTAGGAGTCAAGGGCACATGAGGACTTGAGCTTCCCTTTACAGGGCCTGGCTTGGGGTCATTTCTACAACAAGCTTTCCCAACCCTCATCTATCCTGTTGATTTCAAATGAAAAACTGGTACAAAAGCATCTTTACCTTCAAATTAAGGTCATGGTGAGACATGTAGTCTGAGAAAGACTCATGGGCCCAGAGCAGGACAATTATGCTTTTAGGTGGAGAGTAGGTAGAGTCATTGTTATGTGATGGGGCACTGGGAAAACCTACATTGATTTTGCCAAAAAGCACAACAGGGGAGAGGCTGAATCATACCTCCCAAGCAGAAATCACAGGAAGAAGCTTCAAAAGGCAACAAGCACCTCCACTCCACAAAGCAGCTTTCAGTATGGCTTCCTGATGGGGGTGTGGCAGCTCTGGAAGCCTCATGCACACTATCCTTGATTTGGGTTTACTGACAGATTGAGCCCTTAATTTTTCAGGAAAGTAGGATGTACATCAAACTCCTTGATGAAGCATTATCACGTGCCATGTGACAAGTAAAATCTCATCATTATGTACAGTGCAATGCACATTATGTGCAAGCATCTGTAATGATGTCATACAATTTCAAGAGGACATTCAGAGAATGGCCAGGACAGAAGCAGTTTGAGAACAAGTCATCTGAGGAGAGGGAGAAGAAACTGGGGTGCTGGCAAGGAAGCAAGAAGGTTTGAGGATGGGAGGACACAAATGCAGCTTCAAATATCTGAACAACCATTACAGAGGACAGTGTGCATGACCCACCCAGAAGACAGAACCAGAACTGATGGGGTGCAAGTCACAGATTTTAACTGGAAATGAGAAAATATGTTCCATGATTTCACAGAAGTACTGGAAGACGGCAGAGGGGGTCACCTGGGGTTTCTAAGCAAAAGCCGGAAGAGCATTTTTAGAGAACATGCAAGTGATTTTGTTCATAAGGGAGGTGGACTACATGGTAACTAAGATTTCTCCCAAATTCTTGATTTGAGAATTTGCTGGAAATCACCACCGCACTTTGGTGCCTAACAACCCACCATCATGGATAGCAGTAAAGGGAAGGAATGTTTGAGTCTTAATAGCAAAAAAGGATGGGCATGGTGGCTTGCATATGTAGTCCCAGTACTCCAGAGACTAAGCGAGAAGATTGCTTGAGCCCAGGATTTTGAGACCAGCCTGGCCAACAAAAGAAATGTCTCAAAAACAAAACAAAACAAAACAAAAAAGTGAAAAGGAAACTCGCCTCTCTCAGGAGGCCCCTTTCCTAAGTTGCTTTCCTTCATAAACACAGACAAATTATTTTTCTGGAGTTGGAGAGGAAAAGTAAGACAGTGCTGCAACAATTGGGTTGAAACAAGAGGAAATGAAAAGTTAACTGCTAACTAATGCCAAAAGAAAAATTTAGCTCACCTGTAACATATTCTAAATACAATCTTGTTAAGACTTAGAAAACGTTGCTCCAACTGTTTTACCTCATTTATCAACCCCAAGACCTCAGGCAAGTCATTTTGGCTCTCAAAACTTTAGTTTCCTCATCTGGAAAGCAGAATCAAATAGTGAGCTAGATCAAATTGTTCCTAAAAATCAACAGAATGCTTAACATTCTTTATATCAAAATAAATTCCAGAAGAAACAAAGATTTAAATCTGAAAAATGAAACCATAAAAGTACTAGAAGGAAATAATTTTTTTTTGGTAATCTTAGAGTAGGGAAAGTCTTTTTTTAACTAGGACACAAAATCCAGACATTCAAGAAAAGATTGATAGATTTAATTATATAAAAATTCTAAATTTCTGCATATTAAAAAAAACCCCACAAAATACCATAAAGCCAAAGGCAATTCATATCACAAAGGGCTAATCTCTTCAACATAAAGAGCTACAAATTAGTATGAAAGAGATCAATTCAACAATAACAAAAAAGAGAGAACAGAAAAAGAACCAAGAAAATAGTGTTTTTTAAACATATGAAAAGATGTCAATCTCACTCATAATAAGAGACACATACTTTAAAACTATAGCACGATAACGTTACCAACCTATTAACCAAAAAGAGATTTAAAGAGCTGACCAGCCCCATGTTGGTGAGGTGTAGAGAAACAGGCTTTCTTTATATGTTGTGGGGGGTGGAGTAAATTTAACAGGTATGAACTCTTTCACACAGCTGCTCAGCTTCTAGAAATTTATCTTGAAATGACTTTGTACAAGGATTTGCATTGCAGAAATACTTTTAATCAGTAAAAGCTTGGTGATATCCAAAATGTCCATCTACAGGAAACTTTAAAAATAAATGATAGCATATGCATACCATAGAATACTATGAACCATAAAAAAGAAAACTCTTCATGTACTTAATTAGAATGATTTTCAAAAAACTGCTATTAAATGAAAAAAAGCAAGGTTCAGAGCAGTATATAAGAGATGGTACTATTTTTTCTCTTAAAAAGAAAAATGCTTTAACATCTCTGAAATGCTTATATATTGCACAGAATGTTTCTGGTAGGAGGAAAGAGTCAAAAAACTGGGGAGAGGAACTGGGAGTCTAGCAGACTGGGAAAAAGGGAGACTTATTTTTCACTATATAGTCTTTGGTACCTTTAAAATTTCAGCCATATTCAGGTATCATAATTAAAAAAAAAAATCCCTAGGGTATAAAAATTCTATTTCTAGGGTTAGCTTTGCCTAGGTTTCTATAAACAGATACGGGGGTTACAACAAATATTCCCTCTAAGGGCACAGAAACACTGGGGTTAGGAGATCTCCACCACTGATGTATAGCATGAAGACAGGAAGCCACTCCTCTGCCACCGCATTCAAGTTCCATGGTGTTCTCTACTGTCCTTTGGGCCAGCACAGAAGGCTGGGCCAGCCCTGAAGATAAACTTCTCCAGGATTATCCACCTTCTGGCTCTCAGTGAGGGAAGCTGTTTCCCCAGCAGAAAAACCCAGGCCTGCATGCCCACTGCATAATGGATACAAGGCACTCCCATGGTTTTTTGGGAAGTTCTGTTGAAAATAACTAGATCCAAAGTGGAAAAGAACCAGAACATTTACACAAACCACAGCATTTCAGCTGAGTTTACAATGGCTTCCTGCCTGTTTAAATCAGTACAGCCAAGAACAGACTGCCAGACAAATTGTCATTTGTAGGCCCCTAGTGAGCTTAGGCAGTTTTCCACCTGTCCAGACAAATAAACAGGCTGCCTTGAGTTATGGACAGGTGGGCCCTGTGGCGCCAGAGACTGGGTCATTAGAGCTCATGAGCAAGACAGAGCAGGATGCCTGGGAAAGATGGGATCAGCATCTTGGCCCTGCCCAGCATCTACAGGCCAGAAGCATTCTTCTCACCCACTGGCTACTCACTTGGTGGCATTAAAAGGGAACAATTATTTAAAAGAAAGCAGGACAAGGGAAAGTAAAGGTACCCTAGGCAGGGAGCTTAGCCTTCCATGAAAACACAGAGTTGAGATCAGACAGCACACCTTTGAGGATGCTGGCCTAACACCGGGTCCAGAAAACAGCTCTGTGTGATTTCTGAGGGTCACGGATTCCAAAGGAAGCCCAAGTGAGGTCCAGATTAATTGTTTTCCTGGAGTCTTATATAATAAAAAGCCTGTCCCCTACTATCTAGTCAGGTAATTACTTAGCTGCCACTCTGACCACATAGCACATCTCTAAACAAACTAAACTTCTCTGCAATCTACACACACAAGCATGCATACACACACACAGACACCTTTATATCTGGTGTCTAAGAAGCTCCCTCTAAACTGACGTCTGTTAAGTCCACTCAGGCAGAGAGAGGCCACCAGCATCTCACTCTCTAACTGACTGCAATTACCTATGGCTTGGCTGCTGAGAGGAAGTACTCAAGGTTCATCAGGGCAAATTATTTGTGGTGGGTGCTCTTTCAGGACATCAGCACTATTTCTGTGTTCCAAGCAGTGGTGCCCATACCCCAACCCACCTTCCCCAACTCCTTGAATGCTGAGTCAGCTGTCCTGTCTGGACCTCCTGCTTTCTAGACTCTTGGCCATCTTCTGGTCTTAGTGATTTTAGATTCCCTTCCCCTTGCCTCATAATCTTGGTTTTAAAATTTTATTTCTGCTTTGAGTAAGTGATGAGCTCATAGAAATGTATTTCCTGAGACAATGAGGATCCAGCCCCTCTGCCAGTGCTTACCCAACGATCCTTGCCCAGGATGACAAGGACAATGATCAAGTTTGAGAAATTCTTAGAAATTAAGATTTCACTCTAGTTCAAGAGCTTTAAAAAATACGTGTGTGTGTGTGTACACGTTTAAAAAGTCACCCAACACTGCTTAAAAGAAAAAATCAGGGGAAAAAACCAAGATGAAAAAAGAAGGAGGTGGCAATCACGGCTAAAGAGAAATGGAAAGGAAGTCAGAAGTAAAAGTTAAGTTGTAAGGTATATTTGTAAGACAATATAAGCATAGGATGGAATTCTAAATTTCTCTTAGAGGAGAAAGCAATGAAAAGAAAGCAGCCCAACTGCTCTGCTCACACCTTCCTGCCCCCATGCCTGCTGCCTGCGTGGCCACGGGAGTGTCCTTCTCCAGGGGGCCTCCCCTGGCTGACTCCCGAGCTGCCACTCCTGCCCCACCATATCCTCTATCCCTCTTCTCAGATGTATTGTTCTCATAAGCACTCCTATCACCAACTAGCATGCTATGAATTTTACATATTTATCCTTTTTAAGTCCTCAGTTCCCCTCTGGCTTTCTAGAATGTCAGCTCCATGAGGGCAAGAGGTTTTGTCTGTTTGCTTCACTGCTGTATTCCTAGCACTTAGAACCTGCCTGGAACAGAACAGGTACTCAACAAATTAGCTGGATGAATTAATAACTGTAATGAAAATATACTTCAATTTTATATTATTACTGATTATATAAAATATCTCTACTGTTTGTCAGATACAATTACTTAGAATAATATAAGATGAACTAATATTCCATACGTTATATAAAACCACTCAGTCTGTATCCTACTGATGCTATTACTAGAAAAACAGGAGAAGATACAAAACCAGAACCAAAGCATATAAAGAATACCCCAGAAAATGTTTCTTTCTGTAATTCTCAGCATTTATATGCAATGGAATAAAGATCAAATTCTTCTCATCTATTCATCCACATTCATTGTCACCTAAGCTTTTACCCAGCCCCTCTACCAGGCTGGCGTCAAAAAGACAAAATGTAACAAAGCAAAAAAGGAGAGAAAAAGGAAATTCTCCTTTTGCTGGCAATTTCACAAATACCACAAATTCCTCCATGGTGCTTGATGGTGCCCTCTGCTGCAGCTAAATGGAACCAGACAGTTCAAGGAAGGACTGGGGCAGGCAGGGTGGGTGTTGGTGATACCCTGAGTGGTAAACGAGTGGGAAAAATGCCAGCGTTTATGTGGGTAAACACTGGCAAAAATGTTAAAAAGAGAAAAGCAAAATCCCTCTGATGGAGAGGGCTGAGAAGGAAAGGCTAGAAGAAAAGCCTATCCTTGATTCCACTAGTAAAAATAAGAACGAAAAGGAAAAATGAATAAAAAAGTAAAGAGGAAGAAAGTAAAAAGATGGGGAAGAGCACAGGAAGAAAAGGGGAGCTAAGGAGCAAAGGGCAAAAGAGGAGGAAGCAGGATGAGTAGACAGACAGGGACAGCAGCAAGGAGGAAATCGGGAGAAGAGACACATGCACAAAAAAACACTAGGGAAGTTGAGAGGCTCCCAGGCCCCTTGGCGGGTAGTGACATGGCAGCGGCAGGGAAGGCACCTTTCAAGTCAGGCTCCTGCACCTGCCCCCGCAACGCCAGCGCTTTCCAGTATGCTGTCCAGTTAGGGGCATGATGGCATCAAGGGACCGGCAAGGGACCGCCGTGGGGGGAGGGTTGAATACACCAGTTTTCTCATCAAGAGTTAAATGCAGCACCAGGACTAACCCCAGCTCACTCACGACACTGTGGTGTTTCTTCTGTTAGCATCAAGGCCATGGAAATGCATATATATTTAATCTAGGCTAACAAAAAAATCACTTTATCTGATAGAAAGGCCAAAATTGTTCGTTCAGGACTGCCTATAAAATAAGTGAGATTATTTTAAAATATGAAAAAAATACCTCAATTTTACCAGAACACCTAAAACCAATGGAAATTTAAAGAGTGTTTCATCTAGGATAAAAGTTGTCACTCCTGTGTATACCCGGAAGTAACATTCTGAGCTCCAATCTGTCCCCAGAAGTAGGAGTGTCACATTCTTGTCCAGAGCGGGTAGGCTTTGCTCAGCAAAAAGTACTACACAGCATGCTTGTTTACATAATAAAGAACAATACAAACTGTAGAACATGGGTGGGAAGTTTAACAATTATCTGTGGAAACTCAAATCTCTTCATTTTACATCTTTGTCATTCTTCTCGCACACCTAACCTCCAAGGGTTAAAAGCAGCCAAAGCCTCTGTGGAGTTGAACCAATCACCTCTTCTCTTGATGACATCATGCCTCTAATGGGTCAGACCTGGGAAGGGCAGGTGTCTGGGACTGGCCTGGAAGGGTGGTGCCCTCCCAGTTGCTGCCACTTCACCTCTCAAGAAAGGATTCAAGAAGCCAAGGGTTCCCTCAGCTACTATTTCAGACAAAACCGGGACACTTCCAGAATCCCTGACCAGAAATTATTTTCAGCTCATACAAAATGCACACAAAGCATGTCCCTGCTCTTCACGCACTTCCCACCTGTTTAATATTTATGAAAGCTGATCACAAAACACAAATTCATCATTTAAGCCTTTAGCCAAATTTTAAATGAATCAAGTGTTTATGCTAAGTAGACAAGAGGCCTTCTGCGGTTTTCTATTTCATGAGCTTCAATCCCATTCAAAGGCAGGTATGACAGAGACCTATCTGACCCCACAGACTTTTTATACATTCAAACCACAATCTGACCAGAAAGCTATTTTTGTTCTTACATGGTATTTATTCCAGACATTAATTGCTGCTACTGTGTATGTGTACTGTGGGTGCATCATACTGTGCAGGAGACAGAGGATAAAAATATATTTAAGGAGATTCTGATACAGGAGCACACAAACGAAATGCTAATGATACTGACAACTTGGTGGAAGGAAGAACAGATTTCTTTCCTATAGTTGGAAGTGGGAAAGGCTTCAACTTTGTTTTTCTTAAATTTAGATATTTTTATTTGGAATGTTTGTATCAGTACAGCACAACTAAATTTTAGAGACACTGGATGTCATTTCTTTATGTATCATTAGTTTATTATAAAAGAGAGACATGGAAATTATTTACATGATCATAGATTTCAGAAATTCAGAGGAATGGGCAGTTTCACGTGAAGCCATTTCAATAGTGGTTTATTTCGGTCTGTATAATTTTCAAGAATGTCACCATCTCTAAATAAGAAATAATCCTAGCCCGGTGCAGTGGCTCATGCCTGTAATCCCAGCACTTTGGGAGGCTAAGGTGGCAGGATCACTTGAGACTGGGAGTTCAAGACTAGCCTGGGCAACATAGTGAGCCCCCATCTCTATAAAAAATAAAGAAATTAGGTGTGGTGGCACATGCCTATAGTCCCAGTTACCCAGGAGGCTGATGCAGGAGGATCCCTTGAGCCTAGGAGTTCAAGGCTGCAGTGAACTATGATCGTGCCTACTTTGGTGTCTCCATATTGTGGGAGAAGAACCTTATCTTCAACTTTCACACTAACTGGTCTCCACCTTTCCTTTAGAGCCCGATCCAACAGCTACTACTGTTGCTTGCAATACTTTTCCTTGAGATTTTGCTGGAAGCATGATGCCTCTTTTGGTTACAGTTTCAGTTGCATTCCTTTCAAGAGTCAAAGAGTGGAAGAAACTTTCTAAATGCTTGTCCTGCCATGACTCCCGCAGCTGTGGCTCCTACTCTGTTCTCTGCTTCAAGTTAAAGAACGAATTTCTCCTGCTTTTCAGCACCCTGAATATCCAAACCTTCTGGGTCATTTGCAAATGAAGATTAATTTACCATTTACATGCCAGGGCCATGTTTACTACTCCAGTGCACAACCATCTACACTTGCTTAAAGTTGATAAAAAAACAGTGCTAAAAACAGTGCTAAAAACAGCTGTATTACTCAGGGTCCCTGCAGGAAAAAGATGGCACATTTAAACGGGGCAACTGAAGGAGCTTAATAAGATGATTATTTATACAGGTTTGGGTAAAGTGCAGGGACAGTAACTGGGGATGGGAGCTAGTCACAGTGAGGAGCCTCAGGCCAGAGGGTCAAAGGGAGGGACTAGTTATTAGAACCCAGACAGAAGAGCTATTGGGAGAAGGCCCCTCACAGAAGTGGTGGCCTTCAGTAGAGGGACACAGCCAACCCAACATTCCCTTGACCTATTAATGCAGGACACACAGGCAGGTAGAGAAGGGCAGGAACTGGACCCGAAGGACAGGTGGAAAATACCCTGCACAGTATCTAATGATTGGAGAACAGTTTAAACAACAAACCAACCAACCTTATGACATAGCCACGCAACAGAATACTAAGTCTTTCAGAAGGAAGATCTGAATCCAGATCTCTTATAGATGTTGCCATGGTCAGATATCCACGATATGCAGTTAATTAGGTAAGAAAAGCAAATTACAAATCAATAAATACACTAAGACCCCAAATTTGGATATATATCAGGTGTTAACAGAGGTTAACTATGCATAGAGGGATGTAGGTCATTTTCCCACTCCTTACAATATATTTTTAAAGTTTTATTTATGCACAGTTTCTCGGTTTAACTTCTATTACGCCCTAGGCATCATTAAGACAACAAAGAGTGCTTTGACTTGACTGGAAAACACAGAAAATATCTACTGAAGCTTGGATTCAGATCTCCTCTTAGGCTGAGCTCTTTTAAAAGCAAACTCTATCACTTCTTTGTTACCAAAAATATAACAGAAAATAGGGAGAAAAAATAATGCTAGTGTCACTAATGGATAATATCTCAGAGGTTTACCTTAACCAGGCCGACTTTCAGAAGTCATCTTGTTCAGGGTAATTCAACAAGGGCTGCATTAACCCACTGTAAGGAGCAGTCTGTATTTGGAGAAAAAGACTCCCAAATTGATTAGCAATCCACATTCCCCAACTAGAGAACATCATCCCAAACAACCAACCAATCAAATAGTCACTGCTGGTCATTATGTAGAAGAATATATTTGAAAAATAAATTAAGAGAGGGCTGCAGATTCTTCTCTAAGCTCTCTTCTCCTCTCAGAGAGGTAAACAGAAAAGTTCATTAATTTCTCAAAGAAGAACAATGGGGGGTACCTGCCCTACTTTCCCAGGCTGGGTAGGCACCTTCCATTTCTGTGGTGGGGCAGAGCCATGCAGGAGGAGCACCAGAAGGGCTTGAACCCCACTGCTTCCCAGTTACTCTGCCACCACCAAACACCAAAGGACCACCTGCAAAGAACTCTGCCTTTCTTGAGGTCTGAAGACACCCCAGACCTCAGCTCCCATTCTTTCTCCAAGCTCCAGGCACAATAACACTAATATTTACCATTTAGTCAACACCTTATGCTTGCCGGGAACTGTGCTAGGCACTTAAACACATCTCTAATTGGTAAAACACGCTGAAACACAGATCTGACTGCCTCTGTTCCACAAATAAGAATAACTGGGACTCGCAATGAGGCCATCCATGCACCAAAGTGGAATAGATGGTGCAGCTGGGGCTCAAAGCTGGATCTGCTCACTCCCGACCCTGAGTCTGTCTACTACCCTGCACTGCCTTCTAGGAGCAGCCTGGCAGACTCACGAGCAACTCATAGCCCCCCAGACTCCCTCTTCCTTCCCAGGCCTCACAGTGAGGAGCTACACTGGGCCCTAGCTCCTCCAGAGCAGCTTTTCCTACCTCCTGGGGGCCTAATAACAACAAAGAAAAAAAATCAGCAAGAACAGGATATAGCAAAGCAGCCTTCAGGCACTGGTCAGGGGTAGGGTGGAGAGCAGTCATTAACTAATGCCCCATTTGAGGAAATCTTGCCAAAGCCCTGGGTTTAGGGCCAATCACTGGGGGAAACACTTCTGAAGTTTCTCTTTAGATAGAGATATCTACAAAACCCAAGTATATAGTAAGACTCAAAAACAAGGTTGAAGGGTTACACATAAAGGGTCCTGTTAATGTTTACTATGTAAGCAAAGCTTGATATTCTGAATTCTTTCCAATAAGACCTCAATTGCCTTGAAGTTTTTTCAAATTTAAAATGTAGCAGTGCTTCCGGCACATCAGCCACACTACAGAACTGGCCCACGACACCTATACCTCAAAACAGTCCCTGGGTTCACTGTATGCACCTGTAATCTCTACCTGCAAAGGTAATATCAGCACACGAACCTCCTCTCATTAAGATGCAGAGGGACAACTGGCTTACGAGCCCACACAGCCAATGTCCATTAAGCCTGGCTTTGCCTGGGTGATTTCGTGTTTCTTCTCCAGGAGGAAATGGTGGAGCCCATAAGACTGCCTGGCAATGCTGCACGTTAACAGGACATAAATATCCTGTGAAGAATCACCCAGCACTACTGACCTCTCAGGGTGAGGATATGCTCAGAAGAGGGAGCTATAAAGAAGAAGTAATTCATTAGTGTGGTAAAGCTGTCTTCCAGCCCATTTGAAGGATTCTGAGATACTGCCTTGATATCAAATCAAGCAGACATCTGTTGGTATCTGTGGGGGGACTGGTTCCAAAATCTGTGGATGCTCAAGTCCCTGATATAAAATGGCATAGTATTTGCATAAAACCTATGCAAATCCTCCATATACTTAAATCCTCTCTAGTTACTTAAATACCTAATACAATGTAAATGCTATGCAAATAGTTGTTACACTGTATTTTTTATTTGTATTTTTTTTTACTGTTGTATTGTTATTTTTAATTGTTTTTTGTTTCCAAATGTTTTCAATCTGCAGTTGGTTGAATCCATGGATGCAGAAACCATGGATAAGTAGGGCTAACTGTACTCATTTCTTGGCTTCACGTTCAAGGCCCTCTCACTATCTGGTCCAAATCTCACTTTCTACCTTTATTTCTTACTCTCCCCACACACAATCAACACTCTATAGAAACCAGATGACCTAAGCTTTCCCAACTCCACACCTTTGCCCATGCTGTTCTCTCACCCACCTTTCTTTATCCCACTAGCTTTAATCTGCTTTTAACCACAGGACTTGGTCCTTTAATTCCATGTCAAATTCCACTGCTCTGTGATCCTTCCAGAAGTCTCTTCCTGCCCTCTCACACCTCCTGTCTCCACTCCCCCTCACTGATGTTTTTCTCTCTTGACCTCTCCTGTCATTTCAGAGCATACTGCACTCATCTTCATCCTAAGGCTTAAACTGCCTTATCCTATAGTTGTCTGCAAATTAGTAAAACTGTTTTGAAAAACAAAGGTAGAGCACAAATCCCTACAAACACACACACTCTTGTGTGTAATCTCCTACCCATCCTCTCCCCAGCAGCTACCTCACTCACAGTGATTTTCTACTAGTGTCCGCATCTAGTACAGGCTCACCAAATCTTTATTTACCAAGCAATGAAATCTTTCTTTTGCACAGGATTCCTCTGGCTCTGACTAATCAGAGTCCTAAGCCTCCTCTTATCTGGAGATAGTGCTGGAAGAACTGCCCTGCCTTGTTCCCACACTGGAAATGGGATTGGCTTTGGTTTACAAAGCTTTGCAGCAGCAGCCCAAACAGAGTTGGGCAGGGCATTAAGTCTACAGATTGTTCAAATGGATATGTCAGCTGTACTGTTCCCCTCCTCTTGGAAGGCTAAATGTATCTCTTGAAATTGTTCCTGGGAGACAGACCCAGGCCACTTCAAAGGCAGCTTCCTCCTAGCAAGAAGCTTGCAAGGGTGGCACTTTAACATTCCTGGGATGTTTACCAATCTTTCAGAAACACATTCTTCTGCCCAGTAAGTCATGCCATAGGTCACTGAAAAATATTTGGGTACAAATATTTTACAACTATTGTAACTATTCTGTAACAATGTTTATGAAAGGAACCTGGGCCTCTGACTCTAAACGTTTTCTACTCGCTAATCTTTGTTTCCTGAACCACCTAGCCCTCTGCCTGACCAACCCAGGAATGTGGGATGGGCAGGACACTTCTGTTGGAAGAGGCATTTGGCCTTTCTGGGGAACACAGTATGAATAACCTTGGAGAAGCAGGGAAAAGAAAAGCTCCCATCTGATCCCATTTCAGCAGCTTCTCCCCAAGCCTTATCCCTCTCAAACCATCCCCATCCCCCAATCCAGCTAACCCCGGATCTTCTGTCTTCCTCCCAAAGGATTCATAGGGAGTAGCTCCAGCTCTTCTTAAGCATCTTCAGGGTGAGCATGATTCCCTCAATGGGGCTGATGGGATCCAAACAGCATGTCATTTCTAGGAACTTTCCCTCCCTCAGCTCCACTCTGCTGGGGCCTCCACCCTCAAGTTTAACCATTAATGAACCTGTCTTCTGTGACCCAGCCTACCTGGGGCTTGCCTTCCCTCATGGTTGTCAGAAATACGCTAGTCACAGTAGGAAGGAACCAGGGCAACTGTGGCCCAGATCCTGGTCCCAGGAGTCAGCACACAGGGGAGCTATGGTAGACCGTGGCCAGCTTGGCCAGCCCAGCTCTCTGTGACGTCACATCGCCCTTACCTCATCCCACTCCGAGGCAAAGGAGGGCGACTTCTCTAGCCTCTTCTTCCCGATGCTGCAGTTGGACAAGGACTCGCTCCGACTCCCCATGGTAGTGTCCTCCGTGGGTGAGCAGGTCAGGAGATCAGAGTCAGACTTGGACAAGCTGCGGCTGAGTTTGAGTTCAGCTTTGGGTTTGCTGGTGGGAGGGGCTCGGCTTCTGGCCCCGCTCCGGTCTCCTTCTTCAGCGCCACCAGGGTGTGGAGATGCTGTGTGAGTCCAAGTTTCAGGCTGTGATCGGCTGTTGGTGGTGGGCAGGCCTGCTGGGTAGCCCACTCTTTTGCTCTGGTCCACGACACTAGGCTGGGAGGCTCCAGGAGTATGCACACCCGTCTCCTCCAGTTGCATGCTGGCCTCGTGGCAGGCGCCCTGCTGGGGGGACCCGTGTGGATGGCTCTGACCAGTGGCAGAGAGCAGTTGGAAAGGATCCTGCCCCACCTCGTACACTGGGGAGGAGCCGTGGAGGAGACCTGAGAACTGCTCTGGGACCTGCCCGTCCTGCCGCTCTGCAGAGTCCTGGCTCCAGCTGCTGCTGCTCTGCCTGTGGTCTTGGAATGGACGGAGAGACAGAGAAATAAAAAATTAAACGTGGCAAAAATCAACAAAGTTCCAATGCAGTGAGTGTACAGCAAAGCACAGGAATTAAAAACAGAGAGAAAAAGAGAGAAGCTGGATAGGCTGGGGAGGGGGGAGAGAAGAGAAGGAGAAAGAGGAAGGAAGAAAACAGTTTTCGTATTGTTCTTAATGTTCAATTTGTACCCAAAGTCAGAGAATTTATGAAATTCCAAACACTGGCCTGATTAATGCTATCTGGCAGCCTTCCCTATTGTTAGATTTCTGCTAACATTAACGACCAGACTTTGCTATATAAGGCGAGAAGAGTGTTAACTATATCCTACAGAAAGGACACAGTGAGGACAGGGTGAGTGAACATAGAGCAAAAGTGAGAGAGAATGAGCATGCGAGAGAGCAAGCACGAGCAAGTGAGACTCGCTCCTGGAACATCTGATACATTTCCATAAAGGCCAAAGTGTTATTTAGAGCCACCCGCCCTCCCTTCCTCTGGTAAGCAGCAACCGAGAAAAAAAAAAAATGGAGGTCATGATCCACAACCTGCAACTTCTGGAATTCCTTAACTGAAAGTGCAAAACAAAACAGCAGAGAATAACTGCTTCCTTCCTCAGAGGGGGCCATTCAGAGTTCCACGCCTCATCCTTCCTTCCTCAGGGAGCACAGACTTTCTTTTTCTTTTTCTTTTTTTTTTTTGGAGAATGTGCACATCATGCTCTTTCCAAAGCCTCCAGCTGCTCATATTTGTTTAAGTTTAACCTTAGTTGATCCACTGAAAACAAAATGGTCTAATTTGTCAATGCCAGGAGACATTTGCAGTTCTCTCGAGACTTCCTTAACATCCTAGAAATCTGACACTACTAGCTCATGAGGCCAACTACTACTGTACACTCAAATACCTCTGCCCTGAAGCAGCATAAATAATTGGCCAAATCAAAGTCTAACATCAGCACCACACTGGGACACCCAGGGGCTTTCCTTGCATGAACTCAGTCCCATTTAAGATTTTAACCCACATCATCAGGGTGAGATAACAATACTATACCCAGCACTAGCTCACATTCCAAAGTTAATATTCAACTTTATCTTCTCTGTAAGTGAAATCTGCAGTACCTACACCAAATGATTCTCTAGTCTTCCCAAAGCTCCCAAGAACTCTTCATGAGATCAGAGAATCTTAGAATCAAAAGGGTTGAGTTCAACTGTTTTTACAGATGAGAAATCTAAGGCCCACAGGCCTTTAGTGGTTTGCCCAAGGTGGTGGAAGAGAAAACTTTAACCTAGGACTCTGAAGATCTGGCTCTGGTGCTAGCTGTGCTGCTCTCTAGCTGTGTGGCCTTGGCAGTGATTTCATCGTGCTGGGCCTCAGTGAATAAAGTAAGTGGGTTGGGCTGCACAATACTTAAAAAATCCCTTCAATGTCATGATAGTGATGAGAATCCTGGTCTCCGCCATGCTATGATGGCAAACTTCCCCTCCTCAGGGTGGCTAGAGCCCTGTCTGGGTGCCTGTCCTGATGCTGCCTGCACGGCACCCACACTCCCTCATCAACATGCCTGCTGCCTCAAGGCTCCTTCTTGAAGCTCAGTTCCACAACTGAAAAGGGTTTTCAGGTGAGGAGGGGTGCAAAATGAGCAGCACTTTATAAACAGGATGTACTCAAACACAGTCTCTATCACCTAGGCACGATGCTAACGTCTTCCAAGATAGCCTTTAAGGAAGGATCCCAACAACCAACTCTGACCACAGAGAATGAGCCCATCTCCCTGAGGTCTGAGCAGGGACACGGTTCTGTCTACCCCTCCCTCTCCAGAAGGGTAGTTTAGTCTCCACAGTCTGTTCGGCTTTTGGCAAGTCTGCAGAGGCTGCTGAGGGGCAGCCAACTAGCTCCACTTTATAGCTCTGATTATTTATCCACAGGAGCCCAGAAGCACGAACTTTGGCGTCTCCCTCCTCTATACTTGACCATTTCATGACTTTCACACCCCCAACTCACAAACCCGGCACCCCAAAGGTCAGGACCTGAGCAATGAACAAGCCCTAAACGACTTGAATCATTTCTCTAGGGAAGGAGAAATGCTAAGCACACAAGAGTTCCATATAGTTTAACTGAGGCCCCAGGAAACCATGACATACAGCTATGAATATCACACATAACAACCGGGAGACAGAATAAAGCTATGCAGTGGTGTTGCATGGTGGGACCACAGAGAGGATGACATATGACCATCTAATGGTGGTTCAGGCCAATATACTTCCTAGGAGAAGCTGATGGGGAGAGCTAACCAGGCTACAAAATTCGCCATGTCTGGGATGATATTCTAATGGCCAACTTCCTATAAGCCCTTGTCCAAGGTGCAGTGTCCCTCTGACTCCATTTGAATGCAAGGAGACGACTTTGGTAACAGGAGCATAGGCTTCTACTGCTCTGCATCAGCTTCCAACTTCATATTTAACAATTTTTTGAGGGGGGAGGGGAGACCAACAACAAAAGAAAAATATCACAGCCTGGCTCATACTGCCTGGGTGGACCTCAGAACCCAGGCCACAGAGAATGTTCTGACTGTTGCTGTGGGAGCTGACAATGCAGGCCCTGTCAAACAGCCACCCATTCATGCCATCAATGAAGAAAGAGAGACAGATGCCAAGGAGAAGGAAGTGGGCAGAAAGAAGAAATGGAAACATATGGAAGAAAGAAATATGTTGAGAGAAAGAATCTCTCAGGGTCATAATCCCATTACAGAAACCACAATATACCAATATTTTGTGGAATATAAGAAATGATGGAAAGGGATTCTTATAATTACGTGACTTACCCAGGCAATTCCTAGGAAAGACACCTTGGTATCTGAAAAGCTTGCCGAGATCTAAGAACCTCAGGATCTTAATAAACTGGTGTTCTCTTTCCCATAGAAAACTAAATTCAAGGCTAAGATTGATTTCTTAGCAAATCAATGGCAAACTACTAGCAAACTACTCAGTGCTTTCTTCCTTCTGCAAAGTCAGAATAACATAAAGTCTCTAAAGGACAAAGTGCTAACAATATATACTGACTAAGAGGCAGATCTTGAGCAAATTACTTAACTTCTTTGTGTCTTAGTATTCTCATTTCATGAGATGTTGTGAGAATTAAATGATATGTGTAAAGCATTAAGAACCATGCCTGGCACATGGAAAGCTCTCAATAGATGTTAATAATTGTTATTATCCTCTACACAGGATCCGTTACAACATACTTTGCTCACAGGTAAGATCAACTACTTCTCCATTCCTCATAGGTCTGTCACAAGGATCAAAGACAATGTACATGGAAATACTTTGTAAGATATAAAGCACTTTACAAGCATCTATTATCTTCCTCATCCTTATAACTCTCAACAGCAGAAAGAACGAACAGAAATAATATGGTGAAATGGCTGAAGTGAGAAACTGAGACAGGCCCCAGAACTGTCACTATAACCACTCATTCCATCAATAAGCATGTGTAAAGTGTCTGCTTTCAGGGGGCACTCAGGTGGTATAAAGATGAAGACAGCAAGTTGGCCTCAATGGGCTTTCCAGATGTTGGAAGAAACTGGCATATACAGAAATAATTAGAAGGCAAAAATTAATAGATGCTTTTAAGAAAGGAATAAACCACATGCACAGTGGGCAGAAAAGTAAGCATGATTACTTTGAACTAGGCGGCTTCTCAGAAGGGGTAGCTTTTGAGCTGGGTATTGAAGAAGAAAGACCTTGCCAGGTTTAAAGAGAAATAGAAATACATACGAAAAGGCAGAGGCACAAGCTTCATGCCCAGGGACTAGTGGACTGACAGAAGAGGATCCTTAGGCCTCAGGCCTTCCTTCTGATGGGAATCACTATGCTTCTGCTTAGTAGACTTAGGCAACTTCTGACACTCCCCCCCACACTGCCCTCTGCCTCCCTCACAGTCTGCCCTTCTAGGAGACAAACAAGGAGGTAACAGCACACAGAGAGGGAAGGCTGTTTCTTACACTCCCCATACATCAACCCAAGGCCAGCTGCTCTACTGAATAGGACATACCAGCATGCTAATTCCCAGTCCCATCAACTTCTGATCTTTATCCATTTTCCTTTTACCCTGTGAGCTGTTGAAGCAGGGGGTCTTCTGTGTTGCATTTTAATTACTATGATGATCCATGGGGATCTCAAGGGCTTTGAATAAGAACATTTTAACATTTACACATTTTTAGTCACCTCTGCCCATTAAATTAAGGCTGAAAAATGCAGCTCATGTGAGGAGTTACTAACTCAAATCAATCCTCAGACCCAGAGGAGAAGGCTGGGGTACCCAGCTTCCCAGATTGTTCTGCTTCTTCTGTTCCACTAGGACTGGAATCCTCCAATTGCCTAGTCACTATGGTGAGCATCAAAAACCACGTATGTCCAGGAGAACTCCTAAGTACATGGCTGCTTGTAGAGAGTCACCATGCTTTCCCCAGAAGGAGGGTCCTGACCAGGTTATTCAGACATTTGCTGAAGACTGAGATCTGATAAGACAAATAGACTGAGAGTCCCTTCTGGTCCATAACAACCTGAGAAACAGAACAAGAGATCAACTGGGATTCAAGAGGCCCAAGTTGTAGTCCCAGCCCTGTGACTTTTCCTCTCTAGGTCTCTTTCGAAAAATGAGTGGCTGGAATGTATTCTCTAGGGTTCTGAGATTTAGTATGGTTTGAATCTGTGATTAGATGACTTCTCTAAGGTCCCTTCCAGTTCTATGATGTTAAGAACACAAATAGCAGCAGGGCTTCTGATGAAATGGTTTTAGCCTCATGGGTAAAAGCACAGGCTTTGGATTCAGTCAGACTAGGGCGTAAGCCCCAGCTCTAACACCTAACCTCTTCTTCCTCATCTATTAAACAGGGATAAAAATAGCCCCATCCTGAAGATTTGTCTTGAGATATGCAATGACATAATCAATACAAATGAACTCAGCATGGTGGCTGGCCCACAGGAAGTGCACAGTAAATGCTAGTTGCTATCATTATCATCATTTTTCATTTACAACCATTTCTGAACTCAGCTCATCATGCAAACAAGGTACACAGAGGTTGGTTTCCTTCCTCCCAACTCTGCAAAGGAGACCAGAAGGTTGGTTTCTTCTCAGTGGCCTTGTTAACCAGGCAGAATAAAACTCAAATGCCAGGGAAGGTCAGAAGTCTTACAAGTTTGGTTCAGGATTATATGTAACACCATGGTGGAGAATCTTCAGACTAGGAACCAGCTGTACTCACATTGGTCTCCACAGGTATAACCCAGCTTTGGCACTTAAGACTGTTCCACATTGACTTGGTCCAGATTACCTCATTACCTTATGGCTCCCCCATTTCCTTAAACTCCTCCTGAAGAATCTATTCACTGCCTATCATTGGACCTCTGGCCCCTCAAACTTCCCTATTTTTTAATATACCAGCTTTGCCTGGATCAGTTTCCAACCAGCCATGATATCTAACCATGCCTATTTTAATAGCACATTTGCTGTCTTTGTTCCCCTTGATCTTCTGCCAGTTTCAGTATTGGGCACCACAGCCATTTGCTTTCTCGTCTCCAGTTGCTGGAATGTTGAGCCCTGTTAAATACTCAAGAAACAACTGACTGAATCCTCTACCAATTCACCTAACTCAGCTGGCTTCCAACAGTACCATTTATTAAGTACTAGTCATCCTGTGCAAGACGCCGTGCAAAGCATTTTCTTTGTAATATTCACAACAACCATGAGGTAAGAATTAGTATCCCTACTTTACATGTAGAAACTGAGGCTTAAAGAAGTTAAATGACTCCCTAAACAGAGGTCACCAGCCAATAAGTGGTAGAGCAAGAATTCATATGCAAGCCTGATTACGAGGCCCAGCAATCCATTTATTCATTTCTTGAAAACTATGATATCATGAGATCAATTCCTCATCTCTTCTGTTCTTTTCAAACCATCATCTTTACCCACAGCACCTGTACTCTTGGAGGATAATCACATGAATTTCCTGAGAAGACTTAGATCAAAATTCCTTAACTACTCCTCTCAATACCATGTCAAAATTTGGGGGTAATTTCATCTTTTCCCACCTATCTCAGAGACATCATCTCCCTGGTTAGGATTTACCAATGGCCTTCTACTTGCCTAACACTTTTTCTAGTCTTCGTCCTTCTAGACATATCAATGAACACTGTTTAGTGGTTGCCTCCAAGCCCACTATCTCCTTCTTCCTTGGTTATGGGATTTTTAGATAGCTTCACAGCCACCTAGAATAAAGATTACATTTCCCATCTCCTTTGTAGCTAGGTGTAACCACAAGACCAAGTTCTGGCCAATGGGCTATAAGTGAAAGTGGTATATGTAACTTTTGGGAACTATCTTTAAAGTGCCCTTCCCCTTCTTCCTTCCCGTGCTGAGAACTTGAATAGCCATCTTGAACCATGAGATGGCAGAAGGAGACCGGATCCTTGACAATCATGAACTGCCATCCAGTCCTGCACTCCTTACTTCCGAACATCTATCTTGTTTAAACTGCAGTTAAATGGGTTTTCTGTCACATTCAGCCTTGGCTCCTAAGATACTGCATTATCCTAGTTTTCTTCCTGTGTTTCTTTCCCCTTGTGCCTCTAAATATAAGTTCTGTTCTTGACTTTTTCAATCTCTCTAGTCTTTCAGCAATTGAATCTCTTTTATGTTAACCATCACCTCAACTTGGATGATTCATGAATCTGTATTTCTAATCTCAACATCTCTCGAACCTCAGACCCACATTTCCAAGTGTTTATGGAGTAAACTTGAATGTTCTCTGGTACCTAAAACACCTTAACATACTCAAAATTGGACTTAATATCTTCCCTCAAACATGCCCCTCCCTCAGTTCTCTGTTTCTGTTAGTTGTACAGTATTTTCTCAATTAACCAGGCTCAAAACCTCAGAATCATCCTCCATACCCTCTCCTCATTCTTTCACATTTTCTTGTATTGTCTTGTTAATTCTACGTCCTCAGTATCTTTTCCATTCATACTCTCCTTCCTGTAACTTCCTACTGGGCTCTAACTACCTTCAAGAGACTTCTTGAAGCCTCTTGACTTTAAGGTATTCCTGCCTCCAGTTTCTCCCAGCGTAAGCAATTTAAGAGTCTATGATTTTGTATTTTTTACGTGTGGCTCCTATCCTGTCACCCCCATTCAAAAAGCTTCAACAACATTGCACTGTTTTTGGAATAAAGAGTGACATTGGAGATCCAATACTCTATGACAGGTTCCTTTTGTTCCAGCCAAACTGGATTACTTACCATTCTCCAAACATCCTTTCTATCTTCTCCCATCATCTCACTGTTGTTTACGCCGCTCCCCCTGCCTGGAATGCCTTCTCCTGTCTCCTTACTTCTGCCTATCACGTATAATTCTGTCTAGGCGTTTAGTTCAAATGCCACTTCTTTCATAAAACCATCCCTGATCTCTTACACTGACATAATTTGTCCTTTTTTTGGACACCAAAATTAACTTTTATATGAATTTAACATATTCTGCCCTCTTTTGGTTGTTTTACAAATGTCTCATGTACATATATGTATATAAATGGCTGTTGATACACTTGATGGAAGGAAATTTAAATGCAGTTCACAAGGCCCGGATTTGTTCCATAATGGACAGAAAAGTGAACTATTCCAACTTCAAAACATAAATTGATAAGACAATGACAGTTATACAGCAGGGCTCTTTGCAGAAGCTCCTCTAATGCAAGAAGGTGAGAGAAGAGGAGCTGTTTTTGGTTTGTTTTTTTTTTTGCCAATTCCTTCAGATTTTCTACTCTTTTCATCTTGTAAAACCAAAACTCTATACCCATTAAAAAATAACTCCCCATTCCCTTCTCCCCCCAGCCCCTGGCAACCACCATTCTACTTCCTGTCTTTATGATTTTGACTACCCAAAGTATCTCATATAAGTGGAATCGTACTATATTTGTCTTTCTATGACTGGCTTATTTCACTTAGCATAATATCCTCAAGGTTCATCCATGTTAATGGCTTGTTAAACTGTCTCATTTACATTTTCTTCCTTTGGGAAAAGCACCCAAACTTATTCCTTGGCATCTACCTTGAAAAGCTAGCCTGGACCAGGTGCGGTGGCTCACGCCTGTAATCCCAGTACTTTGGGAGGCCAAGGCGGGAGGATCGCTTGAGCCCAGAAGTTCAGGACTAGCCTGGGCAACTTAGTGAGACCCCATCTCTTAAAAAAAAAAAAAAAATTAGCCAGGCATGGGGCCCACACCTGTAGTCTCAGCCACTTGGGAAACTAAGGACAGAGGACTGCTTGAGCCCAGGAGTTCAGGGCTGCAGTAAGCTATGATTGTGCCACTGCACTCCAGCCTGGGCAACAGAGCAACACCCTCTTAAAAAAAGCTAGCCTGGACTTTCAGGTAAAGATGGTAGATTGAACACAGGTACCTATTTTCTCTTCTTTCTGCAATCTCACTAAACCAACAGTGAAGGTGGGACTTCCACTCCTGAGAAAACTCATTCCTAAACTGGCAAAGGGAAAAGCCAAGATTTACACTATAGAATTCTCCAAAGGCTAATGAATTGGTACTCTGATGCAGGAGTAGAGGGAGAAGCTAAAGTAACAGTTTCTTCCCCTTTAAAAGGATTAAGGTCTTCATACTCAGGCACAAACTGCACACAGACCCAAAGGCATAGCTCTCAGGAACACTGACTTAATCTAAAAAACCTCAGAAGTGTAGCTGCATGCCAAAGAGTCCATATGTATCTCTGTCTTCAGATAATCATTCATCACTGTCCTACACTAAGTACCACTTCACCTGGACCCAAATTCTATTAGTGTATGCTACAAAAAAGCACCAGAGAACAATATGACTTTTAGAGCTTCTGGCTACTTTCCCATGTGCTTTCAAACCTGGAAAGTTGTCCACTGTTTCTCTGAGTGGTAATGTGTCCAGAATGTCCAGTGAGCAAAGAGTCAAACACTAAACAGAAATAAAAGACTATGCTACACAAAACAGGAAACATTGCTCTCAGTTATGCTGGCCTGTATAATGATTTCAGAAGACTTTTTCTATATTTGAAACAATTTAAGTAACAGGACTACCCAGTTGAATAAAACTATCACAAAATTATGTGGGCTTAGTGTCTTTTTGACGGGGATGGGCTTTCTACTTCATGAATCTATTAAAGTTTTCTCCTGTCAGTTTTTGTCATTTCTACAGGCACAAACAGCATTTCTGGGTGGGAAAATTCTTCCCTATGAAGGACTGTCCTGCATAGTACAGGATGCTTAGCATTCCTGGTCAGCAGGCACTAAATGCCAGCAGCAACCCACTTCAACCAGTCATTGTAAAGTAAATCATAAAGTATGACACGTATACCATAAAGTCTGTGAAGTATACTATCTGCTTTTATCTCTTAATAATCCCTTAATAATCTCTTATTAAGTACTCTCTGCTACTTTCTTTCGGTTAAGTTTTAATCTTTCTTGTTTTTTAACAAAGATATAAGCTTTAAGATATAAGCTTTCCTCTGATACCACTTTGGCCAAATATTATAGGTATTTATAAAAAGTATTTCCACTACCATTAATTTCTACTTAGAAAAATAGAAAGAAAAAGGATAGCTAACTCGTAGACTAAATATACAACACTAATCAATAAGATTCATTAGACTAGGCAAATGCCATTTTCAAAAGACACTTTTTTTGCTTATCATGGTGAGAAACATTAAAGAGTGATAGTACACTGTGCTGCTGAAGGTATGGTGAAGAGCGTGCTCTTTCACCATTAAGGGAGGGCAATTTAGCTCCACCAACTAGATCTAAACATGCACGTACACTCTAACCTACTAATTCTACTTTCTGTTAATTTCTTTTAGAGAAATACTCTGATAAGTATATAAGAACATGTGTACAGAAAGTCCACAGCAGCATAATTTATAACAGAGAAATCCTGGGGACAACTTAAACATCCATCAAATGGAGAATAGAAAAATGAGTTACGGGATATTTAACAGCCATTAAAAAAGAGTAAGTATATCTTAAAAATCAAGACAAAATTGTATCCGTGATCTATAGACAAGGTAAACACAAAAAACAAGTTTGTGAAACAGTTTGTAAAATATGATCCCTTGTTAGGTTAAATACAAACAAAAGAATTTCACATAGTCACTTTTGTGCAAAGATAGCAAATGGCCCTAAAGCATACGCCATACTTTCAAAATGGTTACTGCTACAACTGTGAGTAGCAGGGAGGTGAGAAGAACCTTAGCATTATATTTACATTCACTTCTGTATGGTCTGAACATTTTTCTTTTTGGTGAGCATATTCTAATGTAATTTTAAAAATCCCCCATCTTACCCCTCACATTGTAGTTTCTTGAATTATACTCAAGAGGGGTTAAAAGCTCTGGAAATCTCATGAACACAGCCTTTTGAATACTAATCAATCAATTCATAAAAGCTGCATAAGACAATGACATTAATACACAAGCAGAAAAGATTTAGTATTTACTAACCCACAACATGGCCTGCTGGTATGCCTCACTTTTACCAACCCTGGCAGGTATTCCTTCCAGGCCAGCTTTTCCCGCCAGGCTGCCAGGACAGGCAGGGGCTTCTGAGAAACTGGCAGAGCCCGTTTTCATATTTAATGTCTCAATCCCTTTGTCTGAAAGCTCTTTGAGTGATCCAAGCAGCAAGCCTGGAGACAGGCACACCCCATGGGCTGTGGTTCAATGAAATCTGCTTCCTACACCATCTACTATCAACACTTAGCCCAGTATTGCAGAGCTGGAAGAAACCAAAGCAAAGGAAGATCAGATGTGGGGTCCTAAGTCCTCCTTGGTAGTTCCCTTCTTAACCTCAAGATCTCTAGCCTTGGGGATAGAAAATCCCTATCAAGGTCAGTTGACAGCCAAGGAGACCAGCCCCATTTATGAAGTTTGTCTGACTTTCCCCTTTTCTTTCTTCCAAAGGTTGAGCCAGCTATCTTGTAGTGGTTCCAGATGAAACCTTTGAAAGAGACAGAATTGGAATCTCCCTCCTCCACGAGGCTAAAGATCCTTTCCTCACTAAAAACCATTTTCAGAGCATTAAATTAATTGCTTGTTCTTTTAAGTGTTAATTTCAGTATGATTTACTATCAAATGACTGGAGAGAGCACTGGTGTTCTGCTCCACCCTCTCTAAATGCTTTAATTAAAAATCTACCGACATGATTGGAAGACTGAATACAGTTATCAATTCTTGCCAAACTGCTATATAAATTCAATGCAATCCCAATCAAAATCCCAGCAGGACTTTTTGTAGAAATCAACAAGGTGAATCTAAACTTGAAAGACAATGGAACTAGACCATCTAAAACAACTCTGAAAAAAGAATAACAAATTTGCAAAGGCAATTCAATGGAGAAAGGACAGTCTTTTCAACAAATAGTGCTGAAACAACTGGACATCCATATGTGAAAAAAATGAATCTTGATCCACACCTCACATCATATACAAAAATTAACTCAAAATGGATCATAGACCTAAATGTAAAACCTAAAGCTATAAAATTTCTAGAAAAAAACATAGGAAAAAATATTTGTGACCTTATCCATTAAAAAAAAGGATAAACTGAACTTTATCAAAATTAAGAACCTCTGCTCTTCAAAAGACACTATTAAAGGAATAAAAAGACAAGTCACAGACTGGGAGAAAATTACTTATCTGATAAAGAACTTGTACGCAAAATATATAAAGAATTCACAACTCAATAATCAGAAAACAAAGTAATTTTTTTAAATAAGCAAAAGATTTGAATAGACATTTCCTTAGATAGAAGGATGGCAAATAATCACATTAACAGATGCTCAAAATCATCAGTTCACTAGGGAAATACAAATCAAATCCATAATGAGATACCACTATACACCTATTAGAATGGCTAAAAATTTTTAAACCTGACAATATAAAGTGCTGAGGACGACACATAGCAACTGAAGTCGTATCATGGGAATGTAAAATGGTACAACCACTCTGAAAAATAGTTTGGGGGTTTCTTATGAAGTTAAACATATATTTCCTAGGGCCCAGCCATCCCATTCCTAGGTATATATCCAAGTAAAATGAAAACTTATGTTTACACAAAAGGCTGTATGTGAATGTTGATAGTAGCTTTATTTGTAATTGCCAAAAACTGTAAATGACCCAATGTCCCTCATCTAGGGAAGGGATAAACTGAGGTATATCCATACAATGGGATAATATTCAGCAATGAAAAGGAACAAGTTACGGGTATATGCAACAACATGGATGAATTTCAAATGTATTATGCTAAGTGAAAGGGGCCAGAGTCCCAAGGCTACAGACCGTATGATTCCATTTATATGACATTCAGGAAAAAGCAAAACTATTGGGACAGACATCAGAGCAGTGGTTGCCAGGGATAAGGGAAGGGTGAGGGGCTGACTACAAAGGGACATGGGAAAATTTTTTGATGTAATGAAACTATTCTGTATTTTGACTGGGTGGCAGTTATACAAGTGTATTTGTTAAAACTCACAGAACTGTACACACAAAAAAGGATTAATTTTACCATATCTAAATTATAACTTTTTTTAACAGCTTCAAATGGCAACCATAAAATACAAAATAAAACAAAAAAAAACTACTATGAAAATGACCACAAAGTTTCTGCATGCCAGAAAAGAAAACTTTTTAAACAGAACCATTAAAAATAAAGTCTACAATGTCATACACATATGCATACATTTTGCCACCCCTACCCTCTGACAGGTCTAGCAAAGGACATTTCAAAGGAAACCATCTCATCCCCCATTCTTACCTGAACCGTGGGCTATCTTAGGGTTGAACAAAGGCACCAATAACACCCCACAAAGGACCTAATACCTGCAAGCTGTAGAAAGCTGGGAAAGGCCACAAGAGTTCCTTAAAACCGCAGTGGGAATTGCATTTCCCCTTCTTGTTCTTCCTTAGGAGAACGGGGGGCTGACACAAATTCTCCAGCAGTGCACTCACCTCTGTCGTGACTGCATTTACATCGATGGGCTGGATCTCAGTACTGCAGCACTCACTCTCTTACAGAGGAAACTGAATTTTGCAGAGGCAATGAAAGTAGGCCAAGGCGACAGAGCACTCTAGTTACAGGGTGGCAGCCAATCACGGGCCCCTCCCCAGGAGTCTCTCACTCTGAGGTCAGGACTCAAAAGCAGAGTCTGTGCTGTCAGCCTGAACCCAAAGGGACTGACTTGTTGGGCTTATTTTTCCACAGCATTAACTCAAGCGTTTATGATTTGATACCCCAAATCAGTCTCTGCCACAGCGCTGGCAGTCTCTCCTCCCACAGTTATCACCTTGTCTGACCTAACCTTTTCTTTGCTTCTCATGATGAAGATGGCAGCCAACTCCAACCCAGGGCATACAGTCCAGGTATTGAAAATAAAAACTATAACGCATTCCCCACCCCAGACTGTCATGAAACCCAACTTCCTCCACCCAAGGAACATCATAGCTCTATCATCGTTCCCTTCCACCCAGGATCATAAACTTTCAAAATCCCTTTGGAGTTGTTTCTGCTGGGTAGTTGGGGGAAATGTACCTTTTGTTTTTCCATCCACTGATACCAGCTTCTTTGTCTCTGCCGTTAGCAACAGCTCATAAGGGTGCTCATCCTCTTCCCTGGCTGTACTCCCCTGAATCCTGGGTCTCATGGCCAGGACCTAAGAGAGAGAAACACCCAGTGCATCTCGTGCACATGGCTAAAACTAAGACAGGTGGTATTGAACAAATTAGAGATTATTGACTCCTTTTTCATCTGAGAGGAAGGGAGGCAGGGAACAGAAGGTGAATAATTCAAGTGTCACATAAAGTCACAACTGCTTTTCTGGATATACACCTGTACCTCAAATCTCAATGGCCTTTGATTAGAATGCTCCCATTTCTTTGCCTCATTTTATTCTTCAAAAAATTATAAATAAAATCCAAGATCCTTCCTTCCCTTGCTTATCCCATGTCCACAGTGGTCTGCATCTGTGGTCCCCAACCCCCAGGCCGTGGTCCAGTACTGGTCCGTGGCCTGTTAGGAACTGGGCCACATAGTAGGAGGTGAGCGGCAGGCAAGAGAGCGCAGCTTCTTCATCTGTATTTATAACTGCTCCCTATCACTTGCATCACTGCCTGAGCTCTGCCTCCTGTCAGATCAGTGGCGGCATTAGATTCTCAAAGGAGCGCAAACCCTGCTGTAAACAGTGCATGCAAGGGGGATCTAGGTTGCACGCTCCTTATGAGAATCTAATGCCTGATGGTCTGAGAAAAAGCTGAGGCGGTGATGCTAGTGCTGGGGAGTGGCTGCAGATATAGCTTATCATTAGCAGAGAGGTTTGACGGCACAATAAATGTAATGCGCTTGAATCATCCAAAACCATGGAAAAACTGTCTTCCATGAAATCAGTCCCTGGTGCCAAAAAGGTTGGGGACTGCTGGTCTACATGATCTCTTTTTTGTGGATAATACTTCCCAAGAAGCTTTTAGCCATGCTCCATCATAAAGGCCAGCTTTTTCCATGTTTCTTTCCTAATATGCACATATACTATCTAAAGGCTGGAATCCTTCCCACTTTCTTGAGGAGGAATCAAAATGACTGACTGACCCTCAACTCTCAACATTTACTAGAAACCAAGTGGTCTGTAAGTTCATTTCTATTTTTGGCAGCCTTTCTTCAGAGGTCCTGGGGGTTACAGGGAAGAATTTCCCAAAAGCTGGCTTTCTACCACATTTATGATAATACAGTTTTAAATTACTTCCACCAATCTCTGCTCCGAAGAGTCAAGTAGCTAGGAAGTTTGAATTTCAGTAGGGAAAAAGCAGCTCTGTCTACTGAGAAATCCCTACTCCAGGTAGCCAAATGTCTCTGATGAATTGCTGAACCAGAACTGCCTCCTACTCCCGCCAACTGTGGGGCTTTGGTCAGCTGAGGGCCTGGTGGCCTCAGCTAGTCATAGTACCAGAGTAGCCACGCTTTCCCTCGAACCAAGCCGGAAACAGCATGGATAATGCTACAGCCACACTGAAAGAGAGAATGGAGAGCCTTGCTTTAGAGGATAATTCTGGCCCAGCTGTCCTAAGAATCCAATGTGTTTCACAGGTAGAATAAGAACAAGCTAGTATTAAGAATACTAGCTATTAGAAGAGCAAACCAAAGCACATGATCTCTTTTTGAGCAATTTGGCTAGGACGAGTAATATATTATGAACAAGGGGGTGGGGGAGTGGGAGGAATTCCCAATTCCACCTAACAAATAACTGAACCCTACAAATGTGATTCCTTAGCATACACAGAAACCTCTTCCCACACTGACAGCTCACTGGAAATGCATCAGGTTTGTGATACATCAGGGTTTTGCTTCTCTGAGGCATAGCTCACTATGTTATGGACTAATGAGGCAACAAGGACTCTAGCAGCCTCAGACTAAATGAGGAACTACAGCTCCTGTTTGTTAACAAGGCTGCCACTCTAAAGGCAGAAGGATAGTCTCTTTCCAAAATTCTGCTAAGCACAGCAGGAACCTCCACTTAGTGCAAGCTACCTGGAAGCTAAAAGCTATTTCATTACGATGAGCCATTTGACCCTATTACTTATTCCTGGCCTCTTCATAGGAACACAATTAAGGGAAAAAAGAGAGACCATTAGGCAGTTCACACTGTGTCAACTTAATACTACTGGTTTTACAGACAGGAATTTGTGTTCTGCAGGTTTACACACCCATAGCTGTCATTTATGCAGAGCCCTGCAAATCTGATACAGTAAGTGTTCTGCACACAGCAAGAGCTCTCATGTAGCCCCAGGCATGCTTCCCTGAGAGGTAGGTAATTGACAGCCTGGATACCCAGCCTATAATATCTTTTCTTCTTAAGGGCTGACGACTCCCATCTGGAAAATCAGGCCCATTGGACCTGTGTTCACTTCATGCCTGGTTCTTGTGCAAGAAAATGCGAGCAGACAACCATCAAATATCAGAGCTGGAAGGGATCCTAACCAGCACAGTCACAGCTAGAGAGTACCCAGTTCCACCCCTTCATTTGTAGATGATAAACCTGCTTCACAGAGAGGTCCAGAGACTCGCCCAAGGTTACAGAGAGAGCTTACCACAGAGCCGCTGCCATAAAACTCAATTCCCCTGATTCTGGACCTGATTGGCCTCATTTTTTCTGGCTTTCACTTTTTTCTCCATCCAATTTAGAACCTTTTCCCTCCTTCAGATGTCTGATGAGAGTCCCCTGCTCACATCCAGACAAGAAGTAGGGTGATCTTTTCTTCTTGGTGCTGGCCCCTACCAGCTATGGGATTAAAATCTCACAATAAAGCAATAAACTGCTTTTCTTTGAGCTGTCCCAGCTCCTATTCAAGAAGCCCTATGTCATAGTGGATATGGCAATACCTGATTTTCAACAGAAAGGATTCTGCTCTTTATTAAATTACTCCTTAATCTTTTTTTCCCCTTTCCTCCAGGGCTGGCAATAAATCAAAGTCAAAGAAACCCATATTTTCTGCTATGTGGAAAGCAATATTTCTGCAGCAGAGAAAAGCTATGAGCAGTCACCACCTAACTGTGACCAGTGGAATGTCCAGCTGGGGTGTGGCAGCTTTCTGGGAAGAGATACCACAGCAGCTGCAATCTCCATGAACATTTAGCACATCTGAACATACAGAAGACTACAGTCAGTCCTAATGCAGCTGGCAGCCCATTCAGCGAGACAAAAACATCTAAATAGCATGTGTATGTGCACATATCTAATTTTTTAAAGCCAGTTTCATGATCAGGTCATTACTCTAAAAATCTCTCCAAGAGCCAAGCATGCTCCAGCTTCCCCTAAAGGTTTCTATGGGTCATCTCACAAGGACAAGCCTCAGGAATAGGGATAAAAATATCGGGGCAGATTGCTTGCTAAATACAAAAGCCTAAGTTTGATGAAGCCAGTATCTCCTGAGGTTTAGGGTACTAAAGCTTTGAGAGTATAAGAAAAGATGGTGAAAGACCACAGAGTTAAAAAAAAAAAAAAATCAGTACACTTTTAGAGAAGATCTATCCATTCAAACTACAACATATAAACAAAATATGCCTGGGTCATTAACAGGATAATGACCCAGGCCATATCACCTCTATATTCACATACCTATAATCACCAGTAAAGAAGCAAATTCAGGGTTCTCACCATCTTCCAAATACCAACTATGCTGGTCTGACTGATCCAGAATTCTAGGCTATTCAGAAGAAAGTTCTAGAAAATGCATCTCAGACAGACTCCCATCTAGGACAGTAATACAGAGATTTCTTCCTTCATCCCCCACACCCACCCTTAACACTGTGTTATTGCCAATTTGTGTGCTTTAGAAAGTCTTAGGAGAATAGAAAGTCCTGAGTGCAATCCAGTATTTCTTTAAGAGCCTTGCCCCTATCCTTGGGCATTAGGAATTTTAATTCAAGTCCTTGTTAAAGAGGCAGCATAAGGCATTAACAGAGACCCAGCCCTAAATGAATACGCTCCATATTACTAGGTTTCTCCTTGTAAAAAAGGGAGTAATAAAGCAAACTTCCACTTATATAAAAAGGTATAGGGATTTACTACATGCACTTGTATCTACTAGAAATGTATAATTACTCAGAGGTAATAATAAGAGGCTGCAATTCTAGAGACCCTCAGGTGAGACAATGATAATAAGTATTTTGTAATTAAGGGACAGAAAGAAATAAAGACAGAATTTGTACCTAGCACAGAAATCTTCCCCTATCTCCAATACTGAATTTTACATTTTAAAAACAGCTTCCTCATATTTATACATTTTGTTAAACTAAAGCCATCCTTCTGCTTCCACTGTGTTTATATCAAATAAAAGAACCAGTCTTACTGGATGGTCCATGGAAATACTGTAGAAAATTATTAACTATGAATTCTATGGATAAAGTGATGAGACTTAATTAACTGATTCATATCAGCCAATTTTTAAATTAGAGAACAACAGGGCATTGAATGAGCTACAAAATGACTATTAAAATTACATAATATTTGTAATAAATACTCCATAAATATAGTCTCTGAATGGCAGGAAGTGTTAAAGGAGCATTTTGAAGACAAAAGATCAAGGAAAACAATTTTCTTCACACACCTAAGTGATTGAGTTATTTGCCCCATTATAATATTTCTTTTTTAAAAGGGTAGACCTGTTCTTTTTAAATAACCTTCATGAATCTTCCTGCCTGTCCATCCCACACAATTCCTATTTCTTTTCTAATTGAGTCTTCATGACTCAATCCACGTTTGCTCTGGTATAGAGTCTTCATGTGAAATAAACAGGGAAAAGGCAAAAACAGAAATAAGACGTTTGGGGCAGAACCACCAAAACTTGCCAATGTGGCACAGTCTAGAGAACAGTGATTGGGGAGACTCTATATCTTGACCTAAGAGACAATAAAGGTAGGGTGGGCATGGCGGCACATGCCTGTAATCTCAGCTATTTGGGAGGCTGAGGTGAGAGGATCTCTTGAGGCCAGGAGCTCAAGGCCAGCCTAGGTAACCCAGCAAGAATCTGTCTCAAAAAACAAAACAAACAAAAAAAGACAACACAGGTATAAAAGCAAAAAGTGAGACTGTTCAGCTTATTGGAGCCAGGAGAAAAGGTACGTTTCGCTTTCCACGTGGTATGGTAGAGCAATAATTGGCCTGTCTGTTAGAGAGCTATATTAAAATTCTTTGTTTAGTATTTGAGTTTGAAGGTCTTGTTCCAGATTACTGGTACACACAATACAAACTTACAATCCAAAGAGGTGATCAGAAAACGAGAAAGCAAAGTCTTCTTTAGGCACACATTAACGCACTTTCCAACAAACTCAAATTTCAGTGATGGGAATAAACCCTCAATCCTCTACCTCAGAAGCTGTCAAGGGAAAATACTTCTTATCTGTGTGGTCTTCCTCCTCTTCATCAGGTGGTGGCTTTGCTGGAGGTGGCGGACGTTCCCTCTGCAGAAGAGAAAAAAATAAATATTCTACTATCTCTTTTTTCAAGCATCTAACTTTTTGGTTTACCCTTATCTTAGCCCTTGGAAATGAAAAAGAACAATGTAAAGAACTCCTCTGAGACACTGAAGTCAAGGTTTAGTCTCTGAACAGATGGAGAACTCTGTGCACACATACACAATTCAATTAGCATGCTCTACGGTTTTTGATGTCTGCAGCAGAGATCATAAACACCTTTTTCATTTCCTAGACCACAGTGAGAGATGCCAGCACTGAAAACACATAACTGCCTTATTAGAAAACATCCTTCACAAATACATAAAACTTTAGCATAGAAAAATCAGTGGCTCAATGTTCAGTTTACTCTAAAAAGAGGAAACACAAGATCAAAAGAATCAACTTGTGAAATTGTTCTAACAAACAAAAGGTATTGAGGAAATAATGAGGAAAGTAACCAAGGACAAAAACATCAATTCCTGGTCAAACTTCAATGCTCTGATACAGGTCTATCCCTATTTATTACCGGAAAGCTCAAAACTGATCTCTTATCCTTGGTTGTCTCCTTCAATAATAAGCATTATACATCATTATTATATGAAAATCCTGTTTTGTCCAAGCCCATTTTAAAAGGAATATTTCAGTTGTCTGCCCTAGAGCAGAGACTGGCAAGCTTTTTCTTAAAAGGCCATATAGTAAATATTTTAGGCTTTGCAGTCAACTCTGCCATTGTAGTATGAAAGCAGCCACAGACAATATGTAAACAAATGAGTGTGGCTATGTTCCAAAAAAACTTTATAAAAACAGGCAGCTGCTCCTGGGCTATAGTTTGTCAGTTCCTGCCCTAGAGCAAGAAACTTACTGAAAAGGAGACACTGGACTAGTTATTGATAGATCATAGGTAACAATTTCAGGAATACACAGAATGATCTTAGAGAAGGAAACCTGCTAAACGCTAAAGAGAGATTTGCCATTATACCTGCAGTACCTTTAGCTGATTTATATTCAAAAGCCCCCTGGTCATGCTTGATAATCAGTGTTCCTACTAAATGGAGTGGGGGCCAGAAACAGGAGGTGGTCTGTAGGCTCATTCCTGGCTTGTAGGTTAGTTTACCATGCTACTAAAATAGAAATATTTCAGAAAGCCAGGGCAGAGGTGAATGCTGAGTTATGCAAGAGCCCAGAGGAATCTACAAGGAAAGATGTTTCAGGAGCTACAAGTATTAGCATGTTAGCATCCATGATCTCTCTCTTAAAACATGCTTCACTGTTCAGTATTCCATCTTGGTAAGTTGGTCATTCCCATAGTCCCTGGAACCAGATGGATGCCCAATGGCAATAGTTTCAAAACAGGTTTGTAAGTTCAAGCCAAACAAAACTATTTAGATCAGATTTCCCACTAAGTTCCACTTTTCCCACCCTTTTTTGCTTTGGAAGTACAGGAACCTGGTCCCAGTGTTACCTTGTAAGGAAGGGAACAGTAAAAGGAGCAGGCTCATATTCTGCACCAGTAAGCCAACCTTGGGACCCAGTAGCTGAGGAAAAACAAAATGAAACACAACAACAAAAAGGACCCATTCTAGAAGCTTTCTCAAGGCTAAAAAGGCCTAGAAAGAACAATATAAAAGCCTTTTATGGAAGAAGTGATCACCAGGGACACTGGCAGCAAACAGAAGTACCCGTGAGCCTCTTTTTTTTCTAGTGTGAAAATTTTGGACTAGGGGCCTGGAAGTACAGAGCTGATTTAAAAACACCATCCACTATGTTTGCTAAGATGTAGAACAGTCCCTTGGTCATAGTTAATTACCAAGGACTAGGAAGATAGCACAACCACAAGATACACAAGTAAAAATGGCAAAGCATGCACCCCAAGATGCATCCGTTTCTACTTAGCAGGACCATAGGAGGCTGATTCCTAGAGTGGGACAGAACAAAGAGACTTGTGTAAATCAATCACAGCAACTCAGTTATTCTCAGCTTACATCAGTAACCTTGTGCTGCTTTTTGCAAAGCCTCCAGCTCCCCCTAACGGATATCACCTGTAAATATCCGTTAAAGCAAAGCCTTCCTCCACAGCTGTATTTGCTTAACTCATTTGTGCCTAACAGTGAAAGAAGTGACAAAAACTAGCTCTGTCTATAGAAGCACTATGCTAGTGGTGCTCGGCATATGTATTTGCTTTCACTATTCACGAGGAGTTTTGTCACAGTGCTTGACAACACCCACTCTGGTGGGCCACCAGTAGACTGTGGGCCTTTCCAAGATTCCTACTAAAATACTGGGACCATTTCAGGGCAGAGCAGGGCAGGATAAGGAGCCTAATAAAAAAGAACACTCCAAGAATCATCAGGCCACTCCCAGGGCACATCTAAAAAGACCAAGAATTACCTAACAGCCAAAAGATCATCAAAATGGTCACAAGCCAGATTCAGACCAAAAGGGAAAGGCCAGCCTCTCCAGGAAGAAATAATATATACTTGAAAATATGTGCTAAGATGGGGTTAGCACTGGGATTCTGTCAGAGCAATGGCCAGTTTAGCTAATCAGCTGTGCATAAAACCTCAAATTATCGTGCCTGGCACTGCAGGAAGGAAGGTCAGTGAGTGGGATCAGTGATTCAGGTCTAGATTTACAGCATAACCCTGGGGAGGAAGGGAGGGTAAGGAGTCTTGAGGACAATGTATAAGACTGGAAGTAAAAGCAAGTACAGATGGTCCCCAACTTATGAAGGTTTGATTTAATGATTTTTCAACTTTACAATGGTAAAAAAGTGATACACATTCAATAGAAACCATATTTCCAGTGCCCAGACAACCATTCTGTTTTTCACTTTCAGTACAGTATTCAATAAAACGCATAAGACAATCAATACTTTATTACAAAATAGGCTTTGTGTTAGATGATTTTGCCCAGCTGTAGGCTAATATAAGTGTTTTGAGAACATTTAAGGTAGGCTAAGCTAAGCTATGATATTCGGAAGGTGAGGCGTATTAAATGCATTTTTTTTCTTGGTTTCATTTGAACCTGCATCTCCGGCATTAAATGCATTTTTGACTTACGATATTTTCAGCTTAAATGATGGGTTTACTGGGATGTAACCCCATCGTAAATTAAGGAACATCTGTACTAGAGAAAGGAGCAGTAAGATGGGAAGGTGGACCTTGAGAAGGAAAAATTCAGAGTTGTTCTCATCCTATTATCTCAATGGCCAGAGGCGTTATAATTGGATAAAACAGGAACACCAGGAACTAATAAATACGATATCTGATTAAGCCTTGCTACAACTCTGCTGAATACAGAATCTGCCCAAATCCAAGTGGAGAATTCCTTGAGGGCAAATGGAAGGTGAGCATGTACTTGGAACAGACAGGAAATCATTTCAGTGAGCTTCTTTCACTATATACTTCTGCTTTCCAGAGAGAAAACAGACGATATGTAGCAAAAATCTCAAAAGGCAAAAGCAGCACTAAGACTAAATAGAAATAAAATGCTTTAATTTGCTCTAAGGCCAATGGAGTAATGGAAAGACGCAAACTGGTTATACTGAAATTGGGAAAACCAAAACTCTACCTCAATGTGATCTGTGTAGTTTTACCACACTAAGCAAAAAAGAGACATGGCAGAGCCCTGTGAGGAAGAGCAGAAGGAGCTGGCCCCAGGCCTTTGACACAGGAAGGAGCAGCACCAGCGTCACACTGCTCTCCCAAGTGCCCCCTGCAGCACAGGCACCAGCCAACATAGCCCCCAGGAAGTTCAGGGTCCAGGCCACATACAGGCCTCACTCCAGCAGTTTTCACTCCTGCTGCCTCAGCCTCCCTGTTCACGGAGTCTCGGTCAGATGATCGTCCGCTGGCCATGCTGTCCAACGAATGGCAGGAGACAGCATTGTACAGAGCCTCGTAGGGACCCTCCTCTTCAGCATTTGTGTCAAAATCAATAATCAGTTCAGTCACTGCTTTCTCCACATCACCTGAAGGGGAGGTTGGAAGGCAAGAGAGTCAATAAAAGGGGAGCACAATCTCGGGTTCCAACCACTGCAGCAACTCAAAGCCTCTTCAGCCACCTGAACTCTAACACTAACCCAGAGTAGGAAAATGATTATTTTCCTCCATGGACAGGGAGAAATACAAAGTTTTAGCTGCTCTTTATACCCTGAGATCTGAACAGACTTTTCTCTAATTCAGGATGGAAAACCCTTGACATCTATAAGGGTCACCTCCTAAGGCCTTTACAAAATCCCCAAATACCTCAACACCATAATATCATACACTTAACCCATAAAATGCAGCAAAGTATAACTGAAAAACTTAAGCAATCCTTTAAATTATTTAATATGAGCCTCCATGTGCTCAAGCAAAATAGAAGACAACAAAGGCTTTCTGAGATGGAGGTGCTGTGCAGCTGTCAGACTCCCTTGCTAGATAACTAACATTCTCAGAGCACCTGGGATCCAAATTTGTGACTCTTTAAAATTACTGTTAGAGACCAGGCATCTCTGACTCACTTTCGAATAGTCAAAACCATAAATGTAAAATCCTTGAAAGCTAAGAGTTTAGTGAACTACTAATCCCATTACTAGCAGATTATAACATCAAGGAAAAAAGTGCATGGGGGGAGGGAAACAAGGAATCCACAGTGAAGACAGGCTGGGCACACTTTAACCCTTATATCTCTGCACTCCTCTGGAAAATTCCTTTCCCTTTTTCATTTTTAGCTTTGTTCTGTTTTTCTAGCCTTCTTTATTGTGATTTATATTTGGGGAAAAGTGTCAGTCAGTCTTTGTCTTTGTCATTCATTATACCAAGGACCCGAAAGCTACTCAATAAATCTATTAATAATAAGGTGTATCCTGACTAATGATGGATAGGCTGGACTGCCCAAGCTTGCATACAGACCACATTTGTTTGGCAAATGATATATTTCCAAAATCTGCCATGTACACCAACCAGATGACACTCATTAAATATTTACTGTGGGTCAATTATGCACAAGGCACTACAGTGTGTTAGAAAAAGGTTTCACTGAGATCTGAACTCATCTTAAGATGATTCTCTCTACTATGCATCCCAGGATAGATCTCACAGAGCCAACTGTAAAAGTGGAGAATAAAATACAGTAGGAAAGAAGAGGCCCATAGGCAAAGGCCTAAGCCATGTCCAATAAAACTTCATATAGTGGTTGGAAAATAATGAACTGAATATAAACTTAAGTACTCACAACCTCCTAAATTACTTAAATTGAGATTTTTCCATTCTGCCCAAGAATGTTCAACTCTTTTCAAGCTGAGCTCCCCTTTACTGGCAGAGAAGAGTTACCTTACCCTGAGACTTCTGTGATATGGAGTCCATACTGGAGATGAGAGGTGGCTGGGATGTGGGAGTTTTATCCACCTCTTTTGCACTTCTTTTTCCAGTCATATGATCTACATGGAAAGATTTTTTTAAAAAGCTGCACCAAATACAAATGCCTAGCTTTGGTTAGTGTGTCCCCTGGTCACCCAGACAGAGAGATGGACTGATACCTTCAATTAGTGCTGCTATCTGCTGGCTCTTTTGAGAAGGCAGCTCCCGGACAGTGTCTAAAGCAGTCAGTCCATGGTTATCTTTTATGTTGACATCAATTCCTAAAAAAGCATACCAAGTGGACCAGGGCAGTAAGCATTTTCAAGCCAGCCACAAAGAAGGTCAAATTCAAGGACACCTAAGGCTCCCAGCAGCATGACCAACATTTTTCATCCAAAGCCATTTAATCCAGCTATTCAAGAACAATTGACACATTTGTAATCAACCAGTGGAGACACACATACGTTGGGTTCAAAATGCAGCCAGCAAGAATCCTCCTCTGGGGAGGTTAGGGAGAAACAATCCCAACCCTGGCATGCTGTGTAGATAAGAGCGCTGCCGACCTCTCACCTGCAGCCAGCAGGATTTGCACCACATCGGTCTTGCCAAACAAAGCAGCCTCATGCAAAGCACTGCCCATCTCCGTCTGGAAAGCAAACGAGAGCGCAGAGCAGGATGTCATCAGAACAGTTTGGTGTGGCTTCACACGACAAACAGAACAAAGACAAGAAGGGACACAAAATAAAATAAACCACATGAAGCCCTCTATCATTATCTTTCCAACTTTTCTTGTATAGATTCCAAAACTACAATTGTGGCCCACACATCAAGGCTGTTTGTGTGCCACCAGCAGGCTACATGTGAATAAATCACAGTTACTCTTGGAGCCACCTATTGGTCAAACTCCTCAAAACTCTAACTTCCTGGAAAAACACCTTCACTTCAAACGTCATTTGGTCAAGGCAAAGCCTAAGGAATCATTCATCTGAATGGGGAAGGCTAACAAAGAAGGGGTCTTCTGTCGGCATTATCAAGCTGGTGAGACCTTGGAGGCAGTGGGAACACATGTATAGGAGGATAATGAAAGTTTTCTAATTTTGAGATAGTCCATAAGCACCTCTTTTCAGGGTTTAATGACTACATATTACACCCTGAAAAGAAACAAACAAACAAAAATAATAGACTCACTGGGGGAGTTCATTTGTCTCTAAAGTTTCACATTAAAACGAGTCAACAAATGGAAGCATCTGAAACATGATGTGAAACATGCTGAATAAAGAACACAGCCCAGCAGCATGGTACTTGTGCCTTTTCCAAACTGACTAAGTCCCTTGAAGCCTGGGAGGAGTATCCACCCCCAGCCCTGCTACCTGGTAGTTGCTGTCCATGCCAGCATCAAGGAGGACCTGGACCACAGCTTTGTGGCCATTCCTTGCTGCCAAGTGCAGAGGGGTGTGCTTCTTAGTGTTGCAGCTCAAGAGGTTGGGGTGTGCATTGAGGAGCATCTTCACCACCTCCAGTCGCCCATAAAGTGCTGCCAGGTCCAGAGGTGTCTCGAATTTGTTGTTGCGCATGGTAGGGTCTGTTAGCTCCTCTAAGAGCACCTTCACCACCTCCGTGTGGCCATATTGTGCTGCACAATGCAGGGCTGTCTCGTTGTCATTGTTCTAAAGGGTTAATAAGTAGATCACATCAGAAAGGTAACTGGCAGACTGACACCTGACTGGGACAATCACTCGTAAAACCACTGAAATTCAAATGAAAAAAATAGCAACAATACTTGGGAACTAATGAGTCAGAATCTAGGCATACTCCCCCGCACACCAGCCTAACTGCTCCAATCAGCCACATCTTTCCCCAGTCACTGCAAGAGAGAAGCAGTCATCTCCTAAGCACTGCTGTCCCCTGTGTGCCACGAAGGAAGTGTCTCTAGATCATAAGGAGAGTGAACATTTGGTAGAAGCCCTGGCACAGATGAACACCAATAATATCACTGCCATTGTTTCATTTTAAACTTCAAGTGGTTTTACAACAATTTATACTTATCCAACCCTGTGGTTCTGATTCTGGATTTGTCAACCATCTACTGCCTCACACATAAGCTTTTGTAAAAAAGTTTGTTATCTGTGTAGTTTCTTGCATGCAAATCAATCACCCAACAATGAAAGTAACAGAGCAGAGCTCCAAAAATCACTCTCAGGTATCAGCCAAACAGCCAATTTCAGGGGAGGGAAGCACTTGGGCTCAGTCACAGGGGAACATGGGTCCTGCACTGCACTGTGCCTACTCCAGGAGCCTGCACCAATCAAGGCATGCAGTATCTACTTCATTAAAACAGCAGCCAGCTCAGGGAAGGGTTTCTCATGTAAGAAAGATGCAATCAGATGCTGGAATGTTTTGTATGAGAGGTGCAAAATATTCAAATGTAACACGTCATCAATTAAAACTCATAACCCATAGTCCTCTAATGCCAATTTTGTTTCAAACTAAAGATAGAATCTGGGATAAAACGGGAGAATTTTGTGCTTTATCAACCATCAGAAGCAAAATGTTAGTCATTCCAATTGTGCTCTTTCTTTTACTACTATTGACAACATATAATTAGAGCAGAAATAAAATTATTTCCATAACCTCTCCCTTTTGAGAAGCACTAACGAAAATAATTCTCCCACAAGATTTTGAGATTCCTGAATTTATCCAGGAGGCTTCTGCTACTTTTGGGAAACAAAGCTTAAGAGGGGGTTTGTCCATCAAGTCAATATTGTGCACCTTTCAGTGATCAAAAGGTAAAAATTAAATGTTTCTACAATTGCTTTAATTCTATTAATAATATTAAAAGTAACAGACTAGGAGTTACCCAAACATGCATGCAATTCCATCTGCTTTTGATCTGGCATTTGACTGCATCATTTTTTCCAGCTATACCAAGTGTACCAGAAAGATCCAGAGCTGCTGGGTGCAAGGCCCCAAAAGGCCAGAATGATGGCAAAGAAAAATTTACAAATGAAATAAGGACAGAAAAAGGTGGTAGCAGGAGCCACATGCAAAGATAAATGCACACAGAGGATACAGAGGAGGCTGTACTGAGTTCAAACACAGCTCAAAGAGGGCAGCTGCTGAGAAAGTGCAGACAGCCTTCACTGGCCACAGAACACAGCCTGTCAGCAATGGCCTCCTGTGATACAACTGGGCCCCCAAGGGCGAGTTCCACATCAACCTACAAGTCTGGAGGAAGGGGAGACACTGGGCAGAAAGCAAATCCTTGAGGTTTCCTGTGCCAAATAAACCTTATAGGACACTCATTTAGAATGTCCATTTCCTATTAAAATATGGCATGAGTTCCCCGAGCAAACTTAAGAGTTGTCACTTCACTTTCTCATGATGAAAGGACAGCTACATCAACAAAAACTCACAGGATCTTTCTGTAAAGTGATTCTGGGGCTGTGTGGCAAACCAAAGAAGTTTAAGAGGATTCTCCGGAAATTACATCTCAAGATTAGTGTGACAGCAAGGGCCAAGAGAGTCAGCTTATTCTTATTAAAACTGCAATCCAGAAAAACTTCTGTTTACTCTGAAGCAAATACTACTGTCTCTTTTATATCCAAGTTATCTCCCCAAAACCAGAATAATTTGTCCTTGATTTTATAAAAAGTATGCCATTAGGGTCAGAAGAACTGTAAAACTCTAAATCATCCAGCAAGAAAAAAACAAAGAGGCTGGATGTGGTGGCTCACGCTTGTAATCCCGGCACTTTGGGAGGCCGAGACAGGAGGATTGCTTGAGCCCAGGAGTTCAAGGTTACAGTGAGCTATAATTGGTGCCACTGCACCCCAGCCTGGGTAAGAGAGCTAGACTCTGTCGGAAAGAAAGAAAAGAAAAAGAAAAGTCTTCTCTGTTTCTTTTTTGCCAGAATGAAGGCAGCTGCCACAAAGCTACCCTGCCAAAGGCAAGTTCTTGATTACTACTGGTAAATTTCCTGCCTCATGTTAAAAATGGTCTAACCACACTCTCTACAGAAAGTTACGCTGATATTAACAGTGTAGGGAGCATCTTACTCTGGTTTCAGTCTTGCCAGACATAGTCTGGTGACAATAATACTCATTTTATGTCTGTGGTGACCACATCTCTCTACCACTGAACACAGGCCATCACAATGAGCTCTTATTACGGTTTCTCCTTTGAGCCTGACAACTATCAGGGCAGAAACTATCAGTGGTTCTCAAACTGGCTTCATTTTGAAATTACACAGGAGATAGGAGCTTAAAAATAACTAGTAGGAGGTCCAACCCCAGATTTGCCAAGGTAGTACCTCAGAGGGTAAGGCCAAGGAAACTATTATTTAAGTGTTGATTCATGGACCCACAAGAAAGAGAAGTATCCTAAGGAGAAGCACAGACTCCTTATCGTTTGGAATCCTTCCCTTTCACACCTTCTAAATAATACCACAGGTGCTTACAACACCTCAAGAGTTCCCAGAATCATATGCCTCTGGACTGAGGAAGGGGACTGAGATGAAATACCCAGGTTCTCTCTAAAGCCTCTGCACAAACTCTCCACTCCTACCCATCTTGCAACCCACTTACATTTTTCCTTGCTATGGTCAGTACTTCTAAGTAGGGATCCCTATGCATAACCCTTAAATCTGGAGACTCCATTCAATGTATAAACCCATCACATATATGCATAAACTACAAGCAGTAGAAAACTGTGCAGAAACATTTCCATGGCCTTTCTCTTCTTGGAACTATTTCAGGACCATCACCTCCCAGTGCTTAGATTATAGCCCACTGTATATACTTATCCACAATTGACAAATGCCTAAGTTAGGACACCTGGCCTACAGCTCTCTGCAGCAACAAAGGTATCAGTTCTACCATATCATAATTGGAAAGAAAGGAAAAACTGGGTCTACTGAGACTGAGATGACATAGGACAAACATGAGAACTGAGTCTACCATGCGGAAGAAGAGATAGACTTACTCTGGAAAGCTCTGGAAAGCAGACAGAACTCTGACCAAAAGATGGAAGGTTTAGGAAGACAGATGTCAACCAAACTTAAGAAAGTGAAAATCAGTGGAATCCAAAAACAGGCCACCAAGTGGTAATGAATTTTGTTTGTTATTAGGAAAAACAAATAAATGAACAAAATAAGGAATAAATGGCCCACCTTTCAGGCAACAGAGGGAAAAATATCCTTCTCTGGGTGGAAAGTTGGCCTAGATCAGTGGTTCTCAAACCAGCTTCATTTCACCATCAAGAATGAGACAAACTGACATCATGTATGTTGTGATATCATGCACTACAAAGGACATAATATCAATTCTGTGACATTCCTGCCAAAAAATGTATAACCTGAGCAAATATTAGACAAAGCTAAACTAAAGGACCCAGTCTACAAAACAACTGGCCTACACTCTTTAAAAATGTCAATGTCATGAAAGACTAAGAAAGGCTGAGGGAACTGTTCCACATTATGTATGATCTTGTTATCCAGGATCATACATAATACATACATTAAAAAAACCTTGCTCTAAAAGACATTACTGAGACAATTGATAAAATTTGAACATGGATATTAGATAACAATATTGTATAAATGTTGAATTTTCTGGTGGGGTATGGTGCCTCATGATTGTAATCCTAGCACTCTGGGAGTCCGAGGTGTGAGGATTGCTCGAGGCCAGGAGTTCAAGACCAGCCTGAGCAAGAGCGAGACCCTGTCTCTACAAAAAATAAAAAAAAATAGCCAGCTGTGGTGGCTCTCGCCTGTAGTCACAGCTACTTGGGAGGCTGAGGCAGAAGAATCCCTTGAGTCCAGGAGTTTAAGGTTGCAATGAGCTATGATGATGCCACTGCACTCTAGCAAGGGCAACAGAGCAAGACAGTATCTCAAAAAAAAAAAAAAAAAAAAGTTGAATTTTCTAAATTTAATAATTGTATTGTGGTTTTATAAGTGAATGTCCTCGTTCTTAGGAGATTTATGTTGAAGACCTAACTAATACTAAATTGAAATAATTAGGGTTAAAGAGTTAAAATGTCCATGACTTAATCTCACATAGTTCATCATCAGCTACAATTTTATACACACACACACACACACACACACACACACGCATGCACAAAGAGAAAAGCAAATGTAGCAAAATGTTAACAAGTAGAATAACAAGAGTATACTGCAGTTCACTGCATTATTCTTAAAACTTTTTTTAAGTTGCAAATTTTTTTCAAAATGAAGTTTAAAAGCTTGCCAGGTGATGCTGATGAAACCAGACAGACTTATCACATTTAGAGACAATTAGTCTAGATAAAACTCCAAGTCCCTTCCAGCTAGAAGACTGTGAATTATTTTCAAGTGTACAAAAAATAGATCTGCCCTAATACTAATTTGACTGTTGCTCATTTTACGATATTCACACTAAGTTAAAATTGTTTTCAAGGGGGGAAAATGAATAATTTTCATAGTTTTACCTTAGCTAAGGATGATTTACATTTGGCTGGTTCACGGTGACTTGTTGAAAAATGAAAAGTCCCAAATGTCGAAGAGGAATATCAGAGCTCATGAAAACCACCTCTGCTCCCAAAAAAGACATTTGCAACATCTTAATCTTTACAGGTGCCTGACAGGACTTAGCACTCAAAAGCACTTTTTATCAAAACAATTCCTAGACACAAGCCATATCAATGAAAACCCACTGAGTCAGGACAAAACCTAGGAAGATTAGATTTGAATGAGGTCAGGACAGGTTTGCATTCTCAGAACAACCTAACTTTATCCTTTAACGTAGTTTGCATCATTTGGCCTTTCAGGATACAGGGAAAAAGGTAAAGGGCAGAATTTCCAAAGAGAGAAGAATGTTCTTACTATATTTAGATTAATTTTCTTTTATGTGTGCAAAATTAAAGGATAGGAAAATGTACTTTCAAGAACCAAAGTTTTGGCCAGGTGCGGTGGCTCATGCCTGTAATCCTAGCACTCCGGGAGGCCAAGGTGGGAGGATCACTTGAGGTCAGGAGTTTGAGACCAGCCTGAGCAAGAGCAAGACTCTGTCTCTATCAAAAATAGAAAAAATTAGCCGGGTGTGGTGGCACTCACCTGTAGTCCCAGCTACTCGGGGGGCTGACACAGGAGGATTGCTTGAGCCCAGGAGTTTGAGGTTGCAGTTAGCTATGACGACACCACTGCACTCTACCCGGTATGACAGAGCAAGACTCTGTCTCAAAGAAAAAACCAAAGTCTTACCCTTTAATCAAAGGTTTATAAGTTAAGTAAACTGAGTGTGAAAATAATCACTTCAAGGTCCCTCCCCACAAAAGAAAACTCTATATAGACTAATTCAGCAATGTTTCATTAAGCGTCACAAGTCTTGTTACTACTCTACTAGTAACAAGAAGAGATTCCAAAATGCCTTTTGAAAAATATATTATATACACTTTAAAAAATTAGGATCTCAAATATTACTAGTTACCAGATATTTTTACTTTATGTACATTATCTTATTTAAACTCCCAAACAATCCAGCAAGATAGATGGTGGCAGCCTATTTACAGTACAGGACTGACACTCAGAGAAATCAAGTAACTTGCTTAAGTCTACCAAACCAGTGTCAGCCCAGAACTCAAATTTAGGTCTGACATGAAAGCCTATAACCTATGAGTTTTCTCCTCTATCGCTCTACTCACCTCCCACAAAAAAAAGACAACTAGGTAAGAGTATCTTCCTATTTTGAAGATTAGAAAACAGAATTTAAGAGTGGGCCAAAGCAGAGCTGAAGTGTTCCACTACCTCAGGTCAAACTGCTTCTCCACTATTAAGGCCCAACAGCTGAAGAAAATCTAAAGGGCCTTCCTAGGTCCAGCCCATAGGGAGCTTTGTTTGCTAAATCAGTATTTCTCAAAGAAAAGCATGAAGTATCCACCTTGTGTTTGGAAACATACAGAAGTGCCTTATGTTTCCCTTCCCCGAGGCAGCTATATTTAGAGCATGTAAAAGGCAGCTAATGTGGATAATGCACTGTCTCAAGCAAACTTGAGATTGTTGCCAAAAAGCAAGCTTCATCTGACTAAAATCTCCCATCTAAAACAGCAGGTGAGCGCACTGAGGAAATACCACCACCCAGTTGACAAGCTTTGCTGCTCTGATGTGGTAGAGGCCTGAGGGACAGAGAGGGCTGGGTGTTCATCACCAGGCCTATCAGACCACTACGTGCCCCAGCTTCACAGAGGAAGACTCAAGGCAAGTGCCCTGCCTGGTCCTGCAACATCGTTTCCCATGTCAGAACCCTTCATGGGCCAAGAGTGATCAAGTAGAGAGAGAAGCTAAAGCTTGGAGAGACTGGACTGAGGCTTTAAAGCATCAGGCAGAAATGCACAAACTCCAGAAAGTAAGAGGCAAAGGCAAGCAACAGCTTTTAAAAGAGTAAAATGGAGTCACCCACTTCCTTTTCCCCATTATCTCCACTATTAGCTATTGAAAACTGAAAGAAAATCAGATTCCATTTCAAATGACATATTGAAAGTACACTAAAAAAAAAATTTTTGAATTACAGGAATTACAATTTAATCATTTTTTCTGTGCTTATTCAAAGGTAAGTTAATGTGTTTGACATCTTTTAACTGTATTTTTAAAAATTTAAATGATTTTAAAAATCGTAATAGTAAATTAAGCATATAATATGGTCCCTTCTATTTCCCCATTCCTGCCACTTCAGATGTTCCAGAAAAAGCACCCAACCTTGCCCAAATTAGTATGGGTTTTAAAAATAAAATCAAAACCCACTGCAGCTGCATTTTCCCTTCCTAGACAGGCCAAAAGCAGATGGGCTAATGCAGGCAACAGTTAGGGTGATGAGGAGAGCCTGAGTGGACAAGAGTGGAAGCCAGAAAGGGCCAAAGAGGAGGTGCAGCTTGGAGAAATGATGTAGAGAAATCCTGGCAGCAAAGTACACACCTTGGCATTGATATAAGGGTCAAAGGGGCCGTATTTTTTGAATTCTTTGATCTCAAGAGCATTCTACAAAAAGGAGAGGAAAAGAAAATGTGATGATAAAATGGATGAAATATATCAAAGCAATACACAGCCCCCAGGGGGCCCAACACCGGAACAACTTGGATCTGCCCTCTGGATGCCTCAAAGGGAAGTTAATGGGGAAGACAACCTGCAGGGCATCTCGCTCATTACCCCCCTTTAACACAAGCATCCAACTGGAACCACATTAATTGTTTTTAAATAAATCAGTGTAGTAACCACTACTTAGATCTATTAAGTTCTCCAAGCTACTGCAGACATCTTGCCCAGCCCCTGCCCACCAGATACTCAAAGCACTGGGCTGGTGTCCCACCTATCAACAGATACTCCAGGCAGGTGGCAGCTGTGAGCAGGTTAAGCTAGCACACTCAAGTGGCTCAAAACTCCAAGCAGCTGTGTTTCAAGGCAAAAGTGAACAAAGACAGGATTAGAAATGGTTGCTGAAAATTTCTTAAATGAGGACTTTAATGGGTGACCAGTTTTTTTCAACATTGAAGACTATTAGTTAAAAGCAAACTTCACTATACATTTCCTCCAGAGAAGAGAAATGACCACTTTAGCCGGGAGGAGTAAAATCACATTTAGATTCTAAAGAGACAATTTTCATTCCCAAATGTTATAAACAAACATCCTCATTGATGATCTTAAATGTCTATTGCTCACCTACCCAGAAAATACAGCCCAAAAGGGGAAAGGGAAGCTGATTAATAGCTTATATACACACAATCTCCAAATGGTGAGATTTGGGAGCACTACTTTAATTTTCTCACACCTCAGAACGAAGCTGCCCTTCTCAGAATCAAAGTCATGCTCTTAACAGCTCACTGAGAACTGCATGGGTCTTGTTGACAGATGGACTCGCCAGGATGATTTCCTATTTTTTGAGGAAAAACCTTGATCTAATCCTACAGGTAATTTAACAATCTCCTCTTGGCAAAGTCATCAGGGAAACAATCATAAGCTTATTGAGAAAGATCAGCATCTCCCTCAAGCAAGTGACTGAGAAAAGTACCTGCTTTGGTTCAGAGCAGAGAGGAAAAAGGAAAATGGCTTGTCACATAAGGAAAGCCCATCTCCTCTCATACTGGCACAGGACCTCCAACCCAAATGACAGGGAGTTACAAGAGGCTTGTCTAAAACTTGCATAATTCAAGTATAATTTTCCCAAAGAAATAAATGTGAAGAAGAGGAGGATTATTCCCACAGTACCTAAATGCACGGCCATTATAAGGTTATTTTTGCCCAAATGCTGCCTTTTTTATTTTCTAAAATTATCTCTGCTTTTTCAAAGCATGTTCACTCTTAAATTAACATCAGAGGACATCATGGAAATGATCTTCATTCCACTGAATCACCTCTGACCTCCACTCACGTGTTTCTGATCTGAGTTCATTTTTTAGCACTAGCATGAATACTTCTGCCTCTGCAAGTTCTGATATATGTAAAACAACAGCATGGTTCTCACAGTACTGATAAACACCGGGAAAACTGCATTGCCATGTTGATGGCATAAGCACACTTTACAATTAATTAAGCCCACCAGTTTGAAATTGACTATGCAATTTTGAAAGATTTGCATTAGTTCAAATTTTGCACATACACTGAGTACAGTTAGCCCTTCATATCCTTGGGTTTGATATGGTTTGATAAGTGGATACGAAGGGTCTGCTGTATATATTTTTATTATAGTACTATTCCAAATCTGCATGAGTCAAATGCATATAAAATGCATCCTCACAGTATAAGATTTCCCCAGTACACTAAGAGGAGTAAAACTGGGAAGAGGGGAGTCACATTTAGGGTATGGAAGAGATGGTTCCTTGCGATTTCAGCTATAGGACTGAGATGGTGATAGGGCTGGCCAGGTCTGGCTACAGCTCAATGGAGGGAGAAAAACCTCCCTTCCTTCTGACCTGTTCATTGACTCTGGTGTGTGAAGGCCCTTGATGGATGAGCAACCTCACTATCTGGGCATCTCCTTTCCAGGCTGCCAAATGCAGAGGGTAACAGCCTTTAGAGTCAGCCACGTTGGTCAGTGCATCGTTCCTCAAAAGAACTTCAACCACATCCCTAGAAGGCAAAAATCAATCATGAGTTTGAAGAACTCCTAAGTTTTTCTTGCTAACAGCTCTTTACATTTGTATAGCACAAAGCCCTTTTATAGATATTATCTCATTTGGCTCCCCTGTCTCCACCTGAGCTCACAGCCCAAGCTTTTCCTTTTATTCCATAAGCTACTTGTACAGCTGCTGATAGGCAGGTGAACCATCTTCTTTTTTTTTTCTGCCCAATATTATCTGGAGGAAAGAACCATGTTGAGCCATGCTACACTGACTCATCACCTCCCTGTTTAGAATTTCTTGATAATCCATTTTCCTCAACTGAAAATGTCAGGACTTCTTGTCGAAACCTTGCAATGTTTCCTTTTTTGAGTTGTTTAAACAGCATTCAGGGATAGAATTTGCATAAACGTAGTCGTACAAGAAAAATAGCATTATTCACCACATTATTCAGAGCATTTAGTGATGTGGGAGCAGAAAGCAGAGAGGCAAAGCAGAATAAAAGTTGTGTGCAAATATAAGCCAGACACATATGGTATCATTTGATACCTCCAGAAAGAGGGACTTGGACTTCTTCTTGGTGATACCATTAATTTAACAGATATCAGTGTATAATTATCCTTATGCACATGGGGTCAAAGAAAATCTCTACCATAAATAAAAACAGAATCTGGAGATGAACTGGGCTAACAAGCTACAGTCATTTAAGTTCAAGATTAACTTTAATTCAGGTTACCCCACTATTTAAGTGAGGAGAGATCGCTACAGATTTCTTTTTAGCTTTATCTAAGATGGCTATAGAAACTTAATGATACATTCAATATATTTTAGAAAAGTTTAATGTTGAAGAAAACAACGATTGCCTCTTTGGGGCATGTTGGAGTCAATTAGGCTGGGCCAAATATTGGACAAGTGATACAGCATACAGTAAGGTGGCAAGGACCCTGCTCCTTACTCAGAAAAATCTAAAATGATTCCAATAATCCCTCCTTATAAAAACTAAATTCCTACTGCTTATCTCCTATAGTACTTTGTTTTAACACCCTCTATTTGGTTACACTCTGGTTTCCATTCCATTCCACATCGTGGCAAAGCCACTCACTGTGCTCCACAGCCATGCCTGCCCCGTTACTGAGCCACTTGAAGGGCAGTACCCAATGATTTAGGCCTATGCTTTCTCTCTCAAACTCCCCCGAAGCACACCTTCTCCAGAAAACTTTCCACATAAATCCCACCAAATTCCTGATAACCTCTCTATACTTAAGAGAATTACACAGGCCATTTTATGTATTTTTTCCCCTTAAAAATGGTTCTTGTCTACAGGGCTAATTTTACAGGGAAAGAACAGCAAGAAGACAGAGTAAATAAATAACTATTTTAAAAGAAGACAAGTTTCTCATGATCACTCAGTCTATTTTCAGTTTATCAAGGGGTTAGTTACCTAATAGATTTCAGTCCCTTTATGATGTGGCTGCCCCAAATTTGATCTTCATACTTAGATCACTGTGTGGCACTGGAACATTCCAGAGGGGAAAAGAACAAGCAGAAGAAAAGCTAAAACTTAACCTTTGGCTAAAGGTGGGGTGGGGAAGGATGTTTAAATTATACACTGGAGAGAGACTCAGGAATTCTGTATGGACTGAATTTAGGTTTGTTTTTCTCTGTTCTCAGTGCCACTGCTTAGCAAACCTTTACAGGAAGTGAAAATGACAACCCGAAGGCCTGGGTTCTGCAGGGTGAGGCAGGAATGAAGCACATCAATACTCACTTATGGCCATTTAAAGCAGCATGGTGCAGGGGTGTGTAGCCAGTGCTGTCAACACAGTTCACATTTGGACCTCTCCACATGCTGTCAGGAAAGGAAAAAAAAAGAGAGATTTCACAGACTGAAGTCACAAACCAAAGTTAGAGACAGCTGGCTACTTTGAGAAGATTTCTGTGTGGTGTTTAACCAAACTGGTTACTTCCAAATGACTCCTGATAAAGAATAGCAACTATACATTACAAAAATTCATAGCACTGAGGGTACACAATGGTTTGCTGAACGAGTCAAGTGTCAAGACAACCATGTCATCATTTAAGAGCCTGTTCTGTACCCTTCTCATCTGTAACTTCATTATTCACTCAGCCTGGGACTCATACCTTTGAGTACTCCCAGGATTGCAAAAATAGGTCATTAAAAGGTCATCGAAAATATCACAGAACCAAATCGCTCAGCCAGTCACAGGTATTGAGCACCCACCTCTATGCTGGTGACTGAAGGCTTGAGAGAGACTTCAGCACAGACCAGATAGTCAAGATGATTCAATCAGCGAGGATCAGGATTTAAAATGCACTGGGATACATGTTTTAAGATGCAAGAGACAATTTTGTCTTTCCTCTGTAAATATGTCTTATTAGCAATTAAAAGAAAATCAGAGTCTGTAATTTGAGTGTTTTATTTGACTCAAAAATATTATACTAGGGGAGTCAAAATATGGCCTTATTTAATCCTCAAAGCCTTTAACCTTATTTCTGTTTCACATCTTACTGCATCAGCCCGAGCTTCTAAAATAATATTAAGTAGCAAAGGGCAAACTTGTCTGTCCCTGCTTCTAAAGAGAACACCTCTAATGGTTTGAGGTAGATACTCTGTAACATGAAAAGGAAGTATCCTATTCTTTGTCCAAAAAGTGTTATTAGAGATAGTTGTTTAAGTGCATTTTCTGCAACTATGGAGATAATCACAGTTTTTCACATTTAATGACCTAATATTTTGTTATCAATAGGTTTCTTAATATCGAGCCATTCTTTCATTCTGGGAGTAAACTTTATTTGGCCATTATCCATTATGGCCCTGTTGGTAAATTCTCCTTGAGAGTAACTACTTGAGAGTATATTACTCAATATTTCCACATCTATACACATAATTGAGGCTGGTCTAAAGGTTTTGCTTTTTATGCTATTGTTATTGGGTGGTATCAGTGTTAGGTTTGGGTCACAGATCAGATGGGCAGCTGTTTACTCATTTCTATATTCAGAAAGCATTGGGATAGAGCACTAATATTATAAAGAATCATCAATAAAACCATCTTGGGCCCAAACCCTTTATGCTCAGATGTTGAAAGCAGCATTATTTGTAACAATAAAATTTTGGCAATAGCCATCAATAGAGAAATTACTACGGTAACTATAGTCTACACACAGAGTAGAATGTCATATGCCTGTTATACTGCTACGTAGTAAGACAGAAAACAGATTATAATACAATGTTATGGAGAAAAATGAAATAAAATTATAAATACTGTATAGTTACAGCTCAGAAAGGATCTACGGGAGAAATTTACTAGGATAGTGGATTGAGTGCACAAGTTTATTCTATCCCCTGCCTAAAGTTCTATGAAGTGACAGAAAAGATATCCCACTCTACACCAATAGATAGATATTATAGATAGACAGATAGAGAGACATATAGATTTACCTCCAGAAAATAAAAAAAAGATGTCATCAAGTAACTGGCAATGTTGAAGAATTCCTAAAAGGCAGAAAGTAGATAAGAAAGATCTACAGAGACACAATCTAGAAGAATGCAAACTAAAATACATACTACTTTTTACCTATCAGACTGACAAAAATCAAAATAATGACATTATCAAATGTTTGTAAAGATCAGGAAAATAAGCACTTTTAAACACCACTGGTAAGAGTTTATAATGGTGAATTCCTTTGGGAAGACAGTTTGGCACCATCTATCAAAACCAAAAATAGCATTCACTTTGAGCCAGCAATTCCACTTCCAGGCAACTATCCAACAGAAATACTTGTACATGTGCACAAAGACATATGCTTGGACAGCATTACTTCACTGTAAGAGTAAAAATTTTAAAACTTAATGTCTCTCAATAGGCAAGCAGTAAAATATTAGGCTTACCCATAAAATGAAATATTACATAACCATTAATAACAACAACAAAGGAAAGAAAAGGTTAGTCCTATATGTGCTGACATGGAAAGATTTTCCAAGACATACTGTGTTACAGCAAAATGAAAAAAGAAGTCATTATATAATACACAGAATATGAGCCCCTTTTTATAAATGTACATATACATACACACCCCTGTACATGGATGGTGACCAGACGAACACTCACCAAGGATTGACAATGGTTACTTTTGGGGCAGAAAATTTGTGTGTTGGGAGGGGGAAGAGAAAATTTCCTGTAGTGCTCTGCATTCTACCACACTGTTTAAAACACTTATAATAAGAATCTATTCTCATTTTATAATAATAATTTTAAAAAATATAGTCTATTTTATAATAATAACTTTTTAAAAGAAAGGGGGAATAACCTATGAATAGGTAAAAGAAGACCAAAAAAATACATCAAAACATCAATAATAAACAGTTGTATATGGGTGATCAGCCACTTTAATGAGCATGTAGACATTAGGTTTAAGATCTTAAGATAGGCCAAGCACAGTGGCTCGTGCCTATAATCCTAGCATTTTGGGAGGCTGAGAGAGCAGGATTGCTTAAGCCCAGGAGTTCAAGACCAGCCTGGGCACTAGCGACACCCCGTCTTTACAAAAAATTTAAAAATTAGCTGGGCATGGTGTTGTGTGCCTATAGTCCCAGCTACTTAGAAGGCTGAGGCAGGAGGACTGCTTGAGCCCAGGAGTTCCAGGCTGCAGTGAGCTATGATGATGCCACTGTACTCTAGTCCCAACAACAGAGTGAGATCATGTCTCAAAAAACAACAACAACAACAACAAAAAGACCAAACTTAAGATAAATTTCAAGTAAGAAAAATGGAGGCTAAACATGGTGGCACACGCCTATAATCCCAGCACTTTGGGAGGCCAAGGCAGGAGGCTCACTTGAGCCCAGGTGTTTGAAATTGCAGTGAGCTATGATCATGCCACCACATTCCACCCTGGGAGACAAAGCAAGACCCTATCTCTAAACTTTTAAAAATTTAAAAATTAAATAAATAAAAAATTGGACAAAGGATCTGAAAAGACATTTCTCAAAAGACGCAAATGGACAAAAGGCATATGAAAAAATGCTTAATATCACTAATCATCAGGAAAATGCAAGTTAAAACCACAATGAGGTATCACCTCACACCTGTTAGAATGGCTTTTTTTATCAAAAAGACGAAAGATAAGTGTTGGCAAGGATGTGGAGAAAAGAGAACCCTTGCATACTGTGGGTGGAAAACACAAATTAGTACAGCCATTATGGAAAACAGCATTAAGGTTCCTCAAAAAATTAAAAATAGAACTACAATATGATCTAGCAATCCCACTACTGGGTTTATCCAAAGGGAATGAAATCAGCCTGTCAAAGAGGTATCTGCACTCCCATGTTCACCGCAGCGTTGTTCATAATAACCAAGATATGGAATCAACCTAAGTGTCCATCAGTGAATGAAGGAATAAAGAAAATGTGGTATATATACACAATGGAATACCATTCAGCCTTAAAAAAGAAGGAAATCCTGTCATTTGTAACAACATTTATGAACCTAGAGGACATTAAGTTAAATAAGTCAGGCACAGAAAGACAAATACTATATGATCCCTCTTATATGTGGAATCTAAAAATGTTGAACTCACAGAAGCAGAGAGTAGAATGGTAGTTACCAGAGGTAGGGTGGGGTAGGGGTGGAGGTGGGGGAGATGTTCAGTTAGATAGGACTAGAACCTCTATTGTTAGAGGACAGAACCTCTATTGTTGTACAACAGGTTCAAGACCTCTGCTGTACAACATGGTTACTATATATAGTTAATAACAATGACCGTATTCTTGAAAATTGCTAAGAGAATAGGTTTTAAGTGTTCTCACCACAAAAAAAAGATATGAGAGGTAACACACACGTTAATTAGCTCGATTTAGCCATTCTACAAGGTATAAATATTTCAAAACATGCTGTACACAATAACCACAATTTTTATTTATCAACTAAAAAATTTTAAAAAGTAGGATATATGTGCTTTGATATCAACTAAGGATGGGGAAGACAAGGTGATGAGCCTGAGGTACATCCTGATACCCCATCCTCCATTAAGCCTGGACTCCTATAGTACTTTCCAAATAAGGAGCTAAAAGCAATTATATCTCTTTGTCACACTTGTACAATGACCTTATTTTCTTTTTTTCCTTTTTTTTATGAGACAGGGTCTCACTCTGTTGCCCAGGCTAGAGTGCAGTGGCATCATCATAGCTCACTGCAGCCTCAAACTCCTGGGCTCAAGTGATCCTCCTGCCTCAGCCACGCGAGTAGCTGGGACTACAGGCGTGTACCACCACACCTGGCTAATTTTTCTATTTTTTGTAGAAATGGGGTCTTGCTGTGTTACCCAGCCTGGTCTTGAATTCCTGGGCTCAAACGATCCTTCTACCTCAGTGCTTCCAAAGTGCTGGGATTACAGGCATGAGCCACTGTGCCCTGACCTCATTTTCAAAACCAAAAACTATATAACTGTGCCTGACAATGGATCAGAATGATGGAAAGTGAAATGTATCTGGAAAATCTAGGAGGTACAGTTTTCATATTTACTTTCAAATTGCCACACAAGACAACAGATCATCACTCTATTATAAAACAGGTGACACTAAGAATCTAGAAACAAATCACTTGCTCCAAATCACACACCAAATCAGTGGCAGATCCAAAACTCCCTTTTATGGAGCTCTTGGTATTTGGCCGAAGACTTTATGATATAACTGGAATGACAACATGAAGTAAATCTGCAGTAATACAAAGCTGTGCATAATTCAGTAGATGAGTGGAATAAACAAACAGGAGCTGAGAAAGGAAATACCAATCGGTTAAAGCAGCTGAGAGTACAGGCTTATCAGCAACTAATTTATTACTTCATTGGATTCCACTATCCCTCAGCCATCTCTCAGTCCAGGTCCCAAAGTAATCCTGAAACTAAGATCTAAACTGCCCTTCATTTTACCAAAAATGCAGGATTGAACAAGCCCTTCATCATTTTCTTTTACCTCCATGACTCTGGTGTAGAGGTGATTAAGTTTGGACGCCCTATGCCAGGACTAAAACTCCCTCAAAACAATTTTAAAAGATAAGGAAAAAAGATAGGGACCTTCCTGCAGAAAGATGCAACATTTCCAACCACTAAGGCCTCCTCCTCCTCCCTTCCTCCCATTCCTCTAACAACCATCTCCTCCAAAGGCCCACCTAGAAATTTGGGGGACTGGGGAATATAGTAAACAAAACCTAAATAAAAACGGAGAACTATAATCTCCTTGTCTGGAATTTTACCTTCAGATAGGATGGTAGTAACATCCCCCTCCACCCAAGTTTCTTCCTTTTTGGCAGCTCAAGAAAACAGCTAAAACAGCTATTTCCTCCCTATCACAGCTGTCCTATTAGGTTTTTCTAAAACAGTACCAAAAGGCTGCTCACCAACAAACAAAAGTAGAATATGATGTACCAAGAGAACCAGGAAAAAAATTTAAAGAACAGTCCAGGAGAATCCTAAACAAAGTATAACTATACGGATTGTGCAGAAATGCAATAGCTGCCCTTGACTTGCAGAACAAACCCTCTTAGTGGGTCCTAGAGCAGTCACAGCAAGGTTGCATGGTGAAACTATAAAACCTATAATAGGTTAAGAACTTGTGCTCTGCAGTTAGAGAGCTGACTTTAAAACTTGCCTCTGCCACTTTGTCAGTTTTTTGACATTGGACAATTCACTTAATTCTCCCAACCACCGTCCCTCCATCTGTAAATTCTACTTGATGGGCTTCCCAGGACTCAAATAATTCATGGAAACTTTTAGAACCTTGAGCCAGTTTAACAAAATTAGAGTTGAGAGGTCTATGGTATGTCAAAAACAGCTCAACAGCTTCAACACAGTGTATGTTGAAGCACAGCAACCCTTGCTCTCTGTGCCTCAGAGGCATCTGTGTTTTGAGATGGCATCTAAAGATACTGTAGAAGGCAAGGAAGAACATGACATACGACTGATGAGGACCTGTGACCTTTGTTTTTGCTTTAGAGACAAGGTCTTGCTCTGTAGCGGAGGCTGGAGTGCAGTGGCATTATCATAGCTCACTGTAGCCTCAAACTCCCGGGCTCAAGCAATCTTCCTGCCTCAGCCTTCCAAGTAGCCGGGACTGCAACACCTGGCTAATTTTTAAAATTTTTTATAGAGACAGGGTCTGGCTGTTTTGCCTAGGCTGGTCTCAAACTCCTGGCCTCAAGTGATCCTACCGCCTCGGCCTCCCAAAGCGCTGGGATTATAGGTGTGAGCCACCATGCTCGGCCAACCTGTGGCCTTTGAATCATACCTGTAATCCTAGCACTTTGGGAGGCTGAGGCGGGAGGATTGCTTGGGGCCAGGAATTCGAGACCAGCTTGAGCAAGATCGAGACCCTGTCTCTACAAAAAACAGAAAAATTGGTTGGGCGTGGTGGCACATGCCTGTAGGCCCAGCTACTCAGGAGACTGAGGCAAGAGGGTCACTTAAGCCCAGGAGTTTGAGGTTGCAGTGAGCCATGATGATGCCACTGCACTCTAGCCCAGGTGACTGAGCGAGACTGCGTCTCATAAACAAACAAAAACCTTGCTGTACATTTATACCTGGTAGGCACTATGCCTGGCCCACTTTCATGTGTGACTACTCTGTGGGATCAGATTTCCAGACCAAATGATACCCTAAAGTGGCTCTTAGCTGGCAGTAAATGTGCTTCGTGCGGTTGCCCAGCGACTTTATTGCTTACATTACACAGACAAATAATGGCATCTCAATGGCCCAGAAGTGTGTCCAATCCCGTTCAATTCAATAAATGTTTATGCCAGGGTGCTAGACAGTCCCCACCCTTAAGCCGAGTGGGGAAGTCAGACAAGTAAACAAATGACAATACTATACAGTGTGTGACATTCTGGGAAGGAAGTACACAAAGTGGCTCAAGGGGAAATGGGAATAAGGAAGCTTTACAGAAGAAGAGATACCTGAGCTGAGCCTTTAAACACAGGAAGAATCAGCCAGACAGGAGAAACACAGAGGTAACATCCAAATTCAACGTCCCCTCAGTAGTCTCAGCAAAGTAGGGAAACTGCAAGCAACTGTGAGTGGCTGGAGCATGCAAGTGGAAGAATGGTGAATGCAAGGTCAAAGAGGCAGGCAGGGCCAGATCAGGAAGGGTCTTGTGTGCTACTGAAAAGTTTCAAGCAGGGAACGATCAGATGTATGTTTTAGAAAAACCCTTCTGTTGACAGCTGGGAGGTGGGCATTCAGATGGTCACTCTGTTATTCACTATATTATTGTGACAGACTGACATATTTCAGAAATTTTTTGTTTGTTTGTTGAGACAGGGTCTCGCTCTGTCGCCCAGGCTGGAGTGCAGTGGCGTCATCATAGCTCACTGCAGCCTCAAACTCCTGGGCTCAAGCAATTCTCCTGCCTCAGCCTCCTGAGTAGCTGGGACTACAGGTGCATGCACCACCATACCCAGCTAATTTTTTAACTTTTCGTAGAAACAGGGTCTCACCATGTTGCCCAGGCTGGTCTCAAACTCCTGGCCTCACCTGATCCTCTGCCTTGGCTTCCCAAAGTGCTGGAATTATAGGTGTGAGCCACCACATCCAGCCCCCCAATTTTTTTTTAATCATTATGCTGAACAGTTGTGTAGATGATAGATTAGAAGTATGTAACTAGATCCAGGGAGCCCAGTTGGAAATTAACAATTCAGGCATGAAATGAGGACCTAAATGATGGCAGTGGTAAGGAGGATAGAGAAAAAAAGGACCAGTTCCATAAAGAAGATGGGATCTGGTAACTATTTATACAGGAAAGGATGCATTGGGGGGGTGTTTGAACTGAGCAATTCAGTGGATAGTGAGAGTAAATTCAGAAGGAAAATCAGGGTTGCTTTGTTTTGTGATTGTGGTAGCATGAGGTAGGGGAGAAGAAAAGGGAGAGGGAATTTTGTTTTGGATTTGTTGAGGGTGAAATGAATTTTGACTCCCATTATGTAGATGTTCAGTCAGTAGGTTAATATGAGGGTCTGGAACACCATGGTCATAAACTAAATAGTTTAAAACGACCATATTCAAATGTTTACACATGTTACCCGTATTTGACTCTTACAACCATATTATAGAGTAGGAATGTAGATACTGTTATTTCCATTTTACAGGTAAGAAAACTGAAGTTCAAATGACTTGCTGATCATCATAAAGCTAATTAAATAAGAACTGAAACAAAATCCAACATTTGACTTCTAGTGCATGTTCCTTCCAGTTTCTCCAGGCCCTTGACATTGAATGTTGAGAGAAAACAACTGGCAGCTCTGTGGGTCTACTCCTGCATTAGTTCTCAGGAGGTCAAAGACTCTCAGAGCACCAAGTCAGAAAAGGCCTCCTGGATTGCAGACTCTGTAAAAAGGGAGCAATGCAAATGAACTTGAGGGGAAAGGAAGGTCCTGGGCCGCTCTCCAACAACTAAATCATAAGGTCTAAATAGGAGTTTCTCTCATCAGCCTTTTTCTGCCAAAGGCCTTCACTGTTTTCCTCATTTGGTTATCCTTGCAAAGTCAGGTTTACCTCTGAACCTCAGGAAGGGCTGGCAGTTTTCCAACAAGACAAAACATTGCCCCAAATCAGTCTAATTTTAAAAAGGCTTTATCTTAATGAAATGAATTTGACATATCCTTACTAAAATGCCTTGTACATACTTAACAGTTAAGGGTAAAAGGAGAAATACAAAGAGCCTATGAAATCATCCCCACCCTCAAAGAAGTTTACAACCTTTGGAGAAAGACAAAACTTACAGACATGAAACAATCAGGCCGGGCGCGGTGGCTCACGCCTGTAACCCCAGTACTCTGGGAGGCCGAGGCGGGAGGATTGCTTGAGCTCAGGAGTTCCAGACCAGCCTAAGCAAGAGTGACACCCTGTCTCTACAAAAAGAAAAATTAGCCGGGTGTGGTTGTACACATCTGTAGTCCCAGCTACTTCGAAGGCTGAGGCAGGAGAATCACTTGAGCCCAGGAGTTTGAGGCTGCAGTGAACAATGATGACACCACTGCACTCTACCCAGGGTGACAGAACGAGACGCTGTCTCAAAAAAAAAAAAAAAAAGAAAAGAAACAATCAGATACAAAACCCTCACCACAGTGCCAAAGGAGTTAACTGGGAAAATCTGAACACATACTTTGATTTCTGCTCCCTCCTTAACACCATTAAAACAAGAGTAAAAACAAACAAAAAGGGCAAAAGGAACAGGTGAAAAGATAATCGAACATAAAATGTCCACCTTTTTTTGAAAGATAAAAAGTAGATAAGCTAGCAAGAGCTGAGAAAGTGAATTTCTGCAGCCAGTGAAGGGGATGCCAATTCACACATGCACCCTTGGGAAGGAGCAGGGATTAGAGGCACCAGGTGGCAGAGACCGCCAGGGATCAGGAGGAGCTGAAAACCAGGGCTTGATACAAATTTTGCATAAAGAAGTGTCAGACCAGTAGGTCTGGTGTCACAACCAGACTATTACTCCTCCACCCAGGCAGGAGAAGGTGGATCTATTCTATAAAGAATCAGACAGGCTCTAGACTTGGGGACATGAGGAACAGTAGAAGGCAGGGAGAGGCACTGCACTGAAAACAGAGGCCCTGAATGAATGTCTGTATCTTGAAGGACGAGATCCCAGCTCCCCGACTCACTTGGTTTCCAGAATGCTGGCAGGCTCACCCGCACTCCCAAACAGAAAGTTACAAGATTCTTTTCTGGTGAAACCAAATGACTCCACAGAAAAGGTCAACCGATGCTGACTTTCGGGGACTCCCCAATAAAATGGGGGTGGGGAAGGTTCATGCCCCATAACTCTGTTATGTAAAGCCCATCCATGAAAAGCTCTTTCCACCTCTATACGACACATCCAATCAGCTTTTTAGTGTCTCATGATTAAATACAAATGACAACCAAAGATCGCCAGATATTTGAAAAAAGCCCTCAACATGAAAAGATAGAGCACAAAACAAACAGAAAGAAATGACTCAAAGAAACAGAGAGAACAGGCCAAATAAAACATCAAAAATAAAAACCTATTATCACATAAGAACAGGATAAGAAAAAACAAGATCAGTGAAAAGTTCTTAGATATTAAAATTAATAATAGAAATAAAAATATAAATACTGAGCCAGAAGATACAGTTGAATAAATCTCTCAGAAAGTAGAACTAAAGATAGAGATAGGAAATAGGAAAGATAAGAAAATTAGAGGACCGAGTTCCAGAGAGAAGAGAGAAAAAAGAGAAAAAAATCATCAAAGAAAAAAGTTAAGAAATTTTCCTTGAACTTCCAGTTAAAAGAGTCTATCCTGTGCTCAGTACAATGAATAAAAAATTATTAAAAAAGACCCACCCCAAGTCATATTGTGAAATTTTAGAATACATGGGATAAAGAGAACATAGCTCCAGAGTGAAAAACCAGCTTGCATACGAAGAACTGAGTGGCATCAGAATTTTCAATAGCATCTCTGGAAGCCCCATAAGACAAAGAGTAATGCTTTCAAAATTCTGAAGTGAAATGATTTCCAACCTACAATTCCATAGCAGACAAATTATCAGTTGAGTATAAAAAGAGAATAAAGATGTGTGGGGTCTCAAAGGGCCTCCCACACACCCTTGTATCAGGAAATGACTGGAGGATGTGCTCTACCAAACAAATGAGCAAGCCAAGAAAGAGGAAGATGGGTCTCCAGGAAACAGGGTGAAGAGAACCAGCCCTACAGCAGGCCTCAAGAATAACCAGACCCGGCCATATCTGGTGAACACAGGGAATCCAGAGATGTGGCTGCAGAAGAAAATGAAACTGACAAGATCATCTGATGTATCTGCCTAGAATGTAAAAAAAGAATATTTAGGGATTTAAAAGTATGGTTGTGGTTTGGGAATAAAGAGTAAGCTGGACATAGAAAACTCAGAAAACCTACGACAGAGGCAATTAATGAACAGTACAAGAAAAAAATGGGATCATAGCATACTAATTGGCTCAGCAGGTAAATAACACTAACAGACATAATAACACAAAGATAAGCATTAAATACTGAGGTAACTAAAAATTGTGATGTATTTGAAGGATGAAGGGAGAGGCAGTGGACTGAGAGAGTGTAAAAAAGCAAAACTTTCCTCTTCCACAACAGAGACTAATAGAGGATGTCCAAAATTTAAAAATAAGGAAATAACAGCAGAAGCCTAATAATCAGAAATAAGGAGGAAACAGCTGGAAATGGTTGCTTTTCCAGAAGGGCACCAGGAGTGCATAAAAGGCCTTCCTAGTGGGAATGATCCAGAAAGGATTCTGACGCTACATGACAGGTTGGACAAGCCTTTGTCAACTATGAAATGTATAACTCTGATAACCTTGAGTTTTTGTGGCCACGCGTTTTTGTGTTTCAAGCACGTGATGAAAAGCAGTGACTCTGAAAAGTTCATTCCCTCACAAGAGAGAAAGACACAAGCAGGAAAGGCAATGTCCCATTTTAACTGCCTGTGTGACACAATTCACACAAGAAAGTTGGAAGGATGGCCTCCTTATTCCACAAAGCTAGCAAGTAGTTCCTCTCTCTCTCCTGCCAAGGACAATTATCTTCAGGATAAACATACTGGTTATATCCAGTGTTGCTCTTCTCACCATTCTGTTCTGAGCCCTTTTGTTTCTTGTCAGCAATTTGCATGGACACACACAATACCACACACATACACAAATCAGCAGGTTCCTTGAGAGCGGGGACTGTCTGAAACCTCTTTGCAAGTTTGCTCCAAGGATTGCTATTTTAAGTCACTGCTATCTTAGGCAAGTGAGGCACTGCCTCCCTACCAATGCCTATAACAGGCAGATGGAACGTGAACAGTGCATAAAGTCGTACAAAGTGAAATTGTCATTCCAATACGGACGTGGACATGACAACCTGAGAAGTACACCACCATGAAGTAAAGTATACTACAGGAGTTCCCTGCTGTAATTAGCGGGTATTCATGAAGATTAACACGTATACCATATTTTTACAAGCCGTATTTTCCCAATGATTTGCCCCTATTATTTTGGGGGCCCTTCTCTTATTTGATTCAACTTACCTTATGGCTTCTGAACACTTGAGCATTCGCTGTTTTGTTTCACAACTGCAGAGAAGGCACAGAACTGCTGAACTACATGAAAATGGTCTCCAGAGCCCAAAATCCTAAGTATAAATCATTCAATGTATTCACTCACTGAGCAAAACATACAGTCATTAAAGTGCATGCTCCATGATAGCAGGGACTGTGCCTGTCTTATGCCACCTTCCCAAGCAGCAAGCACACAGTACCTGGCACTGTGGGGAGAGGAAATAAGAAGGGGAAAGGTCACTGTGCTATTCTAGGTATCTTACAATGAATAAGACCAAGTCCCTCCCCTAAAGGACTCAGAGACATGGAAACAAAAATTATACAGGAGCACTGTAGTCCCCAACTCCTGGGCCATGGACTGGTACTGGCCTGTTAGGAACCAGGCCACACATCAGGAGGTGAGTGGCAGGCTCCAGCAGACTCCAGCAAAGCTTCATCTGTATTTATAGCCGCTCCCCATCTCTCACATCACCACCTGAGCTCTGCCTCCTGTCAGATCAGCAGTGGCATCAGATTCTCACAGGAGCACCAACCCTACTGTAAACTGCACATGGGAGGGATGTAGGTTGTGTGCTCCTTATGAGAATCTAATGCCTGATGATCTGAGGTGGAGCTGAGATGGTGATGTTAGCGCTGGGGAGTGGCTGCAAATACAGATTATCATTAGCAGAGAGATTTAACTGCACAATAAATGTAATGTGCTTGAATCATCCCAAAATCATCCCACCCACTCCCAAATCTGTGGAAAAATTGTCTTCCATGAAACCAGTCCCTGGTGCCAAAAAGCTTGGGAAATGTATGGCAAAATTATTTTTTTAGATGACAGAAACTACTTATAAGAATTCATATATCCTCTTCTAAGTTATTTCTCGGGTAAACAATACTGCACAAATCTTACTAAATATTTGTGCAGACTCATATCACTCTAAGACATATTGCCTAGAAAGAAAAAGTAACATTTCTTCTGTGATTTAGTGAGTGTGTGAGTGTCTGTTGAAAAGTTTTTTAAGAATAATTTGTTCCCTGGCTTGTCAAAGTCCAGAGTCTTCAATGGGCTGAGGTAGGAAGGAAAGATGCCTTAACCATTCACACATTTGGGGGCACAGGTGCCTCCACCTTAGGGAAATCATTAATCCTGGCTTATACATGTTGCCCCATAGTTATTAATAGTACAATTATAATACTAAACAGCATCCTGGCCTGGACAACACATTATGAGGTCACTTTACTCCATGCAGACTTTGAGACCACTTTCTTGGAACACTGCATGTAAAAGGCCTAGAAACAACAGCTAACATTTATTAAATGTTTACTATGAGTCAAGTATACTTTAAATGAATTAAATAACCCACTATTTACTTCTCACAAGAACCCTATAAGGAAACCTTAGGAAATTGACAAGCATGGAGGTAAAACAACTTATTCAGGATCACAGAGCTGGAAAGGGTGACACTGGGTTTAACTACAAAATCTTAACCACTGTGCTATACAGCTTCTTGAAAAATGGCTTTTCTCCTCACTGTTTTTCTCATTCCTGAATAAGATGAACTCCCCTCAGCTAATACGCTTTCATTTCCGCCCTACCTCACATTCCCCACCTCTCATTCATCCTGCTCCTGTCTTGCTCTTTTTCTTTCTCTCCAGGGTCACAGGAAACCAATAAAGAATACTGAGGAAGAGAAGCACAAGGTTCTAGGTGGGAAATGAGTCCCACAGGGAAATGAGTAGAAGTAGTTAACTGAAACACTTTCATTAACATTTCCAGAAATCCAATTAGCTGACAAATCCTGTTGCATAAGGTAACTACTGAAAGCATCAGCATTATAATGATAGATACAAGCTGACTGAATTCATTTAATCTTAAGGTATTTAAGATGATTATTTTGTTGTTTTGAGGAAATTAAAATGACTAGAACTTTTAATATAGGAATTAATAATATATGTAAAAGGGATAAACACTTCAAATGAAATTTATTTTCAGATTCTAGGTCCAACATACACCACATATATTTCCTAAATGTCCCAAAGTGTCACAGACAAGAATAGTATTCTGAATGTGGTTAATACATAAGCTGAATGTCAAAGCTCTAAATGTTTTTTTCACACATGCAACTGACACATGTGAATCCTGGACTTGACACATATTAGCTGCATAATCTCTGGTAAATCATCTAACCTCTATGTAAAATGGAGGTTATTACCTGTCCCATTCCATCCTTAGAGGACTGTTTTATGGAATAAATAGGATGATGTATGTAAAAAAATTGTAAACTGGAAGTAATTTATGATATAATGTAAAAATAAAGCATAAATAAGTAATTTAAAATATAAAATATAAATATAAAATATAAATTACTTCCAGTTTTTTTTTTTTAATAAATAATATCTGAAGTGATGCAAGGCATTCTAAAGAATGAGACCAGTGTATGTGTGCTGACATGAAAAAACATCAAAGATATATGAAGTGGAAAATGCACCTACATAACAGTATGCAGAGTATGATCTCATTTCTGTATGAATAGAGTATTTTTCTAAGCTTATACTAACATATGGAAGTCTACATACCAAACTTTAAAATAGATTAGTTATAGAGGTGAGGCCTGTATTACTTTTGTAATAAAACACACACTGGCAAAGACTCTCTCTTGACTAAACTTTAGTCAGGCTCCTCCTAGCCTTCCTTTCAACTAGGCCCTGACCTTGCCCCCACGCTACTCCACCCTCTGTCTTTGGCCTGTCCAGCCCAGTTTTAGCAAGAATCCTGCTAAGTAAGTTTAAGAGTCCCCCACTCTTGATATATAATCAAGTTCCTCATCCCCCACCATTGACATCTAAGTCTTTAGCCTGCCTTCAGCAAGAATCCTGTTAGGTCAGTTTAGCAGGAATCCCCCTACCCTTGAAGTCTCCTTTAAGTAATTTTCTGCCCACTGACCCCTTCACCTTGCTCCTTGGCTATAAATCCCCACTTGCCCTTGTCATATTTGGAGTTAAACCTGATCTCTCTCCCCTACTGCAATATCTAGTTTGTTTGTTTGTTTGTTTTTTAATAGTGATAGGGTCTTGCTTTGTCACCCAGGTTGGAGCACAGTGGCCCAATCACAGCTCACTGTAACCTTGAACTCCTGGCCTCAAGGGATCCTTCTGCCTCAGCCTCCCAAAGTGCTGGGATTACAGGCATGAGCCACTGCACCTGGCCTATTGCAAAAGCCTTGAAAAAAGTCTTCCTTACCATTTTAAGAAGTATCAGAATTAATTTTTTCTTTAGCAACATACAACAAACACACACACTTTTTTTTTTTTTTTTAAGTGAAGCCAGATCTATTCCAGAGAGAGATGGGCTTCCGGTTATGAGAGTCTTAAGAGAGTTCTTATAAGAAGGAGTTCTGGAGAAAATTTATTTCTGGGTTTGATCCCCTTTTCAAAAAGCTTCCTGAGGTCCTTCATTTTTCTAGCCTCTGGAGGTTGAACATTAATTATTCCCCACTGCTTCTGAATGGAGCTCTTCAATTATAGAGGCTAAGAACAAGCTTGCCCAAAAGACTTCAGTACCTGTCCCCAGGGGAGGGGACAAAATGGGTCAGTGATTTCAAAGGCTAGTGGATTTTAGACGATGTCGTAGGAATTGCACCTAACTTATGTACCACTAGTTTAAGCAATGGTTGAGGTTAGGGGAGGTGAATGGGTCAATATGGGGGTTACCAAATCCTAGATACTTTATATCCTAAAGCAGCTCACAAATTTGTCCTTTCCTCTATTTCTAAAGTCACTGTCTTACTCATGAAATAACCTCCAAAATGATTTTGACTGTCTCAAGTCTCTTTCTCCATAGACAAAAAACAAAAAACATTCTCTATGATATTGTCACTATTCACTTTTAAAATGCTTACCCAGTCAGGCTTTTCTCCGACTTAAGAGCTTTAGATGGCTCTCTCTCTCTCACATACAGGAAAAACTCCTTAGCCTGACATGAAATAAGGACCTCCCCTTCCATCCCCTGGTACCTTCCTGGCTCCACCACCTTCCACACTCTGAAATACACCCTGGGCATCTGCTTCACCCCATTTTAATCTTTGTGAAATCTCAAACATTCTTCAAAGCCCCACTGAAATGTCACCCCACTTTCCAAGCTGAGTTAACTCTGTCCACAGCTCTTCTTTACAGACGCCTACTTAAAACATTTACAATATTATGTTTCCTTTATTTGTCTGCAACAAGCTTGTTTCTTTCATCAGATAATGAGCTTCTTAATGGCAGGGGCCTTGACTTATGCACCTCTCTATTCCCGGTTCCTAAAACCATCCTGTCCAAAACCTTGACTTTACACATGAGGAAACTGAGACCTAGTGAGGTGAAGGGACAGCTAGTAAATGGCTAGGCCGGACTGGAACCAAGGTCTCCTGTCTCCCAGGGAAATGTTCTTGTCACTACACTACACGTGGGATAAATCCTCTTCCTCAGGTGACACTTGCCCTCAGCTCTCCTCTGATCATCTTCCCTGCCTTTCTCCCCTTACTTCTCTTCACGAAGTGACCTACTAGGAGCCTTGAACTTTCACTCCAGCAGACGGATAAATAGTTTAATTGTTAAAGCTCAGAATCATTTCCCTCTTGGGTAAGTGTCTAAATCTGGGTGTGAGGAAGGTTTGGTATTGAGAGATCAGAGGAAAGGAATGGGGGGTGAAGTTAAGTCCACAGGGTTTGCAAAGGAAGATAGAGCACTTTGAAGGACTGATACACATCAAGTAATCCCCCACCTGGGGCTAACCTCTGGCCTGCCTGGCACCTCAGTCCATGGTAAAGACTTCTGATTCAAGCGCTATCATTTACTCTGAATCAAGAGACCCAGGATACAAGGAACTACCCCTTTCTCAGAATCATTTTACTAGCAACCTCCTCTCTGCTTTAGTTTTATGTAGCTAAGGTGACTTCCACAAGCAGATTATTTCTTTTCTAAAAGTTGCATTCAGTTATTGAAGGAAACATTTTATTTCTGAAAATATACACTTACAAGTTATACAGATCAAAATTTTGCTGCCTTAAAGCTTTCTGCTTAAACTAATTTTTAAAAAGTTATTTCTCCATAAGTTTGTAATAAGCACTATAGCCACTTAGTTGCAACTTCCGTTAGTGAAAACAACCGGACAGGAAACATTACTTTGGAATATCAAAAAAAAAACAACTTTGGCTTTAACTAAGTCCAGGTTCTTCTCACTTTCTTTGTCTCTATTTGTAATATGTTTAAATTTAGCTTAATCCCAGAGCCTGTCTCAGGAACTCTACTGAAATCTGTATTTAATCAACCTCCCAAATCTGCTCTATTTGCCAAATTCTTTCTCTAGCTTTCTCAAAAGGCACCTGATTCCTGTTCTTGGAATCTCCCCCAAAATAAGCACTCACTTTGGATGACTAAGAACCTTGGCAAACACCTGGCTAAAAAGCAATGCCATGCTATGTGTAACATCTCCCAACTGAGAAATAAGAGACTTGACCATGAGGGTTATAAAGGAAACAGTTTCCCAAACTAGAGGGCTTTCCCACAAACAGCTTTCTGCTTCCCCGATATTAAATTTACAAGTCAAGAAGCAGTCATTTACAACAACCAAAATTCTGTATGGGAAGAAATACAGCCTCACACATCAAAGAACAGGAGGAAAGTCCTACCACCTGCTAATGGCCTAGATACGAAGAAATCCAGAAATCTTTTAATGAGTCTAATAGATGTATCTCAGAAGCACAATAGCAGCAATAGAGTCTACTATGTACTGAGTATCATACTAGATATCTACTATGTATTAACTCTACTTTTCATATAAAATATTAAAATAAGAATTTGCATTTTACAAATTTTAACATGCTCAGAGAGGTAAAGTCACTTGTCCAAGGATACATACTCAGCTTGGGGAGCCAGCATGCAAATATGCCTGACTGCTAAGTCTATACCATTCTTTCCTATTCACCACCTAACTCAATTAATGATCTGGTAGATTTAACTAACTGTTGGTTCATATAACTATTCTCTTCATAATGAAAGCCTTAGAAAGTCTATGGATTCTAAAACATTTTGTTTTGTTTTGTTCTTTTTTTTTCAGAGACAGGGTCTCACTCCATAACCCAGGCTGGAGTGCAGTGGCGCAATCACAGCTCACTGCAGCTTCAAACTACTGGGCTCAAGTGATCTTCCCACCTCAGCCTCCTGAGTAGCTAGGACTACAGGCATGAGCCACCGTGCCTGCCTAATTTTTTTATTTTTATTTTTTGTAGAGATGGGGTCTTGCAATGTTGCCCAGGCTGGTCTCGAACTCCTGGCCTGGCCTCCCAAAGAGCTGGGATTACAAGCATGAGCTACACATCCAGCCTAGACTCTAAAAAGTTTTAATGATATTTCTGTATTAGCTCTTAATACTTATGCCTTTGTGCATATATATATAGAAAGCAATTACTGGTGAAAATTTAGAGGCTGACTCAAAGCCAAGAAATTATGGTTCTAAATTGTAATATGAATTAAAAGCCCACACTCCAAGATGGTTCTCTGGAAGAAAATAAATAAAATTGATAAACATCTAGTCAGGCTAATCAAAGGGGTGGGAGGAGGATGCAAATTACTAATATCACAAAGAAAAGAGGAGCCATCACTCCTGATGCCATGGACATGAAAAGGATAATAAAAAAATATTATAAACAACTCTATTTTCACAAATTTGATAACTTACATGAAATGAACCAATTTCTTAAAAGTTACAACCTACCAAAATTCATTCAAGGAAGAACAGGCCATCTGAATAGGTCTACATGTATTTTAAAAATTAAATCAACAATTAGCAACCTTACAAAATAGAAAGCACCAGGCCCAGATGGTTTCACTGCAGAATTCTACCAAACATTTAAAGAAGAAATGATACCAGTTCTCTACAATCTCTTCCAGAAAACAGAAGTAGAGGAAACACTTCCTATCTCATTCTATGAGGCCAGCATCAGGACAAAATGAGACAAAGACATTACAAGAAAGGAAAATTGCAGACCAATATCTCTCATTACACAGACACAAAAACCCTCAACAAAAGATTAGCAAATCAAAAATATAACAATGTACAAAAAGAATTATACACCACAAAACAAGGGGGATTTATTCCAGGAATGCAAGACTGGTTCAACATTTGGAAACCAATTAATATAATCTATCATGTCAATAGGCTAAAGAAGAAAAATCACATAATCATACCAATATATGCAGAAAATTTGACAAAACCCAAACCCATGTGACAAAATCAAAAACCCATTCATGATAAAAATTCTCAGGAAAACTAGGAACAGAGGGAAACTTCCTTAACTTGATAAAGTCTACAAACAAATCTATAGCTAACATCACACTTAAAGGTGAGAAGCTAGATGCTTTCCCCCTAAGAGCAGGAATAAGATAAATATGTCCCCTCTTGCCACTCCTATTCAACACATCATATTGGAAATCCTCCTAGCTGATGCAATAAGATAAGAAAAGAAAAAGAAAGGAAATAAAAGGTAAAATATACACATTTAGAAGGAAGAAATAAGACTGCCTTTGTTCACAGATGATAGATATTATTATCTATGTGGAAAACTGTAAAAAAATTCCTGGAGCTAAGCAATGATAGCAAGATTAGAGAATATAAAGTTAATATACAAAAGTCAATTGCTGTCCTATATATCAGCAATGAACTGGAATTTGAAATTTAAAACATAATACCATTTACATTGCATCAAAAATATGAAATACTTTAATATAAATCTTAACAAAATATGTACAAGATCAATATAAGGAAAATTACTCAACTCTGATGAAAGAAATCAAAGAAAATCTAAACAAATGAAGACATATTCCATGTTCATAGATGGGAAGACTCAATACTATTAGGATGTCAATTCTTTCCAACTTGATCTAAGGTTCAACATGATCCCAGTCAAAAATCCCAGCAAGTTATTTTGTGAATATCGACCTTTTTCTTAAGAGACAGGTTCTCACTCTGTCATCCAGGCTGGAGTGCAGTAGCAATGATCATAGCTTACCACAGCCTTGAACTCCTGGGTTCAAGCAACCCTCCCCCCTCAGCCTTCTGAGTAGCTGGGACTATAGGCGTGCACCAACACACCTGGCTAATTTTAAAATTTTTTGTAGAGACGGGGTCTCACTATGTTGCACAGGCTGGTCTTGAACTCCTGGTGTCAAGCGATCCTCCCACCTCAGCCTCCCAAAGTGCTAGGATTACAGGCGTGAGCCACCTCCCCCATCGATATATTGATTCTAAAGGTTTGAAAAAAAATTTTTTTATCTGCAGCATAAAGTATCCAGCAATGATTCTAAAGTTTATATGGAAAGGTAAAAGGCTCAGAATAGCCAACACAATGCTAAAGGAGAACAAAGTTGGAGGATTGACACTACTGGACTTTTAGACTTACAACAGCCATACTTCAGAGATATTGTGGATCTGGTTCCAGACTACCATAATGAACCAAATATCACAATAAGGTGAGTCAAACAAATTTTTTGTGTTTCCAATGCACATAAAAGTTATGTTTATACTATACTACAATCTCCTAAGTGTGCAATAGCATATGTCTAAACAAGCAATGTACATACCTTAATTTTAAAACACTGTATTGCTAAACCATGCTAATAATCACCTGAGCTTTTAGCAAGTCATCATCTTTTTGCTGGTGGAGGGTCTTGCCTCACTGTTGATGGCTGCTGACTGATCAGGGTAGTGGTTGCTGCAGGTTGGAGTGGCTGTGGCAATTTCTGAAAATAAGACAACAACGAAGTTTCCCACATCAATGGACTGTTCCTTTCACAAAAGGTATTTCTGTAGCATGCGATGCTGTTTGATAGCATTTTACCCAGAGCAGAACTTCTTTCAAAATTGGAGTCAATCCTCTCAAACTCTGTTGCTGCTTTATCAACTAAGTTTATGTAGTATTCTAAATCCTTTGTTGTCATTTCAACAATGTCCACAGCATCTTCACCTGTAGTAGACTCCATTTCCAGAAACCACTTTCCTTGCTCATCCATAAGAACTCCTCACCCATTCAAGTTTTACCACAACATTGCAGCAATTCAGTCACATCTTCAGGCTCCACTTCTAATTCTAGTTCTCATGCTATTTCCACCACATCTGTAATTCCTTCCTCCACTGAAGTCTTGAACCCCTCAAAGTCATGCATGAAGGTTGGAATCAACTTCTTCCAAACTCCTGTTAAGGTAGGGATTTTTGACCTCCTCCCATGAATCACAAATGTTCTTAATGGCATCCAAAATGATGAATCCTGCCCAGAAGGTTTTCAATTGACTTTGCCCAGATCCATCAGAGCAATCTCTATCTATGGTAGCTATAGCCTTACAAAAATGTATTTCTTCAACGATAAGACTTAAAAGTCGAAATTACTCCTTGATCCATGGGCTGCAGAATAGATTTTGTGTTAGCAGGCATGAAAACAACATTAATCTCCCCATATATCTCCATCAGAGCTCTTAGGTAACTAGGTGCATTGTCCATGAACAGTAATATTTTGAAAGGAATCTTATTTTCTGAGTAATACGTCTCAAACAGTGGGCTTAAAATATTCAGTAAACCATGCTGTAAACAGATGTGCTGTCATTCAGGTTTTGTTGTTTTACTTACAGAGCACAGGCAAAACAGATTTAGCATAATTCTTTTTTTTTTTTTTTTTTTTTGTGGAGAGAGACAGAGTCTTGCTGTATCACCCTAGCCAGAGTGCAGTGGTATTGTCATAGCTCACTGCAACCTTAAATTCCTGGGCTCAAGCAATCTCCTGCCTCAGCCTCCTGAGTAGCTAGGACTGCAGGCATGTGCCACCACAGCTGGCTAATTTTTCTACTTTTTGTAGAGACGGGGTCTCACTCTTGGTCAGGCTGGTCTCAAACTCCTGAGCTCAAGCAATCCTCCTGCCTCAGTCTCCCAGAGTGCTAGGATTACAGGTGTGAGCCACCACACCTGAAGATTTAGCTTAATTCTTAAGGGCCCTAGGATTTCAGGAATGGTAAACAAGCATTGGCTTCAACTTAAAGTCACCAGCTGCATTAGCCCCTCATAAGAGAGTTAGCCTGTTCTTGATTTCTCCTCTATAGCCATGAAGTCCTAGATGGCATCTTCTTCCAATAGAAGGCTGTTTCATCTACATTGAAGATCTGTTTAGTGTAACTGCCTTCATCAATTATTTGAGCTAGATTTTCTGGATAACTTGCTGCAGCTTCTACATCAGCACTTGCTGCTTCACCTTGCACTTTTATGTTATGAAGATGGCTTATTTCCTTAAACGTCATGAACCAACCTCTGCTAGCTTCGAGCTTTTCTTCTGCAGCTTCCTCACCTCTCTCAGCCTTCAGAGAATCGAAGAGAGTTAGGGCCTTGCTCTGGATTACACTTTGGCTTGAGAGAATGTTGTGGCTGGTTTGATTTTCTATGCAGACCACTAAAACCTTCTCCATCTTGGCAATAAGACTGTTTTGCTTTCTTATCATTCATGCGTTTGCTGCAGTAGCATTTTTAATTTCCTTCAAGAACTTTTCCTTTGCATTCACAACTTGGCTAACTGTTTATCACAAGAGGCCTAACTTTCGGCCTATCTCAGCTTTCAACATGCATTCCTCACTGAATTTAATCATTTCTAGCTTTTGATTTAAAGTGAGGGATGTGTGACCCTTCCTTTCACTGCAACACTTAGAGGACACTGTAGGATTATTATCTGGCCTAATTTCAATATTGCTGTGTTTCATAGAATAGGGAGGCCCGAGGAAAGGAAGAGAGACAGGAGAATGCTTGGTCAGTGGAGCAGTCCAACACACACATTTATCCACTAAGTTTGCCATCTTATATGGGCACAGTTCATGGTGCCCCAAAACAATTACAATAGTAACATTAAATATCACTGATCACCATAACAGATATAATAATAATGGACAAATTTAAAATATTGTAAGAATTACCAAAATGTGACACAGAGACACGAAGTGAGCACATGCTGTTAGAAAAATGGCTCCGACAGACTTGCTTGATACAGGGTTCCCACAAACCTTCAATTTGTAAAAAACTCACTATCTGAAAAGCATAATAAAGCAAAGCACATTAAGACGAGGTGTGCCTGTCCTGTTGCCTGTATAAAGCTACAGTGATCAAGACAGTGTGATATAGGTGAAAAAATAGACAAATCAGTGGAACAGAACAGGGATCCCAGAAACCAACCCACACAAATGTAGTCAACTCATCTTTGACAAAGGAGCAAAGGCAATTCAATCGAGAAAAGATGGTCTTTTCAACAAATGGTACTGGAACAACTGGAACAACACATACAAAAAAATGAATCTAGACACAGACCTTATACCTCTCACAAAAATTAACTTAAAATGACCTAAATGTAAAATACAAAACTATAAAATTTCTAGACAATAACAAAGGAGGAAACCTAGGTGAACTGGGGATTGGCAATTATTTTTTAGATACAACACCAACTTTCATAATCTATGAAAGAAAAATTGATAAGTTGGACTTCATTAAAATGAAAAAATTTCCCTGTGAAAAACAGCTAAGAGAATGAAAAGACAAGCCACAGACTGGGAGAAAATCTTCACAAAAACATGTATCTGATAAAAGATATATATCCAAAATACAGTTGACCCTTGAACAACATGGGCTTGAAGTGCACGGGTCCACTTACACACAGATTTCTTCAACCAAGTAGTATTTATGGTATAGGAAACCTGCGTATATGGAGGGCTGACTTTTCATATATGTGGGTTCAGCAGGGCTGACTGTGGGACTTGAGTATGTACATATTTGGTATACGTGGGGGGTCCTGGAACCAATCCCCCATGCATACTGAGGGAAGGCTATTCACAAAGAACTCTTAAAACAGAATAATAAAACAACTCAATTTAAAAATGGGTAAACAATCTGAACAAACAACTCACCAAAGAAGATATACAGATGGCAAATCAGCATATGAAAAGATTATCAACATCATATGTCATTTACGGAACTGCAAATTAAAACAACAATGAGATACCACTAAATACCTATTAGAATGGCTAAAATCCAAAACACAATAACAAATGCTGGTAAGGATGTGGAACAATAGGAACTCTCATTCATTGCTGAGTGGGAGTACAAAACGATAAGTCCACACTGAAAGACAATTTTGCAGTTTCTTACAAAGCTAAATATAGGCTTACTATGAGACTCAGTAATAATGTTCCTAGGTATTTACCCAAATGAGTTGAAAACTTATGGCTACACCAAAACTTCCACACGAATGTTTACAGCAGCTTATCCATAACTGCCAAAACTTGGAAGCAACCAAGATGTCCTTCAATAGGTAAATGGATAAACAAACTGTGGCATATCCATCCATACAATGGAATATTATTCAGGGATAAAAAGAAGTAAGACATCAAAGCCACAAAAAGACTTAGAGAAATCTTAACTGCACATACTGTATGATTCCAACTATACGACATTTCAGTAAAGGCAAAACGACAGAGACAGTAAAAAGATCAGTGCCTGCCAGCAGTCCAGGGGATGGGGAGGATGGATGAACAGACTGAGCACACAGTATTCTTTGGGCAGTGAAATTATTCTGTAGGATATTATAATGGTGGATATATGACATTATACATTTGTCAAAATCCGTGGAACTACACAACACAAACAGTGAAACCTAACAGACCTTAGTTAATAACAACATATCAATAACGGTTCATCAATTATAACAAATATACCACATATGCAAGATGTTACTATAACACAAGCAAAATGTTAATAACAGGGGAAACTATGGGAGTAGGCAAGAGAAAGGGTATATGGGAACTCTCTGTATACTCTGAACAATTTTTCTATAAATCTACAACTGCTCTAAAAAAATTAAGTCTATAAGAAAAAATCCCACACTCCCTAAAAGTAAACAATAATGACAGAAGTAACAATGTACAATATACAATCCAAAACACAGGAAGAAAAAATCAGCATCAGGATGAAAAGAGGCATGAACCAACAAGGTCGGCACAATTTAAATACAAGTTAGTATCCTACCTTTACACGCCCTGTCCACAGGCTTCAGTTCCCAATTGAGGAATCAGTCTAAGAGAATTGGGTACATTCACACAAAATCAAAATCTCATGGAACTCAAAGAAACTGTAAAGATTACCTACCAACTCACTCACTCTTCTAATTGGGAGCATGAAACCTAAATGTTTCAACTCTTGTCTTAGCTCCTAGAAGCCAACAGATCACATCTTTTAAGCTACTAACCTCAAATCTAGACCTTAAAGCCAAACAACTACTCAAGCTCTGGCCACCTGTGATAATTGTTCATAGCAAATCTCCAATTACTCTGCCATGCGCTACCAAGTTTATCAGTTGTTCTAGAGAGAGCTGGTAAAGTGGAGAAAACTTTCACTTCCTCAAAGAAATGAGAGATGGCCACGGTTTGGCCTAGTGCTCAAAAGAAAAGCAAATATTTTAATTAGGGAATGGTATGAGAAATTCCACCTGACTACTAAGCTGCCCTCAAAAAGCTATGAAAGGAAATGAAACATAGTATCTCCCCAAAATTAAAGACTGCCAAAGCCCTTTAAACCCCTCAGTAAGTATAATCCTCAAGATTGCAACTAGGACAATGTAATTTAGAACCCAAAACTTTGTAGGCTAATGATATTATTAACCTCTAATTAATAATATCACCTCTAACAACCATAACAACTACACTGAGAACAGCTCCTGGAGGTGTTGGATCTCTTACGTAACTTCCTCCGGCTCTGTATAGTACGTGGTTAGTCACATACCTAGCACAGGTTAGACCGTGTCCCTCTCAGGTTTCCCTAGCCCAGATCACACATTCTGCTGCTTTGTGACATCCCTAAAATGTCTTTAAAGAATGCACAGCTGTGAATTTTAGGAACTGACTACAGTTATCCCAGGGATGTCAGGAGTGTTGTACATCAGAGAATCTGATAGATAGTGACCTCAATACTATATTCTGAGCCATCAGCAGTTGGAGGACCTTCACCAGCCTCCCCTTAACAGTCACAGACCTGAGTGTTCTCATCTGCTGCAAAGGCAAAAGGGGCCCTGCAGAGGCATCTCTCCACTCTGAGACAGGCATGGTCAGTATCTTCCACTCTCCAGAGTCTCTACCATTAACAGATTGAAGAAGAAAAAGCCATTAGATAAAATTTTTTACTAGATTAAAAAAAAAAAATTCGTGATTCAACACTCATTATAAAAACTCCTCAATTAATTAATATCAATAATATATTAAGTGGGAAAAAACCAATTGCAGATTATGTATCATCATCAAAACAAAAATGGAATATATTTGTATATGCATGGAAAAAAAATCTGAAAAAATATACATAAAATTGCTGGAGGGATGGAAGGGAGGAAGAGACACTATAGATTTTAACATTGCTTGACACTTTCATCATGAGGATGTATTATTTTAATAATTTTTAAGTGACCTTTTTGTTTTAGAAGAGTTAGAATCAATAGCACTCCTAATCTTGGTTCACTTGATTTTCTATCAAGCATATAGAAAAGAGTATCTTACTAAAAATCATCAGAAAAAAAATCTCCCAATTATATAGACTGACACAAATTAAATTATCTCACATTTCTATTTTTCCTCCAAATTCTCATCCTTGTCATATGTGTCACATGCAGACTCCCATTGGTGCCTCAAGGACAAAGGCATACCAAGTACCCTTAAATACATTTTTCAAGAGAAACAATATGAAACAGCACATTCCAGACTTCCTGGTTCCATCTTCAGGTCAGTGAACTACATTAGTCAACACAGTGCTCAGTGAGATAAGGAATGTATAATTAATCTTTTCATTATCTTCTGAATTTACCGGCAGTTGTTTTCCAGAGCTCACTATGTGGAATCTCAACTTTGGAGACACAATGTACTCATCAGACAGTGCAAAATACACTCTGTTCTTAAATCCACATAGCTGCTTATCTTGCAACTATTCTTGGCCAGAAAGAAAAGTGAACAGTCTCTGAGAAACCAACTCTGGAAATGGAGAGCATTATTGGCCACCTAACCAGGACCAAGATAACTAAAACTCATTGTGCTTACACTGCAGCACTTCCTCTAAAGCCTGGTCAAGTGGCTTTAGCCACTGCCCACAATGGCAAGGAGCAGCAACTATATTTCTTAGATGAGCAAGATGTGAAAAGACCACAGAAATAGAAAATGCTCCTGACTCTTCGAGCTTACTGTGGCTGATTTCTGCACCATCATCAACTTTACAGATATTTCTAAGCAGAACGAGGAAACCAGTAACAAATACCATGTGAATACTGTATATGAAAAGCATTAACTGTCCTTAGCATATTCACAAGTACTTCTTATTTCCAATTACTTGAAAGCAAATGGCAGAAGGCAACTAATTACTTCACCACAGTGCATATCATAATACTGCTAAAACAAACTGCGCTAGTTCACAATAAAAATATTTATTGAATGCATATGCACTGACTCAACAACAGCTGCAAGCAAATTCCACAAACCTGATGAAATGTACAGGATCAAATTAAGTAAATTTGTTGAGAAGACTTGTGAAATCACTCCAGTGAAGCTGCTGGAGAGACTCCACTGCCCTGTCTCCAGGAGGCATGTATTTTGATCTGATCCATCCTGTGAGGTAAAGGGCCTGCCCCTACAAGAAAGGGCTCCTAGGACAGCTGTGCCAGTGACTGGTCTGAAAGTCTGTCTACTCCAGGTAGTAAATGTTAGGGAGCTCATCTGGCTACAGATCAAGGTCACAATTGTCAATCACCTTTACTCATAATAAAGGTGATATATATTTCCATTGTCTGGCTCTGTATTTCACTCTTTGTAACTGTTTCTGAAACAACTAGAGGTATTCTTTAATTGGCTCCCTCACATCCCATATATGCTACCTCCAAAAGAGCCTAAAATCAGTGCTCTAAGCCCTTATGTAATCTGAAATCAAATGTTTTTAAAACAAAAATTCATAATTCTTAGGACAACCAGTTAATACTCTAATGCCATAACTACTTATGGGGTAAGTTTCAAAGACACATTTGTTTTGTAAGACTCTTCCAAACTCAGAGAGAAGAGAACAAAAAACAAAGAACAATGTAGGAGCCATTGGGGTATCCCAGAAATCAGAAAACAAATATAACTAAGTAAAAATATAAAAATTCAAATGTGACATAAATGGACTTCTAGAGGGAGGGATGGAAGAATGAGTGCACTAGGTTACCTGCACAGCACAGAACTGTGGCCGTAAGTCGCACGTGAGAAACGCATTTATCCACTGAGGGGCAGAAATCTATGTACACAAGGAACAAGATGATTTGTGCCAGGGCAGGGGCAATGACATGGCCTTTTCCACAGAGCAATTTCATCCCATTCCTCAAGGGAGAGGACAGCTCTCTTTGGGGAAGATACTGGAGACTTCCCCTGACCTCTTATTCCAAAAGAGCCTAAATAAGATTGATTTTTTTTTAGGGCCAGTTGAATAGGCTTAAAAGTATTGTTCCCAATTTTCTTGGATGCTTGAAATTCTTCTAAGGAAAAGAAAAGCCTTTTAAACTGCAATTAAAAATAAATGGCTTAAAATGTGCTTTAAAATAGATGAGAATTAATACATTTGCTTTGACTGCATTTTATTTAATTATGAATAAATGACATATTAGACCTTGCCCAGCTTAGATGAAGGGAAGGAGAAAAGAACAGGTCAATAGGTGCCCTAAGTGGAAGAGAGGTCACTACAGAGGGAGATGTGGGGTAGGGTGGGAGAAAAGGATGTAGAAACCATCATTTAAAATGATGTGTGTTAGGAAATTCAACGACAAAGTGTCCATGATATAAATGGGACCAAGTTAGGGAACAGTAAAGGCTATGAGGTTAGCAGACTTAGTTCAGATGCTCAGGACCTTGTCCTAATGTTTCCCTACTACAGACACTGTAAAGACCATTGCCAGATTAATTTTCCTAATGCCAGCGTCTGATTATTACTAGCCCACTCCAAAACCTTCAGTGGCACCCTCCAACCTTCAGAATGAGGTCAAAATGACCCAATGAAAGATGTGATGTCCTGTGTGAACCAGCCACAACTTATTTTTTCTGATCTTACTATCTTTATTACTCCTTTATACCACCAATGATTCAGCAAAATTTAGCTATTCTCCAAACACGCACAGCTTATTCTGACTTCCTCATCTACCTTTCTCCTCACTGTCCCAAGCCTCATTTCTCCTCTCCTTCAAAGGCCACAGCCTCCACAATAGCATCTCTGACTCTCCATCCACAGTGACAAGGCCTTCCATGTGTCAAGCACTCTGCTAAGGGCCTTATCTATAAAACTACCTTGTGAAGTAGGTACTTAGGTACTTATTATATTTGTGTGTGTGTGTGTATGTGTGTGTGTGTGTATCCCTATTTACCAGATGTAGAAATGGAGTCTTAGAGAAATAAAATAACTTGTCCAAGGGCCTTACAATAAGTTCTAAAACAGGATTTTAAGCCAAGTACTCTGACTCCAAAGTCCAAAGCCAGTAACACCATCAAGCCTTTTAGCACTACATATCCAAAAGGACCATCTTCTCTCCTCTGAGCTTCCACTGTACTTTATCTGTTTAATAATAGAGTAAAGGTGATGTAATATGTACGTACATATACACATATATACATATGTACGTATGTAATATGTATGTGTCTTTCTAGACTCTAAGCCTCTTGAGATCAAGGTTCATCCATGTGAGATTCATGTTTGTATCTGCTTGGTATCCAGCATAGTGCCTTGCACATAGTAGGTACTGGATAAAGCATTTGCTGAATAGATGAAGCTACATATTAGTCTTAAGCTTTATTTTTCAAACCAGAGTAGTGTCTTACAAAATTTTGGCTCCCAAGGAATTTGCTTATTTAGGTCCCATGAGGGATATATTTCACATGAATTGATAGCAAAGGGGCCATGAGTCCTATACATGTTGGGGACGGAGTGAATGAAAAGTGAGGGAAATGAATATCCTGAGGAACTAACACCCTTATTATGATGTATTAGAGACTTCTTATGGGACTTAAAGAAGACCCAGGATTGGTTTGAAATTATGGTAGCACTTATACCATTAAGGAAGGAACCATATTCTAGGCACTGTGACAGTGTGACAAAAGGCCTGGCAATGGAAGTGAACGAGCAGTTGAAGAGTTGATTTTTTTTCCCTCAGTCTGGAAGGAATATAGTAAATCTGAAGATAGTGACCTCAGTACTGTATGCTAAGCCATCAACAGTTGGAGGACCTTCAGCAGCCTCCTCTGGACAGTCACAGACCTTGACAGTCACAGAAGTCACAGATAGTGTTCCCATCTGCTGCAAAGGCAAAAGGTGCCCTTTAGAGACCCCCCTCCAACTGCAAGAAAGGCAGTCAGTATCTTCCACGCTCCAGAGTCTCTACCTCACAGTAGTGGAGGTCATTCTACTTCTGCTGCTGCCCTTGCCTGAATCCCCCCACTGAAGGTAAGAGCTGGCTAGCATAATATGTAGTCCTTCAATGTACACTACAGATTAGGGGGTTCTACAAACTCTAAAATAACTTCCTGAAACCCCCTTACCAGCTGCTAGGGACATGCTAATCTTACCACCAATTTACCAGAGGAATAAAATAAAAATAAAATTTTTATTTTATTTTATTTTTTAGAGACAGGGTCTGGTTCTGTCACCCAGGCTGTAGTGCAGTGGCACAACCATAGCTCACTGTAACCTTGAACTCTTGGGCTCAAGTGATCCTCCCACCTCAGCCTCCCCAGTAGCTAGGACTATAGGTATGTGCCATCATGCTTGTCTAATTTTTCAATTTTTTGTAGAGTTGGGGCCTTACTGTGTTGCCCACGCTGATCTCAACCTGGCCTCAAGTGATCCTCCTGCCTTGGCTTCCCAAAGTGCTGGGATTACAGGTGTGAGCTGCCATGCCTGGCCAGAGAAGTATTTGAAATAAGTAAACTTGTGCCTTCTTTCTTTCAAGGTTCTCCTTACACAGCTGGTGGCCAGACACAGGAAGTATCAATGAAGCTTTTAATATTATAAAGCTGGTGTGTACTTTACCCACTGGGTCTTTTAGTAATTTATATTAACTTAAAATGTTATGCCTTCAGGATTTGGTTTAAAGAGGGGAGACAACTAAAGCTACAGGAAAGAGAAGCCCAAATATTTTAAGCAGTTCCCTTTCTCATATTTAAGTACAAACAAGAAAGTCCAACAACATCAGCAAGTCCCAGCTCTACATCTCATCTCAGCAGTTTTTAATGCAAACTAACACCAGGGCAGTCCCACTTTTGATTCTGAAGATGGGGCATTAAAAAATGTAAACTGGCCCATCCCTGTCCAGAGAAGCATGAAAACAGAGTCAAATCTAAGCATGTCCAATAGACAAACTCAAAAGATTTTTTTACATTACAGTAAATACAAATAGCCTCACACGGCCACTGCTTTAAGAAGGGAAATAAAAACAGATGAAAGAAGAAACATGAGCAGCCTGATGTTTGAAATAACTACAAAAGTGATCCACAGCAGTCTTATAAAATAAAATGGGAAGGAAGAAGAGGAAAATAGGCTGGGGGTGGGGTGGGAGGCAAAGAGAGGGGAATAAGACAGGATTGTTTTAGCTGAGATGTAGACAATTTTTTCTTTAAATGCCTTAGCCAAAAGAAACAGGTTTCACATGTGTAACAGCAAGGGAAGCTTGGTTCAGAGCCAGTTTGTCATGAAGCCCAGTTTCCAACATTTACTACGAGGCAAAGTTGCAAGGACTTTTTTTCTTGCACAAGGTTCCAGGGAAAGGGATGTAGGCAAGATGCCTGCACTATAATGCAAATGCAAATGAGAAAATAGACAATAACCAGACAGGGTCCTTGAGTAATGCTAAAATAATTTAAAGCTAACCAAGTTCTAGGCAAGCTTCGAAGACTTCAGTGACTAGAAAACCAATTTCACCTAGTGTTATAAGTATCCTGGGAACTAAAATGAGGGCTTCCTTCCTCATCAGCTCTCTGGAAAATCCTTCAATTTGTAAAGTGTATAAAAGAAAAAACAAAGCTTTCAACTTCCCAACATGTATAGTTATCTGGTTTGTTCTTCAATTCTTCTTCCTTTCTCCAAGTTGATCCTCCTAACACCATGGCATCCTGGTCTAGGGCCACAATTTCTGGAATGGCAGCCCTAAAATACTGGCTATTAACTGTCATATGCAAAGAAAATCACAAGACTCTCAAGTGAAAATAGTGTTTAATTGCATTAATTCCATATAATTTGTTGGTATTTTTTCAAAGGTATTAGTCCTGACTATTCTTTTGGAAGATGTCAGTCAAAGCTACAAAAGGGCTAGAAGAAAGCAGACATTGGTATACTATCCAAGGAAGTCAAGTGTTTGAAGGTAGGCAGTTGCTTCCAGAACACTGATACAGTTTTCCATGTATAAATCCAAAACAGCCTTCTTCCCATTGCTCTATGCATGACCCCCTCTGCCACCTTGCATTTAAAATCTTTATGCTTCCATTACTAACAGCTGATTTCAAAAAAATCTATTTAGCCAATGACATTTTCTCCACAAAAGTAGTGACAGAATGATCAATAACAGACATTTAAATTCCAGACTGCCAAACAAAACTTTCAAAGAGGAACTACTCATACAACTCAACAATAAAAAGACAAATAACCCAATTCAAATATGTCCAAAGGATTTGAAAGACATCTTCCCAAGTAAGATATACAAATGGCTAATAAGCACATGAAAAGATGTTCAATATCATTAGCCACGAGGGAAATGCAAATCAAAAATCACTTCATACCCACCTAGGATGGCCAAAGTAAAACACACAAACAATAACAAGTGTCAGCGAGAATGTGGAGAAAGTAGAACCTTACATATTACTGGTGGGACTGTAAAACGACACAGCCACTTTGAAAAACAATTTGGCAAGTCCTTAAAAAGTTAAATATGGAGTTACCATATAGCTCAGCAATTCACCCCAAGAGAAATGAAAGCATACATCCACACAAAAACTTGTATGTGGATGTTCAAAGTAGTATTATTCATAATAACCAAAACGGAAACAACCTAAATTTTCATTAACTGATGAACCGATGAACAAAATATAGTATAGTGGGATATTATTTGGCAATAAAAAAGAAGTACTGATACATGCTACAACATGGAAGTAAGGTTTTCCTTACACAGTTAGTGGCCAGACATGGGAAGTGTTTTCCCACCCTTTAGGTCTTTGGAAGTGTCCTTCACAGAAAAGGGTGTTATTTATTGAGTCAACCCATATGTTCATCTGAGCAAGAATTTTCCCAGACCTGCACATAGATCATAGGGGACTTTCCTCAATGGAGGAAAGAGTACTAGGCAAACTGGCTTCATCCCTTGCCCTGGACTGGGAACAAAAAGTATAGCAGTTTCCCTCCTGTAAGCATTTTGAGTCACTGAGGATTTTTAAGATTTAAATACCACTTTTAAGACTGTGACTCCATGAAGTAACGCCATTTGTAGAGAGTAAAAAAGCAGAAGAGGAGGGGGTAAGGTCCTCTCTACAAAGATAAAACTTGCTTCTGAGAACCCTCAAAGTTAAGAAGTCATAAAGGTCCAATATTGAAAACAGCTTTTATTTGAGATAAGCATAAAACACTTCCTTCAACCAAAGTTAACAAGGAAGAAGGGTCATTTTAGGTGGACAGCTTACCAACTAGGAACGGGACCTAGCTACATCTGTGACTGTAATAATTGGAATGTGACAAAATGATACTTCTTAGGAGATTTCCAAGTTTGCAAAATTGTATATAATTTCCATGAGAGGAACTGCACAAAAGCAGAGAAAGTGGCTTCTCAGAAACAAGCAGAATAGAGAGAACAGACAAAGGAAGAGGGCGAGACAAATTAGAGCCCACCACAGGACATCTCACTCAACCCTAACACAACTCTGTGCGGTAAGCATTAGCATCCCTTTTTTACACAAAAAGGAATCTGGGATTTAGAAGATAGATGGCCTGCCCAGGTCACATAGAGAGTGTGTAGCAGGGCTGAGTTTGTACCCTGTTCAAATTCTACTGGGCTCTACAACCTGGGTGAGCAATACCACATGGACTATCCATTCATCTTTCTTGCTGCTGAAGCTGCTCTTCTCTCTTATTCCATCCTTCTGTGCTTCATCTACTTAGGCTGCTGAGTCTCCAAACACAGCCCAGGAGAGATGCACCTACCACCCCCTTGCTAAGTCCCCCTACAATAAGGTAATGAGAAAAAAGACCAATATTAAAAACAAAATTATGAATATTCCAATAGACTTGGAGAGAGTTTCAAATCATTGGGAAATTGTCACATTAGATGTGAAAAACAACTTCCTGTGCTGGAAACTACCCACTAGCATAACAGGAAGAAGACCAAAACCTTTTATTTAGTAAAATAAGTCTTCCGGAATCCAAAGGGGGTGAGGGAGATAGCTACGGATAGAAGATAAAAGAAAAATCCCATTCATGAATTTCAGAAGTCAGACATCAGGAACATGGAGAATAAGCCAGAACTATAAGGGAAATAAATAGGATATTTTAGGGGTATGGGTCTCATACACACTCTGTTGACTAATCAGTATGATCTTCACAATAAAGAAAGAGGTAGAATATTTCAAAAAGATAAAGAAACAAGAACAAAAGAATTTAAGCAAAGTGGCAGATGGCTAAATACTCCAAATGACAATGACAAAAAACAAAACTGCCCCCCTAGAATAGATATCTGTATGGCAAACTACACACAGGTGAATGGAAGGCAAGCCAAGTCACCCACTAGCATATCTGCAAATATGCTTGAGAAAAATGGGAGCTTTTCCAGGTAGATAGCTGCTAACCAGGGCAATCAAACATGGGTGGAATACATTTATTCATTCATCTATCATAATCTTATCAAGCCCCTACCATGCAAGGTACTTTTAAAAGCTTTTGAGAATTAAAAGTACATGAAATCTAACCAAGGAGGACTAAATGAAACAATGACCACCACAACAAAAATGTACTGAAAGCCTGCTAGTACCAACAGTACTCTGAGTACTTACTACATTCCAGATATTATTCTAAATGCTTTATAGTAAAGGCTTTATGGAGATAGGCATTAGTATGTATCTTCATTTTACAGAGGAGGTTAAAAAACTAGCCCAAAACCCTACAGCCAATAATTCTAGGCACTTTGCACAAACTGTCTCACTTTTTTATAGTAAGTCTTATCTTCACTACACAGATTTAGAAACTGAGTCTCAGAGAGGTCAAGTGACTTGCCTAAAGTTACACAGCTAGTAAGTGGGCACAGCCAGTGTTCAAACCAGGTCTATGGGACTCAAAAAAGTATCTGCTCCCTCTTATGTTACCATGTGATATTCCTACAATATCTTCAATAGAACTAAAAAGAGGGAAGAGAAAATGCCACCTTGAAAATGGTGGCTCCAGCTAACTGAAGGGAGACAGAGAAACATGGTGGCAGACAGCTCCAGGGCCAGGACTCAAATCCCAGCCATGCCAATACCAGGTGTGTGACTCTGAGCAAGCTGCTTAATTTAAACACGCCATGCCTCAGTTTTCTCATCTGCAAAATAAGGTAATAATTGTACCCTCCTCATAGGAGTGGTTGTGAATATTAAAGCTGTATGAAAGTATTAGAACAGTATGTGACACAAAGCAAACATGGATAAGGTCCTTACTTACCCCAATCCACCCTGCTTTGATAATGCTTTTACTCAGGAGTCTGGGCAAAAGCCTTGGCCTGGGGGAAACCAGGGCTCTTCCTTATTGTAAAATTACAGCTTCCCTGTGACAGAGTGCCGCTGACAGAGTGATTCCAAGCATGAAAATCTCAGTCTTTCCAGATGACCCTGTGAGGCTTGGAGCTGTAAAAGTTGCTCTCTTCTTCCACTGTGCTTCTTCCTTTGTAATCTTAAAAGTATTCACCAACAGTGCCTACCATCCTTAAGCAGGAGGACTATACAGAGATTTGAAATAGCAGAAGTCCATGGTTCATGCATACGGAGATAGGAAGAGGTTCCCTTATGAGCTGAAGCCCAAGTCCCACCAGACACCCTGAAAAGCCTGTGGCTCAGAAGGATCAGAGGGGACTGGCAGGAAAGTTGAGCAGTAGCCACTAACAAGCAAGTGCCACGTGTGGGGCCTGCATCAAGCAGACCATGTGGAGCTGGATGCCCAGTGAATGGGGGAAATGCCAGCCTTGCCTACTGCTCCTGGATTCAAACTGCAGCCCAAAAAAAGCCACCTAAGTTTGGGCAAGGGGGCCCCTCACTGGGGGGCTCCTCTTGGCTGTAAGAGGTGGGTGAGGAATTGCTCTCTTGTTTATCACTAAACCATCCCCTAACCTGCTTCTTCCCCAGCCCCAACCACTAGTTTTTTACACAGGCATTTATGAAGGATTGGAGACTCAGGTCACCTTGCATTTGTCTCCCTTGTGCCTCCACCAGTCATCAAACCCTGTGTGTTACAGTAAAATACTACCCACACTGACCCCTTCCTCTTTCTTCCATGGCCATCACTTATTCCAGACCCAAATGAGGTGAACTATCAGAATAGCTTCCTGGCTGGCCTTGCAACTCCTGTCACTGCTCCTCACTTCAACCCACCCTGTAAATCCATACTTGACTCGTCTGCTTGAACTCCCAGTTCCTCATTCCACAGTTTAGAAATCCCTGGTGGCCCAAACAGTCCCTTGGTACCCCTCTACAAAAACTAATCTTTAGTGCCTATTTATCAATATCTCCCACCTCCAATCCTCCAAGCCACGTGCCCAATTTAATTTCCCATTACCCTAGTCAGTTTCCTTACAGCTTCTTGGACATACCATGTTCCTTCTTCCTTCTGCATCCTTATGCTCCCGTTGCCTGGAACACCAGCTCCAATTGTTCTCTTAGCCTGACTTAAACCTTCAACCAATTTCAAGCCCCACCAAGGAAGCCTCTCCTGACCACACCTCCCTCAGCTTACTTCCTCCACTTCTGAATTCCTCCAGCACTCCATTTGATGTAATAATAATAACATTATTGAATGCTTAGTATATATCAGCCACCATTCCAAGTGTTCTATGATTATTTAATCCTTACAACAACCGGATGGAATTATTCTCATTTTACAAATGGACAAACTGAGGCACAGACAGGCTAACTGGCCCTAGGTCACACAGCAGAAAATCCTGGAGCCAGAATTCAACCTGGTGCCAGAGCCCACACTCCTAACCACTATATAATAATTATAAACTGCTTCACACTGCACCATAATTATAATTTACTCAATAGCAGGATCCATGCCTATATTCCCTACAGCCAAGCCCCAAAGTTACATACTACCTAACATTCCAGTACTGATGACAGGAAGAAAGGTCAAGCCGTCAAGCCCCCAAGCAGGGACTGGTTCTGGTGTTTAGCAGCAGCTGGAAGAACTTTTCTCTTCCTGGAAGGCTGGGGAGCAGCAGCGTAACAAGGCTGTGAATGAGCCATAGCACCTTTTAAATAACATCTAACTAATGTGAATGTTCCAATATAAAATCCACCTCAAGTACAGAGAAAGAACATACTTTATCTTTGTCTGCATACTTTGCATCTTAAAGTACACAGCCCAGGGGTCTAGGATTCTACAATGAGGTATTCAAATTAACTGCATGACAACTTAGGAGAGGTCACAAAACAATTCAAAACATTCCATTTTGGGAACTCCATGAATAAGAGAGATTGGGAACACTATACTTTCAGAGTACTCTAAAGAAGCTTCTGAGGGATTCCTTCTCCCTTAAACACATCCCAACACAGGCATGGATGGTCAAGGGAAACCCGAGGGTGGCCCTCAAAGAATTTACCAGCTACCATAGGTAAGTTTCCCTTGCTGCCACCCATAGAATAGGGGTTTGCTCCTGAAAGTCCAAGACCTCAGAATGCCCTGCCCTTCTCATAGGTGAGCATCCCTCACCTGTGTACTCTGCTAGGTGGCACACCAGTACCTGGGAACGTCAAAGCTTCTTTACTATAATTTGTGATCATCAGAAAATACAAACCATACCTGACTGAGAACTACACAAATCCAATCTTAGTTATAATTTTACTTCACATTAGCTTAGGATAGGGTAACACGTATGAGACTTGAATCTTTCACAGCCTCCTCTAGTTTTACTTCCTAATTCCATTCCTGATGAAAATCCTTCAAGATGCTCCCTAAAGCAGAGTTTCTTAACTTTGGCACTACTGACATCTTTAGCTAGATAATTCTTGGCTGTGGGAGGCTGTCTTGTGCACTGTATGAAATTTACAGCATCCCTACCCACTAGATGCCAGTAGCACCCACCTTCCCAAAGTGTGACAACCAAATACATTGCCAATGTCTTGGGGTGGCGGTGCCAAAATTGCCTCAGTTGAGAATCACTGCTCTGAACACTAAAGAAAGTTCATTTTGGTCTGAATTCCAGAGAGTACCCCTCCCTTCATCCAGTATCAGGCTGAAACTACTTTTCACCCATTTTCCCAAACCCCATACACCATTCCCCAGGATTCTATTGACAAAGTTATCTTGAACTAGATTCTCCAATTCCTGGCAAGAAGGCCCTTCCTCCACGTGTTGTCTCTTATGCCTCCTTCATGCTTTTTCAGCTATTTCTCTAGAAAGGTTCTAAGTTTCCTACTCAGTTACCCCCGGGCCCACCAATTTACCCTTCTTTCACACACAGAGTGTATGAAGGTCTTTGGCCCAAGGCCCAATGACATGCTTATTTTCTGCTCACTGCCTGGGCCTAATCAGACTCCCCTCCCCATCACCTTTGATGTCAATACCCAAATAGGACTTTAGGAAAGCCATTCAATGAGCAGAAACAGCAGGGAGGGATGATCTTATGTTGGGGAGAAAAATGTACTAAAAAAGCATTTATGAAACACCCAAAACAAATGAGTTTTATTAAAAAATAATCATTTACAGGCCAGGAGCAGTGGCTGACATCTGTAATCCCAGCACTTTGGGAGGCCAAGGCAAAAGGATCACTTGAGACTGAGGTGTGGAGGAGCACTTGAGCCCAGGAGTTTGAGACTGCAGTGAGCTATGATTGAGCCACTGCACTCCAGCCTGGGCAATAGAGCAAGACCCTGTCTTTAGAAAAAAACAGAAAAATCATTTACAGAGGATAGGAAAGAAAGCAAGAGCCTGCTAAGATAGTCAAAGCTTCTGAGCAAAACAAAAGGATAATGTGAAACGATAGCTAATGAGACCAGTAATATACTAAGAATTAAGTCTCCTTGTAAATTAATGTAAATAAGAAATATGAGAACACTTGGAAGTCCAGCTGAAATAAATATTACAGTAACTGTGCTCACTTCAGCAGCACATATACTAAAATTGGAATGACACAGAAAAGATTAGCATGGCCCCTGTGCAAGGATGACACACAAATTCGTGAAGTGTTCCATAAATAATTTTCTTTTAAATAAATAAATACTACAGTAACTGCAGAGTTGCCTATTTTAACAAATTACTCTTCAACAATAAAGAGGCAAAAGATCTATATAATTAGGTAGGAAAAATAAAAGTGATAGTAGAGGCAATTAAGACTCTCCTACAATCAGGTAATATGAATAAATATATTACTAGATTCCTCTGCCTTTGTCTCTCTAGTCCTTTTGTCTCCTCCTCTACCTTCTTTATCATTTCACACAGATTTTCCTGAAATAGCAGGAGCCATCCATTTGGAAATCCAAAAGTCCCTATGCCAATGGTTGCCAAACCACATAAAGAAACAGCAGTACTGCAGGGAAATATGAAACTTAAACTAAACAAGTTACCCCAAAGAATGTCTTCTTTAGATAGAGTTAAAGCATGAAAAAAACAGGAAAATGCATTTGCAGAAACTTTTCGGAAGGCAGCTATGCTCACCACTGTAGAGGCTTCTTGGAGTAGAGAATGTATACAAATCTTCAAATATCTTATGAGGACTATAATGGGTCGTGAGGGCTGTAAGATACAGGTCTCTGGAACCTATGAACGCATAGTAACTAGAAACCTGAAGTAGTGGAAAGAAAAGCTGAAGGAAAGTGTAGCTAACAATCAGACCCTGACTAACTTCTATCAGACTTCACAGCCCTGGCTGGATGGCTTATATTAACATCCATAAACACAAGGGAAAAGAAAAATACACACACACACACACACAAATCCCTCTATTCTATGCCAAGTACAATAGATGCTGGAAGGCCACAGGGCCAAGCCAACATTCCCAGCGTAATCGATGTCCACACAGTTGGTTTTTTTGAAACCACCTCTCGATTTCTGACGCCCCTGCCTCTACAAGAGGACTTGGGCCATCAGAAAAAAAGTGCAGACATCCTTCAAACAGCTTGCAGCTCGTTCAGTACGCAGCAATGAGGGCAGTAGGGAGTAGTATCAAGGGGCGAGGAGCAGTGTGGAGCCCGACACTGGGCACAACACATGCACTTACATAAGGATCAAAGAGTTGATCCATCATCCTTTCTCCATCTGAATTCAAAAATCCTTCCTTCTGGTCTCAGAGGAAGAAAGACACTTCTCTTTTCAGGTTCTATCTCCCCTATAATTTGCCCACTGAATTACATCTATGATGTAACTTGACAGACCTCAGTTTAAAACTATATAAATTAGGCCGAGCACTGTGGCTCACACCTTAATCCCAGCCCTTTGGGAGGCCAAGGTGGGAAGATCACTTCTGGCCAAGAGTTTAAAACCAGCCTGGGCAACATAGTGAGACCCCTGTCTCTACAAAACACAAAAAAATTAGCTGGGCATAGTGGTGCGTGCCTATAATCCAAGCTACTCAGGAAGCCGAGGCAGGAGGATCGCTTGAGCCCAGGAGTTTGAGGTTACAGTGAGCTATGATCATGCTACTGCACCCCAGCCTGGGTGACTGAGTGAGACCCTGTCTCTGAAAAAAATAAAAAAAACAACGAAAACTATCTATTAATAAATTAGTAGAGCAGTCTGAGCTTGGGCAAGGTGCTTAAATTCTAAGCCTGTTTCCTTCTCTGTAAAAGGGAATTTGACTACCTACTTCCCAGGATTGCTATGCAGAATAAATAAGATAGAATGGAAAATATGCCTCTCCCAGTACCTGGCACACAGTAAGTATTTAATATGTGATAACTATTAACATTACCCCAGAAATCTTCAATTTCTCCCTTTCCATCAGGTTCTTCCATAGCCTTCAGTATGGTCAGAACAGATCTCTCAACAGAGAAAAAAGGCTTCACTGGCCCCATTACCTCTCAAGATACTATCCTATTTCAATTATTCCTGACTCTGCCAAACTTATGAAGTGAGTCTTCTACTTGATGCCCTGACAGTAGACTCCCTACCCATTCACTGCATAGCTCCTCCAGGCAACTACTGGCTTTCCCCACCTTAGTGACACAGGGTTTCAAAGGTCAGGAATGCACTCAATCACCAAATCCAATTTCTGTTTTCATTCCCCTTTATCTCTGAAGCATGTGACAAGGTTGACCAACCTTTCTCTTGACCACTGTATTGTGGTCTTCCTAGACTCCTTCTTCAGTCTTGCTGGTTCTTCATGTGGTGGCATCTCTGGCTTTGTCCCCAGGGTGAGGAAATGCTCAGGGTTTGGTACTCTGTACCCTCTTTCCCTGCACAAGCCTGCTCACAAGGGACAGTCATCCTCACACTGGAACCTATCTCAGCTTCCATTAGGACAAATCACAGAGCTACAGTGCTTTTATGTTGTGTGGAGGAAAGTCTTCATCCTGCGAGGACAGATTTGACCTCTGCAAAATTGCTGAAATGCAAAGCCAGGTGTGCTGATTGAGGTGGAAGGCAATGTTTGTGACCAAAACAATGCGTGAAAGCAATAGCTTGAATTGTTAGGTTTACAAAATGTCTAAATTTCTCACGATATTTCCAGCCCTGACAGTATAATGCAGTATTTAGGAATGTAGACTCTGGAGCCAGACTGAATCCTTACTCAATCATTCACCAGCTCTATGACCTCTGACATATTACTGTCTTGCTCCAGTTTCCTCATCTGTAAAGTGGGGATAATAGTACCAATGTATATGGTTTTGTGAGGATTCAATGAGGTACACATAAAGCATCAGCACAGTGCTTAAAATATAGTAAGTGTGCAAGAAATTTTAGTTGTTATTGCCCCCTACTTACTCTTACATTCAGCGTCTCAGTCAAAAAAGCATGTCGATTAAGATGTCCCAAAACAGACAATGAGGAATAATCTACATCAGAAACAGTGAGGAAAAATGCTTTCAATTATCTGCATATAATAACCTGGAGGAGGGTTTCAATTTATTCAGAACATTTAGATTTGTTCTTCTGAGTCTCCACAAACCTTTAATGCCCTTAACATTTGTTTACCAAAAAAAGTTCCTGATTCTTTTACTGGCCAACAGTTGCTATCAACACTGAATCTGCACATTTGAATAGACAGACCCCCTTGCAAAAAGAACCTCAAGATTTTGTGGCTCATGCTGTTATAAATTCTAAATATCAGTTGTTTGGATAAATAAGTCATTATCTATACCATCTTCTGATCAGAAAGCTTCAAGTTATACTAAGGCTTTTTGTGAATATAAGCCACCACATACCTATGTTAAAAAAATTTTTTTTTCAGCTGGGTGTGGTAGCTCACACCTGTAATCCCAGCACTTTGGGAGGCTGAGATGGGAGTATCACTTGGGGCCAGGAGTTCCAGACCAGCCTTAGCAATAGCAAGACCCCATCTCTACAGAAAATTAAAAAAAAAAAAAAATTAGCTGGGTATGGCAATGCATGCCAGTAGTTCCAGCTACTCGGTAGGCTGAGGCAGGAGGTTCGCTTGAGCCCTGGAGTTTAAGGTTATAGTGAGCTATGATGATGCCACTGCACTCCAGCTTAGGTGGCAAAGCGAGACCCTGTCTCAAAAAAAAAAAAAAATTGGTGGGGGGGAAGAAAAAAAAATTTTTTTTTTCCTTTTTAAAGACAGTGTCTCATTCCAGCTCCATCATAGCTCACCATAACCTCTAAACTCCTAGGCTCAGGCGATCCTCCCACCTCAGCCTCCTGAGTAGCTGGGACAACAGGCAGCAGGCACCATCACGCCTTACTTTTTGTAGAGATAGGGTCTCACTACATTGCCCAGCCTGGTCTCAAACTCCTGGCCTCAAGAGTTCCTCCTGCCTCAGCCTCCCAAAGTGCTGGGATTACAGGTGTGAACCACTGTGCCCAGCCCAAATTTTTTTTTAATGATAAAAATTTTAAAAGGATATTAACATTTTTAAAGGACATAATATCAACAAGAGTCTTTTCTTTCTCCTGTATAATCTGAATTCTTACAAAATTTCATAGCTAGAAGAAGGCTTAAATACTTTTGAAGCCAAGGTCTTCATCAGCTGCTACAGTTGGAAGCTCCTCTGAGCAGTCCTTGTGTCCCTTGGCTTGGGTGAGGGACTAAAGAGAAACCAGATGAGGAGAAGATTCCTTTGGTATCATGCAGGTCCACCAGGCCTATTGCACTAGAAATAGTTCAGCAGGTGGATGCTAATCACCTGAGACCACGCTATTCCCAAGTTGCTTTTTTTTAAATATGCAAATAAAAAATTAAAATGTAGTGATGTTATAAACTGCTAGTACACTAGTGATTCTTAGTGTAAAAAGCAGACATTATATTAGCTGCACTTGATTCATTAGCTTATTCTATTACTAGCTACCAGCTATACTCACAATAAACCCTAGTTTCCAAGCCCACGTGTTTTGTTTAAAAAATCATATTCAGAAGAGAGTAAGGTTTGACCAATGGCATATTTTGATAGAAAGTAAGTCTTGACATAGACTGTCCTTTGGATACACTGCATAAGTTTTCTGTACCAGAGATCCAGGTGGCCTAGTAGGCATAATTAATTTTATTTTTAACTTTTGGACAAACTAAGAAATGAAGCTATAAAAATAGATGTTTCTCAGCTCTCTCCTCCCCAAAGTTCCAATGCTTGCTGTGTTTGTCCATAATCCTTATCTGCCTGCATGACAGTCTCGTTGTTTTGCACTATTAAAATATTGCAATTGCACAATATAAGACGATAGCAAACTTGGCACTTTCCCAGCAGAAAGAATTATTCCCTTTAATGACCACTTTTGAAGTGTAATTGTACAGCTCCCTAGAGAAGAGACAGTAAGGCCCTGGGACAGCAGTTATGGGCAGGGAACCAGTCAGCCAACAAGTCCTCAGCAAGGCAGTGAACACAGGAGAAAAACAGTATGTGCCAACAGACCCAGGTGTAGAGCCCAACTCTGGCACTGAATGACTCTGAGCACTTTACATAATTCCTAAATGGGCATACTAGCACCTAACTTGGAGGAGTTGAGGCTGAATTCAATAAGAATGCATATAATGAGTCAAATGAAATGCCTCACACAAAGTAGGCTAAATGAATGGCATTTTTCATTCCAAACACTTTGGTGCATCTTTAAAAACTGCCCTAATGAGGGGACAGGGAAACACTATTTTAAAGTCTTACCTCATGACAAAACAGGCAAGCAGACCTAATCATCAATAAGTCAATAGGAATTTGATTAGGAACTAATAAAAAACAAAAAACACCTACTCTAATATCTTCAAGCAGGTGAAAGAAGGAAACAAAGGCTACCAAGCAATGGAGATATGACTATGGCCAAGAAAAAGACCTTCCCTGCTTTCAAGGAGCTTGCAGTCTAGAAGTAGATAGAAACAAGCAAACAGGAAATTACAATACAGCACAATAAATGCAATGGCAGGAGTTATAGAATAGGCTCTGCGAGTATATAGGAAGGGCCCTCACGAGCAGAATCGGGAAGACTTCCTGCAGGAAGTGACATACAAAAATGATAATAATAGCTAATTAACAGTTGTTGAGAAACTACTATGTGCTAAGATTATACTAAGTGCACTTGCAGATACCTCCTTTAATTCTCAGAACAACACTGTAAGACAGCTACTATCATTATTGCCATTTTAAAGATGAAACAAAGAGGTTAAGAAACTTCCCCAAGGTCACATGGCTAGCAAGTGGCATAGCTGGGATTTGAATCCACACAGCCTGACTCCAGAGACTAGGTGCTTAGCTATCACCTACTGCCTTTTTCAAGATGAGGCCAGATGCTGTCAAAGGTCAGAGCATTGGAAGTTTTGCAGTCACAGAGGCATGTGCAGAGGTCTAGATGCAAGGCAGAGTAGGGCCCAGGTTCAGGAGAATAGCAAATAGCACCTCTGCAGGTACAGAGAAGGCACTTAATATTTGTTGAATTAAGTAATGCTGAAGCATCCGGTGCAAAGCTAACAGCAATAAAGAAAGAGAAGTGAGCCAGACTGCAAAAGCCTCAAAGACACAGTAAGGAGTATGGACTCAAGGCAAGCCACCATCCTGAAAAGGTGCTCCCAGTCAATATTCAATTTTCTCTTAGAAATAAGTCTCCTGGAGGAACCTTCACAAGGGACTAATTTCCAACCTTTTGAACTAGAAACCTTACAGTTTACCAACCATAACTGATACTTATTCAGGATCAAGTTTTTTAAAGTGTACATACAGCTCAAAACGTTTAACAGTAACCAGTCAAATTCACTTTCAATATGCTATAATTACAATGGTGTTCTGTAAAATTTAAAAAAATTTCATGCTTGCAGTCAGCTTTTTACTTCCAAATCCATAGGCAACAGAATACTTTTAATGAGGCTATAAAATTCAGAAAACAGATTTAGTGGCCATCTTTAAGGAGATATGGAGACAACATGCTAAATGTGATGGCTTGTTATGGAACTGATCCTGAGATACCTTTTGCTGACTTCTTTTCCTCATCATAATTTTCTACATAGAATGCACAGAAGTGCATTAGGGATGAACTTGTTGGCGGCCATTTATTAATAACATCCCTGTAGCTTCACCTCCTACAACAGTTATAAAGCTAACATTTAATAAGCACATATCATGTGCCAGAAGTGGTTGCCAACATCTTCATCTCCTTTGATCCTCACAATGACTGCATGACGTAGATACTATTATAGCCCCCATTTTGGAAGTGAGAAAACTGTAGCTAAATAACTTACTGCTAAGCAGAGGGCTGGCATGTGAACCCAGACCAACTGGCTCCAGAACTCATACTTCTAACCACTACACACAATGCCTCTCCAAAGTCACACCTGCCTTCAAAATGGAATCACCAATCCACATCTGCATGGAATCCTACATCCTTTGGTTTTCAACCAGAAGGTACTCCACACCCCACAAAGTCCAATACTTTGACTTCAATGATGACTAAACTCAGTTTCTAGAAGGAACAAGTGGGGGCTGGTCCTAGGGATACAGCAGAGAGGGTAGAATGAGGAACAGGAAAAACATTTCTGGAGTGAGCCTGAAGGGGGAAAAAAAAAAAAAAACAAACCCGAGGGGGAAAAGCAAGGCTCTTTAGGAAGAGGCTGTGTATGTGCTACCAGGTAGGAGGAGGGCAGTTGGTAACAAGAAACAGCCTCTTCTCTCCAGGGACTGTATAACCCGGGAGTTCTGGAAGTTGCTTATCAACCCCTACCCAGAGCTCCACCCTCTCAAGCTGTTGTGACCCTGGCCAGAACAGAAACAAACTATAATTCCCTTAACAGGACAACCATGGTTGGAGGAGAGGCCCATCTGGGCCAGAGAAGAGGCCAGTGAGCAAGGGGGAAATACAGAGCAGTCAGTAGTCGATTCTATAGGGATAGGATGTCCCTTCCTCTCTTCCTAGTTGGAAGAAAGCAAAGAACCTCTACTCAAAAAGATCTTTTCCCACATCACACCATCAGATTTTTTGGTTAGTTTAACAGACAGACTAAGACAGGGCAGAATACCATTTCATCTGCACTAGAATGTGAATTCTCTTACAAAAGCTGGTTTTCTAACACCAAGTTGGATCTAGCTACACAATGGTTATACGAATTTTGACAGGTAATTGAGAACACCAGGAGGTAGTGGAGGTTGGTTGGATTTGAAGAGAAGAGGTCATCAACATGAAAAGTGCCAAAGAAAACTGATATTTAACTGTATCTCCAGTCAAATCTGCCTCTCCACAAATCACACAGGAAGGGCCTCTCCGCTCAGCCAAGGGCCTGCTCCCATTTCTCCACTGGTAGCTCAGCCTGGGAGAGAAAGCTGCCAGCAGGTTGCTGGGACTAGCTCCTGAAAGCCAGTTTCCTTCTTTTCCCCCAGCTCTTACCCCGCCAGAGTGCACAGACCCTGGAGGCCTACAAAGGATGCTGGGAGAAGGTTCAGTGGTGGACCAAATAAAGGAAGAGGCAGGGGTGTTTTATGTTGCCCCCAAAAGAGGATGTCCGTTAGAAGGACCTGTGTCTTCAACAGTAAAAGGGAGAGTCCCTCCCCTAAATATTAGCTATTCTACCCTATTACACCACGGAAGGTAGGATGACTACAAGACAGAACATTCATGAGGGACAACCACTTAAGACACACTGCTGCTGCCTTAGAGAATAAGGAGCAGCATTTGTTCACAGGAGATGCTCAATAAATGTTGAGTAAAAGACCAAGATGGAGTATACTAAATAACATATGGAAATTTCCCAAAACCCTGTAGTCCAATAATGTGGTATTTTTTGTCCTTATTTTTATGCAATACAATTCCCAGCTGAACTACACAGAATTATAAACCATACACAGATGGGACTCTGAACATTCTCAAACTTTTAAGTTATGTGGGACAGAGCATATTTCAGAGGCAAAAGGAAGACTTTCATAAGAGACCAAACGAGGAAAATTTTCTTTAAAATGAGACATCTGGCAAACCTGGCAATTCAGCTTTTATTTGTTGATGAAAATTTCTTGGACCTAGGTTCCTCTTTGAATCATTTTTCTTAAAATAGAGGCTTCATAGAGAGCGTTTTGTCTAATTTTTCTTCCCTAGCAAGCTCCCCTGAAGACTCAGAGGAAGCAGCAGCCTCAATCTAAAGTAACTTCATTTTCATATTAATGAACATTCTGACTCCAATTCAGCAATATTTGTTGAAAAGTGTACTGTGATTGAGACTTTGGTCTTATCCTTTCCCAAATCTCCACCCAGACTTTCCTCAGTGTGTTAACAAGTAAGATGCAGACATGATGCCTCTTTACCCCCAAATTCTTCAGAGGCTTCTCACTGGCTACAAGGAAAACAGCTCTGATCTGGAACAAAATACCTTCTCTGAGAAGATGGGAACAGAGAGAACCAGCTCTGCCTTAACTAGCAGTGAACCCCAAACAACAACTGACTCAGAGACTGGGGCTTCAACAACATGCTGGTCCACCTCAAAACAAAACCACAATGAGTCTTTTTTTCACTTCACTATTAACGTTTTCATCAATCAAGCTGAAGTAGAAGAAAAGCCTCTGGAAATCTTGGGAATATAAAAATCCAACTGTGACTTGTTAACAAAAAAAAGACTACATAGGCCTGAAACTCCAACAAATGTTAACAAATTCAGATCTATGCTTATAGGCAGTGTGTCTACATTTTTTCCTTACAGCTGCAATAGTAATTATGGGGACTCCTTTGCTCACCAGGTACTTGAGTACCTAACTAAGCTCAAGCACTGACATAGGGGCAGGGATACATAGTAAGCAAAACAGACAGACGTGGCCTTAGTCCTTATGGAATTTATAGTCCCATGAGGCAGATCTAAAATGACCCTAGAAAAAATGTGTATGAGGAGCTAGCTAATACTTCCTACCACAAACAGGGCTCTGCCCTCTCACTGCTGCTCCCAGAAGCCCTCACCAGGAAGAAACAACTCTACCACTGCCCCTCTCTCCCGGACTCAGAGCCTTTGGACCAGCCTATGTCCAATGAATACTGTTTTAGGTGTCCATGGTACAATGTTAATGCTCTTCTCACTTCATTCATGGAGAAATTTTCCTTCTAAAGTTCTTCGGAAACTGAAGAGTCAATAACACAAGGAGCCCACTGGCTTTTTTTTTTTTTTTAAACAAAATAAACCTAAAATGGTTACTGGGACCTGAAGGATTTTAAGGTGCATAAGAAAATGCACTAACATATTACCTTAACTCAGTTTCCCCTATCCTGGCCAACTCAGTATTGACTAACAGAATTTTCAAAACTGTCTCCTTCTCACCCTTAGAAATACCTTACTCACTACCTTCCAAACCAATTTAAAAATACATTGAACAGTGTCTTCCTGAAAACACTGTATAAATCAAATGGTGATGACTTCTAGGCTTATTAGGGTGATTTACTAAGTGATGAATATTTTTATTGGACAAACTATGAATCCTTAATATTGTTTTTAAATTCTGATGTTTTAAATTATCTGATATTAATAATTTTTTTATTTTTCATAAAGTAGCCCAGTTTAAGAATCATTTGTATGAATTTTTTAAATGCCTGCATAAACTTCTTTGGGTAGATGCCATGCTTCCTGATTGATTAGTTTTAGGTTCAGAAACTATTTCATTTAGAATTCCCTAACTAGTGAATTGCGGGGTGAAAAGACTATGGCATCAGCTCAGCCACTATTATGATGTATAACCTAAAAAAGTCTGTTCATCTCTCTGTGACTACTTATTTGTACTGTGGGCACATGAATAGCCTTTCTCCATTTTACAGGGACAGTGAAGCTAAATGAGATTAAAGAGGTAAATGCAAAAGGTACTATTTAAAGTCAAGATATTTGATCATCTTTCTGTCCCTGGCTCCTGGCAAAGGGCCTAACACAAAGCAGAAACTCAGTAAACATTTGAAGAAAGGATAAAGCTCCCCTCTGCAGAAGCTAACCTTAAGGAACCAAATGGTGGGTCAGGTTAACCACAGTAAAAATAGGCAATACACACACAGGCAGCAGGGCCACAAGAAAAGGTTCTACATCTAACCACCAAATACTGTACCACCTACCACTGCATGCCATACAGATACACAAAAGCAGGTAAAAAATGTCACTCAAAATCAATTTTGTTTCTCAATCAATCCAAAATGTGTCATTTTCTTTTTAATGATCCTCTAACCAAGAAATCAAAGTATTCCTCCTACTAGTGCACCCCTTTTTAAACCTAAAATCAACTTTGTGCTAGAATAAAGTAGTTCTATAAATTCATATCTGTTAACATCCTTACTATCTGTTAGGTGAGAAATTTTCAGTTATTTCAATCTATACAGTACTCTTAAATAAAATATGTCACCAATTCCTTCTCAAAGGTGAAAGGGCCTCCCATCCCAACAGTATGCTGTCCCACGCCTGGGGGCAGGTCACCCAGTCTCAGGGTCTGGAGCTCCTACTCCCTGAAGACCCTAGACTTCCAAAACACCTGGGGTTAGGGAAAAGCCACAGGAGCTGCTCTGGGGTTGAGGTTGGCTGGTGAGAGAGAATGGGGCTGAGGACCACCAACCCCTTCCAAGGGACTGCTAAGGAAGAGAACCTAGAGTTGGTGTTTTAACATAAGATAACCAGAGTAGGCAAGTGACGAGGATCAGTTTACACAGGTATCAGTGAAAACTGCAGACAGGGATGCTAATTAGACATGCTGGAGAACCAATGAATGAATAAATGAGAAACTGTGAAAATCTGATTTGGCCACATATAAATTAATACTATAGTTATTTATATGAACTGCTTACCTAATTACCATGCAGCATAACAATGATCATGCACATCACTGTAAGTGTCAAATTATGAGTGTTTGAATTCATCACAACACTGAACTGAGGTCACACATGCTCAGCTTCAACAATTGAATAAGCTGTTGTTCAAATAGCATGTTTGTTTACTTACAACTTAAAGCTGAAATGAACAACCCTAGGTAAATAAGAACTTGTGTTGTTGCAAAAACATTAGCAGTCCTGAGCACAACCTGAAAACCAGACTAGCAGGAGCGCATGGTGGCTCAGAGCACCATATAGGGATTCCAGGGGCAAGAAATATATCCTTTAGTTTTATTATATATGACTGCAGCTGCACTGCCACTGCTCTCCTAATCATTTGAATAAGGATTCTCCACCCCACATACCACCACCCTTCATTTGAAACTGTCAAGGATTTACAGTAACAGGAAATTCGGAGCTGTGTAGGCAGACAACTAAATTTTGGCTGGCTGGAGAGAAAAGGTTCCTCTCAGCATACAGGGTGTAGTTTGGGTTTTGTAATGACTGTTCAAGGTTAGGACTCCAGACATTGCCAATCACAAAGCAATGAGAGCTTGTTTTGCCTTTTCTACAAGTCTGCAGTCTTATGGACACAGTCCTTGAGCTTCATGAGGAGACATTCTCACAGCCAAAGTCCAGGACTCTCAGCGTGGGTAAGGAAACCCTAGGTACCTAGGTAATAGCCCTGACAGTTTAAAGATTACCCCACTGTCACCCTGTGCACACAGAAGGAGCTTATTTCAGCAGAGCACAGGCCAAAGCAAAGACAGGATAGCTTTAAATTTTATCAAACCCTTCAAATCCAAACTATACTCCATTTCACAAAAAGTACCGATCTGCATTTCTGCACACTTGTCAGTAAATAAATAATGACATAAATCCTGAAAGGAGTAAGAAAGGGTCTGCCTTTTCTTCTTTCCATATCACTAGTTCCCACTCAGTTCAAGGTTCATAGGTCTTCTCTGTGGCAACACTCGTCTGGAGATTTAGTTTTCACCACGATAAACAAAGAAGATTAAAACAAACCAAAAGACTGATTTATGGGCCTGCTCAAAAAAAAAAAGTTATCATACAACTCTAGGCCTTCATCTACAAACTCCTATGCACACCAAAATAAGTAAGGGGGCTGTTCTAAAGCAAATACTACCCTTCCACTAAAGGGGGAAGAAAGTATTTCATTTCGATTATGAGTTACAAAAATCCAGTCCTTCTACAAAACCCCACTCTCCCTTTTACACTGTAATACCATATTTAGATGCAAAGTCATAGGAGAGATCAACTCACAATTGCAAATCAACCAAGCCCTGTTGATTCCACCTCCTGAAAATCTGTCAAATTTGACTTGTCTTCAAACCCACTGGTACTGCCTTCCCTAGGGCCCTAATCATCTTGTACTCCTAGTCAATCTCAACCCCTCTGATCCATTTCCCAAAAATCTGAAGTCATCTTCCTAAATTGCAAATCCATCATTACCTTCAGTGTAAAAATCCAACTCCTTAACATGAGCACCTCCTTCTTACATACCAGGCAGTTACCTGCAGTTGTCTAAATGTGCCACACTCTCCAGACATCCATTCTTTGCACATCCATTCTTTGTTCTCCAGCTTAGAACAACTCTCACGTTCCCTCTCCTTTGCGTGTACAACTCCTATTAGCTCTAATACTCCACTCAGACCTCATCTCTTCTAGGAGGAACATTTCCTTTATTTCCTCTCTTACGCTCCAGCATCCCTCTGTTTCATAGCCCTCATCACACTATCATCTATCTCCCCCATCAGAAAATTGGAAGGCTGGGATTGAGAGCTCTTTTCTCTCTATAACTCCACTGGCCAGCACATGATCTAGCACAAACAAGGCACTCATTAAACCAAGAAACTGCCATTATCCTTCAGTTCCAAATCAACACAACTCCCCCTACCTCCCAAGACAGTTATGCTAAAATCTTCTGACCATTTAAATGCACTTAGAAATTAGGATTGGATGTTAACTGCTAGTCTTTGACCACGTAAACTACTGATGAGTCTAAGATGATTTTTCATTAATGATAATGACAATTATGGCAAATGTCAGTTGAAGACATAGAGCACGGTGCAATGGAGAAAACATTGACTCTGGAGTCCATGCGATGGGATTCCGTTTAGACAAATTACATAAGCCTAGGTCTGTGGTTTCATGGCAGAATTTATTTAAGTCTGGGATTGTGCCTAGTGTAGTATTTGGCACATACAGACCCTCCCCTGTTCCCACCCCACTGTACTGCATGAACCTGGGTGTACAGTGGAGAAAAAGAAACATGTTCCCAGGCAAAAATCTATGGCGGTAGAGGTTAGAACTTTAAGGAGGGCATTTTGGCTGGGAGGTGACACAAAAGAGCCTTCTGGGGCATTGGAAATGTTACCTTCGTGATGATTATACAGATGTATATGTAGTTAAAAATACATTGATCTATACACTTAATATCTATGCACTCAACTATATGTAAATTATACTTAGTTTTTTTTAACTAATTAAAAAAACACACTCCCTCTGTGATAGAAGACAGCCCAAAAGACAAGGCTCTCAAGTCAACGTATGTTTGCACGCTTAAAGCAGTGACTCTGCCCTGGGATCACAGTGTTATGGTAAAGGGTAAGCAAACGCATTCATAAACCCAGCATTGGCAGTAGGCAGAATAAATGTCTCATAGAATAATGTTATCACAATGTCCCAAAGGTACAAAGAAGCTACCATATTTAACAAAACACAAATTTATTTCAGGGAGTTACTGAGTTCATAATCATTCTGTCATAATGTATTTTCTCAATCAACAAATACTCAAGTACAACCACAATCCTGTTGGGACTGAAACAATTTTTTTAATTGTTTGAATTGTCTCTCTCCCTTTTTCTCTCAGGCCTAGAGATAAAGTCTTAAAACTATCAAGCCAGCATCCAATCCCATAACAATCTTGTACCACAGCCAACCTTTACCTACCTCACCTCCACTGACTCCTGCTGGGCAAACAGGTCCTTCCCATTTTAGCTTCTCCACCTTCGCCCCTAGCTGTTCCCCACCCTCCTCCACGACAATCTTCTATCAGCTATCTGAATCCTTGGCTTTCTTCACATGCAGGGCCCCACTTCCTAAGGGTATAAGTAGTGGAGGGGAGGGGTGTCCAGACCACTCTACCCCATTACCATCTCCTCCTCCTCCAAACTCCGAGCACGGACTATGTATACCTATGGCTAAATGGCTGAGTACCTAAAAGGAGGCTAGACTTCCTCTGTATAAATATTAATAATATTAGCAACTGACATTACTATGTTCCAGCCACTGTTCTAAGTACTTTATATGCACTACTTCATTTAATCCTCACACAACCTTATATGAGAAGTTCTATTATTACAGCTGAGAAAACTAAAGCAAAGAAATTAAAGTTGTTTATATCTCCCAACTGGTAGGTGGTAAAGACAAGATTTGAGCCCAGGCAGTTTGACTACAGAGCCACTATCCAATAGGGCCTTTGCTTATTTACTTCTTATTTTGAACTAATATTAGGCTTACAGAAGCATTGCAAAGACAGCACAAAGAATTCCCATATCTCTTTCACCCAGCTTCCTCTCATGTTAAAATCTTAAAGAACTATAGTACAGTTGACCCTTGAACAACTAGGTTTGAACTGCATGGGTCCACTTATACGCAGATTTTTTTCAACCGAACATGGCTCAAAAATGCAGTATCTGCGGGATGTGAAACCTTCATAAGCAGACTTTTCATATACATGGGTTCCTCAGAGCAGACTTCTGGACTTGAGTATGTGCAGATTTTGGTATATGCAGGGATCCTGCAACCAATCCCCTGCATATACTGAGAGGTATGACTGTACATTGATCAAAACTTAAGAAATCAGTGCTCATTTCAGCAGCACATGTACTAAAATTAGAACGATACAGAGAAGATTAGCATAGCTCCCATGCAAGGATAACATGCAAATTCATGAAGCATTCCACATTAAAAAAAAGAAAGAAAGAAATCAACAATAGTACAATATTCTTCACTAAACTATAGACTTTGTTGAGATTTCCCCAGTGTTTACACTCATGTCCTTTTTCTGTTCCAGGATCCTACATTGCATTTAGTTGTCACGTCTCTTTAGTCTCCAGTCTGTGGCAGTTTCTCAGTCTTTCCTTGCCTTTCATGGCCTTGCCACTTTTAAAGAGTACTACTCAGGTATCTTGTAGAATGTCCTTCAATTTTAGTTTGTCTGTTTTCTCATGATTAGACTGAGGTTATGGATTTTGGGGAAGAACACAAGAGGTGAAGGGTCCTTCTCATCACATCTTATCAGGGGATATATGATATCAACATGACTAATCATTGGTGATGTTAACCTTGATCACCTGGTGGAAGTAGTGTCTGCCATGTTTTTCCACTATAAAGTTACTATTTTTCTGTCTAGCCACACTTGAGAGGAGGAGAATTAAATTTCATCTCCTGCAGAGGGAACTGCCAAAGAATATGTGGACATGGGTTGAAACCACCATAGTAATCAATAAATATTTAGGGGAGATAAAGACTTTGAGGCCACGCAGATATTCTGTTTCTCCTTAAACTTTCACTCACTAATTTTATTCTTCACTGGCAGCTTGCCCATAGCAATTATTACTGTGGTATGCTAATGGAGATTTTCTATTCCCCTCATTCTTTCTACATTTATTAATTGGAATTCCTCTGTAAGAAAGAGCTATCTGTTCTCCCCCATTTATTTATTTAGTCATTTGTACTGTGAACTCATAGATATTTATTTTATTCTTTGGTTTATAATCCAATATTATTGCTATTTATTTTGTTCAAATTGTTCCAGCTTTGGTTATTGAAAGCTCTTTCAGGTTGGCTTCTGTGTCTTTTTGACATGTTCCTGTCTTTTTTATTTTCCCTGCCCCAGTCCTGGAATCAACCAATTCTCCAAGGAGCTGATAGGGCCATTTTTGCTCCAATCAAGCCAATTTCTTAGGAGAGTTGTCAGGTTTTGTGTTCCTAAGTATCTCCTACAGTGGTATGTACAACATATAGTTATTAGGCACTAATCAGTACTTGCTGATGAAAGCTTCAGGGGCAAAGAGTGCAACTGCCTACTCACACACTCACATAGATGAGGGGAGGAGACAAACCTCCTCCTCTTCTGACCTACCCTTCTGGCCAAAGTATATAAAAGGCTATATTTGCTGGTACATAGTAAGAGGACAGTAATCAGTAGTTCCTTTCCCCAGTCTGATTGCAGCTGCTTTAAAGATGCGCTGATGCGCCTTCCCTCAGACCCCTGCCAGGAAACACTAAAAACACTGCCTTTTTTAAATTTTTAATGGATGGGAAAACTGAGATGCAGGAAAAGTAAAAAATATTCCCAAGATCATACAGGTAAAGAAGGTGGCTGAGGTAGGACTAGGGGGAAGACCCCCGAGGGGCACTGCTCTCCCATTCTCTTCTCCAGTGCACTCCAAGAGAGGAATGTTCCTGGTGACAACGTTTTTTCTGTCTAACCCAAGTCCTCTTCCTCACAGGAGTGGGGAACCTGCAGCCTTAAGGCGAATTGTGGCCTTCCTGGTCCTTAAGTGCCGCCTTTTGACTGAATCCAAATTTTACATAACAAATCCTTTTATTAAAAGGGGTGCGGGCAGAGAAACATGAAGTTTTTCTTGCTCCTTTGGTGCTTAAAAAAGAACAATCTTGAAATCAGAAGGCCTCAGGTTCCCCACCCCTGGAAGAGATATGTGTATTTCCAGACCTCAGGGATCTAGACAGACCTAGACTAAGCTAAAATACTATGACAAAAACAAACTTAAGGCTTAACTTAAGGATTTCATCCGGGTATCTACACATCGAATAAAAGGCTAAAATTAAAATCAATGAAGGAGGGAGAGATAAGATTTTGTTCCACTCAAATTCAGATAGCCACACAAACCCAAAGACCAGAGAGGTTAAAACAACGTGAATCACAATCAAAACAATATCAAAAAGCAGTCAGTTAAGCCTATAGATGTCAAAATTTCACGAGGCCCAGTACCTGGTAATGAGGAAAACTGATGCCAGCCAGATTCATCATCTGACTCCAACAACCTCATTATTTCATCACCAAAAGAAAGTCAGATATTATCTTGAGCAACAGAAGTGGAAAAAAATAATAATTTTTAAAAATTATACGAGCAGCAATAATGGTGGTTATTAGGTTATTAGATAATACAGTCAGCCCTCCATATCCGTGGGTGCCACACATCTGTAGATTCAACCAACTGTGGATCAAAAATATTTGGGAAAAAAAAAGGAATGGTTGCATCTGTACTTAACATGTACAAACTTTTCTTGTCATTATTCCCTACACAATACAGTACAACTATTTACATAGCATTTACATTATATTCGGGTATTATAAATAATCTAGAGATGATTTAAAATATATGGAGGGTCCAGGCGCAATGGCTCACGCCTGTAATCCCAGCACATTTTGGGAGGCCAAGGCAGGAGGATTGCTTGAGGCCAGGAGTTCAAGATCAGCCTGAGCAAGAATGAGACTCTGTCTCAAAAAAAAAGAAGATAAAGTATATGGAGGATGTGCATAGGTTACATGCAAATACTATGTCATTTTATGAAACATACCAGGGACTTGAGCATCCTAGGATTTTGGTCTCCTCGGGGTGGGGGGATCCTAGAATCAATCCCCCTCGGATACCAAGGAATGACTGTATTCACATTTTTTTCAAAGACCCAGACTTTTGGCCCAAACTCACAGCTGATTCAATTCATCAAAAAAAGTTTCTCTACATGATGATTTGACTGTTAAAGTGATGTGGAAGGGCCAGGTGCAGAGGCTCACGCCTGTAATCCCAGCACACTTTGGGAGACCAAGGCAGGAGGACTGCTTGAGGCCAGGAGTTCAAGGCCAGCTTGAGCAAAAGCGAGACCCCCCCCACCCCCCCCACCCCTGTCTCTACAAAAAATTTTTTTAAAAATTAGCCAGGCATGGTGGCCTGTACCTGTAGTCCCAGCTACTTGGGAGGCTGAGGCAGAAGGATCGCCTGAGCCCACAAGTTTGAGGTTGCAGTGAGCTATGATGATGCCACTGCACTCTAGCCCAGGCAACAGAGCAAGACCTAGTCCCCCCCACCAAAAAAAAATGATGTGGAGGATTATGGACAAATTGGTTTATTAGAATGACAATCAAACCCCATAACAAGCCAATTGGAAGGCACCAATATTAAGATAAAAAACACAGAAGTTATAAGAAATTGGTTAATAGATTACAATGGGAACCCCCTCCCAAAAATCCTGAGTTTAGCTTCTACTATAGCATTTCATTAGTACTTGCAGCATTATTCCAAATTTATAATTATATATGTATGCCTCTCAGCAAACACAGACATTTTTAAATGACTGTGAAATTTCACCCAAAAGAATTAGGTCTTCATAAATATCTGCCAATTGAACAAGAAAAGGCTAGGGTACCTAGACTGCCAATTTCATCCATTCTTTCTGTAAATGAACTATAAAGTTAACAAAAGAGCAAATATTAAAGAGCTAACCAGAAATGATGGTCACTAAAGACAATAATGAGTCTAACAGGTCATGATGGGTAAGGAAAAGACATTTGAAAAAAAGACAGAGGTTAAGGCAGGAGGATCGCTCGAGGCCAGGAGTTCAAGACCAGCCTAAGCAAGAGCGAGACTCCATCTCCATAAAAAATAGAAAAATTAGCCAGGCATGGTGGCATTCGCCTGCAGTCCCAGCTACTTGGGAAGCTGAGACAGGAGAATCACTTAAGCCCAGGAGTTTGAAGTTGCAGTGAGCTACGATGACGCCACTGCACTCTAGCCTTGGAGATACAGCAAGATCTTGTCTGGAAAAAAAAAGAAAAAAAAAAGACAGCTCTAACAATTTGGTCAATAAAACATAATTAGTAAAAGTACTGGATCCTGATTTCTTTTACACTCTTTTTTTTAAAAACTTAAAGTGAAGCAATAAGTCCTGGATCATTTACTTAATAACCTTTTTGGAAGTCTGCTCTGGGTCTGCTAAAGATGGGGAAAGGGACTGCTGATAAGTGACTAGCAAGAAAGCTATTCTCCAGCTGGGTCTTAAATATACAATTACGGAGACAGCAATAGATTAAAAAGTAACAAATCTGGAATCTCTGCCAATTTCAACATATGAGGTATGTTCATTTGTAGGTAAAAAGTAATAGAGCTATTCTATTACTGCTAAGTATACAGGACCCACAGGTATTTTTGGAGCTACTTAGCTAGAATACAATCTTTTCCTAATACTTCACCATCAGAGACTCAGACAACTTTCTGGTAGCCATGATCTCCACATAAAATAGACCATAAAGTCCTGGCCAACAGAAAACCTCAGTCCTGGGCAAGTCACTTAATGTCTTTGAATCTCATCAGTAAAACGGGCACTAATACCCGTATGGAAGAAATGTGAAGATTAAAGCAGCAAGGATTATGGAAAGTAACATTTCCCATCCCATAATCCCAGGCTTCAAGCTAGCATCAACAATGATTTGAACCAGCCAGATAATACTCTCTGAAAATCATTTTATGGACAAACTAATTATTATTTGGTAATGCAAAATTTGGTTGTTAAACTACTAATGAGGGAGGGGAGAGAACTGTGAAAAAGCAGAGTTGTAGCAATCGTTGGAAATAACTTCAAATATACAGGTTTCTGGTTTCTTGCCAATTGTTTAGATTAACTTCCCTTGCATACACTCTGGCCCTGGTAGTGCATCGGGCAGTTCATGTGTCCAAAACAAATCTTTATCATTCTGAACTGGGGGAAAAGGGAGCTTAATTTTCTCACAAGTAAAATTCATGAAGGCAGGAATCTGCTTGAGAGGAAGATAAGAATTTTCTAGAAAAAAAGTCTAAAAAAAGCAATGTAGGAGTCTTTTTCCTCTTCATCAGCTATAGGGCATTCCCTTACATTGTCTAAACTAATATATCATTTGGCATAAGTTTAAAGACATTCCCTTCATCTAACTTTTCTATATTCCAGGGAAATTGCCAATGATTAAAAAAAGTAATAATAAGCCTACCTCGCTTTATGTAGTCAAAATGTCCCCAAAGGATTTTGTGTTACATTCTTGGGTAAAAGGAAGAACTCCCAGTTGCATAAGAACTAACAGCAAGGACTCCAGGGCCAGTCTGCCTGGGTTCAAAACCAAGCTCTATCACTTACTAGCTTACTACCTCGGGCAAGCTACTTGATCTCTCTGTGCTTCAGTCTCCTCATCAGTGAAACGGCAATACTCCAGTGCCTTCCCCAAAGAGTTGTTATGAGGACAAAACAAGTTAATATTTGTTAAGTGCTCAGAACAGTGTATGGCACAAAGTAACTGCTATAAAAGCAACTATTATATTAAAATAAATAAATCCCTAATTAACCTTTTCAATAAAGTTTTACCTAAGCATATAGTAAGTGATGGCTTAAATCTCATCCACAGAGACTGAGTTCTCCAAGTAGTCATATGTGGTGCTGTACAAGTTTGGGAGTCACAGACTCCTGGCTCTGCACTCCTCTGTGTGGCCCTAAGCTAGTCACTTTAACCTCTCTCTAAACTTTTGTTTCTTCATCAGTAAAATGGGAATAATAACAGTTATCCAGCAGGTAAAGTGAGAAAAACAGATGTAAAGTTCTTGGCACAGGCAAAGTATTAAGCGCTCAAGAAGTGACACTACCCTTGATCCCAAATACATGTGTACACACCCACTTACAATACAGGCAGTAGCAATAGCTCTGAGCTGTTGTGAGTTAACCACCTCAAATACTACAGTATGGGCTGGGCTTTGCGTTAAGTTTTACCTCGGCTGTCAGGCAACCTGAAGAAGCAAGAACCAGGCAGCTGGACCCAATAAGGATAAGAGTCAATGCACAGACTTCACCAGGCCGAATCAAGGACGAGTGGTGAGCATGATATGGACAGTTCAGGCCCAGCAAAAGAGTTAAAGATCTAAAAACAAACAGCAGAAAGAATCTTCCAGTGACTCAGGTAAACATCCCTGAACTGATCTGCTTTGTAATCTTTTCTGGCCATCAGACTTTTTATAAGTAGGTCTCAACTATAATTTAAAAGGAAAAATAACTTGAGAAATGGGTTGTGTTTAAGGGAAACTGAAAAGAAAATCACAACAAATGCTTACTTGGGTGAAAGGAAAACAAAGTCAACAGGTTAGTTCATGCGGACAAATGGCCGTGGTGCAGGCAGACATCCCCTTTAGAAGGATCTTTCTAAGGTTAAAGTACCACTTCCAAATAAACTAGCTTGTGTTTCCTAAATATCTGACACCTCAAATAACAGTACCACGTTTTCTACCTTTTCACAGGTAAGAATAGTCTCTCCAATTTTTTTCAATAAAATGTTCCTTAAAAAAATTAACACTCCTGAGATTCTAAACTTCCTCTACAACTGGAAGGAACTGTAATTAGGAAATCTGACTATAGACATTGCAAAGCTGAGAGTCACAATATGCACAAAAGAAAAAATGGTAATAAAAAATTTACTTTCTTAATCCTAGTAAGGACAAGCACTTAATTCCTTCCAAATATAAAATTAATGCTACTAATCCAATATCAGTGAACGCTCGATAAATGCTGACTACTGGCAGTATTATTTTTATTTTATTTTATTTCATTTTATTTTTTGAGGCAGGGTCTCACTCTGTCGCCCGGGCTAGAGTGCAGTGGTGTCATCATAGCTCACTGCAACCTCCAACTTCTGGGCTCAGGTGATCCTCCTGCCTCAGCCTCCCGAGTAGCTGGGACTACAGGCTTGAGCCATCACGCCAGGCTAATTTTTTTTATTTTTGGTAGAGACGGAGTCTCGCTCCTGCTCAGGCTGGTCTTGAACTTCTAACTTCAAGCGATCCTCCCGCCTCGGCCTTACTGGCAGTATTATTAATGGGACATACATTTGGAGCTGCTTTCCCAGTCACAGTAAAGGTCCTGACTAATCTCCACACATCATATTGTTTCTAATCACCACTGGTAGGGATAAGCACAGTGTGTAGCCATGACAAAGTATGGACCTCATCACATGGAGGCAGAGACACACTGAAGCCTCAGTCTTCCAAGAACTGTATGTTTGAAATTTCCCATAATAAATGTTAAAACAACAACAAAAGAAAGCTATTTCATTCTACTGAGCATATTGCTGCTTGTATTTGTATTACTAATGGCCCTCTTCAAAACACTTTGCCTCTGAAAATGAACCAGTGAGGCCCTAAGTTGACCATTAAAAACCCTGTGCTTGCACAAAGATAACTTTCTGAATATAAGTAGCATTTAGTGGCCATAGATCACCAATCAGAAGAACCCAGGAGATGTAAGGGGCCTCAGAATTATTATGAGTCCTCAAATTCAACTGCACATATGCGATTTTTGCAATGGTTGAATATTCAAATTACCTCTACTACCCTATGGAGTATATAAAACGTTGTAAGCATGAATGTGCACAAAAATTTATCTAAAAGGATGTTCACCACAGAGCTGTTCTAATAGCAGAAACTAAAAACAAACACATGTCCCATGGCAGGAAAGGGGTTAATTAGAATTCATCTACACTATGTATACCATTTATCCATTTAAAATGAGGTTGAGGAGGATAGAAAATGATAGGAAAATGTTCACAATATATTAAGTGAAAATTTGAGTCAATGTATGTAAAGAACAATGTCATTTCTGTTAAAAAAGAAAAAGTTTGCACAGATAAAAGACCAAGTATGTACACCAAAACTACAATCGTTCATTTCTTTAGGTGGTAGAATTATAAATGATTTTATTTTATTCTTTGTGCATTTACGTGTCTTGCAATTTTTCTACAATAAAGGCAGAGGTTTATAATCCCTTATTTATAATTCAGAAATCCAAAAGGCTCTGAAAATATATTTCATAAATTAGCTAAACTTGTTTAGCTGCAAAACCTGACCCCAACTGATATGAAGCTGCTTCATATTTGTCCCATTTAGTACGAATATTTACAGGTTTCAATGAAGACATATAATGTTACAGGGTGTTGCCACAATCCCATTAGGGGCTCAATATCACTTTCCAACGACCAAAAAATTCTGGATTACAAAACCTATCTGGCCCCAGCGTTTCAAACAAAGGATTGTGGACCTGGATTGGTTTGTAACTTTGCCATCATTATCATTTTTTAGGCTTTTAAAATGGGACTCCTCATACTTGAAAAGGTTGGGAGCCTCTACTATAAATTATTATAAATTTTTTAAATGGCAACATTAATGAAAGATACACCCTTAACAAACGAGATCATCATTCTGATTCACCAACGGTGGCAAGCATCTGGCTCCTATCAGATGATTCTAGCAGCCAAGGTTTACCAAGCCCTTGGCATGTGCAGGCATTATATGCCTTGCATCCTTTAGCTCATTTCATGCTGTTTCAGAAGGTAGGTACCATCCCAAGCCCATTACACATATGAAGACAGAGGCTCAGAGAAGTTACTTAACTTGCCTAAGTCATAAGCAGAATTGGGTCAGAGCCTGACCCTTAGCTGCCATGCTATGCCCTCACCACCTAAGTAAGCCAGCAGGCAGTTCTGCTTCCTGGACCACCTACACCATTTTTAATAATGGTAATAACATCACAAGCAGATACAACTGACTTGTTTTTAAAATTCTTTTTTGATTTGTAAACTAAACAAACTTGATCTACAAATTACTGAGAAAGGATAAATATGAAGCCATACCATATAATTTCTAGTGTTACTACCATTAACTCTAACCACACCAAAGTTATTTGAAGATGTTCTATGAATATAACATATTATATGATATAATTTTCTGTACCACAGAAAATCTCCCAGTAATCTTTTGGAAATCAGTGTGGGAAACATTTTCTGAGGGCATGCCAAAAAAGAGACCAAGTTCCTACACACAGGAGAGCCTGACTTTTCCAAGAACAAACTCCCCACTGTCTACTTTTGGGGTTTCCTTAGTGTCTTTGGGCTACAAAACCCAGTAATTTACTTTCCCTACTGAAGACTAGGGCAGAAATAGCCTGGACTTCCTTTTTGCAAACCAAAATTCACAGCTGTTTCGGATGAACAAACCAAGGGGGAAATTTTTTTCTGGCCAAGGATGCAACTTTCACTGGGACTATAACCTCCTGTGACAAGTGAACACGCTGAAGCAGACTGGATACAAACCAAATTCTTCAGATCACTAAATTGTTTCACTGTTTCCTGTCTCTAATTTTTGCAACTAAGACAGTAAAAACTGAACTTCAATTGAATTCAGAAAAAGGGAGACCACTGACTTATCAAACTTCTATAAATTATCTTTTACTATAAGTAGATGTCCTACTCAGTTTGAGATTAGGCACTCTCTAGATTTTTAGACATAAAATAACCTTTTTTTGTTTGTTTTAACAGGAGAACCACATTCTGCTTTAGAGAAAGTAAAAATGTACATACAGCAATTCCAAAATAAAGGAACAGGGCTGCTAATGCAACAAAATCATACTTAAAAGGATTATTTTAAGAAGTTCTTGAAAAACTTTTTAATTAATTAAGGTATTTCAGTGGAAGACCCAGAAAACTGTTATGTTAGTAGAGAGCTATATTTTGTTTTTGTTTTTGCATACTCTCAGAAGAGCAGGAACGTAGATCAGAGAAGTCCACGAGATCCTGTTTCCAGGCACAATCCTTATATGGTCAGTGTTGCCCTCTTCCTTAGGATGTTAAAGTCATTTTGCTCAAAACAGACACTTTCAAAAGAAACCTGGCACAGTAGAGGGCAAAAGTAAGAGGTCCGCATGAGAAAAAGCTATCATGCCATTATAATCTCCAAGCTACAGATCCATTATGGAAGTGAATAAAGGATCATTTCAGTAGAACAGTTATGCTAACCGCTCTTTGAGAGAAAAAAAAAAAAGTCTAGCTGGGCATGGTGGCTTGAGCCTGTAGTCTGAGCTACTCAGAAGGCTGAGGCAGCACGATCACTTGAGCCCAGGAGTTTGAGGCCAGTCTGGGCAACATAGCAAGACCCCTTGTCTAAAAAAAAAAAAACTTCTTTTCTAAAGTATGAATTCCTTAAGAAAACATTAGGAACCTTTCTTTAAAACAATGAATTACTTGTCATATCTTCTGACATTTCAGAGAACCTGTCATTATTCTCAAAATGAGGTCCAGTTTTCAAAAACTTTCATTCTTCATTCCTTATTTCAGAACCTTTTCATATCTTGGGAAGTTCATGTCTTTTTCCTTTTTCTTTTCACAAAATGGCAAAGTAAAAACTAGCTTATAGCCACACGTGTCACTACTGTCCATACATTTTCAGATTTCTCCAGCAAGCCTCCTTGACTTCCTCTTTTCTTACTCCTTCTTCTAGTTCTTGGGAAATTAAGTATAGAATGTTCCGAAACCATGACACAGTCTCCTTCACAGCTGCAATCTTTGGTTTAGTTTCTCTGTGCTTCTGAACGCTGAGGAGTTCACTTTACTTTTATTCACATATATCAGTATTTAGCTCAAAATTCAATATATAGTTTTAAGCTCTTATACAATCAGTTTTCTTTTCACATTTCCTTTTCTTGGATCTTTTGGCCTTTTAGTTGATAGAATTCACTTTTGACCCAAATCTTACTGGATTCTCACAGAGAAGTTGCTTTCCTAGAAATGAGTAGTTTCACTCTAACTCTAAACATAGCAAACTCTCCATTACATGAGAATCTGAGTGCCTGCTATAAGCCTGGGCTAAAAAATACCATAAGTTAAAAAGTTCAATACAGGGCCTGTGGCAAGCTCCCAAGCTATAGACTCAAGGCATGCATCCATTAAACAATTAGAAAATGAGAAAGTATAATCTATGCAACCCAGAACCTCTGTAAGACTAGACATTTTAGATAACTACACTTTCTAGATAATCTATTGCTTATCCTTTTAAGTAACAAAAATTACATTTGAATCATTTTGGATAGAAAACTAAAATACATTTATATTTTTTCCTACTTTCATTAACAAGCTATATTGAACATGAATTAATCTTTATTTGATGGCTAAGAGTCATTAAAAAAAATAAATTATAGCATTAAAGATATAGTACAATGATGCTTGGGGCCTACCTAGATGTGTAGGGCTACATACATCTGTGTTAACAGCCTCAAATGACTAGAAGGTGGGATAAATTAAGCTAGATTTGTATGCTGCTTCTGTCTCTTTTTTGTCAATCTGTCACACAGACATATCACACTACCATAAACTATGTAAGGAAACAGACCATGTATAAAGAGGGGCTAATTCTGAAAGAGTGCCTATAACATGCCAGGTCTGAGAAAAATTTTGCTGTGCATCTAGCAATCACTTGGCCTGGCACAAAGTATACGATGGGTAAACATTTGATAAATTAATGACATTAATGTGCCTGCCTGAGTAGATCCTCTCCATTATATACTGTTTCTAATCTGCCATGGCTTCGAAAACAGATTCCCAAACACAAAAGAACACATTTAAAATGTGTCTGGCATGGTACTTTACACAAAGCAGATGCATGGCAAAATTGTATGTGCTGAACTGAGGATGGCTAACATTGAGCACTTAGAATGTGCCAGGAATTACAGTAAGTGCCTTACACACATTATCTAAGACAATGTACACGGCAGATAATATTATCCCCATTTTACAGATGCAGAAATTGAGGATCTAAGTGGTTCACTTGAATAACGTCAAGCAGCTAGTCAATGGTGGCAGTGGAATGTGAGTCAAGTAGTCTGACTTGAGAACAAGTGGTCTTAAGCATAATGCTATACTGCCTCTGAATAAATATACAATAAATAAGGAAGGTCAGAAGAACATGAAGTTTATAACACCTTTTTTCCCAGTACACATCTTCTTTGCTGTCTTTCTGACTCTCAGGTATAGTCTCAACAGGTGAGGGTTACTATTACATTGTAAACATTACTGACAGGCCAAAGTGATAAACTGTGAAAGTTAGGCAAGCAAAGTACACTACGGATGATACGTCCCGAAGAAGTAGAAGCTTGAGAGATCTGTGTGTATTAGGGTCATCAGGGAGGGCTTTAAGAAGTTAAGACGTAAGCCCAAGCAGCATAAGAGAAAAAGGATGGGGTGAGGGGAAGGGGACATTTTGTAGCTTAAGAATAAGCACAAAGAAAGCCTTTGTGGAATTTGGGGTGGGTGGTGATCATAAACAAATAGACAAACACACATGTAGTTTAGAACAGTTATATCCACTGCAGCTGTAAGCTGCTATTCCTGCAGCTTTACTTCATCACTCAAACACCTGGACAAAGGCAGGCTGGAGTTGGCAGTACAAGTGGGGGTAGGATATGGCAGCTAAACAAAGGCCAAATCTGAAGCTATGATTCCACAGCTCTCGTTAAATAATCCAGGATCTTTAGTGGGGAAGGGGGACTGGGGACAAAGGGGACCTCCCCTCTACTATTTCCACACCAAAAAAGGGAGAACATGCTGACCTAGGCATGGTCTCATTTGCTCAGAAATCTTTCACTAGGTTTAACCAGAGTCACCTCTAATAAATGACACACCTAGTGTAACTAGTGCCTGGAGATCCTCCCTGCCCCTAGGAATCACAGGAATGAGAGGCTGGGGAAGCTCTTAGGCATCTACCCTCTCTACAACAGACACAGGAGCAAGTCAGAAGGAGTCAGCTCTCTAACCCTGGGGAATGAAGACACCACCCACACTTTATGGCAGAGACCGGACACATCAACAGGAGGCCCAGAGTAAAAACATTGTGCTCAACAGATTTCCTAGTCTTGCTTAATTCTATGGTAGTTACATCCTCAGAAGAATTTCAACAGTCTCTAAGTGAGAGCACTAAGAATAACTTCACCTATACTTCAAGGAGGGAGATACGTGAAAGTTTCTCACTTAAGCAGGATATGCTAGGGATTAAGGTATCTCTGGAAAATCTCCAAATACTACATCACCAACTCATTAGAGACAGAGGCATCTCCAAACTCGTATAGTCTTTCCCTCTCAGACATCAGAACTGCATAGTGTCAAAGAAATCCAGGTAAGATTGAAAACCCAATTTATGGATTCAATGTACATTTATTGAACACCTGTGAGTCATCAGGCACTGACCTGGGGACTGGGAATATAAACATGAGAAAGACTGTCACTCTGCTAGACGGAAGTGTACCCATTCATAATTATTTACCTTTATCATGCCCAACCACTCAAAGGTCCAGGCAGGAAGTTCTCCTAGTGCCCCACAAGTACCAAATAAGTCTGCTTTCTCACTTCTGTGCCTCTGATCATGGAATGTCCACCTGGAACGTTCCCACCATACTTCATCTACCCAAATCCTCACACCCTTCAAGGTCAGCTTAAGTCCTCCTCCTTCTGGAAGCCCTGACCTCCATCCCATCCCTAAATGATGTCCCTGTTCTCTGAACTATTAAAATTACAGCAAGTACCACCATCAGTTTATTTAGGAATTTTTTTAACTCATAAGTGCATCAGACCTGCAAACTTAATTTCAGCCACTGTTTGAAAATAAAGTTTTTTTTAAAGCAAAAAAAAAAGAAAGAAAGAAATTTATCATCCTCTAATTGATAAAAATCTTGAGTACCTACCATGAGCCAGTGTTGTTCAAGGGGCTGGAGAAATAGCAACAAACAGTACTGGTTTTTGTCTCCTAAAGGGTATCTCCTGGGAAGGGTTCCTCTCTTATACTTCTTTTAAAAATCTTGCTACAAAGACCTGGGTTGATACTCAGTGCTTAAGACCTAACAATTTATTAAAGCCTTAGGCTTCTTTGGTCCAAGCTCACTCAAATTGAAGTTACATAAAGTAATGGGGAACAAATGCTAACGAAGCCATTTCTAAATGAACTTCCACTTCTTAAAAACCTCAAAAGAACAAGGAAGGAAAAGAAAACAGGCTATGAAAACGCTGCTGAACCAACACATTTAACTCACACTGACAAAGGACCTCCAATCCCCCTTCCAAGCCACACAAAAGTGATCTTTTCCCCTCAATCCTTACGGCCCCAGATTCAAGTGTTTAACAATAGACCTCGGGAAAGTTTAAAGCACCCCTCAGTTTTCTAAACAAGTCTTTCTAAACCTTTATTTCCTAATGAATAAGCCCCCTGATGAATCCTGCATATGCCACTTAGACTAATCCAATGAGATTCACTACAAGGAGCTACAATTTGAGCTTCAAGCACAAGAGAGACTCAAAAAGGAACACCTTGAACGTGATAAATCCAGAGACAATTTTAATACAAACAAAAGCCAAATCCTGCAGAGCCGGGTGGAAGGTTCCAAGTTCCTAAGAGAAGGGAATGAACAGAATTTCCACCAAGAGAGCCGCGATATTCTGCAAGGCGTGGGAGTTTCTGCAGCGGGTGAGGGAGATTTTGTATGTATATATAATATATGTATTTGCTCTAAAGTGGCTTTGGTGAGACACGACAGCTAGCACCCTAGAGCGAGCGAGGGTGAAGCTGGGCTGTGCCATGCGGCGAAGGCTGCCACCTGGGCACTCCCACCATTCTTCGCAGCCGGGTCAGGACGCGAGACTAGGAGAGCGCGGCGCCTCGCGGACGCGGACCCGCGCCGCCTCCGGCTCCCTGCCCCGCGGGCCGCCTGCCCTCTCCCTGGGGCACGCCACAAGCCCACCCTGCCCGGGTCTCAGAAGCCCCCAACCTCTCTGGGGACCCAAGAGACGGGCGGAGTAGAGGGGGTCTCCAAGCAGCGGCCCAGCCCCGACGCGTACCCACCTGAGCAGACTGGAGAGGGGGTGGCTGGAAGAGCCGAGGCCGCCGCCGCCACTACCGCCGCCGCCGCCGCCACTGCCGCCGCTGCCGCCCCCGAAGCCTGAGGAGAGCCGCTTCCCGGACAGCAGCTTCTCCACCGCCGGGAGGTGCCCGGTGCGGGCCGCCTCCAATAGCTCCTGCTCCTTCCCCATCCCCAGGGCCGCCAACCTCTGGACCCCCTCCCCGGGGCTGCAGCCAAGCCAGCTCGGGCTCCCAAACTTTCCGTCTCCGGGCAACGAACCCCTCAAACCGGCCGGGGACACCACCCCCCCCCCGCCTTCTCCCCCCCACGAGCGCGTCACTTCCGGGATCTAGCGTCACGCGTCACCGCGCCCCCGCGCCCACCTAGTGGGGCGGGGCTCCGCAGACAAGCGCAGGTGGATCTAGGTGTGCTGGGACAGACATCTGGGGGTAAGGGGGTAGTGCCGTGTGGACCCCCAATGTACAGGTGGAATGGGACAAACACGGCCCACCTGTACGCGCCTTCCGAAATGCGCTCCTTCCCCAAAGGTTTTGAGAGCTCCCGGGACAGGAAATACGATAATGTGTCCAGGCAGTGCAGAAACAAAGAGAGAAATGTGGTAACGCGCACCTAAATTTCCAAGTCCTTTCTTTCAACTTGCAAAATCAAATAGGTAATAGGTGCGGGGACCTAGCGATACAGAGGTGAATAAAACGCCCTCCCCCTCGTACCTCAATGAGAGAAGGGAGGAAAATTTTAAAATAGAAATATCCTCGCCCCTTCGTCCTCCCAATTAAAGAAATAGCTCATTAAAGAAAAACGTGCAAAGAAGAGACCTCCCTCTCTGTAGGGTTTCCTCTTAGTTTTGATGAGATTACCAAACGAACATAAAAAAGTCCAGTTTATGAAACCAACCCCAATCTTGAGTGCTGGTGAACTGGAAAAATCATTTAATTGGATAGAAACTATGTCTGTTTTGTTCCTTGGTACTAGAACTGCTTCTAACTCGAAGTAGGCGGTCAACAGTTGTGGAGTGAATAAATGGACTGGATACATTATGCTCAAGCTATATGACTTTTTTTTAAGGTGCTTGCGGAACAGAAGAGAAATGCTGGCAATTCAATGTAAACACAGGCCCTCGGTCTCTGTCTAGTTGAAATATACAAGGTTGAGTCCCTTCCTGAAAGCTTACTAATCCAAGGTAGCCGCATTCCACGACACTGGCATTCAACGGAACTGAGTTTTCTCCCCTGTCCCCCAACTATTCTCTGAGAAACGGGTTAAGGAAGGGGTTAACTGACATTGCATTTTTAGAAAGGTGGAAAGGGAAAAGAAGTCCTCTAGTAAACACAACCGCACTCCTTAACAAATGCTGCTTTCCAGGGAAGGAGGACCCACAATCTGAAATTAGCACGCCGGGTTTTCCCTCTCTCCGCGATTACCAAACCAAAGTTAAAAAGAAGCCCTCAAGTCCTCTGCGCGCTCCTCAAAGTGGCCCCTCCGAGGAGCGGTAGGGGTGATGTCATCACGGCGCGACGACGGGAAGTAAGTTCCTGGCCTGCTGTGCAGTTCGGGATCCCAGAGCTAGTGCAGCCGATATCGTTGTAATCTCCTCTCCACTCCAATCCTGTCCGAGATGGACAATGCCCGCGAGTCGGCCACGGACAAAGGTGGAGAGACAGGGGAGTCAGATCAAACGGCCGCTGCTCCCGGGGACCCAGGGGCTACCGATACGGACGGAATCCCAGAGGAAACTGATGGAGACGGAGATGCGGACTTGAAAGAAGCTGCAGCGGAGGAAGGCGAGGTAGGAAGAGATGTGTTGATGAGGCTGGAGAAACACACGGAGATTGTGTTACTGACTGCTCTTCGGGCTTCCTGATTAGTCCTTTTCCAAGCTTTAAGAACTCGAACTCACCACGACTCCCTCTAGATCTGAAATCTTGGACCGGTAGAGAGGGTACAACAAAACAGAACTCTAATGCTAGTTCGGTTCCAGAGACCCAAGCACTATGTTAATATTTTTAATTCGTTAGGAACCAAAGCTACTTATAGGGAGTTTTAAATAGATTTTTGGGTTTCCTGGTGAGGAAATTGGAATGCAATGTCACACTGAGACTTAGTGCAAGAGCTAAAATCCAGGATTCCTAGCACCCCTTTCACCACAATATGGTTCCTCTTAAATATCGTTTAAGACAGCTTTTGCCTTTATAGGCGGCAGGGTCGACCAGATCTGTCAAAGGGTGATGTTGAAGGAGTTACAGGTTAAATCATGTTCTTACCCTCATGGGACATTTAATTGCTACCAGTGACCTGAATGCTAATGTCCAGGGATCTCTATAGCATAAAAACACCAAATCCATCAATTGTACCACCCTCAGAGCTCAACAGTGTTGCCTAGCTCGGCATCAGCCAGGGGACGAGAATCTTAGCGCTCTCTGGGTTCCATTTCTAGAGGTAGAATCGTGGGGTCTTAGAGCTAGAAGGGATTTAAGAGATCATGAGGTGAACATTAGATTAGATGGAAATAGCCTTTCCGAGTATAAAGTTGCATCAAAATATATAAAGCAAGAACTTTTAGAAAAAGAGAAAAATGTGACAAAAATACTCTAAGAATGAAACTTTAAAACAGGTCTCAGGGACAGAAAGGATTTGAATAATTAGCTTAGTCCACTAGAGAGTTCACTACATATTGAGATTTGCACCCAACAGAGGATAAAATTGTGATATTTTTGAAACACTTTTAAAAATTGATCATGTACCAGACCACACACACACAAAAAAATTCTATTTATTTATGTGTTTTTATTTCAAAATATTAAGGGTGTACAAATGTTTTTGTTACATGGATACCTTGTATAATGCTTAAGTCACGGCTTTTTGTGTGCCCGTCACCAGAATAGTGTTCATTGTACCCAGTAGGTAAGTTTTTATCCCTCACCCCTCCATCCTCCCCCCTTCTTGGTTTCTAATGTCCTTTATATCTCCTTGTGCCCATGTGTACCCATCATTTAGCTCCCAATTATTAGTGAGTACATGTGGTGTTTGTTTTTGCATTCCTGAGATACTTCACTTAGGATAATGGTCTCCAGTTCCATCCAGATTGTTGAAAAGACGTTATTTCAGTCCCATTTTTATGGCTTAGTAGTACTTCATGGTATGTGGGTGCACGCACACACATATATATCACATTTTCTTTATCCACTCATGAATTGATGGGCACTTAGGTTGATTCCACATCTTTACAATTGCAATTGTGAATTGTGCTGTGATAAACATTCAAGTGCAGGTGTCTTTTTGATAAAATGACTTCTTTTCCTTTGGGTAGATACCCAGCAGTGGGATTCCTGGATCAAATGGTACGTCTACGTTTATTTCTTTGAGGAATCTCCATACTGTTTTCTCTAGAGGTTGTACTAATTTGCAGTCTCACCAACAGTATATAAGCCTTCCTTTCTCTCTGCATCCATGCCAGCATCTATTGAGAAAAAGATAAGTTCTTAAAAGTAGAAATTATAACAGGCCACATCAAATTTTATGGGATTTAACAAAAGCCTTATTTAGAAAAAAAATTCATAGCCTTACATATTTTTATTAACAAAGAGAAGATATTGAAAATAAGCACCCAACTCAAGAAACCAAAAAAAGAACAAAATAAACCAGAAGAGTATAAGAACAAGGAGTTAATAAGGATAAAAGTAGATACTAATGAATTAATGCTTAAAAAATAAGACAGGATTAAATTAATAACTGGTTATTTGGAATGTAAATGCATAACATTACAAAATAAGAAAGGGGCTGTAGGTACTGATATGGAGATCTTTAAAGTTATAAGAAAATTTAATGTTCAAGCTTAGGCCAAATAAATATGAAAATCTAAGAATAATGGGTGACTTTTTAGGAAAATATAGATTACCAAAATTGAAGGATAAAGAGAATAGAAAGCTTGTTTAAATCAGTAACTAGAAAGAAATTGAAAAGATTGTCAAAGATACACTACCTTCACTCCCACCTACCCCCCATATTCCTGTATGAGTTTAAATCTGAATTCCTCTTTAAGGGAAACAAATCTCATTAATGAGTTTTGTAGTATAGTTATGATTCCCTATTAAGTTGGAGGGGATGAAGTTTGGATTTGATTTTTATTGTTATTAAACAGACATTTATTAAACATTTACCATGAGTAAAACTGTCTTAAACGCTGATGGGGGAGAGATATAAATAATAAGAGACAAACCTATCTGCAAAAAATTTTCAGTCTACTAATGAGAAATATTTGCATTATATAGTAGGATTGAAGGATAGGAAGAAAAGAGCACTACATGTAAGAAACTCACTTAAAAGTTCCAAATTGGATGAAACACTGTTTTGATGAGAACAGTCCTCCTTTTAAGTATTCTTTCCATGTGGAATCATCAGCAGTAAAGAGATCTATAGATCTGGAGGCAGAATAGCTGGCTGGATGGAGAGGACTTTGCTGACATCCCCTCTAAAGAATGAGATCAGAAGAGTGGGCCCATGTGGAGAGTGGTATTCATGATCCTTGGCATTTCATTACCCTTGTAAACAGATACTGGATCTGTGATCATAGATGAACTGGAAAACTGGATTATTTGGCTGTTTTTCTTTCCACAGCTGAGCTATAATCTTCCTTTAGGAGAGATGTTGTATCTTACACTTGATGGTACAGTCAGTGCCTACAACCAAAAAGCTATGCAATAAATGGATTTGTTGTTTTGTAATGAGGATGATGGCTTTATACCTTGCCCAAGGCTGGAAAGTAGGCCAGACATATAATAGGGTTTCTTTCATCTTCCCAGCTTAAGAGTCAGGATGTCTCAGATTTAACAGCAGTTGAAAGGGAAGACTCATCATTACTTACTCCTGCAGCCAAAAAACTGAAAATAGATACCAAAGAAAAGAAAGAAAAGAAGCAGAAAGTGGATGAAGATGAGATTCAGAAGATGCAGTAAGTCACTTTCTTACCATTCCCCATTTCAAGGCTCTAACTTGACCACACAAATATAGTAAAATTTTCTTGGCCTTTAACATTTTTTTCTTTTTTAAACTCAAAAGAAAATAAAGCAGTTAACACATTATGTTATAGTATAGAAAATATAAATAGGTGAAAAGAAAAAATACCACCATACCACCAAGAGATATACACTGCTAATATTTTGATGTATATTCTCCAAGATATTTTCTGTGCATATATATCTACAAATAACATTAAATAATTTTTTTCAAAAATGTCAAATACTCTTTTGTTTCTATTTTTGTTTTTGAGATGGAGTCTTGCTCTGTTGCCCTGGCTAGAGTGCAGTAACGTCATCATAGCTCACTGCAACCTCAAACTCTTGGACTCCAGCGATCCTCCTGGCTCACCCTCCCGAGCAGCTGGGGCTGAAGGCACACACCACCATGCCTGGCTAATATTTCTATTTTTTGTGGAAACGGGGATCTCACTGTGTTGCTCAGGCTGGTCTCATTCTCCTGGCCTCAAGCGATCCTCCTGCCTCAGCCTCCCAGAGTGCTAGGATTACAGGCATGAGCCACCACACCAGGGCCTTTATGATATTTTCTGATTATAAAAGTAGTATGGGCTCATTACCAATAATTCAGAGAATACAGAAAAGTAGAAAAACTTACCCACAAACCTACCACCCAGAGTTTACTCTGTATATATTTGAGTATAATATTTGGGTATATACCTTTTCAAAAATTCTTTAGATGTTTGATATGTATAGCTAAATATTTTCATGTCAGTAAATATGCCCATAAATATTTTTAATGGCTGCATTGTATCCCATTATGTGGATAAACTATAATTTAACCAAACCCTACAGCTGTTCTGGTTGAGTTTTTTTTCTTTTGACAATATTATGATTAGTATTTTTGGGGACATCTTTGCATATTTGTCCATTACTTCCTAAGGTAAACTCCTAGAAGTGTAATTGCTAGGTCAAACAGTATGAACATTTTCAAAGGCTTTTCATACATATTTTCAAATTGCTCTCCAAGGTGTTCTAGTTTACCCCCTGCCAGCATGTATGAATTTGTGTCCCCACATTTTCACTAATACTATTCTTCTTTAAGTTATATGATTTATGAAAAATGTTATCTTGTTTTAGTTTATAATTTCTTTAGTTAATAATGATTGGTGATTTTTTCATCTATATTGATTGACCATTGGTATTTTTGTAAATTTCCTGTTCATGTTCTTTGCTTATCTTCTAAAATTGATATGTCCATCTTTTTACTTATTTGAAAGAATTAATTTTAAGATTAGCTTTCTTCCATATATTTTACAAATATTTCCCCCCTAAATCTGTTAATGTTGAAAACTACTGGTTTGAATATAAATCACATTTTTACCATCAGTGTGAAATGCAGTAAGGTACAGTTATAGAGAAGACAGCCTAATGCTGAAAACACAGTCTATATAGTATGATACATTATCTCAACGTTGTTGTTTAAGCTTTTGTTCTTAACAAGTAAGAAAGGAACTTGTATTTCCCATTTTCTCAGGTTCTCTTAGAGTAGAAACTTTGTTTTAGCTCCATTCCTCATAAGCACCAAGCCTAATGACATTGACCTCTTGTGAATTCATTTTTTAATTGTCTGAGACTTGTTTTATTGACTTAATAACGTATCTGGAGTATTCATTCTTATAAGCCAACTTAATTACCTAAATCTTTGTTTAGAATCCTGGTTTCTTCTTTTTCTGAGGAGCAGCTGAACCGTTATGAAATGTATCGCCGGTCAGCTTTCCCTAAGGCAGCCATTAAAAGGGTAAGGATGAACCATCACACGTCATTTCCATCATATATTAGAACTAAACCAGACTCGAGCTACATCTATTGGCATTTTGAAGTAGTAGGCAAGTTGGTGGATTATTTAGACAAGAAAATAAAAATAACATGCCCTTCACTTATCTGACCAATTTCAGTTTTATATACTAGGGATAGGGTCTAGAGTAAGTCATTACACATTTGAATCCTTGTGTTAATAGTTTCAGTTTCAGCATCCAACCTTTAGTAAACACTTTTTCTGTGCAAAGGTCATTTATTGGTAGTATGTTCCAAAGCTAGTCTTTGACTATCTTAATCACAGTCTCTGTCCTTTCAAGCTGATCCAGTCCATCACTGGCACCTCTGTGTCTCAGAATGTTGTTATTGCTATGTCTGGCATTTCCAAGGTTTTCGTCGGGGAAGTGGTAGAAGAAGGTGAGTAGTGTTGATTACAAATACTGGATTATACCTGTAGTGGTCTTATTTTTAAGAATATCTGTACTATAGAACTTATTAAAGCACCTGTGGGAGCTTCCATTTGCACTAGAAGTTGATCAAGTAGGTAGCCTTGTATTCAGGAGAGCATGACCATTATTCCTGGAAAATTTCAATACTGGGGGCAAGGAACCATCTAGGAAATCCCCCTCCCTTTAGTCCTGTCCTCAGCCCAGGGTAACAGAAGCAAACTTTGTATTTTCTCCAGTGGACTTTGCTCATTTCTGCTGCCAAAAGTAAAGAGATAAGAAAAGCAATCACCGGGGCTGACCTATGTGGTATAGCGTGTTGGCCCTGATGTTGTGACCCCTGGGAACTGCCCCCTCTACTGAGTAAAAAGCCTGGCTGCTTCCCATTGCTAATCTCTAGCTGGTAAAATCTTTCTTTTTTTTAAGCAGGAGATTTTTTTTTTTTTTTTATTTCCACCATAGCCTGGAAGGAGATGTATTTTAAACTGTTGCCTATGATAAAGCCTGATATGAGATATTATACTAAAGCTATCATGATACATGTTATAGCATTCCCTTAAGAAGGAAAAATGTCTTGGTTTATTTCCTTAGCAAGCTTAAAGGTTAATGGGAATTACAGGACTTAAAAGGATTATGTGATTAATAAGTTATTGTGTGATAATGAAACTTTCTTTGTCCTCTTTAGCACTGGATGTGTGTGAGAAGTGGGGAGAAATGCCACCACTACAACCCAAACATATGAGGGAAGCTGTTCGAAGGTTAAAGTCAAAGGGACAAATCCCCAACTCGAAGCACAAAAAAATCATCTTCTTCTAGACCAAAGTCTAGAAGGCCTATTACTGACAGAAGTACTGGTTCCAGACTTCCTATTAAATGAGACTTTCTGTACTGGTGCTTTAGTATCTCAGTCCTCCAAGGGATTCCGTAATGATTTTAATGTCTTTCTCAAAACTCTAACATTTACACACCTAGAAGGCATGCAGCCTGTTTCATACTTGTCTTGACTAATTTTGGGACCTCTTAGGGCATCTTGAGATATTTAATTGTCTCTTGGCTAGTTGGAAGAAAGGTGCATGGGCCTTAACCATCTTCTGGACAGGAGAGCTTCTTTCAGAGAGAGAAAACCTTTCCAAGAGAGCTTTGATGGTTTCACATTGAAGCCTAAAGTAGCTAAGACAGGTCGTTTCTTCTGTCTGGTGTTAAGTAAATGAACCAACCAGAAACTTTTGACTTGTGATACTCTACGATGAAGGACATGGTGATAGCAGGAGTAGTAGAATAATTTGTGCTTGTAAGCAATTAAGATTCTCCTGTGGATTTTAATAAGTGATCAATAAATGTTTTTCCAACTTGCCATATGTGTATTCATTTTCTGTCTAGCTGGCTGGAATGGGGAGAAGTTCCTTATTTCTGGTGTCCCAGTAAAATTGGTCTTGGCTTTTTTGTGAAAATTTGAGCCCTTCCCATTTTCTAGTAGAATGATTAAAATTTTTTTCATAAAAGAGCACTTCATTAAAGTCACAAATTATATAGAAAAAAAAGAAATAAATGAAATAAAAAAGAGCACTTCAAGCACAGTAAAAACAATGTAAAAGCCCATATATTTCAGATTCCTATAAACAGATAAATCACAACCAATTTTGTTTGTTTAATAAGTTTAATTTGCTTTTTTTCAGGTGGTTCACAGAACCAGTACAAAGTTTGATTAGATATTGCAACATTAAAATTTCCCAATACTGACCAAGATTCCAGTTCATCAGATACATTGTTTTTTTCAAATAGCGGGGAATGGAGTGACCTTTTTTTGACAGTGATTAGCAGAAATAAGGCTATTATATATAATTGGCAATCCCCAAGAATTCTTTCACCTCTACCATTCAGTGTCATAGGGAGAAGGGTTTTGAACCTGTTCTCTTTTGAAGCTTTCCTGAGCATCTCTTAGTAAAGATTCCAATTCTGTTTAGCACCCTGAGTGGGGGAAACATCTTGGACTCATAAAGTTGGGCAAATCTGTCTTATAAAGTATCTTACATTAAAACTCATAGCTCTAAACATGTACTTAGCCAATGGAAAAGACACTTGAGTGGGGCACTCCACAAAGAAATGCTATAAGACTCAGTCTAAATCTTGACAAAAAACTAATAAACTGACAAAAAAGATATTCTCTCAGCTCTAACAGGAATTTTTTTCCAACAGTTAAAGGAACTATACCTATTGCAATTAGAGATATTGCATAAGGCTGAAACGTAATAAATAACAAGGGAGGAAGATCAAATCCTAAGTCTGGCCACTTAGCAAAAACTCACTGTTACAGTTTATACAAGAGTGTTTCTCTTTGTGCTATGAGGAAAGTAATCCCCATCCAATAATAGCACTGTTATCTATACCTACCCAGAGGTGAATTAGGAATATTCTGGCAGAAGGTGGGGGAACAACTAGGTGAAGGCCTTAGTCTCTTAGTCTGGAAGGATAATGCATCACACCAGATTCTCTGCAGCCCTTAATGACTGTGATAAATCACAATGACACAGTTTTTACAGATCTCAAATAACCAGATGTCATCATACTAGCTTGTGTAGCAAAGTTCAGTTGTTTCCATAGTTTTCTGATTTTACTATCTGCTTTTAGAAGTTTAGGCATGTATTAAATAGGTGAGGGGAACAAAAACCCTGATATAAAGGTTTGGAATGGAAAGTTCCCACAGAACTATGGCAATACTTCAAACTATTAATACCTTGTTTCCACTACCCCCCACCCTTTAAGGGGAAACTAATGTAAATGAGTTAAATGGAAGCATTTAAGTTATAGGGTATGTGGGGGCGGGTGCTTATCCCTTGTATATTCCATACACAGGAACCATTCTTTTCAGAACCATGAGAAAGGGGGCATAAAGGTTGAGGCCTGTGGCAAAATGAGGGTCAGATGAAATATACGGTAAAAAGCAGCCATCTTGGGACTAGAACCCACTCCTGTCTTAAGTCAGGGAAACTAGGTTAATTATTCCAGTGAATTGAAAACAGAATTTGAGATTGATAGCCATCTCTGCAGCCCATTTGAAGAGAGGATTTAAACTGTAGTCCATACACATTAAAGCATATCCCTAGTACATCCATGTAAACAGGAAATCTAGACAATCACAGATAATACATAATTGTAAATGCTTCACAGCTGAAATGGTAATGTGCAGTAGCTGAAGTCTCTGAGGGATAGTGGTGCTAACCCTCCAGACATTTTCTTGAGGTATTGTTATTTCTTGTTCAGAGTCTTGTAGCTCCAAGGCAGAAATCATGAGTAGTCCAAAATGGCTGATACTACTATTCTTTCCTTCCATTATTTTCCTTTACAGTTACCTGAGGACAACCACCAGTTCACATTTCATTACAAAAAGGTCTTTCTTCCCCCAATGAGCAGGAGTATGAAATCATGTAAGCTGATTTTTACTAAAATCCCATGGGATAATGACCCCTACCACATTTCCTGAGGGATTTCAAGACACAATGGCCAAAACTGCCACATAAGGAAAGTCAGAAATTCTAGGGCTCAATTTGTCACACGAACAAGAGCCCCAGACTCCTTCAGAGAGCCCAGAAACCTGACTGAACTCTGGCCATTAAGGGGTTAACCTTGGTACTTGGCAGATGTGTTTCTACTGCCTCCTCCCAAGTATAAGCTTAGGTAAAGGTATATGCAGCAATGCCTGTTAGACATTTTCTTTGCATGGAAGGACACGAGAAGGATAAGGTAGGCAGGGGAGGAAGGGATGGGAAGAGAATCAGAATGTGATTTTAAACCAATTTAGGTGAGCCTAAGGTTGAATAATTCTATTTTCCAGCTACTGGCTCTTCCTCCTCCCCCCTCCAAAACATTAGAGATGCCATATTTGAGAGGACCAGTGATCCATTTAGTTCAACATTCAGCCTTTGAAAGAAGCACTAAAGAGCAGTTTGTGAAGGGATGCAGTTACCCTCTCAGTTGTATATAACCAAGTAGCCCTCCTTTTGGGAGGCCATCATACAAAGATTCTGCTAGCACGTCTTCTTGGACAACGAGCTGATACGTTTCTGATTTGCTGTAAGTATTTTCTTATACCTAAGGCTATGAAGTAGAGTCCTAGAGCCAGTGTTCAGTACCAGGTCCTTGCTTTTGACTGGATATTTGATCAAACACTCCTCTTGGCTTTCATCTTTGCAGAACAGTCGGCATTTGAAAGATGTGACCTCATGGGGAAGAACCTCCACCCCCTGATAATTTTCACTGTTCTCTGGATCTTTCCTCCTTTCACCATATATTTTGTAAATAACGTCACTAGAAATACACAGATAATTTGGTTAAGACATAACCATGATTTTGTATGAAGTGCTATTCTCTGTGTCGTCTCCAAGAGCCCTTTCTGCTGATGCCTAGAGGGCAGTTAGGCTTTTGGCCACAGCAGCACATTGATCCCTCCTCCCTCTCAGCAATACTTTGGTCTCCTTCCTGAGTTCCAACAGAGCTCACTGCCACATCAGTGGATAATTCTTCCATAAAATACATTACCTTATACTTACTATGCTGAACTTCACCTGTCACTTTTCTGAGTATTCACAGCCCTGCTTGTTGTGACCCTTCTGTGGTTTTGTGTTTTTTTAATCTCTTCTGATCTACCTTTTACTGCCTGGAGATAGTGACATTTGATTTCATTGTAAAATCCTACTTTCAAGTCATTTATAAAAAATCTTAAATAAAGTTGAACCAAGCATCAACCCTTAGGTAACCTCCCCTGTTAACATTCTCTCCAAAACGATGTTTCTTTATTCCTAAGTCTCTGTTTCCTAAGCATGACAAATTCCTACAATCCCACAGCAACTGATGTTTTAAAAATTGTCTTAGTGAAGGAAACTTGACAAAAGTCCTTTAGAAGTCTGAAAAAATTAGATCTTGTTCCTTCATGAATGCATGTTTCTCTTTATCCTCATAAAACTAGAGTATGTCTTGGGAGGATGGGGCAGGAGGATTACTTGAGCCCAGGAGTTCAAGGCTGCAATGAGCTATGATCGAGCCACTGCACTCCAGCCTGGCAACAAAGGGAGATCCATCTCTTAAAATAAAACAAAACAAAACAAAACAAAAAAACACACTAGAGTATGCAAGTCAAGCATGATTTCCCATAAAAGAAACCTTTTTGTCTTTCCTTCAATAGGTCACGTATGATCAAGACTTTAGTGACTTCACTAAATCATTATTTTACCATCTTGCCAAGTGAAGGTGAGTTAGCTGATGAACTTCTGTCCAATCAACACAGCTTGAAGTGCATCACAAGGCAATACGAATGCAGGTACAGTGTTGGAGAAGAATTAGATAGGAAAAAAAGAGGGGAAATCACTCTTTAATAGGGCAGGGGGCAAAACCTAGCTGGGTTGAAGGGTTTGGGGTTTTTTACTTAAGTCAAAAGTACATGATTTTGAAAAGACACAATGGTAGAGGGGAGTGAGAGGCAACAGGTTCAGATGTTTATGTCAAAGTTTAAAATATTTTCAGCTCCCAAACCACCAGGTGCTGAGGAAAGCACTGGTAGAAAGTTAGGGCTGGGAAAGCAGATGTGCCAGGGACCCCAGGGAGGCAGAGGAAATAACCTCTCAGGTATACCTGTGGCAGAGGGGCAGGACTCAGAAGCAAGCAAGATCTCTACCATATCATGCTTTCAACATCACTCAGAGTGAATAATTTTTTCTTGATTTAAATTTCAAATAAATTGTGTTATAGACGGGAAAGATGATATGGTTGAGTCACTACTGTTGTTTACTTCCTACCACAGCACCATAATGATGAAAGTATAACAGAAAGGAAGCTCTGAAAAGGAAGCCAGGATGATATGAGCTTGGTTCCCTTTCCAAAAAAGACATAGTCCAGGTCTCCCTTATTCTTTTGCCTCTCCTGCCCTCCTGACCCACCTGTGCTGGGCTATTTCCTGTTCCACTCCACTACCATGGCCAAAGCTCAGGTCAAGGACTCTTTAGGTCTGCTACAGGAAGCTCTGGGACATGGAATCTTTGGTGGCTCTTTGGGTGACTGAAGAGGTGGGTACTTTCACTTGTTCACACAGGCTATGAAGGAAGCAAATGTCCCTGCCATGAAACTGAGCTAAAATAGCCCTACAGTGTCAAGAAGATTCCACCTAGTATGCAGAGGGCCAAAAGGCTTTATATAGGCAAGACATGATGATTGAACCAGACACAAAGCAAGCTCCAATTTCCTGGGATGTGGTCACGCTTTGCCCTGTCCTCCATCCAAATTAGAACAGCTAGTAGAATGCACACCCACACGAATGAATTGAGCACTCCCCAGTCCCTCTGGCATCCATAGCAGACTTATTCAACAGTGGATGGTGCCTTCTGTCTTAGGTGGTGCTATTGCTGGTGATCTCCTCTCTCCTTGGCACAGGCTGAGCCCACTGCTCTCAGAGCTCAAAGAGGGGGTTATATTTCCTAATTTCCTGAAGAAGTTTTTCTTTATCCTGGTTGGCTTTGGCCAATGCTTGTTTAGTTTCTGTAAGTTCTTTCTGTAGGGTAGAAAGTTCTTTCACCTGAGGAACAATAAATAGTTCACAGTTAATAAACATGGTAATACCACCTTGCAACAACACCCAGTAAAGGGAATAGGGAGGAAGAATTCAAGCAGAAAAACCCACAAGTTAGGTTAGTAATGAAGAGAACTCAACTAGATCTTTTCTAAGAGCCTAATTCCCTTCAGAGTTCATCAGCAGGTACAGTATGTGATCAGCAACCATTCACCACCAGCTGCTAACTTAACATCCTCTAGTCAGCACTTCTACAAACTGCCGCTAGGTGACAGGAGCCCAAACCACCCATATGCACACAGCACGAGCAACCTTTTCTGCACTTTTGAGTTTTACCAGCTTCACAATTACAGACCCTAGAGGTTATGGGAAGATACTGTTCAGTTATGACCTCACCTGCTGTCCAAAAACCTCTTCTGTGGGCACAAGAAGCATCTGTTCTTTGGGGGGCTGCCTCTTCTCACTTTTAGGTACTTCAGCCGATGGTCTTTCCTGAGCAGCAGCTGGGGGGAAAAGTAAAGGTTCTAAGTAACAAACTGCTGTCAACTCCCAGACAGCTCCTAGTTGTCACTTATTCACTTATAGGAGAAAAAAGAGGATCCAGGAGGCTGATAAGCCCAACTCACCGCCTATGTGGAATACACCATCATCACTCCGCTTCAGCACAACATGTTCCATGGCCAGAGTGATGGGGATAGGGCCTGGAGATGTTGGATAGATGGGGGGAATATCATCCTGCAGGAAACAGGGAAACCACATGATGCCCCCAAACAGCTCAGAGCAATTTAGGTAATACAATGCATGCTCCTTCCATTCAGCTTAGAGCACTTTTATGCCATTGTTTTTCCCCACATCCTTGGAAGGTATGAGAGGCATAACTGAGTTTCTCTCGTTCTAGAGATGGTGAAACTGAGGATCAGATAACCTGATGGCTTGCACATGGTTAAGGCTGTAGCATGCTAAAGACAGGGTCAGGGTTAGAGACAAGGTCTCCTCACCTGAATGCTGGCTTTTTTGACAGCAATGCATTTGTATATACCACTATAACACCGACAGAGAATGCTACTAAGCATTTCCTCCTTTATCCTCGCCTTGATTTTACAGTGACAAGGAAAGAGGTTAATAGCTGTCACTGCTTCCTTGCTTGAAAAAGTCCAGGGCAAAAACCAAAGCTTCCTCTCACCTTTAGAGTGATGCTGGAGTTCAGGAGCTCAATCTGCATAGGGACTACCACTGGGATCTCCTCATCCTCCAAGAAGGGCCCCAGGCCATTGAGCACCGAAGTGAGCAGCTCCAAGTCACAGCCACGAAGCAAGAAATGCAGGAAACCATTTTGTGTGGCCAGGGGGGAATGAATCGCTGCACCAGGCCCCACCTCAAAGCGAAGGCCCACAGCTGGCCTGTTGTGGCCAGTCTTCAAAGTTGAGGATTCCTGAAAGCATGTACCTTTGTGAAGAAAGACAAGGAAAACATATTAATTAATAAACAGCCAAGGACTTTCCTAAGCATTTTACCTATCTTTTATATTTCTAACAACCCTATGCCAAAAGTATTGTCATCATTCCCATCTTATAAATGAATGAACTGAATAACTTGCCCAAAGTAACACAAATAATAAGTAGGAAGGATAGGATCTGGACCCAGGCAGTCTAACTGCAAAGTCCATGAGCTTAGCTGCTTTGCTATAATGCCTTTCAAGGTAGAAGAGAGGTTAAGGACCAAAAAAAGCTGGCCTTATTATAAATCCGAGGCACTGGGCTGATGGCCAGGGAAAAGGCCATTAAAACATATGACCCTCAACTCTACTAAATTTGAATGTCTCTTCCTTTCTCCAAGTCTTGGTCTTCTCATCTCTCACTGATAAAGCCAAGCAGGATCTATGCTAAACTCTCTAAAACTCCACATAAAACAATCTCGGGTGTAGCAAAGGATGTGGAACAACTTACACATTTGTGGAACTGAAAATTGATACAATCATTTTAGAAAACAATTTGTCATTATCTAGTAAAGCTGAAGCTGTACCTACCCTAACGATCTAGAAATTATATCCTCAGGAATATAACCCTGGACAAACTCTCAAACATATATACCAGGAGACATGTACAAGGATGTTCACAGCAATCCTATTTGAAATAGCAAAAAAACTGGAAACACCCCAAATGTCTGTTCAGAATACACTTAAGAAGTAAATAGGGTAACAGGTACAAGGGATATTTTAAGGGTGATGGAAATGTTCTAAAATTGGGTTGTGGTGATGTTTATAAAACGCTGTAAATTTATTAAAATTTATTGAATTGTACATTTAAAATGAATCAATTCTATACTATGCAAATTATACCACAATAAAGCTGTTTTTAAAAAGCAAAAAGTGGTATATTTATATAATAGAATATTATATAGTTGTGAAAATGAATTATAACTAACTCAGTAAACCTAGAAGGATTTAGGTTACTGAGTTAACCATTGACTGCCACACTAGAAAAAAAAATTTTTTCCATGGGGCCTCTGTGTTTTATTAAAACAAAACGATCCTTTCTAATTTGTTATTTTTTATTGTTTTCTGTGCGTGAGTTATATGCAACACAATCTACATTTTTAGAATTAAATTGTCAATATTAATTATAACAATGAGAACATCAACAAGTAAGATCTTCATGAACCAACTGGAGGGTTTTGCTTCACAAGGCCCCAGGCTCAAAACTAGTGTGAGTTAAGTACAACTCACATGGCAGTTAATGTATTAAAGAATATCATGTTACACAAAAAAATCAAATCACAAAATAATACAAATTATTATTCCACTTTAAAAAACTCAAAAACCTGCAAAGCTAAATGATACATTAATACAAACATATGTGGAAAAGTTATAAAGTAAAGCAAGAGAATGATAAATACAAAATTCAGAATAGTGATTACCTATGACAGGTGAGAGACAGAGGAAGGTTCAAGAGAGGGACTCCTAGGAACTTCAAAGGTAATGGTACTATTATATTTATTAGACTAGGTGGTGGGTACATGGGTTCATTGTATTGTTATCATTTTATGCCTTATATATATTTTATAAGTATTCTTTAGTATCTACTCAATATTTTAAAAAATAATTTTTAAGTGAAGCATGTAATGTAAACCCAGATTTTTCCTGTCATCTTTTTAAAGTATAAATGATAATTCACGTCAAAGGATTGAATCTAAATGACAGAAGTTCCCGGATCAGATAGCATTTTATGTTAGCAGCCACACAAACAAAGAAGTGGACACTGTCCTGATGTATAAGCTCAAGGAATACCTGGGAAGTGAATATGGAGAACAGCACAGTGAATGCAAAGCCCCAGGAAGAGCTCTGGGAGGCTCCTTGCAAAAAAGAGGCTTTACTAAATAGAGTTTTTCCTCCCTCTAATGGCTGCTAGAGAGAAGGACCAAAGGCTTATCACTAGAGCAGCTGCCCTCAGAGCATAGTGACAAGTGCAAGTTAATCTATGGCTACACTAGATAAATTCCACCAGCTCTCCTGGAATGGCCACCATCCTCACCCAGGCACTGTCCATGCAGGAACTGCCAGAGTCCCACGGTGCCCAGCTGCTGGAGGGTCAGTTCCTCTGCTTGCAGGGCTACAGTCAGGTCCTCACCACGTACCTCAATCCCAAAAGACACCTCATTCACCTTCAGGACCAGAACTGAGACCTGTTGAAGGAGATTCTCTTAGTTCTTAGTCCCAAGCTTTCAGTCCAGAGCCTACCCTCTGCAGAAAAGAAAGTAGAGCAGCTGACCGGGTGAAAGATGAGGTCTTCTCCACTGGGTGAAACTGAACTGTTGGCCTCTGGTGACCCTTGGCCATAATTATCCACAATAGGGCTCCCTTGAACACCAGCATCATCCAAGACATTTGGAAGAGATCCTAGGTGGAACAGATTCTGGACCAGGCTCTGCATGAGAAAGATGACAAAAGAATTCAGAATTCAAAATATTATGTTCACATCCAACCTCTAAAGACAATGACAACTATAAAAATAAAACAAAATATTTCTGGCATTCATGAAACAACTGGAAATTTGAAGACGAACTAGATATTTGATGAATTTAAGGAATTATTGTCAATTTTTTAAAGCATGATAATGGTTATTTGGTCACATTAAAAAAAAGTCTATAAATGGAAACAACCCAAGTGTCCATCGATGGGTGAATGGATAAACGCGATGTGGTATATACATACAATGAAACATTATTCTGCCTTAAAAAGGAAGGAAATTCGGACACATGCTATAATACAGGAGAACCTTGAAGACATTATACTGAATGGAATAGGTCAGTTACAAATGGACAAACACTATATGATTCCACTTATATGAAGTACCTAAAGTAGTCAAATTTATAGACAGAAAGTAGAATGGTGGTTGCCAGGGACTGTAGGGAGGGAGAATGGGGAGTTAGTGTTTAACAAATACTGTTTCAGTTTTGCAAGATGACAAGAATCCTGGAGATAGAAAGCGGTAATGGTTGTACAACAATGAGAATGTACTTAATGCCACTGAACTATACACTTAAAAATGGCTAAGATGGTAAATTTTATTTATATTTTACCACAATTAAAAAAACTTTTTTAAATCTGTATTTTTGAGCAACACACAACTGAAAATATTTATGGACAAAAGGATATCTTTGGGATATCCTTCAGAATAATATGGGACAAAGGGAAGTAGGCAGTAGTATGTATGAAACAAGAATGACCATGAGTTATTAATGTTGAAGCTAAGTAATGGGTATACGAGGGTTCATTATTTAATTCTGTCTACTTTCATACATATTTGAAAATTCCCATTAGTTATAAATAATAACAAAACAGGCTGGGTGCCATGGCTCATGCCTATAATCCTAGTACTTTGGGAGGCCAAAGTGGAAGGACTGCTTGAGGCCAGGAGTTCAAGACCAGCCTGAGCAAGACAGTGAGACCCTGTCTCTACAAAAAATAGAAAAATTAGCCGAGCATGGTCGTGCATGCCTGTAGTCCCAGCTAAGGCAATAGGATCTCTTGAGCCCAGGAGTTTGAGGTTACAGTGGGCTATGATCATGCCACTGCACTCCAGCCTGGGCGACAGAGCAAGACTCTGTCTCAAAAAAAAAAAAAAATCAATAAGATATCACCTCACACTTGTTAGAATGGCTATTATCACAAAGATGAAAGATAACATGTGTTGAAAAGGATGTGGAGAAAAGGGACGTACTATAATGTTGGTGAGAATGTAAATTAATAGAGCCATCATGGAAAACTGTATGGAGGCTCCTCAAAACACTAAAAACAGAGTTACCATATCCACTTGTGGGTATATATCCAAAAGATTTGAAATCAGTATATCAAAGAGATATCTGCACTCCCATGTTTACAACAGCATTATTCACAATAGCCAAATTATGGAATCAGCCTATGTCCCCATCAACAAAAATGTGGTATATTCTACTTACATCTCATGGGTGAAATATTAAAAAAAAAAAAAAAAGAAAGAAAGAAAACCAAAAAATGTGGCATATATACACAATGGGATACTACCCAGCCTTAAAAAAGAGGGAAATCCTGTCATTTGTGACATCATGGATAAGCCTGGAGGACATTGTGCTAAGTGAAATAAGCCAGGCACAGAAAGTCAAAAACTGCATGATCTCACTTATATGTGGAATCTAAAACAATCAAACTCATACAAGCAGAGAGCAGAATGGTGGTTACCAGAGGCTGGAAAGGGTAGGGGGTAAGGGGATGGGGAGATGTTGGTCAAAAGCAAAAATGCTTCTGTTAGACAGGAGGAATAAATGATAAGTATTTGAGGGGATGCATGTGTTAATTAGCTTGATTCAAAAAAACTCCACATTGTATACATATATCATAGCATCACTTTATACCACATAAATAAATATGATTATAATTTGTCAATTAAAAAACTAAATAAAAAAGGGCTGGATGCAGTGGCTCATGCCTGTAATCCCAGAGATTTGGGAGGCCAAGGTGGGAAGATTGCTTGAGGCCAGCATTTTGAGACCAGCCTGGCAACATAGTGAGATCCCATCTCTACAAAAAATAAATTAGCTGGGCATGGTGGCATGCATGCCTATAGTTCTAGCTACTCGGCAGGCTGGGATGGGAGGATCACTGGAGCCCAGGAGTTCAAGGTTACAGTGAGCTATGGTCAAGCCACTGTACCGGGCAACAGAGCAAGACCCTATCTCTTAAAAAGAAAAAAAAAAAGAACCAAAAAAACCCACTGCATTCTCTCTTTAGATATTCTTAAGGGATAATTTAATAGGTTTCTATTTCAATAAGCTGAAAGAATCACTGGTGTAACTTCAGAGGTGACTGATTTCATTCCCCTAGTTATTTTCCAACAAAATACACAGGCAAAAAAAAAAAATAGACAACAAACACACTCACACCATTGATACCAACCATGAAACTAATCCTACTGAGGTAGTTACATGGCTATAAGACTAGTACTCTAGCCTTTGGTTTGAATCTCTTCCTGTGATAAAAGTCAAGTATTAACCAATAATCTAGAAGATGTGGAGATAGAACCAGAGCCACAAATCCACTAAAACTTCTCTCTTTTTGTTTTGGTTAAGAAAACGTCTATCTTGTCAAATCTCAGCTCCTCTTGAAAGCTGCCAGTCTGAATACAGGCAGCAGAGAGAACCCTTTCTGGACTTCTGCAACTTTGCCTGGTTCTGCTCCCACATACCAGACTCCAAGAGCATCACAAAGCTGTCACTGCCATCACTGTCCACTGAAATCCGGTCTTCAGGGCCACTGTTATCCAATGAGACACCATCAAATGACTGCTGAGATACTGTCCTCTTCATGGAGAAAAATCGGAGTCGGGCAGCACTTCCACTCACTGGAGCTGCCACCCCCTCATCTGTCTTGACCATGGGATCCCTGTTTGAAAAAAACAAAAACAAAAAGCACAAATGTGGCTTTGGGGACATGTTTGTACCTACCCTTCCAATACCATTCCCCTTGAGCTCAGTTATTGTGAACATAAACCTTGACATTACCTATATTACCTGCTATAATGAGATCAAGTCATTTTTCAATCCATGGCCTTTCTGAATCCTCTTATTCCAGCTTCTCTAACTGCATAAACAGCTCTCCCATATCAACATTAAATGTCAAGGTTATTCAAGGTCATCCCATACACAGAAGAGACCAGCTAACCACTGCAGAGGTGCTAATGAATGGTACCTGAAGCCACCTGCATTGATTCCACAAATATTTACTAAATAGCTTCTGTATGCAAGGCAACATACTAGGGATGAGGCAGAAGTGGGGGGTGGATAATTTGATGAATAAAATATCCCTTGTTCTCAAAGACTTATAATCTATCTGTTAGGAGAAAGGATATTTATACATGCATAACATTATAAGGAAGTAAGTCACACATGCCTTAAGAGAGGGACAGAGGCACAAAGCCAAAGGCTAGATAATATCACAAAAGAAAAAGGATGAGGGAAAGGGGATCAAGAATGGCTCCCATGGAAGGAGATGGCATTTGAGGAGGTCCATGAAGGACTATGAAAGAGATAGAGAAGAGGGCATTCTAAGGGGAAGAAAGAACACATACAAAGGCACAGAGCCAGAAACAAAAAGAGACTAGTAAGTAGCTCAGATCAGATGAAGCACAGGTTTTGTTGGGGAAAACAATGGAAGATAAAGTTAGAAAGGCACAACACAGTAAAAAGAAACCTTTAAAGAACCTTTAATCCTACCCTTCCATTTTACAGATAAAGAAACTTGACCCAAGGTCACAATTAAAAGCAGAATTAAAAAACCCAAGTCTCCTAGCTTCCCATTTAGTGCTTTTTCACTTTACCACATGGGTTACAGCCAGATTGCAGAAAATCTTGAATAAAAGATTACGTATTAAAGTGCTCTGAAAACTGTGAAGTGCTATATGGATATATCATAATCAATTATGCCACACTAAGAAGTTCAAACTAAATTCAGGAAAAAGCCTGAAGGTCTTGGAGTAGGAAAATAACAAGGTCACACCTGTGTTTTAGGAAGTTTGATCTGACTTTTTCAAACAAGCTGGAGAGGAAAAGACCTCCAATGTAGAAATCAATTAATAGTTTACTAAAACAGTCCACATCTGGGAACAGACAGGAAAACTTATGTGAGATTACCTAGAGCACTGTGCTCAAAGTGTTGTCTCGTAGGAGCATCAGCATCAACAGGGAACTTGTTAGAAAGCAAATTCTTAAGCCCCACCTCATACCTACTGAATGAGAAAGTCTAGGGGAGTAGGGCTCAGCAATCTATGTTTTATTAAGCCCTCCAGATGATTCTGATGTACACACAAATTTGACAACCACTGATCTAAGAATTATGGTCAGAACATGACAAACAAGCATAACAGGAAAAGAGCTAAAATGTAGAGCTTGAAGGAGTAGAACGCTATTATCAAAAGAGAAACAAACTGATCTGGGGAGGGATAAGGAATTTTATTTTATATATGTAAGGTTTGAGGCACTCCTGCGAGATCCATGTGGAGCTACGTCCAGTAGATAGTTTTAAATGAAGAGTAGGGTGGGGTAGGGAAGTTAGGACTAAAAATATAGACTATAGCAGAAGTCGGGAGACCAATACAATAACCTAGGGAGAAAGTATTAAAAAGTGTATACTGATATAAACCTGAATGTTTGGCAAATGTATCAAGAATCTTAAAAATGTTTACAGCATTTGACCCAATAATTTCACTTACAGGTTTTTATTCTAAAGAAAGATTTAGGCCGGGTGCAGTGGCTCACGCCTGTAAGCCTAGCACTCTGGGAGGCTGAGGCGGGAGGACTGCTTGGGCTCAGAAGTTCAAGACCAGCCTGAGCAAGAGCAAGATCCTGTCTCCAGTAAAAATAGAAAAATTTGCCAGGCGTCATGGCACGCGCCTGTAGTCCCAGCTACTCGGGAAGCTGAGGCAAGAGAATCACTTGAGCCCAGGAGTTTGGGGTTGCCGTGAGCTATGATGATGCCACTGCACTCTACCCAGTGCGACAGAAAAGAAAGAAAAGAAAGAAAGAAAGAAAGAAAGAAAGATTTAGATATGTACGATATTCACAAAGAGTAACATTCATAAAAATAAAGACATTTAACATAGCATTGGTTCTACCTGAGAAAAACTGGAAACAGACTAAATGATCCCTCCAGATAGTGGAATGAATATATTATGATACATCCATTTGCTAGGATACAATAGAGCAACTAAAAATCATGTATTAAAATACCTAATGAACAGAAAAATATTCACAATAAAACATTAAGCAAAAAAAGTAGTACTTTTCTACTCTTCTGCCTATGCATTTCTGTGTTTTTCTGCTAACTCCCTACTTAGCATCTCCAGTGCTTAACACAAAGCCCAGCACACAGTAAGGGCTCAAAAAATATTTGTTGAATGAATGGATGAAATTCTTCCTCCTCTATTATTCTGGTAGACATTGATAAGTTACCAAAAAGAGCAAGTCCAAAGCCCCAGCTTTTCTATTTACAAGATATAGGATCCACGAGCTCATCCTTTCCGAAGCTTTATTTTCCTCAGCTATAAACTGGGGATACAAACGTCTGAAGCAACCTTACCAGGCTGCTGTGGGTATCAAATCAAACAAAAAAATTACACAAAAGCTCACTGAAAAGAATATTATACAGATGCCAAGTATTATTATTCTGGTATAACATATCTTTTACAATAATGGTGAATCAGTGAAAGAGGAGATAATCTGATTATAAGAAGCAATAAATGTTGACTTGAAAACTGCCCATTAAATAGGCCATTCTATGCATTCTCCTGAACTACATAGTGCTTCCCATCTGAAAGTACACACAATGGAGGCCTTAAACCCAATGGCCAGAAGTAGGAGGAAGAGATGGGGCAACTGAAGGAGGCAGAGAACTACTCACTTGGTTGGGGGCAAGGACAACATCTTGTGCATGGTGGAGGTCATTCGATCTCTGCCCAGACTGAAGGCATCCTTAGTCAGAGACACAGCTTCCTTGGTGAGGTCCATAGTGGCATGTAGAGCCTCCTTGGTGGCATCCTTGGTCATGTGAATAGCACTTGACAATTCTCCCTCGATGTTCTTCAAAGGGATGAGCTCGCCCTGTCCATTCACAGCAGTATCCCTGCCATCTGGGGACTTCAGTGTAGCTGGTGAGCTGGAGGCTTGGGCTCTGCTCAGTCTCTTGGCCTGCAGGGACTCGACTGCCTCATGGCCCTTCCCTGCCAACTGCTGGGCAAGTGGACCTGAGTCATGCAGTTCTCCATTGCTATGTGGCCTCTCCTGGGATACATCCAGATTTTCAATGCTACTATCCTCCAGGACCTTCTCAAGGCTCGCTGGCCCCTGGTCTGAGGAGGCATCAGACTTTAGTTCCCGATCCTCTGAAGGAGATAGTTCTGAACCTATGAGGCTGGTGCTATCTGAACCTGCAGAGTCAGCATCAACAGCCCCAGGGGCAGGATGCATAAGCAAAGCCACCTCAGCACTGGGAAAGAGGACTCCAATGCAAGCTGTCTGGTCCTGCAGGGGAGACCCAGTCATGGCCTCTGTATCCTTAGTCAGCTGCTCCTGAAGCCCCTGCAGCACCTCCTTAAGACGGAGCAAAGCCAAGTACTGGTAGTGGTCAAGCCTTACGCGGACATGGGCTGGGGAGTGTATAAGCATGTGAATATCCGCTACGTCCTCCAGCTCTGTCAGAGGCCCTTTCTTGTCCACAACGCTATTGTCTTCTCTCAGAATTTCCATGACTTCCGTAAGGCCTGATAAACTTTTCAAATCATGCTCAGTCTTTGACCTCTGATGGGACATAGAGTCAGGAGCAAGGGCCTCAGATTGGACAGGACTGCCAAAGCTGGCTGATGGTTTCAGCCTCCCCTCTGAGGCCAAAAGGAGCTTCCGTGCCTGGGCTTGCTGCCAGCGGAGGGGTAGGCAGGCCCAAATGGACAAGGGAAAGGGGGCCACAAAATTCAAGGTGTGGCCTTTGAAGTTCTCTGTTCCCTCAAAGTCCAAGGAGATCTGGGTGAAGTGGACAGACCAGAGATCCTGGGAAGCCTTAGGCCTCTGGGGAGGGAGGGTGCTAGGCTGAAGCAGGTGGGAATCTATCTGGAAGGCATGATGCAAAAAAAGCATGTGCAGGAGGCTAAAGCCACCTGGAACCTTGGGAAAGTGATCATAATTGGAATGAAAGAACTCAGCAGCAGCAAAACCCCGGAAGAGACTCTGGAGGTCTGGACAGCTACAATGTGGGGCATGACGCGTATTGGTAGCAATCATGCCTGATGCAGAGAAGACAAGGGCCTGGGGACGATGCAACTCTGCCTGTTTTCTCTTCTCCAGTGGGAAGCTCACCTTAAGAGAGAAAATGAAACACAACTCAGAATGGCCATCTGAGTATCTCAGCACCCCACTATTAATACACATGTGAAAGACCATTTCGGCTGTAAAACTGTTTTCTTACTTCCACCAAACAGAACAGAACCATGGATTATAGCCATTGGAAAAATGCAGCTGTGGCTACCAACAGAGGACAAAAGTCCCACTCTCTCCCTTACCTTCAACCGGAAGGCATCCAGTCGGATGTCCAAGTGTTCATCTTTCTGGCTTGAATCTTCCAGCTTGTAGATAGCTTTGAACTGCTCTAAGCTGCGGTATAAATCCAGGCAAAAGAGGTTACCCCAGAGCAAGCTGACAGGATCCGTAGTAAATGTCAGGCCATTTAACTGAATGTACAGATTGGGACAAGGAACTAGAAAGCAGAGAAAAAAACCAGAATCATCATATACAAAGGAGCAGGTAGACTCTTACTATCTAATATTTATTTTATTATCAAGAGAGCAAAGGTACACATTTATACAGGGCAGAGTTACCAAAGGTGTGCTAAATTAACTCAAACATCTAAAACTCCTAATAATAGATGAAAATATAAGTAGTGACTCCAAGGCTGACAAATATGAAAAGCATGAACTTGACAGAAGAAATGTTCAGCCTAGATGCTTACCTGGGAGCTCCTGATTATCAGGGAAGTAATACTCTGTGAATTCAACATGAATGGCAGAAACCTGAGTGGGTAGGTTGTGCAGTTTCCGACTGCAGGAAAGGAGCGTAGATGGCTTCTTACTTGGCTGTCCAGCTGTGGAAACCTAAGCAATCAAACTTACTGTTAGCATCTACAGCAATACCCAGAATAGGACTCCATTTCTGCTTAGGAAGTATAAGGCCACTACCATCCTTCCAAAGTCTGTCACAGGGAGCACAGTACTTTTCACACATAGTCCAGGCATTCTCACACCTGCCTCACACTATCCACAAGTTAGTTTTTTCAATGGGAGGTAGGGCATTCAGAGGAAAACTGGGAGAATTCCCAAGTCCTGATCTCAGCAGCCATGCTCAGAAAGAAACAGACCAAACTGTTAACCTACCCAGAAGTGAGGTAAACAGTCCCTGAATTCGACAACTTTGTTCATACTGTTCCAGATGCCTTCCAAGTGAACTGTTCCACCCCTTTCCAACCATGTTTCCTCATGTCCTCACCTGGTGGATGTCTAGGTCATCCACCCGTACTACCATGCAGCTAGAGCGCAAGCGATTCCATGCTGGAGGCCAAAAGGCAGCTTGTCGACTCTGAGAGGGGCTTCTCTCAAGAGAGTTCTTTCGAGGACTGGAGAGAGAATCTAAATAAAAATAAGGAGGTAGGAAAGAAAATCAGATACTTTCAACTCTCATTACTAATAGAATTAGGAAAGTAAAAATCCTAAAATTATTAACGCTATATGTAGGAAAGAAAGCTTAACACTGTCTAGTTCCTGGATGGAACTAAAAACATATTCTCCCTAAGACCAAGGCAACATCCTATTGAAGAGAGGTGATGACAATTTCTCTACAACATTGCAGCTATCCCCGGGGATAAAGAGGTCTACATAAAGAAAAACATCACTGACGTCTCTCCATGAGATACAGTTGGGCTAATTAGCGAGTCCATTGCTTTATCTCCACTGGTTATTCAAAGATAATAATTACAGGAGGTGGCTCAGCACTTTGGGAGGCTGAGGCAGGAGGAGCACTTGAGCCCAGTAGTTTGAGACCAGCCTGAGCAACATAGCAAGACCCTGTCTCTACAAAAAATAGAAAAATTAGCAGGGCACAGTGGCATACACCTGTAGTCATAACTCCTTGGGAGGCTGACGCAGGAGGATAGCTTGAGCCCAAGAGTCAGGGATGCAGTGAGCTAGAACCATGCCACTGCAGTCCACCCAGGGCTACACAGTGAGACCCTTTCTCTTCAAAAAAAATTGATTAATTTAAAAAAAAAGATAAACGGTAAGAGGCTAAGCAATCGGAGTCCTCCAGTTCCTCATAACCCACCTGCTTTCCTCCGGAAGGGAGAGTCTGCCCCCAGGTGCCAGGGTGGTTTCAGACCCATCTCCTCATGCCACTTCTCCATTCTACTCTGAAATTCCATCACCAGCTTCTGGGCCCACTGGCCTCGGGTCTCCATGGCTTCACAGTGCTGTACCCAGTGTTTACAGCTATCACCTAGTCAACAAAGCAAAAAGATTTTAGCCCAAGATTATGATCCAATGTTCCAATTTTTCCCTTCTATCAGTACAGTCATAGTTCAGAATCTGATTCCTCACCCCCAATCCAGAATTCTCTGGGATAAAGCAAAATTATCCAATGAGAACACCCAAGTTCTTCTGGATTCCATGTGTGATTTTTTTTTTCCCTAAGGCTGCCTAAAGGCCAGCTGCTGACTGCTGCCATCTTTGACTATGGACTACTGGAGAGGCTCTAAAACTAGTGGGAGTGAGGGGTTGAGAGTAGAATCAATAGCAACATCTCAGGCACTAACTCCCCTCCCACTTCCTCTCATCACTGATAAAGAATCATCAGTAGCGGACCTGCAGGTTTATAGAAGATGTCCTCTTGAAGAGGGATATTCCCCACACCTCTCTGAGCATGTGCTGCAATCCCTTGCACTCTCCTGCTGAGCAGTCAGGGATAAACCCAGGAATCTGCCCTCACTATTTTGAGCTACGCTAGAACTGACCCCATCCAAAATTCTCCTAACCTGCCCAGTGGAAGGGGTAATAGTCAAATGCCATCTTGCGGAAGGTAAGCTGCATGGCACCGCCTGTGAGTCTGTTTGCAGAGACACCTATAAAAGAAAAATATAGGTGAACAGCAGTGGAAGGAACAGCCAAAACACCACCTGTAGCACTTAAAAGTCCTGTTGAGGGCCAGCTGTACAGCCCAGCTGATAACACAGTGCAGCTGAAAGGCCTTGATGGCAGGTGATTTGCAAGGCTGAGGCCCTCTTCTTTTGGATTACAATAGCTAACAGACATGGTCTAAAAGATCCAAAAGAAAGTATATTCCATTACCTCTGTAAATGGCTGCCATATTTTCAGAAAGGCAAAAGAAACTGCAAAACTCAGGACTCAGGAATTCCAATCCAAGGTTTCCCACAGACACACTCTACAACCTTGACTGACTGGTTCCCCCAACCCTAAAAGTATTAATACTAGTGTTACCATCCCTCAACACAACACCTGAAGAGGTATAACCTAGATTCCCAAAAAACAAAAACCCATATTACTTCCTTTCATATCCTGGCCTCAGAGCTAAAGCTGTGATATTAGACAATCATTATATGCTATACATACTAAGTACCATGGAATGCTAAAAATACTACACAAACAGGGATATTATAAACATATAGAATATTGTAGGTAAATTGGAATTTTTAGCAGTAAGTCAAATATTGCATTATCTTGAATTTACATTTAATTCTTACTAAATGAATGAACCTTCCATGTTTCTATCTTATCTCTCCAATTAGACTAAAGAATTGTAAAAGCAGGAACTATTTCTTCTACATATGTATATTGTCTGACCTATGCTATTCTGTACTTCTACCCTGTCCCCTACTAGAGTATCTATCATACAGCCTTGTACACAGTAGATGCTCAATAAGTATGAGGAAAAACACCACAGAAATGAGTGAAGGGAAATACTACAGAATCCTCTAGGTGTAAGCTGGTGTACCTTCAACCAGTAGGGTCATTTCCATCCAATCCAGATTTTGCCATCACAAGTCCTGAACTAATCGCCTTCGTACCAAGAGATTCACTTACACAACTGTTTCTGTTTCTTAACCTTTTCTTCATAATCACCCCCCCAGTAGCCTTTTTAGACTTTTTTTTTCCTAATTGAAGTTTGAAGCTGTGGTGAGCTATGATTGTGCCACTGCACTCCAGCCTGGGTGACAAAGTGAGATCCAGAGGAACAGAAGAGAAGAGAAGAGAAGAGAAGAGAAGAGAAGAGAAGAGAAAGGGGAGGGGAGGGGAGGGGGGGAGGAAAGTTTTTGGCTCACAGGCTTTATCCTGAGAGAAAACAGTTTAAAAAAGGCAGGTGATACTCTTTACCCCATCAATCACCACCCCTCTCTCTGAAGCCTGAAGTCTAAGCTGCTCCAGTTTGATTTTAAGAGACAGTGTTGTCCCACCTCAAGCCAAGCTGACCTCAATGACCCATCCAGTTTCCAATCATTTCACCTCTGATAAGTGAGCATATGTTAGTCAGCAGTCCCAAGATCCCAGTTATCATACCCCTTAATAAAAAAAGCAGTAGATGTAGCTTTCAAGTAGTTTCTAGAGTAGCACTGTTCAAAAGACTTTTCTGTGATGATGGATGTGTCTATGGTTTATATATTATATTGAGCACTTGAAATGTGGCTGGTGCTAATGAAGAACTAATCTTAATTTTAATTAATTTTAATTTTAATTTAAATAGCCACACATGGCTACTGGCTACCATATTGGACAGAGAATTCTAGAGCGATTATATATAATAGAAATATTAATATAAGGTGAGCCAGGCTCAGTGGCACACACCTGTAGTCCCAGCTACTCTGGAGGCAGGAGGATCACTTGAGTCCAGGAATTTGAGACCAGCCTGGGCAACACAGTGAGACCCCATTGCAAAACAAAAAACAAAAACAAGAAAAGAAATATAATGTGAGCCACATAAATAATTTTTCTTCTTTTGAGACAGAGTCTGGCTCTGTCACCCAGGCTGGAGTGCAGTGGTGTCATCATAGCTCACTGCAACTAGACCTAGGCTCAAGCAATCCTCCTGCCTCAGCCTCCCAAGTAACTGGGACTACAGGCACATGCTGCCACACCCAGCTAATTTTTTTCTATTTTTAGTAGAGACATGGTCTCGCTCTTGCTTAGGCTGGTCTTGAACTCCTGAGCTCAAGTGATCCTCCTGCCTTGGCTTCCCAGAGTGCTAGGATTACAGGTGTGAGCCACCATGCCCAGCCTACATAAGTAATTTTAAATTTTCTAGTAGCTACATGAAAAAAAGTTTTTTTAAAGTAAAATTAATTTTAATAATATGTATTATTTAAACCAATATACCCCAAATATTCTCATTTCAACATGTAATCAATATGAAAATAATTACTGTGGTATTTTACACCTTTTTTTGTACCATATCTTTGAAATCCAATGTGTATTTTACACTTCAGCATCTCAATTTGGATAAGCCACATTTTAAGTGCCCAATAGTCACATGTGGCTAGTGCCTACTGTATTGGACAGAACAATTCCAGAGAATTTTAAAGCCCTTTCTATACCACCTAGTTCTCCCTTTCCCTTTCTCCCCAAACCCAAGGGGAAGAGTCAAAGTTGTAAGAACTCTCCCTGTTCTCTGCACCTTCACAAAGTAATACACCATACCTGGATATGGTAGGCTGAGAATTATCCCCATATTTTAAAATATCTCATCTAAAACTTCCTTAAATTCCACCAAGTAGATTAATTTAGTTTAATAAATAAATGGTACAGCTAGTCATTCACATCTTGGTGTGAATTATAGGACCCTGGCACTTGGAAACAGTGCTATACATCCCCCATGAGGCAATAGGATAAAACTCTCAATAATGTACTCTTAATTAAGTCTTCTGAAAGGATTAAAAACAAACCAACCAAACACCCAAAGCCTTTAGGTAACATCTGGAAGAAATAACCAAACAAAATAATAATCATTTTAGTAGTGAACTTCCAAAATGAGTGGGTGGCAAATTATCTCGTGTGGTGGCAAAGGCAATCTTTATGCTGTCATTGCTCCTTTCTTCCCTCTCAGAATGAGAGTAGGGGGGGGTTGAAATCACTTCAAGACCAAAGAGTAGCTAAGCAGGAGAGGCAGTGCTTCTTGGTACCCCCAGAAAGAAAAGAAAAGAAAAAGTAGGTCCCCCAAGGAAACTGAGTCTAGGTCTCATTTAATATTAAAAGGCAAACATAGCCTTTGGAGAAGATAAGGCAGCAAGAGAAAAATCTACCATATGTGAGCATCAAAACCAAGAGTTGGTGGTGAAGGGGAATATAAAGGGAACAACAAAGGCTGGGTGCAGTGGCTCACACCTGTAATCCCAGCACTTTAGGGGGCCAAGGCAGGAGGATCACTTGAGGCCAGGAGTTCGAGACCAGCCTGGGCAACATAGCAAGATCCTGTCTCTACAGAAAATTTAAAAAGTTAGTTAGGCATGGTGGCACACGCCTGTAGGAGGCTGAGGCAGGAGGATCACTCAAGCCCAGGAGTTCACAGTTGCAGTGAGCTATGATTGCACCACTGCACTCTAGCTAGGTGAAAGAGCAAGACCCTGTCTCTGAAAAAAAAGAAAGAAAAAAAAAGGAACATAGAGACAATATTGAAAGAACAAGCAGCAGAGTAATAATATTTGCCCTCCAATTAAGGTCCTCCAAATTCAGCATATTATCTCATTTGAGCCTAATGAGATAAATGAGTAAGATATGATTTAACTCAATCTTTGAGGTAAACGAGTAAGATATGATTTAACTCAATTTTACAAATGAGGAAACTCAAAGAGGTTAAGTGATTTCCCCAAGGCTCATAAAGAAAAGAAATAAGTCAATTACTTTTTTTCATTCTGAATAAATACATATGTGTATATAATACCAATTGTTCTAAGTATGACAAGAACACAAACAGCATAACCCCCCTGCTTGGGAAGAGAACATTTACGCACAATAAATATTTAAAATGACTCAAAAATCTGATAATTCTGAGGTTTCCTATAGTTGAATTAACTTTACCCCAGTAAGATTTTAGGAACTTCTCAACCTCTGGCAAGTATTAGCATTGCCCAAGGGACTTTGGGGATTGGGGGGAAAAAAAAGTTCACACTGCCACTGCTTGAACTCTACTACTGAAGATTCTGATTCAGTGAGGTTTGGGGAGGTGCCAAACTTCTGTATTTTATTAAGTATGACAAGTGGTTCTACTGCATCCTAAAGGCTGAAGAGCACAGCCTCAAACTAACAGAGAGAGCAACCACAGGAGGACTGAGGCCCAAGAATCCCTGTAATTAAGGGAAGCCAACCAAAGTACTCCACAGTGTCTCTGGAAGAGTCTTCATTTCCAGGCTTTTCCCAGAGCTAGACAGTGATGTGGACCACCCAGCCCAGGCTCAGGCCTCATGGGGTACCTGGCTCTCGGGACTGGCTATCATCACAAATGTGCAGGTCCAGGCGAGAGATGAGCAGATGGTAAGAGGACTCCTTCACATCAAATTTCTCAAAGTACTGGCTGAGGCGGCTGCTGCTGCTGTTGCTGTTGGCCTGGCTGCCACCAAATGCCTGGGCCCAGGACTGCTGGGCACTGGGAGCAGGTGGAGTGATCTACATGTGACAGAGACAAAAACAAGAAGTCTAGACCCTGAGAGGCTCCTTTACAGGCTTTAAGCTTTAGTTCAGCCTGAATAAAACCACAGTTTAGGCAGATGCCCCTTCCCTCTCATAAAGGTTTACCTGGTAGGTCACTTAGGTTTGTCCCAACTAAGTAGTCCAAACTCCAAAAAGCCTAATTATAATTAGTCTAGTAACTCTCAAAGTATGTTCTGAGGATTGAATTGCCCTCCAAGCTCTCACCCACCAGGACTTAGCTGACTGATGCTAATACACCTTCTTTGGGAAGTCTTCCCTAAATACGCTCTTTCAGCCTGGGTAGTTAGATGCCTCTTCTTTGTGCTCTCATTTATGATCCATATTTCAAAACAGTGAGAGGCCCAAGGACAGGAATAAGAACTCATTCCATTTCTCCTCTCCAGTGGCTAACACTGTATACCTAACACACTGGAGGCACCCAATGAGCAGAATAAATGAAAAACAAGAGGTATGGGCAAAGCATATGAACACCCAGAAGTAAATGACAACTCCCCCAAATAAAGTCCAGATTCCACCTATGTTAGTATGAGTTAGGTCTGGCCTACTGTCTCCCTAGCCCCACTGAGGGTCTCTGTTTTGTCTCTAACCTGTACAGGTTCAGGAGCCAGGCTCTTTCTTTGCTGGGCTGACTTCTCCATGGCTTCACTCAGCGACTCTGCATACTTCATCATAGCCTTGAGCTGTGAGTCAGTTAGCACCCAGAGCAAGTCATCCAACAGGAACATCAACTTGGAGGCTATCACATTGCAATCTTTGGTCTGTGGGGGCCACAGAGAACATAGGGTTTATCACCTTGTATCATTCCAACTCCTCAAAGTGACTGATGCCCAATCAGTTTCAGAGGTGGCTTTTCAATCTCCAGTATGTGAAAGGAAAGCATCAAGCACTTTGGAGAGCCAATTTCTTACAAAACTACTAAAGTTTGCTTAATTAACAAAAGGCAGCCACAGGTTTCCAAAACTAAGAAAACAGGGAGGTGGAAATGTTCTCTCACTAGTAGATATTAGGCAACACTGAATTGCAGGCCCTCCCAACTTCAACTGTCATTCCAGAGGCCAATAACATACCGAATAATGAAAGAATACCAACTCCCTGGGTGCCTAGGCAAACAAAAGATAGAAGTTTTCATGAGGATAGAGAACATACTTACTCTTCTCTTGAGGGCTATTTGGATTTTGCCTTGGTTGGTAATAAGTCTCAATGGAGTGGTTACTGGGTCCTGATCACCATTGTCTGTAGCATCTGCCTCAATTCGAAGTGTTTGCCAAGTTATTTCCTTAAATGTTAAAACCTGAGTGAAAGTAAAATCCCTTAATTCTGTGGATGAAATTAACCAAGAGGCAGGAAGACCAAGGGAAAAGGACTGGCAAGGTAGAGACGCCTACCATTTTCAGTTGGGATCCTAACAACAGGAAGCAGTGAATTACAGATCCATAAGTGAGGAAAGGATGTAGCAGTAACACTGAACAGAAAGGATTCTGGGGTTCCCAGGAATGGGGAACATTTGACAAAATCCCCAAAGCAGGAATAATATCCTTTAAGAATTAGTCCTACTTTGAATCCCCCCACTCTCTCTCCTGACAATGACAGGCTGTTACCTCTCCTCGGTGGGGGTCAGTGATGCGAGTGAGGCGAAGGTCACTCTGCTGCCAGTTGGGGTTGACACTATAGCCCTGGAGCTGCCACAGTTCAAAAGATGCGTGGAAGGCCTTGGAATGAATCTTGATGGTGATGGAATTAACAATGATGAACATCCCCTCCACCACCTTTTCAGCAAAGCCATATTCACTACAACAAATAAGGTAGACCAATGATAAGAATCATGTGAGACTTTACGCATACTCTTTACACTGGAAGACATCAGTTTAACACACTGACTGCCACACTAGAAAAAAAAATTTTTTTCCTTGGGGCCACAGTGTTTTATTACAAAAATAGAAAAAAAACTTCAAAAACAAAATGATCCTTTCTAATTTAATGAAAAATTTAATGAAAAGTTAAATTTATTGACTTCTATTCAGTTAATCCACGTTTTTAGAATTAATCTGTCAATATTAATTATAACAATAAGAACATCAACAAGTAAGATTTTCACAAAACAACTGCAGGGTTTTGCCCAGGTTTTGCTTCACGAGGCCCCAGGCTCAAAACTAGCATAAGTTAAATACAACTCATATGGCAGTTAATGTGTTAAGCTATTGGGTGTTAAAACTGTGGATGATTATTTTTCTCTTCCTATGTCTTATATTTTAAAAATTTCTAATTTTTTTTTTTTTCCCAAATTAGAGACAGTGCTCTGTTGCCCAGGCTGGAGTGCAGTCAGTGGCTGGGCTCAAGTGATCCTCTCACTTCAGCCTCCCAAATAGCTGGGACTATAGGTGCATGCCACCATCCTCTGCTAATTTTTCTAGAGACAAGGTCTCACTATGTTGCCCAGGCTGGTTTCAAACTCTTGGGCTCAAGTGATCCTCCTGCCTCAGCCTCCCAAGTTACTGGGATTACCAGCATGAGCCACTGCACCCAGTTACAGTACTCTTTTTAATGGGAATTTTTTTCAAAAGAATGAAATAAAAGAGAAAGCTCACCTGGAAACAATCTCCCTCCTATTAGAAAGAATAAATTGATAAATCTTTTTATAGCCCACAACTATCTGAATAAATATTCAGATATTGTCTGTGAGGGGAGATATAACTACAGAAAGAAGACACAAGGTTTCTATAAAATCTTCAAAGACAGAGCATACTCTGCAAAGGGAGTGGAAAGATAAAAGAAGTACAGAGAAATGAGTAAGAAATTTTATTTTTTTCTTCTTTTTAGAGACAAGGTGTCAATCTGTTGCCCGGGCTAGAATAAGAGATTTAATATTGTGAAATCTACTCAAGAACAGTCCCACCTCTACTCTGCCTAATACAGTTGTCTCTCGGTATGGAGGGTGGGGAGAGATCGATTACAGGACACCACCCCCGCATATACCAAAATCTGCACATACTCAAGTCTACAGGCAGCCCTGAGGAACCCACATATATATATACATTAAAAAGTCAGGCTTCCAAGTATGTGTTTCTGTTCACCTCCACCCCCACCATCCCCACCCCGCCCTCCTGCCCACATAATTTTCTATCCTCATTTAGTTGAAACAAACCCCTCTTGGACCTATGCAATTCAAACCCGTGTTGTTCAAGGGTCATCTGTACTTCCCAAAGAACATAGCTATACTTCCACAGTGAGAGGCCAGAAATGGCAAAGGGAGAGGAACAAAGGACATCCTAAAGGCTCTCTGGATGTGGAAAATACAGCAATTTTTGTCATGTAAGTGAAATCACTTCTCATTACAAGAGATAAAAAGGAGGTCCGAAAATTCAAACTGAAAAAAATATATATATATATTTGCAATTTATATCACAAAGGACTGATATCCCTAATGTATAAAGAACTTTAAAAAACTGAGAAGAAAAAGACCAAGAGCCCAATAAAAATGGGACAAAGTATGGACAGTTCACAGAAAAATATATGCAAATAGATATTAAATATAAAATGATGATTAATCTCACTTACAAATCAGAACTACACTGAGAATCACTAGATTTATGATAAAGGTGACAGTGCAGTGGGGGAAAAGATGGCCTTTTCAATAAATGGTGCATGGTCAGTTTGGGGATATCCATAATGAGAAAATAATATTGACCTTTACTTTACATCAAACAAAACAAAATCAGTTTCAAGACGGATTAGAGATCTAAATGTGAAAAGTCAAACACAATCAAGCTTTCAGAATAAAACAGAGGAGAATATCTTCATGTCTTAGGATAGGAAGATTCTTTAAACAAGATACAAGTGCTAACCACAATGGGGAAAAAAAAGATATACTGGACTACATTAGAATTAATCATTTCTGTTTAACAACAACAACAAAAACCCATTAAGAGCAATAGATATCTTATACTCTATACAAAGTAGAAGATACCTGCAATACATGTATCTAACCAAGGACTTATTTCCAGAATATATAAGGAACTTCTACAAATTAATAGGAAAAAGACAAACAACCTAAAAGATAAATGGGCAAAACACTTACACAAGTACTTTATGAAAGAGGGTATCAAAATTCCAATAAACCAATCATCAGAAAAATGTAAACTAAAATCATAATGTGATACAACTACACATTCACCAGAATGGCTAAAATAAAAAGATAGACGATACCAGGTGCTAGCAAGGATATGGAACATCTGGAACTTTTATGCACTGCTAAAAGGAAAAGCAGTACAACCACTATGAAAAAAATGTCTAGAAGTTATCTACGAAAGCAGAACCTATACACAGCCTATAACCCAGCAAGTCTACTGCTAGGTATATATAAAATAGAAATGTGTATATATGTTAACCAAGGGATGTGTACAAGAATGTTCATAGCAGCACTATTCTTTGGTGTATGGGTCCATGGGTTTTGACAAATGCATAGAGTCATGTATCAACCACCACAGTCATAAGAGAGAATAGTTCTATATAGCAACACTACAATTAATAGCCACAAACTAGAAACATACCAAATGTCCATCTACAACAGAATGGATAAACTGCGGCATATACATGTAATAGAATACTACACAGTGATGAGGATTAATGAACTACAAATACATATAGCAACATGGATGACTCTAACATGTGCTAAAGTAGCTAGAAACAAATTGACTACATTCTATACATTTACATAACTTTAAAAAAAACAGACAAAACTAATCTATGATGTTTGAAACCAGGACAAAAGTTATATTTGGGGGTGAGTATGACTAGAAAGAGCATAGGAGGCTTCTGAGATTCTGGAAGTATTCTGTTTCTTGATGTAATTTTGTAAATAACCACTGAGCTTATGATTTATGTACCTCAATATGTTATACTTCAATATAACTTACAAAAAAACTGCACTGAAATATCACGTCATCTATCAGATTAGGCAAAAATCTTAAAGTTTGACAATATTTGCTATTGGCAAGGCTCTGGGAAAACAAGAACTCTCTCACACTGCAATATCCATTAAAATGACACATACATTTGCCCTTTAATCCAGCAGTCCCACTTCTAGGACTCTATCCTGAAACATGTTAGCAGAAAAAGTAGAAACAACCCAAATGTCCATCAATTGATGAATGAATAAATAAAATGTGGTACATCTATACAACAGAATATTATTCAGCCATAAAAAGGAATAAAGTACTGTTACATGCTACAACATGACTGAACGTTGAAAACATGCTAAGTGAAAGAAGCCAATCACAAAAGACCACATAGTATAATACATGATTCCATTTATATGAAATATACAGAATAGACATAGAAAGTAGATTAGTGGTTGCCTAGAGCAAAGGCAGGGAAGAATGAAGAGTAAGTGACTGTCAATAGATATGGGGTTTCTTCTTGGGTGACAAAAATGTTCTAAAATTGATTGTGGTCATGGTTGCACATCCCAGTGAATATACTAAAAACCACTGAATTGTAACACTTCAAATGAATGAATTTTATGGTATGTGAATTATATCTCAATAAAGCTGTTTCCTAAAATATGCTGGCAAAATACTAAGTGACTTATGAACAGGGTAACTAATTGCTGAACCTTTTGTAACAGCAAAAAATTTGGAAATAACCCAAATATCCATCGACAGAGAACTGGCTAAATAAACTATGGTATCTCCATAGAATAAACATATTCTCTTTCAGCATGGATTTTGGGGGGAAAAAAACAAAAAAAATAAAATAAATATATTCTGCAGGTAAAAAAGGAATAAAGGACATCCCTTTATACTTTATACTTCTATGGACTGATCTCCAGAATACTTTTAAATGAAAAAAGCAATGTGGAAAAAGTATTTATGATATGCTACAATTTGTGTTAAGGAAGGGGGTGGTGACAATACAAATACATACACAGTACATATAATGTACCTTGTTTTATGGTTTTAACTCTAAAACTATATAGTTTAAAAATAAATTTTAAAACAATCTAAAAATTAAAAATAAACTGAAACAAATGAGCCTTTCTGTCAAATTGGTACTCAACCATATAAAGAATGATTTCAAGTGACTTTAAAACACCGTATTTTGAGGCCAGGCACAGTGGCTTACACCTATAATCCTAGCACTTTGGGAGTGCCAAGGTGAGAGTATCTCTTGAGGCCAGGAGTTCAAGACCAGCCTGGGCAATACAGCGAGACCTCATCTCTACAAAAAATACAAAAACTAGCTGGGCGTGGTGGTATGCGCCTGTAGTCCCAGCTACTTGGGAGGTTAAGGCAGAATGATTGCTTGAGCCTAGGAGTTTGAGGTTATAGTATGCTATAATGACATCACTGCACTCTAGCCAGGGCAACAGAAGAGACTCTGTCTTACCAAAAAAAAAAAAAAAAAACCACAGTATGTTGACCATACACTCCCAATGGGATATATCATAAGGTTAAAACACACACACACACACCCCTGTCACATTCAGTAGTCTAATTGATAGTTATATTAGTTTTGTTATTTTTTGAAATTCGAAAAAGTAAATCATTTATGATGTTATTTTTGTTACGAATCAAGATTCCGTGTATGAATAAAAAACCCACAATGTTAAATCCAAAAAGTTAACTCAAAACCCTCTTTTATTTGAATTGAGATATATCAGGATATTGTCATGATTTTTTCTCATTATCAACAATACCTTTTTCCTAGCACTGGACACTAAAAAGGCCTTAAAACAATAACAACTCAGTGAACACAATTTTGTCCAGATGATAGCCTCTAAACAGCATTTCTCACTAAAGGGAATCAGGGCTGCTTGGAGAAATGTCTGATTTCAGGTCTGGTGGAAAGATATGTATAAGAAAAGCCTCAAACATCTTGTTCTGTTTAAAAAGCAGGAAGATTACTGGGGTCTTGTCAAAAGGACACAGGAGCTCACTCAGAAAAGCTTTAACTGATCACAGATAGGGAAATCTAAACATCAAAAAGAATAATGACTGTAAAGGTATGACATACAAAAATATTAAAGTAAATGTAAATGTAGGATTAAAAGACATAAAAAATAAAAGGAGGTAAAAAGGATATAAAATGTAAAAAGAATATAAAATGGTAAACCACTCTGGAAAACTTCGATAGTTTCTTAAAAAGTTAAATCCTCCCCTACCATACCACTCAACCATTCCATTCCTAGGTATTTAGCCAAGAGAAATAAAAGCACATAATCACATAAAAACTTATATATGAATGTTCACAGCAGCATTATTCACAAAATAAAATGACCATCAACAAGTGAATGGATAAACAAATTGTGGTATATCTGTGCAATGGACTATTACTCAGTACTATGGTCTGAATGTTTATGACCCCCCCAAATTCATCTTATGTTAAAACCTAATGCCCAATGTGACAGTTTTAGGAGATGGGGCCTTTAGAAGGTGTTTAGGGGCCCCCCAAGCGGTTACGCGCCTCCCCATACACGCAGTCAGGGACAAGCCCAGAGTTGGGACAGAGCAGTTGCTCGGGCCGGCGAGCCCTGTGGAGAGGAGAAAGGTGCCAGAGCCAGACACAACTCGCAGCTGCAATATACAGAGACTGCCGAGGGCTGGAGAGGAACTGGGCGGGGACCGAGATTCAGCTTCCCGGGACAGTGCGCGGGAACCCGCAGGCCGGCACTGCGCCACTAGAAGTCAGCGGGACTGGGCCCAGGAGTTTATCGGAGAGCGGGACACGCCCTTAGAGGTTGCTTACAACTACCGGCGGAGAAAAACTGCGCTCCCGGCGCGATCGGAGCCCGGCTGTGCGCCAGGCTGGCGGCGGCCGCCATCTTTACAGCCGCCCGCGCGGAGCCGTGAGCCGCGTCTCTAGCTCCGCCCCGCCCGGCCCAGGGCTCATCCGCTGGGGCGAGACAGGCTTTGCCTGTGGTGGCCAGGGACAGCGGCATCCGTGGGTTCCAGGTGGGACGAGATCCCGGAACTGTAGAGGTGGGACCTTTGAGTATTGGAAACAGTTTGCAGCTCGTCCATCTGGTTCTGCTACCCCGGCTCTGGCCTCCGACAACTCCGCTCCGTGCCGGTCCTAGTGCCCGCCCCTCAGGTCCCAGCCCTCCTGTACCCCAGAGATTGCTCATTTTGAAGGTTGCTGGCCATAGTGACTCATTTGGTATAACTGCTGGTTCCCATGACAACCAAATACCTCAAGAGCCACAGGCTGAACCAGAGCAGCTCCCCATAATCCTGCCCACTTCAATAGGGAATTTCGCGCCACCCAAGAGTGCTTCCAGCGCCCCTCCCCCCCCCGGGAACATCCCCCCGGTGGAGACTACTGGGGATAGAAAGGCCCTCCGCCTTGATGCCTTGGTGAAAGGGTACAATGGGGAAACTCAACCAGTTAGCCGGACAACATCAGAAGGGAGCCACACGTGGAGATGAGCAACCTCGAGCTGTGTAAAATTTTCCCAACTCAGCTCTCACATGCAGCCAAAGAAATTGTGTTTCTACCAGAACTCAGGAAGAGCAGGTCAAAGACCCCGTAGGACCAGACCTCCCAAAGCACAGGGCTTTCGCATACCCCAACGGGGAATCAGAGTTGATCGAACATAGTAATAGAGAGCGGAGGACATGCTCAAGTCAAAAAACCATTAGCTCAAGCCACGCTGGGAGGTCATTCTCACCACACTCCCCTGGAAGAGGGGAAACCACAGGTCAGTTAACTCAATCCAAAACTTCAAAATACACCTAAGGCAATACAGGCCATATTCTCCCCTGGCTTTGCCAAGGAAAAATAATTTGGGGGGACAGGGCCTAAACTAGCTTAAACCCCCAGCTCTCGACCAAGAGACCGATAGAAAAAACCAGCGAAAGAACTCAGGGAAACTAAATCAGAGTGAAAAGTCACCCCCAAAAGAAATTATCAGTTCCAAGCATGGTACCAATCAAAAATGGTTTAAATGAGAAAGGAATTTTATGGATAAAAAAGCTCAATGAAATTCAAGAGAAATGAATCCCACACAAAGAAACCCAAGAAAAAAAAAAGAAATAATGAAAATTTTTCCCAAAAAATAGAAATATTTTGGAAAATCAAAAAGAAATCCCCGAAAAAAAGAAAAATTAAAAGGTCACAAAAAAAAGTGGAAAGCCCCTTTAAAATAGGTGACCTCGAGGGGAAAAATTTCGGGGGAGAAGACAGCTTTTTTGCCTAAAAAATTTTGCTGAAGAGAAAAAACAAAAAAAAGAGACAGGAAAAAAGCCCCACAAAAGTGGGGGTTTGAAAAGGCCAAACATAAGGGGAATAGGTACCCCCAGGGGGGAGGAAGGGGAAAAATTTCATGGGGGAAAATTTATTTGAAAAAAAAAATAGAGGAAAATTTCCAGGTTTCCAGAAATCTCGAATCAAATACAGAAGCACCAGGACCTGGGGAGTCAAGGAAAAGGGATTTTCCCGCCACTAAAAATTTTGACTGACCCAAAATAAACCCCAAAAAGGCACTCCCCCAAATGTAAGACAAAAAAAAGGAGGAACCCCCAAAGGGGGAAAACCCCAATTTTAAACCGATTTCTCAACGAAACCTTTTAAGCCAGAAGGGAAGGGGGGGGGACTCATAATTCCTAAAACAAAACAAAGGTCAACCCAGAATTCTGTATCCTGCCAAACTAAGCTTCTTATATGAGGGAGAAATTAAGACCTTTCCAGATAAGCAATCACTGATAGAATTTGCGAAATCCAGACCGGCCTTGCAAGAAATGCTTAGACCTGCATTATACACTAACCAGCGCAACAGACACCCACCTATGTAAAATTATGCAAAGGCTAAAACCCCAGAAACCAGACTCCACAATGACGCAAGAGGTAAAACAAAAGATACCACCCAACAGAATAATCAGAAATTTACCCCAAATATCAATTCTCTCAATAAATGTAAATGGCTTGAACTGCCCATTGAAGAGACATAGGCTGGCTGAATGGATTAAAAAATACAAACCAAGTATCTGTTGTCTTCAGGAAACACACCTCACACACAAAGACGCATTCAGACTCAAGGTGAAAGGATGGAATACAATTTTTCAGGCTAATGGAAACCAAAAGAAATCTGGATAGCCATCCTCATTTCAGATGACATCAACTTTAAAGCAATAAAAGTAAAGAAGGACAAAAATGGACACTATATAGTGGTGAAGGGAAAAATTTCACAAGAGGATTTAACAATCCTAAACATTTATGCACCCAACACAGGAGCACCCAGGTACATAAAACAAATGCTGCTAGATCTAGACAACATAATAAGCAGGAATGCCATAATTGCAGGGGACTTCAACACCCCACTGACGGAACTGGACAGATCCTCCAAACAAAAAGTAAATAGAGAAATAAAAGACCTAAACAGGACTCTAGAACATTTGGGCCTAACAGATATCTACAGAACACTCCACCCAAATAACACTGAATATACATTCTTCTCATCAGCTCATGGAACTTTCTCTAAAATTGACCACATCCTAGGCCACAAAACAGATCTAAACAAATTCAAAAAAATAGAAATCATACCATGTATCTTTTCAGACCACAGCGGAATAAAATTAGATATCAATTCCAACAGAAATTCACATCTTCCTCCAAAAACTTGGAAACTAAACAATCTATTGATGAAGGAGTATTGGGTCAAAGAGGAGATTCAAAATGAAATCAAAAGATTCTTCGATCTAAACGATAATGGGGACACAAGTTATCAAAATCTGTGGGATACAGCAAAAGCAGTCTTGAGAGGAAAATTTATCGCCCTAAATTCCCACATCCAAAAGACAGAAAAGTCACAAATCAGTAAACTAATGAATCATCTTAAGGAAATGGAAAAGGAAGAGCAAAGCAATCCTAAAACCAGCAGAAGAAAAGAAATAACCAAAATTAGAGCAGAATTAAATGAAATCGAGAACAAAAGAACAATACAGAAGATCAATGAAATGAAAAGCTGGTTCTTTGAAAAGATAAACAAAATAGACAGGCGACTTGCCAGGTTGACCAGAAGCAGAAAGGAAAGGACTCTAATAAGCTCAATTAGAAATGAAAAAGGAGAAGTCACAACTGATACCATGGAAATACAAAACATCATCTTTGAATACTACAAAAATCTCTATGCCCACAAACACGAAAATGTGGAAGAAATGGACAAATTCTTAGAAACACACTACCTCCCTAGGCTCAACCAGGAAGAAACAGAATTTCTAAACAGACCAATATCAAGCACTGAAAATTGAAGCAGTAATTAAAATCTACCCACAAAAAAAAGTCCTGGACCAGATGGGTTCACACCTGAATTCTACCAAGCCTACAAAGAAGAACTGGTGCCTATACTGCAGAAATTATTTGAAAATATCCAGAAGGATGGAATCCTCCCAAACTCATTCTACGAAGCCAATATCACCTTGATACCAAAGCCAGGAAAGGACACAACAAAAAAAGAAAACTACAGACCAATATCCCTTATGAATATAGATGCAAAAATTCTCAATAAAATCCTTGCAAACCGAATTCAAAAGCACATCAAAAAAATAATCCATCATGATCAGGTGGGCTTTATTCCCGAGATGCAGGGATGGTTCAACGTACGCAAATCTATAAATGTAATTCACCATATAAATAAAAGCAAGAACAAAGATTATATGATCCTTTCAATAGATGCAGAAAAGGCTTTTGACAAAATCCAACACCCTTTTATGATAAAAACTCTTAACAATATAGGCATAGATGGCTCATTCCTAGAAACTATTAAAGCCATATACGATAAACCCACAGCCAATATCATACTGAATGGGGAAAAATTGAAGGCATTCCCCTTAAAACTGGCACCAGACAAGGGTGTCCACTATCTCCACTTCTTTTCAACATAGTGCTGGAAGTCCTGGCCACAGCAATTAGACAAGACAGAGGAATCAGGGGCGTCCAGATGGGGGCAGAAGAGGTCAAACTTTCACTATTCGCAGACGATATGATATTATACATAGAAAACCCCAAAGATTCAACCAAGAGATTACTGGAATTGATAAATGAATTCAGCAAAGTCTCAGGATACAAAATTAATACACACAATCCATAGCCTTCATATATGCTAATAACAATCAAGCCGAGAAACAAATTAAAGATGCTATACCTTTTGCAATAGCAACAAAGAAATTAAATATTTAGGAATATATCTAACTAAGGAGATCAAAGACCTATATAGAGAGAATTATGAAACACTGAGAAAGGAAATTGCAGAGGATGTAAATAGATGGAAAACCTTACCATGCTCTTGGATAGGCAGAGTCAACATAGTAAAAATGGCTTTGCTACCTAAATTAATTTACAGAATCAATGCAATCCCTATCAAAATACCAACATCATTTTTTGCGATCTAGAAAAAATAATTCTACGCTTCGTGTGGAACCAGAGAAGACCCCGTCTAGCCAAAGCAATCTAAGCAAAAAGAACAAATTGGGAGGCATCTGTCTACCAGACTTCAAACTATACTACAAGGCTATAGTAACCAAAACTGCATGGGATTGGCACAAGAACAGACATGTAGACCAATGGAACAGGACTGAGAACCCAAATATAAAACCAACCTCATACAGTCACCTGATCTTTGACAAATTCCAGAAAAACGTACACTGGGGAAAAGATTCCCTATCAACAAATGGTGCTGGGAAAATTGGATGGCCATATGTAGAAGACTGAAAGTGGACCCACACCTCTCACCTCTCACAAAAATCAATTCACAATGGATAACAGATCTATAACCTAAGACATGAAACCATAAGAATTCTCGAAGAAAACATGTTGGAAAAATCTTATGGACATTGGCCTAGGCAAAGAATTTATGAAGAAGACCCCAAAGCAATCACAGCAGCAACAAAAATAAATACATGGGACCTGATCAAATTGAAAAGCTTCTGCACAGCCAAGGAAACTATCACTAGAGTGAACAGACAACCTACAGAATGGGAGAAAATATTTGCATGCTACACCTCTGATAAAGGGCTGATAACCAGAATCTATACAGAACTTAGGAAATCAACAAGAAAAAATCAAACAACCCTATTAAAAAATGGGCAAAGGACATGAACAAAACTTTTCCAAAGAAGACAGAATGATGGCCAGCAAACATATAAAAAAGTGCTCAACTTCTCTAATCATCAGGGAAATGCAAATCAAAACCACAATGAGATATCACTTAACTCCAGTGAGATTGGCTCATATCAAAAAATCCCCAAATAACAAATGTTGGCGGGGATGTGGACAGGTAGGAACACTCATACACTGCTGGTGGGACTGCAAATTAGTACAACCTCTATGGAAAAGAATATGGAGATATCTCAAAGAATTAAAAGTAGAATTACCATTTGACCCAGCAATCCCACTACTGGGTATTTATCCAAAAGAAAAAAAGACATTTTATAATAAAGACATCTGCTCTCGAATGTTCATAGCAGCACAATTCACAATTGCAAAGTTGTGGAAACAACCCAGGTGCCCATCAATACACGAGTGGATCAATAAAATGTGGTATATGTATACCATGGAGTATTACTCAGCAATAAGGAACAATAGTGAATTAACACATCTGGTATTATCCTGGTCGGAGCTAGAACCCATTCTTCGAAGCGAAGTGTCACAGGATTGGAAAAACAAGCATCACTGGTACTCACCATCAAACTGGTACTAACTGATGAACACTTACATCACACAGGGCAATAACATTCATCAGGGGGCGGGCGGGCGGGAGGGGGGTGGAAGGGATGGGAAAAACTCTCACTGAATGGATGTGGGGAGCACAGTTTGGGAGATGACCACGATTGTGGCTCTGACACGGGCAGAACAGGGGCAATGTGTATGGCCAAAATGTTGTACCCCCATGATATTCTGAAATTAAAAAAATAAATAAAATAAAAAAAAAAATAAAAATAAAAAAATAGAAGGTGTTTAGGTCATGAGGATTTTGCCCTCATGAATGGGATTGGTGCCTTCATAAAGGAGGCCAGAGAGAGATCCCTCACCCCTTGGAAGTACCAAGAAAGCAAAAAAAGCAAAAAAATTGAATTAGGTCAAGCCTTTAATCTAACTACCAGGTTAAATGAGAAACATTTTAAATGATATCTTGAGTATATAATCAGCCAAAATACAAAATGAGGGGAAATTCTTTAGAAAAAATTATCTAATTTCTACAAAGAATAAATGGTATATTAAAAAATATGTGTTGGGAGCTATAATTAAAGAGCTTTAAAAGACCTATCACCCAAATGTAAAGTACAGACCTCTTTTGATCCACACTGTACGTAAAAAAATAATTCAGGAAAATCAATTATGAAATAGGTATTCAATATTAAGGAATTCTTGTTAATTCTTTTGAATATGATAATAGTATTGTTTTATTTCCAATCCATGTCTGTTAAAGACACATGATATGGAAATATTCACAGGTGGAATCATATGGCATCTGGGATTTGCTTTCAAGTAGTATAGTGTGTGTGTGCGCGCACACACACATACACACACAAACAAAAAGTGGCAGGAGAAAGATAAAGAATGGCAAAATGTTGATAATTGTTGAAGCTAGATCTTGAGTATATAGGGGTTCATTACACTATTCTCTCTACTTTAGCATAGGTTTAAAAATTTCCATAATAAAAATTTTTGTTTTTAAATAAAAGGGTAACTGCAACAATTACTATGTTGGAAATGACAGCTCAAAGCAACTAACCTCTGTCCTGAAGCAAGGGCAATGGGAGACTGTCCATTGGGGGGCCGAGGATCCTCACAGGTCTTCATTTCCACCTCTACCTTATCCAGACACTAAAATAAAAGTCATGGAGAGCTAAGCATCTGCATAAAAACACACAGCACAAAGGAAGACAGCATAGATTGAGTCTTATTCATTTCTGTGCTCTAATGCCTAGTTGAGTGATATACCCACAGCGGGCAGACAATAAAAGTGTGCTGAATGAATGAGCAAACTAAAATGCAAGGACAGACTTCATCTTCCCCATTCCATTAGCAGCAGAACCCCACGACAAGCATGAGATGAGCTCAGAGCAGAAAGACAAAACACAAACCCAAGTTACAGGGATACTACTATTCCTGGGTATTCCAGTCTTTGGGATAAAGATATGCATCAATCAGTTCCTGAAGGGCTTTCAGCTGATAATCACCCAATAGGCAACATAAGCTAAACTTCTAATTTTTCCTCTGACATGATTCCAAGGGAAAATAGCAAAGTCTAGGGTAGAGTCTAGGCAAAAAATTGTTATACAATGTCCAAAAAAACAACTCAGGAGTCCTGAGTATTGTGTTCAGTGCTAATTCCTATACTGCACAGCAATTCCAGAATAAGCCCAGACAATCATCACGCTGTCAGAAACTCACAGGGCCATAAAGAAGCATGTCACCACTCCCAAAAGAGTCGGCCTATCATCTTATTTCCTATCTTTTAAAACCCTCTCCCAGCCATCCCTATTTTATTATTTGCAATCAAGAAAGGCCATTACCAAGCAAATTGGGTGTGTCTTCAACTTTGTCCACTGGATCTGAAAGAGGAAAGTAAAGTGTCAGAGTTGTGGGAGCTACCCTTCAAGAAGGCAGACCTGCTGACCACAGACAGTAGCAGCATTCTGACCCTCATTCTCACCCGGATGGAGGCCCTGTTGCAGTAGACCCGAGTGATGGCTAACCAGGTGGGCAGCTCCAGCACATTCTGTAGAACCTCTTCATCCAGCTCTAGGTTGGTCAGCTGACCCTCCCCTTTCAGGGTGCTCAAGTTGATTTTGTCCGGGGAAAGATTCTTAGTGAACCTGAAAAGAATGATGGTAAGAAGCTATTATTTCCAGGGAAATCTGCTAAATGGGCATTATAGCCGATTATACTTCTAAATTTGGAGAAAAGAGAACATTAAAGAACAAAATATTTTTTTAAGGCTAGTCAGGTGAAACAGTGGGAGTGGAAAAGGAACAAAGATATCTGTAACTAATTGTGATCAATTAGTTATAAACACCACTGCACTTGGACCAGCCACAACAAATGTTAACTAACGACCACACTATCTCTACAACATGTAAGATGTTAGGTAAGACCCATCTTTCTACTTACAATGTCATTATCCTGCTCAAGAACCTACAATGGGGAAATGGCTATAGCAGTGACAACATAGCCTTTTGATATAGTATTTCTGATTGTCCACATAAAAACAGACAGAGCAACTAGATAGCCAGACAGAAATTCCATAGATAACATTTAAAACAAAACAGAAGATAAAGTAGCCTCATAAATCTCCATATACAAACAGGTGGGAAAAAAAAATCAATAGCCACAAGACATAAGTGCAATAAGCAGCTGCCCAGAACAAAGTAGAGGGAAGAAAAAGGGCATCTGATGAACCTGAGAAGAGAAGAGAAGAGCCAAGAAAATTAGTAAGTATTAAATGAAAAGCAATGTGGGCCAATTTGAGAACACTAACTGAAACTGGGAGAGGTTTTGCCCACTGCAAGGGATCCATAGTGAGACCCCAAGGAGCTGGAGCAGTCTACCCCTATAAACTCATTAAACTAACTTTCCAAAGTTCCTTCCTAGGAAAGGAACTACACACAGAATCAAAACTGAACAAGATAGGGATAACAGAAATGAAGAAAAGAGATGGTCCAAATAAAAGTAAGGAAGGGGAATAGAACAGGATATCTCAGGATGCAAGTCATTATATATTTTTTAACACTACTCAAAACAACGTAAGAGGGAGCTACATGAAGTTAGAATATGAAACGGGCCAGGCGCAGTAGCTCATGCCTGTAATCCCAGAACTTTGGGAGGCTGAGGTGGGAGGATCACTTGAGGCCAGGAGTTCAAAACCAGCCTGGGCAAGTGACGAGACCCTGTCTCCACAAAAACTAAAAAAATTAGTCAGGCATGGTGGCACAGGCCTGTAGTCCCAGTTACTTGAGAGGCTGAGGTGGGAGGATTGCTTGAGCCCAGGCGTTCAAGGTTGCAGTGAGCTATGATCATACCACTGTACTCCATGCACTCCAACCTTGGCAAAAGAGCAAGACCCATCTCTTTAATTTTTTATTTTTTTATATATATATATATACATATATATATATATTTATATGAAACAGTAATTATTGGCTTGTTAAAGTAGGGTAAAATGAAATCTCAGACCCTTACACATACCTTCACTGATGTGATGAAAGAACAAACAACCATCTATAATGTTCCCAAAAGGACTGAACCTAAATCTCATCAAGTCATGAGTCCAGTTGCTAATCTGAAGGAAATACAGAGGGCAGAGAAAAACTGCCAAACTACACCGTCAATGTGCAATCAGCAAAATCCAGACCACAGGAAATTCTGTAGGTCAAGTGGCCCTGACATAAAAAAATTCACTGAAGGCCCCCAGGATGACTTTCTGACCCCAAGATTCACCATCTCCCACAACCTGCCCCCAATGCACTGCACCCCCTTGTTAGTTCACCATGACCTGCCCCAAGGCACATGGCCCCTCCTTGATCTCCATTAGTCAGAAAGGTGGATTCGAGGCAGCTTCTCCTGTTCTCCTGACAAGATGTCTGTCGTATTAAAAATTCCTTTCTTCCTTGGCAATCCTCATTGTCTCGTTGGATCATCTGGACCTTTATGTGAAGAGCAACTGGACCTAGACCAAAACCCCGTTGCGGTTTCCACAACAAATGCATAGCCCTAACCACTCCTTACTCAGGCCACTTCTCAGGATAGTGTTTGCAGAGAGCAGCTTTGAAGGATGAAGTAATCTCTCCTACCAGGGCGGAGAATGGCCTTATTTACCATCTACTTATAAAAGCAATAGATTCTTCCAGCTCAGTGTTCCATTCCTGTAACACATGTGCAGGCATCCATCTGGGCCCATTCACGTCACTCCCATAGGACTTAGGAGGGGCCAGGAAAACTGATGCAAACATTATACTTATGCTGCTTGCTGGGCCATTAATAACAGGCTGAGATAACAAAGTCCTCTGTCTTTGATCCAGGAGTCTTGTGTGTTCTGCCAGCATCCGTGAAACAGTAATAGCTAATTATTAGCTTCTAAGTGGGGTAAAATAAAATCCCAGACCCTTACACATTTATTAATGATTTTAATTCACTAAAAAAATTTTTTTAAATCAATGTTTACTGAATATGAACTAACTTTAGTCTCCAAACCAAAAAGACAAGCTTTCTATAAATGGCTCCTTCCCTCTGAAAACTAACTTGCCACAGAGAGAAAAAGAATTCCTTCTTTTCCTGAAAGGAATGGCTACATACAAGGAAATAGGACTGGGGTGTGAAAGAGAAAAGAAGCCCATCTAAACACTTCCTGATAAATAAAACAATAGGAAGTAAAGGAAGATAGTGTATGCCCCTAGGAACTTTGAAGAGACACAGTCCTGAGGGAAGGAAGGGAATACAGAAAACAACACTCAACATTATCTGTAATCTCTAGGCACAAGCAGGCTTTCTTTTTCAAGTCCCTTACGTATTTAAATAAAATATTATAATTATTTCCTCTTACTGCCCTAGCAACCCTTCCCCTACTTTTTTATTTTTTTTAATTTTTTTGAAGGGGGGAGTGAGGAGTGGAGTTCAATTTCCTCTTTTTTTTTTTTTTTAAAGGCAGGGTCTCACGGTTGCCCTGGGTAGAGTGCAGTGGTGTCATCATAGCTTACTGCAACCTCACACTGCTGGGCTCAAGCAATCCTCCTGCCTCAGCCTCCCTAGTAGCTGGGACTGCAGGCACGTGGCGCCACCACACCCGGCTAATTTTAGTAGAGACGGGGTCTCACTCTTGCTCAGGGTGGTCTGGAACTCCCGAGCTCAAGCAATCCTCCCACCTTGGCCTCCCAGAGTGCTAGGATTACAGGCGTGAGCCACCGTGCCCCATCCACCTTCCTCTACTCTTAAGTTTTCAGGGAAGCCACATCAACTCAGAAATTGGGGCAGGGCATTCTTCAAAAGTACTATTAGTCTTAAAGATAAGAATTTTTTAACAGACATAAAATTAGTTTTGAAGACTACATGTCTCCTCCTCTCCTCCCCCACAGATTCTGGTAAGACCCCACCTCCCTATCGCAGCCAAGAATTCTTGTAGGAGTGAGCCACGAAGTAAGGATCCCTCTGATACACAGAGGAGAGGAAAGAAGTCTGAAAACCACTAAGATAAGCTGCTCTTCCTTACGATAAAAAGCCGTTTTAAAGAAAAGAAAGTGATATGGACTTTCTCAGGCTAAGGACTTTTCTGAAAAAGAGGAACATACTTCAAATAAAATGAAACATAAACACAGTCAAGAATAAGTTATACTGCTAGTTAGCACTGACATTATACTATTAAGTACTACATATCTAATTTCTACATTGTGTTCTTTGCAAATCTAACTCTATTTACATTACCATACAAATGTATTTTTCAAGCCTTAAAAAAAAGTATATGAGATTGTATTACATTTCATCCTAACCTTCCAGTATTTAGGGAAATGTGTCTCAAACTATGGTCCTCTGATTACACGAATCTGAACCACTTCGGTAAGCTTATTTTATGATGCAGCTTATTGGGCCTATACCCTAGATGCTGAATCACAATGGTGAAGGGGGGTAGGGAATCTGCATTTTTAAAAAACTCAAGGTGATTTTTCTGGTTTTTAAAGTTTAAGAATGGTTTAACTTGGGGTTTCAGTTAACCAGCTAGAATAATTCAAGAAAGGGAAAGTAAGAGGTTGCAGATGGAAAAGAGATGCATAAATCCATTCTTCAAGAACAAAGTTTTCAGCTTATATTCTTATTATGGCTTGATGGTTAAGATTAAGAGCACAGGCTTTAGAGTTGGACTTGAGCTCAAAACCCGGCTCTCTCACTTATGCTGTGACTTTAGGTAAACTGTTAACCAATCTCACAGGGCTCTTTAGGGGATTAAAAGCACTTATATTAAATGCTTGGCATTTATTAAGGGTTCAAGTAAATAGTAATCATTTATTATTTCTGGATCCTACTTCTCTCTCCCTTTTGAAGAGATTTAAATTATCATCTTAAAAAAAAAAAAAGAAAGGCTTAGGAGGCTTAGATTATCATCATTTTAGGACTCAGGCTGTCTTCAAGAGACAACCCCTCAGACCTATCTTTCTACCTCAATGTATCATCCTCCATTCTCAGCATGCTCATTTCTATCCTTTCCACGCAAGTTGCTAGAAATTGAAATCTGAACAAAGTTAAAACTGAATTAATGTTCTCCAGAAAGCTTTCCCATTATATCCCACTCTGGCTCCAAGAATAGACTTTCATCCTGCATATTCTCTAATACTGATGGTTCACAAGAGAACAACCAAGGACAGGGAACAAAATTATCAATGAAGCTAGTCAAAATCAAGATTGTAAAGGCAAGGCCAACCAACTGGAAACCACAGGTCTATATAGGTAACTAGCAGAATTCTCTGAACTTTGTAGCCTTGTCAACTGGCAAATGACAACATTGACTCCTTCGAGGCAGTTCTGTGGAGGAGAGGACTCTGTGCCCCACTTCATCCTGATGATAAGCTGGTGGACTTATGTTTCTGATTATCTTGGAAATAACTGCAAGTGTGTGAACATAAGCCAGACAGGACTGGAAACTAACCTCAGTGAGGACTGGCTCACCAGCCTGTTGGCATGTTGCCATCATCAACAGCACTAACACATAGGAACAACTGGAAAAGCACAAAACCTAAAAGCATCTGTCTTCTGCCCCAAAATATTATGAGGCCCCTGATGAAAAGTGATCCATTCAAATTTCCAGGTAAGGGACTGAGGGGGAACAGTAAAGAAAAAGGGCACAGAAAAATAAGCAAGTGAGAGGATAAACGTCATTTTATTATATAATGTTGACTATCAGAGAAGAGAATCGCTCTACAGAGATTATCTGCTTCACTCTCTACCTACTCACACAATCCCTCTTAACTTTTTTCCCAGACATTTTTACTCTACCTGGATATACAAGAATGCTGACTTAACATCTTTATCTAGGCTACCACTGAGTGTGGATATGGACACAACAACTTAAAATAATTGAACATCTTTTTGCCCTATAAGTTTGACCAGATCAATATCTGGTCAGCTAAAAAAGTGTCATTTTTAAAACAATTTATGTTGTACACCACAAGTGAGGAAAACCTCAGCCTCTGACCTGGACAATCCAAACCAAACTACTAATGATAATGACATATTACTTTGTACCAAGCTCTGAAAGAAGGGTCTTTATAACATTATTTCAATTAATCTTTGCAATACTGCACATAAGGTATGCATTATCCCCATTATACAAAGGAAGAGCCTGAGGTTCAGATGCGAAGGAATTTGCCCCAGGTGACAGTGCAGGAAGAGGAAGAGTCAGAATATGAACCCAGGTGTGCTCACCGGTGTTTACTGCTACTAACATCTCTTAATATTACAAACAGTTCCCCAAAAGACACCTGGCACAGAATGAATTTATAAGCTGTCTCAGAAATAGCTGGAGGACATTCTTTCCCTTTTTACAATCCACAGACTGCTTAAACTGTATAAGAAAAATAAATTTTTTTTGTTTGGTAAAGTTATAGTGTAACTTCATCAAAACCTTTCTGTACTTCACCAACCCAATCAGATTAATAAAATATTTCTTAAGTATGTCCAGGGCTAATTCACCACCATTCCAGCAGTGACACCCAGTCTCTACCAAGAGGCTGACAAGAGACCACAGACAGTAGTGTGTCATCAGGTCTATGATTAAATAATATACAAGCAAGTAATCACCAAAAGCTGAACAGCACTAAACAACCAAGAGTTCTTCAAGCACACTCTAAGGACTACTGATGCTACATGTGGGTCTGCTGGACCATCATCAGCTGTTCTCCCATGACAGTAATAATGCTGTAACATATATATGCTTTTTCATTTATCAATTTACTTTTAGGTTTCAACATAAAATGGATACCACCTTATTAGCTTCTCAAAAAAGGCAGTAAGAATTCTTTAAATGATTTTGCCTGCATTTTGTAGCAATAACAAAGAACAGGTTAAAAAAAACAAAAGGTGATCTATGGGCCCAGTTGTTGTGGGGAAGGTTTGTGGAGGTCTGCTAAACCAAGGAAACCACTGCTGTGAGAATTGTACAAGAGGCCCAGCCTCAGCTCTATCATCACCTAAACGGCTCAAACTCTCTGCCCATAATGGAGTACAGCTAGGTTAAACTGCAGCTATGTGATGATGAAACCAACTATTCCAAGTCATCTTCAAAAGCTAGTTTAAAATTCACAAGTTGCAAGTGGATATTGAATTCTTGAGAAGAACCATCTTGTATACTTCTCTTTCTCTACCTCACAGTCCCTGGCACAAAATGTATTCATCATTTCCTAATTGAGGATGCTATCACTCAAGAGTCCAAGGGTGGCTGAAAAGGCTAATGTCAGCCTGCTATTTATTCCATTTCAAGTATGTGGGAAAACATTTTCTGGCCATCTGTTACTGTTACAAAGTGTAGAAGCTAAGATGAAATCAAGTTGAAAAAACAGATTTTGATCAAGTTTCATTTCTGCCAGAGGACTGCAATCTGCCAAAGAGACAACAGGGAAACCCTCTCAGACATCTTTGTGAAAATGTACCGCAATGTTAGGAAGTGAGAATTCTTAGATTTGCGCATTCTCAGAATTTTAGAGCTAGAAGGAAATCTTAAAAAAATAATAATCATTCAGTCCAAATCTATAATTTGCAAATGAGGAGATAAATGGCCAAAAAGCTAAATGACTTGCCCAAGAGTCACAGCTAGCCAGTGGTAAATCTGGGACTAAGTAAATGACAGAAATGAGATTTAACCCAGCATTCATTCAACTCTACCAGTACCCCCTGCCTCCTATAATTCAGTACATTTATTGTTAATAATAGGGCCAATAGGTTGCAATAATCAGTCTGTTTCAGGTCCCATAGAAATTGAACCCTCCTAGGAAAGAGAAAAAGGTCCACAAGCACACTTTGCTTCCTTCATGAGTTTTTCCACAGAGGTGATCACAACCAAGGCCTTAGCTTCTAAGCTTACTACCTAAATCCACATAGTATTTTCACTACTCAGCCACACCACAGGTTTCTCTTTAAGCAAAAATATAACACAACTCTCAAGTAGTTGGTTTAGATAACAGGATTCCCTTCATCATCCAAACAAAACATATCAATCACTAGTACAGCTGACACTATTCCTATTCCAGATAATCTGATAAAATATACCATTCAATCTTAGAGGTTTGCCCTAATAGGTTTTACTCTCAAAACTTCTGCATGAAAAGATTATATGCCTTTCTTGGGAGAAAATTCTCTTTCCCTCTAAATTTTTGTTTGTTGTTTACAATGTTGAGTTTTTAAACTGGTATGTTATTTAAGATTCAATTTACATACAGTGGCTCATTTCTGAACTATTTTGTTCATCTGATCTATATATACTTATGCCAATACCACAGTCTTTATTACTATAGCTTCATTTTAAGCATTGAATATAAATTCTTTCATTTCGTTCTTTTTCAAGATTATTTTGACTGTTCTAGGTCATTTTCATTTCCATATAAAGTTTTAAATCAGCCTGACAATTTCTGTGTAGAAAAACACCTCCTGAAATTCTGATTGGAATTGCATTGAATCTATAGCTCAATTTAGGTAGATATGACATATTAAAGAATCAGCCTGTCCTTGAACATGGTATATATTCAAAGTATGGTATATTTATTTAGGTCTTCTTTAACTTCTCCCAGCAATGTTCTGTGGTATTCAGTATACAGGTGACCCTTGAGCAATGCAGGAGTTAGGGGCATTGACCCCTGTGCAGTCGAAAATCCACAAATAATTTTTGACTCCCCCAAAACTTAACTATTAATAGCCTACTGCTGACTGGAAACCCCAGTGATAACATAAAAACATTCAATTAACACATATTTTGTATTTTGCAAAAAGTGCAAGGTTTTCACACCTGCTAGCATAGCCGCAGCAAGACAGCATCATAAATTTCCTTTTCTTTTTTGACAATGGTCCTGACTGTGGATTCATTTATCTTGAAATGGTGGGCAACTGCAGCTGCAGAGCTCAATTTAGGGTACATATCAAGTCATTCAGCTTTTTCTTGCAATGTCATGACTTTTCTCTGCTTCTTGGGAGCACTTCCAGCATCACTAGTGGCACTTAGGGTCCCATGGTGTTATTCAAGGTTTACAATATTGCACTAAATCAGATAAAAATACATGAGAACCACAAGAGATTTTTTACTGCAATCTTTGTGTGTCTATCCTTTTTTTTATACAATCTGACAATCTCTGCTTTTATATTGGAGTTTTAACCCATTTACATTTAGTGTAATTATTGATACTGCTTGGGTTTCAGTTTATCATTCTGCTATCTGTTCCATCTGTTTTTTGTTCCTCTGTTCCTCCTTTCCTGTCTTCTTTTTGGTTAACTTAATAGTTTTTGTATTTCATTGCAACTATCTTATGGGCTTTTACCTATAACTCTTTGCTTGTGTGTGTGTGTTGTGGGGGGGTAGCTGCTCTAAGGATTACAATATGTAACCTTCACTTATAACAATCTACTTGCAGTTAAAATTGTACTACTTTACATAAAAATATAAGAACTTTGAAACAGTATAGTTCATTTACTGCTCTTTATTTTCTGAGCTATTGTTGTCATATATATTACATCTACATATGTTATAGATCCACAAAACAGTAAGCAGTCTTGTCTTCTAAAGAAACTGAGAAGAAAAATATATAGTCTTTTATATTTCCAGTGTTTTCCTTCTTTCCTATAGATCCAAATTTTCATCTAGTGTCATTTCTCTTCAACCTGAAGAACCTCCTTCAGTTTCTCTTGTAATACTACTGGAAATTTCTCAGTTTTTATTGATCTAAAAATGTCTTTATTTCATCTTCTACTTTAAAGGACATTTTAGCTGAATATGGGATTCTATTTTGAGAATTTCTTCCTTTCAGCACTTTAAAGATGTCATCTCATTGTCTTCTGGTCTCTGCTGTTGTTGATGGGAAGTCAACCATAAATTTAAATCACAGTTCTCCTTTATGTGATTGTTCTCTAGCTGCTTTCAAGTTTTTCTCTTTATCTTTAGTTTTCACCAATACAACTGTTATGTCCCTAGGTGTAGTTTTCTTTGTATCTGTCCTGCTTAGAGTTCACTGAGTTACTTGGATCTATAAATCTTTTTTTCACCAAACTGAAATTTTTCAGCCATTATTTCTCCCCCACCCCATAATAGCTTTATTGAAATATAATTCACATACCATATAATCCATCCATTTAAAGTGTACAACTCAATGATATTTAGTATATTCAGAGTTGTGCTACTATACCATAACCAATTTTTGAACATTTTCATTACTCTTCCAAGAAAATCCATACCCTTTAGCTATTACCCCAATGTCCCCAATCCTAGACAACCATTATTTTATTTTGTGTCTGTATAGATTTGCCTATTCTGGATATTTAATATAACAGGAATCATAATATATGATCTTTTGTGATTGGCTTCTTTCGCTTAACATAATGTTTTCAAGGTTCATCCCTGCTGTGGCATGTATTAGCACTTCATTCCTTTTTTATGGCCCAATAATATTCCATTGTATAGATATACATTTTGTTTATCCATACATCAGTTGATGGGCATTTGGGTCGTTTCCACTTTTTGGCTATTATGAATAATGATGCTATGAACGTCCATGTAAAAGCTTTTGTGTGATATATGCTTTTATTTCTCTCGATATACACCTAGGAGTGGCATCACTGGGTCAAACAGTAATGCTACATTTTACTTCTTGAGGAACTGCTAGACTACTTTCCAAAGTGGCTGCACCATTTTGCATTCCTACCAGCAGTGTTTGAGGGTTCTGATATCTCTACATCCTCATCAACATTTGTTATTATCTGTCTTTTTTATTATAGCCATCCTAGTGGGTGTAAAGCGGCATCTCGTTGTAGTTTTGGTTTGCATTTCATTGATGGCTAATAAGAGTAAGTATCTTTTCATGTACTTTTTGGTCATCTGTATATCTTTTTTTTTTTTTTTTGAGACAGGGTCTTGCTCTGTTGCCCAAGCTAGAGTGCAGTGGCATCATCACAGGTCACTGCAACCTCCAACTCCTAGGCTCAAGCAATCCTCCTGTCTCAGCCTCCGGAGTGGCTGGGACCACCGGCACATGCCAGCTCACCTGGCTAATTTTCCTATTTTTTGTAGAGATGGGGTCTCACTCAGGCTGGTCTCAATCTCCTGACCTCAAGTGATCCTCTTGCCTTGGCCTCCCAGAGTGCTAGGATTACAGGCATGAGCCACTGCCCTGGCCTCATTTTTATATCTTTTTTGGAGAAATTTCTATTCAGATCCTTTGCCTATTTTTAAACTGGGTTACTTTTTATTATTGAGTGGTCAGCCATTATTTCTTCAATATTTTTGTCTTATTTTAGTTACATACTGCTATATAAGAATCCCTCCTAACCTAGTGTCATAAAACAACAAGCATTTTATTAAGATCATGGATTCTATGCATTAGAAATTCATCCAAGGGGCAACAAGGATGGATTTTCTCTTATCTATGGTATCTGAGCCCTCAGCTGGGAAGATATGAATGGCTGGGAGCTGGGATCATCAAGAGGCTTCTTCACTCACATGGATGGCCCCTGGGCTGGAAGTCTCAAAGGCTGGGTTTAGGACTGTTAACTGGAGCACCTATATGTGGTTGTTCCATGTAGCTTAAGTGTCACTTTCCCCCCATTCTACTGGTCACAAGCCAGACACTAAGGCCAAGAGAAGAGCACACAGGATGGCAGATATTGTTGCAGCCATCTTTGGAAAATACAATCTGCCAGATGTCTTATTCTCTTCCCTTTCCTTCTAGGACTCCAATTACATATATATTAGTATTCCCCCACTGGGCACTAAGGCTCTGTTGGTCTTTGTTTTTCAATCTTTTCTCTCTGTTCTTCAAAGTAGATAATTTCTGTTGCTCTATTTTCAAGTTCAATGACCCTTTCTTTAGCCATCTCCAGTCTGCTGTTGAGCAAGTCCAATAAATTTTTCATTTCAGATATTATACTTTAAGTTCTAGATTTTACTTTTTTTTTATAGTTTCCATTTCTTTGCTGAGATTCTCCATCTGTTCCTATATTAAAGCAAGTTTGTTTTAGAAATCCTTATCTGATAATTCCAAGATCTGAGTCATCCAAGGATCAATTTCTATTGACTGCTTTTCTCTTGAAGTGAGAAACATTTTCCTTCATCATAAACCTAGTAATTTATTATTATATACTGGACATTACTGAGACTCTGGATTCTGTCAATTTTCCTCTGGAGAGTGTTGAATTTTGTTCTACCGGGCAATTAACTTGGCTGGATTCATATTCCTATCTCCCCTACAGTGAGCAACAGCTGAATCTCAGCTCAATTCTTTCAGCTTTCCAACTATTGCTTTTTCTATGCTCCTTGGAGTCTTCCCCCATGCATGTCAAAGATTTGGACAAAGTTCAGAAGCAGGTTTTAGGGCTTCCCGTTCTGTTATTCCCTCCTTTCTAAGATTCCCTCCCACCTTTAACCCTAAACTCCATCCTCTAACTCTCCAAGCTAGTAAGACTGCAAATTTTTGCTTGAGTTCTAGTCACCAACCACCATGGAAACTGGAGAGTACCCTCAGGCAAAAAGCCATATAAATGAGAATCTTACCTAGTGTAGTTCCCATCTTTCAAGTTCCCTGTAGTTTCTGCCTGCCTTGATCATTTTCCAATGTCTTTAAATAGGTGTTTTTTACATATTACCCAAGATTCATAATTGTTATCTGAGAGAAGTTTAGTTTGAAACAATATACTCTTCTATTATTAGAAGTAGAACCCTTTTCTACTGGATTTCATTGGTTTCATGTCCTCCCCAAGAGGCATCCATGATATGAGTTACCAAAAACACATGACCAGATATGCACAAATGCACCCTCTCAGAGCAGCATGATAGATGGGTAAGTCATCCTCTTCGTCTGCTAGTGAAGTGCTTATTATAAAAAATTAAAACAATATAAAGAGGTACAAAAAGAAAATTACAGGTTCCACTACATAGAAGTACAGACAACCCTTGAACAACATGGGTTTGAACTGTGCAGGTCCACTTAGACATGGATTTTTTCCAACCAAAGGCAGATCAAAAATACTGTATTCCCAGGATGCAAAACCCATGTAATACAGAGGGCTGACTTTTTGTATACGTGGGTTCTGTAGGGCCAACTGCAAGACTTGAGTATGCATGGATTTTGGTATATTTAGGGGTCCTGGAACCAATTCCCCAGGTATACCAAGGGATGACTATAATTATATCTCTAGATAGATGTATAAAATAGAATTAGTCCATATAATTAATAAGTTCTAAAACTTACTTTTATTTTTAAATAAAAATAATTAACAATATATCTTGGGTATTTTATATTGTCAAACTTTTTAATGCTTTTCAACAATTGGAAAGTTATCTACAAATTACATCCCTGTATGAATATACTATAATTTATTTAATAAAGTCTCTGCTAATTTCTCTTTTACAATGACTTAATTAGTACAATGCTACATTAAATAAGTGTCATAGGTTTCCTCACTTGTTTGATTCCCTATGTAGGATAGATTCATAGAAATGGAATTTTACATTTTCCATTCTGACAGATATTTCCAAATTTCCCTTCATAGACATAATACTGATTTACACTCTCAACAACTGTAACTGCACATGTTTCCCTCACCGATGGTAGCTGTGTAGTTTGTGACTTGCAGCACTGATAGACTGCACTCACAGACCCCACTGCCCATCCCAATACTGGGCCAATTGAAAGAACAAGGATTCTACAGAGGCTCTCTTTCCTTAATTCTCAACAGCAGCCCTGCTAAACATTCTAATTCTCTCCTCTAAGCCTGCAGCCTTGTTAAACCCAGCCTGTTTAGCTAAAGCCCTAATACCCTGTTTGGTTGTGCCAGTCTTCTTTCCTAGAACTGAATACTTAAAAATCTGGCCCACTTGCAGGGGTCAAGGTATGTAAGACATGTACTTTGGACTGCTCATCTAATTCACTGTTATATGTTTGATTATAACCTGGAATCATGCTGCAATGTCTTAACCACCTAACTAGATACCCTTTCATTGATCATTCTAGAATTAGGATACAGAGCTCCTCAGCTACTATAACTCAGAGATAGCTGCCCTCTACTCTCTCTCAATTCTTTGATCATTCAGCTCCCATAGTGTTTAGGTCCCAGATTCATTCCCTACACTGGTCCTAAAGATACTATACCTCATGACTCAAGTCTTGGCATGTCTCACTTTGTTAGAAACATATCTTGTCATCCTAACTTATTGCCCTTAATTTCCTTACTTCTATTTCTTGTTAATTCCCAAACTTGTATGAAGGGCAGTAATTGATTAAATCTGAATATTACATTTCTAATTTTAAAACCTACATACAGGCTCTGGATTACCCAAAGTGAAAATGCATTTGCTAATGCTCAGAAAAGGAAGGCCTAGTCTACTAATAGGCACTGTTGGTTATTCACTATTAAATAAGATTGGTATTTCTCCAGGTTACTGCCTCAAACAGCTATTTAGAGAAGTGTAGCATGTAGATTATCTGAGCTTTGAAAATTGCCCAAGGAGGAAACTTAAGCAAAAGGAAAACCATATCATACACTGAGGCAGTCCTTAATTTATGAGCAGAACTGGCTCTAATTTTGACCAACACGTATGCTTATTTTTAGAGGCAAAGACTGCCCAAAATGAACTATCTTTTACTTCAAATGGTGAAAGAAAATAATTGTTTCCCCTAGACAAATGACTCAATAAACACATACCTAAGAGAGCAGCACACTCAGCTGGCTAGAGTTAGTGGGTTCAAACCATACAGAGGAGTAGAGGATACAAAGAAGAGTTTAAAATAAAAACAAAGGTCTCTAACCCTAAGGACTATGAGCTCCTTTAGGGCTAGAATTGTGTCATTTAGTCTGTGTCAAACAAAAAGTCTAGGATAAGGATGCTCAATTAATGTTTGTTGAATGGCTTGATAATAATACAAAGCAAATAAATGATAATTCCCAGATAGGTGGAATAAACTATTCAGCAATCCATCCACATTCTTCCACACATTGCAAACCAACTCTAATATGTCTGATCAACCAGATGTGTTAAACCAGGTTTAAGAATGTCATCTGTAAACATGAAAATAAATATCTCTGTGAGGCTGACATAGAAGGCACACCCTTGCCATTAGAGATAATTAGAAGGTATGCAAGGTGTTTAAAAAGGAAAGAGAAATTAATACATTCTAAAAGCTTTGTCTGTAAGCTTTTATAATAAAACTAACATCCGACAAAAATGAAAAGGATGATATTGCTCTCAGAATAGGAATTATTTTAAAAATAATAGCCAACATTTAATAATTGCTTGCTTTATTCCAGGCACACTGTTCTAAGCACTATATATACATATGATTTTTTTTTTTTTTTTGGAGACAGGGTCTCACTTTGTTGTCCAGGCTAGAGTTCAGTAGTATCATCATAGCTCACTGCAACCTCAAACTCCTGGGCTCAAACAATGCTCCTGCCTCAGCCTCCCCAGTAGCTGGGACTACAGGCACATGCCACCATGCCCGGGGTCTCACTATGTTGCTCAGGCTGGTCTTGAACTCCTGGCCTCAAACAATCCTCCCACCTTGGCCTCCTAAAGTGCTAGGATTACAGGCATAAGCCACCACGCCTGGCCTATATATTTTTAATTAATTTATTTCTCTCAATGGCCTCATGATGTAAAAGACTACTATTATCACCATTTTATAGATGAGGAAACTGAGGTATAGAAAGGTTAAAAACTTGCCCAAGTCACTGAGCTTATAACTGACAGAAGTAGGATTCAAAATCTAGCAGTCTGGCCAGGTGCGGTGGCTAATGCCTATAATCTAGCACTCTAGGAGGCCGAGGTGGGAGGATCGCTTGAGCTCAGGAGTTCAAGACCAGCCTAAGCAAGAGTGAGATCCTGTCTCTACTAAAAAAATAGAAAAATTAGTCTCTACTAAAAATAGAAGAATTAGCCAGGCACAGTAGCGTGCACCTGTAGTCTCAGCTACTCAAGAGGCTGAGGCAAGAGGATCACTTGAGCCCAGGAGTTTGAGGTTGCAGTGAGCTACAATGACGTAACTGCACTCTACCCAGGGCGACAGAGCAGGACTCTGTCTCAAAAAAAAAAAATCTAGCAGTCTGGCTCAAGAACTTGCAACCTTAACTACCCCATACCACCTCTCTGACTTTTAAAAAAGTCAACACAGATGTAGAGGTTTGGAGAAGTTCTAGCTGCCTCAGACCCAGGTCAAAGGCAGTAGCAAGTGACGGCAACAGAGCCTATTTAGATGTCTTGGCATAGTACAAAAGGCCTCTAGAATTTACCTCTCTCTCTCTTTCCAATATCATTTCTAGCTGTGTTCCACCCTCAAACTCTACATTCTAGTGATACAGAACCATAGGCAGTCTCCTAAATGCACCCTGCTGCTTCTCAACTCAGTGCCATTGTTCATGCAGCTTCCTCTGCCTGGTATCACCTTTCTTCCCCTGTCTGTGCCACTGTCCACCCCACCCTACCCCCAGCTCCACAGATATTTCTTAATGCTTTACTGGGCTTTTTGGTTACAGATCTATAGGCAGTTAGGTCCCTGAACAGAAAATTCACCTCATTGTCTTTCAGTTCCTGTTGCTTGGCATACAATGTAGGTGGGCAATAAATGTCTGCCTAAAGAATTAATGAATATATGATCTCAAAAACAGAGTCCTCAAAGGTAGCTCACTACAACCTTCCTGCAGCAAGCCTTCCTCAAAGAGATTGAGAAACTGCTCATGTTGGGCTCCTTAGAGGACTAAGGAGCCACAACCAACTCTGCCTGAAAGGAAGGAAGACAATGTAGGACCCTGCCGAAATTCAGCAAAAGGATATATGCACTACAATACACTGTCAGGCCTCCAACTTCATATCAACCTCTGTTAAAACACTTTCTCAAATGAAATGTGTTCCTGAACTGCAGCTCCTATTTTTATCCAAGTTTCAAACCACAGATTTTTAGAATGATTTAAGAAAGAAAGAATTTAAGAAAGGAAGGAAGGAAGAAGAGAAGGGATAGAGGGAGGAAGGAAGGAAGGGAGAGAGAAAAAGAAAAACAGATTTCTCTGAGAAAAGGGAAACAAATGTTTTTCAGCACTGCCTGGGAAAGCACCTAGACCAGATGCCAGAGGCAGACAGACAACTTGGATGAACTTAATTCTCTTCTTATCTGGATTTTCTACATATTAGTACTCCCTGCCTTTCAAATGACTCATACATAGCACACACTGCTGCCCAGACCCCTTTCTTGTCCCCACTATCACTGCAACAGAAACCAGTTTAGAAAAACAAAACCAAACTGGGAACTTTTGGAGTTTTTGTAGATTCAGAAGCTGTGAAAGTAAGGGTAGCTTAGGGGAGCTGACCCTGTAGGACATATTCTGAGATAGAGCTGGTCATTTATTTGGTAGCATTCCTGCTCCAAATTATGTCCTCTACTTTTCCCCTTGACTTAGCTGAAATCTTTTATCTTAAAGAATTGGGAATTCTGGTGAGAAGGTAAGGGAAACAGAGCATGCAGGCCTGAGCAGGTGAGGGTATGGTAGCAGAGGGCTGAGGGCAGAATCAGACCAATTAGGGGCTTGAAAAGAAGAATCTCAGGAGGTGGGAAAGGAGGGAAAAGAGGCCAGGCACGGTGGCTCATGCCTATAATCCCAGCACTTTGGGAGGCTGACACGGGAGGATCGTTCGAGGCCAGGAGTTTGAGACCAGCCTGGGCAACACAGCAAGACAAAAAAAAATTTTTTTAATGAAAAAAAAAAAAAAGGAGGGAAGAGAGAATGTACAAGAGCAAATTTTAGCTGTTTTGAAATTTCATACAAAAGAAATTTCACACAGAAGAAATTTCACACTAAGTCAGTGGTTCTCAACCCTGAAAGACTCAATTCCTTCTTTTTTTTTTAACAATTATTTTACAATGCCTCTTTTACTTACTAAAATGATTTTTACATATAATCTACTTACATAATTTCAAGAAAAAATAAAACATCCAAACTATAATATTATAAAATGAAAATAATTTATAATAAACTCATTTGTATTTCAATAGTCAAATGCTCCAACATTATTGCACTGAAAGATAGAGTTGTCAGATACTTGCACCCACATGTGGAATTACTGAGATTAGGACTGCCACAAATGCAGACATATACAAGTTTATTGTGTTGGTGACTCCACTTCTATGAATGGCACTGCCAAGAGTGACAGCATTTTCCAAAATGGTGAAAAACTCTTGCTAAAGTTCAAAACAATCTTCCCTCTCATGGTAGTTGTAGCCCTAAAACATTCACTTAAGATTTTGTTTTTATGTCAAATATTATTATATTCTCTGCTCATATGATCTAAACAGGTAATTCACCTATGTAAACATCTAACAACATTCAAAAGACAAAAGGGACAAGGGAAAATGTTTCTTTATGTGAAATTATTCTGTGTACTGCAGGACATGGCTCCCTGTTCACCAAATACTGGTCGCACCTCTCAATCACTCTGACAACCAAAAACAGTCCTTGATGAGATACAATCATCTAAAGGATCTTACTCCAAGGAATGGGAAAGAAAATACTCTTTTTCTTCTTCTCCTTCACCTTCCCACAACTCCTTCAAATAGTTCCCTAACAACCAAAACCCAGAACTCCATCTAGTAGGCTTATATATAACTAATCCACTGTGGTTTTTGTGGGCTAACTTAAGAAACTATTCAAAATTATAACACTCTTTTTTTTTTAAATGAGACTCGGTCTCATTCTGTTGCCTGGGCTAGAGTACAGTGGCGTCATCATAGCTCGCTGCGACCTCAAACTCCTGGGCTCAAGCAATCCTCCCACCTCAGCCTCCTGAGAAGCTGGGACTACAGGCACACGCCACCATGCCAATTAATGTTTCTATTTTTTGTAGAGATGGTGTTTCACCATGGTGCTCAGGCTGGTCTTGAACTCTTGGCCTCAAGCGATCCTCCTGCCTTGGCCTCCCAAAGTGCTGGGACCACAGGCATGAGCCACTGTGCCCAGCCATAACACTATTTCTATTGAACCACACACTCCAAATTTCAAATTTAGAAGTAAATTTTGGGAACGCAGCACTTCCATTATGTCAGACTTAAATACACTGATATCTCACCATCAATGTTCTCTATAATTTTTAGATGATGGGCTAGCAGCCAAGCTACATATAACCAATGTACTATGAAGACTATGCATACATGTAAAAAGATTACTGATGTAGGCAAATGAAACAACAAAGTCAATCCAACAAATATTTTATAATATATCTTATTTTTGTGACAAGTAGATACAAACTGCATACCGTTTACCTAAATTACAAACATGCATTACTTTTACACTTTAGTTTTCCCCTTTACTATAGATACGGATTGATTCTACTGCTTGTAAATACTGGAAAATGTTCTTTAGTATCTGTGTTCAGCACCAGTAGCAAGTACTTGCCCTTAACACAGAAATAAAAGGTCCCTTAATGATACTGGCTGAATTGGACTTCCTTGCCCTCCTACACCCCTACTGCCCAAGTCTAAGGTTCTCTGAGTTCCAACCACACATTCTCACTCCACAAATCTCTGTACCTACTCCACCCACTCAAAGGATCCTCAAACTCTCTGGTTTCAAAGCAGCTAAGCGGCACAATTCCTGCTGTTGTGGAACCACACCACAGTGGGTATAGAGAATTAAGCTGTGATGAAAAGAATCTTTTGGCTGGGTGTGGTGGCTCACACCTGTAATCCTAGCACTCTGGGAGGCCAAGGCTGGCAGATTGCTTTAGCTCAGGAGTTTGAGACTAGCCTGAGCAAGAGTGAAACCCCCATCTCTACTAAAAATAGAAAAATTAGCTGGGTGTTATGACTGGCACCTGTAGTCCCAGCTACTCAGGAGGCTGAGGCAGAAGGATCACTTGAGTCCAGGAGTTTGAGGTTGCAGTGAGCTATGATAATGCCACTGCACTCTATCCAGGGCAACAGAGTGAGACTCTATTTCAAAAAAAAAAAAGGAAATTGAACACCCCTCCTCACTCCTCCCCAACCAAAAAAAAATGAGGTAAAATAATATAAATAGATGGCACAACTTCCAAAGTATTGGAGGGGCTAAAAAAAAAAAAGAATCTTTCTTTTCAGTAATTAATGCCATACTCACACATTATTATTCAACCAGGTTCTGTATTAGGTGAGGGTAACTAAATGACCTCTAATGTTTTTTTCACTCTAAGAATACAGTATATGATTATGTTATTGTCTTAGACTCTATATAGGTAAATCCTCTAAGGGCCCAACCCAGTGTATACATTTCAGCTATTTTACCTATACTGAGGTCAAAGTTACCTCCTCACAGTATGACTTGAGATATGAAAAAAGATGATAAAGAGGAACAACCTTTAGTTCCTTCTCTCCACAAGCACCAATGTTAATGCACTAATCTCTAGGCACAACCTTGAAGATGATGAAAAATATCATCTCCTCAAGTACCAATGTGAAAGCATTAATCTCAAGGTACAACCTTGAAAATGATGAAAAAAGTATTATCTCCAAAAACTAACACTGATCTCTCTTGAGCAACTCTAATAAGTAAAGATAAATAGTAATGGTCACTGTTTACTGAATACTTTTTCAAGATCAAGCATTTTCATACATTATTTCTAATCCTTAAAACAACATTATGTGTTATTACCCCATTTTACAGGTGAGGAAACTAAAACTTCAAGAAGCTAAAAGACTTGCTGAACATCCAGCTTAGAAGTAGCAGAGTCAAAATTCACAGCCACCTTTTGGAATCCAAAGCCACCTTGTTCTTTCTGCTACATTGACACACTTTTCAATCAATTTCAAAACAGGTAATTTTCGTTATTATGAACCATATATTAAGCTGCTGTATATCAAATACATACTACAGTACTACCTTGAAAATTTTACTGCTTTTAAACACTTCTTTTTAAGACACAAAACAACCCTTTTACTACAAAAGAGAATCACCCTTGGAAATGCATAAAGATTGTAATAGAAAAGCTATGCAATATAAATTTTCATTTCTTTAGTAAAGAGGAAACACTATCTCAATGGGGTACTAAGATTACAGAGCAGAATGAAACTATTTAATATCCAGGGTAGTCTCAAGACCAAATATTTAACAAAAACCCAATGCCTAGACAACAGCCCCTCCTTTTTCTCTTTATGTACATGATTATTTTGACAGAGGGCTGAGCATCTCATCTATAATTTTATGGGGTTAATGGTTAGAAATAACCCTAATTATTTTCATTGTACCTTAATAATTTGGACATTATTCCAAAAAAGAGCTTACGTTTTCAAGGTTCTCATACTCGCTTGTGACTAAAATTTCAAATACCTCATAATTTAAAAGCTGAACAGGCAACAAAAATAAAGTGCCTATCTGGTTTACCATAGATAAAGTAAAAAAATTTTTAAAAACACATCCACCAGAATGGCTAAAATGAAAAAGAAAAATATAAAATGTCGGCAAGAATGTAGAACAACTAGACTTTGGAAAACTGGCAATATCTATTAAAGCTGAACACATGTATATCCTACTATCCAGAAATCCAGAAAGGCCATGGACTAGAACAGCAGTCCCTAACCCTTATGGTACCAGGGACCGGTTTCACGGAAGACAATTTTTCCATGGCCGATGGGTGGGGGATGGGAGGGGAGGTGGAGCCTAGGGGAGCGGCTATAGCAGCTATAAATACAGATGAAGCTTTGCTTGCCTGACACTCACCTCCTGCTGTGTGGCCCAGTTCCTGAGTTTCACGGAAGACAATTTTTCCACGGGACAGGGGGACGGGCAGAGCTCTGGCGGTGATACACGGCCCAGTTCCTAACAGGCCACAGACTGGTACCAGGCTGCAGCCTGGGGGGTGGGGACTGCAGTAATAGAACATTCCTAGTAGCAGTATTCATCATGACCCTAGGCTGGGAAATTATCCAACTGTTCATCAAAAGTAAAATGTATAAATAAACTGAGGTATATAATCACATAATGGAATAATATACAGCAATGAAAAATGGAATCTACAACTTGATATAAAATATGAATTTATCTCACAAACATAATGTTGCACTAAAGAAGCCAGATATAAAAGCATACATATCATATGATTCCATTTATATAAAGTACAAAAACAGACCAAACTAATCCATGCTGTTAGAAATCAGAACAGCAGTTAGTTACCCTTTGGTGGAAGTAATGACTGGAAGGAGGAACAAGGTGGGGTGGGAGGCTTCTCACGGTTTGGCAATATTCTGTTTCTTTGGGTGGGTGCTAGTGACATGAGTATGTTCATTTTGAAACACTCACTAGATAAGAGGTATTATAGCAGCAGAGCGGTTAAAGAGCACAGCTCTGGAATCAAATGCCTGCATAACGAGTACCACTTAGTCGTTATGACTTTGGGCAAGTTATTTAACCTTTCTGTGCCTCATTTCTTCATCTATCAAATGAGCCTAATATGTACCTCATAGGGTTATTATGAGGATTAAATCATTATAAGACTTGTAAAGAGCTTATTAGCACAACTGGCTATTATTAAATATTTGCTAAGTAAATAAAAGTGCTTTATTCTAAAGCAACACAAGAAAATGAGAAAGGGAAACAGAAATATATGGTTGACTGTTACTAGAAATTGCACAAAATAATTATTTGGGAAATGAACATGATAATAACTAAAGCCTAGAGTAAAGGGACATGATCTGGAAGCTGAGACTAGTCCTCCAAATCTCCACCTAAAAGGGCTTTGGATAAGTAGTCAGCCTCTCAGAGCCTGGAGCTCCTCACTGTCTACTGGAGGCTGGCCCTGATGATCTCTAAGATTTTTCCTGCTCTTCAGTGCTCTCGAGGATGAGTAATGAGTGCAGGCACTCATCATGAACTAAGAGGGCTGAGCTCACAGTCAGGCTCTCTTTCTCTCCTCCAAAAGGAACTCTGAAATCTTCTGTGCCTCTGAATTTCACCTAATACTTAGGTTTTCAAAATATCTATCCTATCAGCCATATCTCTGTCACTCAGGTTCACATTTTCTGCAGTCATTTAGAGTAAGTAATTAAGACTTCTGATGGGTTTCTTTTTTTAACATTTTTTTATTTCAGAATATTATGGGGTTCTGATGGGTTTCTAAAAGAGCTAGTCAGGTTTCTGTAAACCACGCCGTCATAGTGTCCCTGACTTCTCTGGCCATGTTATATAGCTACTCTTTATTGAACACCTACTTACATGTCAGATGCTCTAATAAAAACTTTATCTCCAATCCTACAAAAAACATGCTAGGTATGTATTATTCTTCATTCTTCTTATCTTTTACAGATAAGAAAACTAAGGCTCAGAAAGGCTGCCTGGCTCATTAGTGGCAGAACTGGAAGGTAAATGTGGCCCATGCTCTATTAGCCATAGTCCCTTGACTTTCCTTATTATCAATCATATTTTGTCTTACTTGTATAATGAAAGGTCATTATCTAAGGTGATCTAAAACAAGAAAAACCTAATTTAGTGAAAAATCATTTTTGAATATTTTTAAATGAATGATTACTTTGTGTTTCTAAGTAAAAGTTTTTTCCAAGGTCTATTTAAATGAATACTGTACATTAAAGCTATATGTATTGAGCAGTAGTCATACAAACCATGGATTAAAGCCTTTAAAAGACATTTACATTTCTTTTCTCAGTGCCCAGATTAGTGCCTGGCCTAGAGTAGGCATTTAAGAAAAACATCTTGAATACCATTCTCCCCAAATCTTGTTTACCAAAATACTCTATTAATAAGGAGAATACATTCCAAGTATTCCAAGATACTCTATTATCTGAAAAACTTCATGCCCAAAATTAGACATAGCATGAAAGTCACTGGGTTATCCTCTCTGCTATAGGACACTTTCCTCCTGGTCAAACGGCACTGTTATCACTAGCAACAAGTAATTATCAAACACCTACAATATACATTTAACACAATAACTCAGTATACCTCCCCTTCTCTCTCTTTCCCCATCAGGTTTAGCAAGCCACAGAGCCATAATTCCTCCCCAGGCAGGCCAGCCTGTGTATGTGTGGTACAGACTATACAGAGACACAAATGTAACACATGATTAGGTAGCTTTCCCAAACTAAACAAACACAAAGGTCCCGGGTGTTTGGCCTTTCCCCCAACCAGACTCATATCCTAGCACCTCTTCCTGGAGCCCTGAAATTGCAGCTGTAAAGTAACCAACCTCTTCCTCCTCCTCATCAGTTCCCTACCCAATGCTAAGAAAATCAAAAATTCCCCCCAATGTCTGTCATAGTTATTCCTAATTCATCTAAAAAAGACACTTTGTTTACCAAGGATTCACTGAAAATGTGTCAGCATATACTGTTAAAATTTTTATCTAAAAACTATGTTCACAGAGGGTACACAGAATGTGCGTACTATAGGAAAAAGTGTGCCAGTTAAGAAGCTCAGTTCTGTTCTACCACCATACCTTCCTATGCAACTTGGGCAAGTCACTTATCCTCTCCAGGTTTAGTTTCCTCAGCCATTAAATGAGGTGTTGAACTAGATCAAAGATTAATCACCTAGTTCCAGGATGCCTTGAGAGGTTCAGACATGTGCTTTAGGAGTTTAATAACTCCTCCCTGCCAAACTATATTAAAAAATTACCTGTTTGCATATATGGATTTTTCTGGAGAGGTCTATGGCTTGTATCAAATTGTCACACAGGTTGTGGCCCAAATAATAACTATAAGCTCATGTTTTATTGAGCACTCACTATGTGCTAGGCACTATGTTAAGTGCTTACATATATTAACTCATGTAACCCTCACAATAACCTCTTGAAGTAGATACTATTATCCCCATTTTAGAGAAGAAAGTAAATCAGAAGGAGCCCAGGCTCTTAAACACAATGCTATGATAGGTGAAATCATCTCTAAACCCTAAAATTCTATGTCCATTCAAATTAATAAAGTTTTCCTCTGGTTAAATTCTCTGCCCCATTCTGCAATCTTTGGTCATGCCCCAAATACTTTTAAATCTTTACACAGAACCACCAGACTCACAGAATACCCAGATTAACACTAGTTGAGAAAGAATGTATTAGGTTAATCCAAGTAAAGGGTCAAAAGGCACTTTCCAACTCCAGCCTCCAATCTGCTTTTTCTTTTATAATGTGGTGACTAACCAAAAGATGTATTTGACTCTAATTACTGATTCAAGTCTAAGATCAAAGTAACAGTAAATAAGCCAGAGTGTGAGCCAGGAAAAGAGGATGCAGTGGCTTACGAATGCCCGTAAGAAGACCCAGAAAGAGGCTGGATGCAGTGGCTTACACCTGTAATTCCAGCACTCTGGGAGGCCAAGGCGGGAGGATTACTTGAGCTCAGGAGTTGGAGACCAGCCTGAGCAAGAGTGAGATCCCGTCTCTACTAAAAATAGAAAAATTTGCGTGGTGGTGTGTGCCTGTAGTCCCAGCCACTCCGGAGGCTGAGGCAGGAGGATCGCTTGAGTCCCGGACTGAGCTATGATGACACCACTGCATTCTACCCCGGGCGACAGAGCGAGACTCTGTCTCAAAAAAAAAAAAAAAGAAAAAGAAAAAAGAAAAGAAAGAAGACCCAGAAATATATATCAGTGCAAGGCCTGGCATCTCCCCCCAAACCCCCGACACCGCCCGAAAACCACTGACCACTGTGGAGCCAATCACTCTCTATTTGAGATACAAAGGCTGGTTAAGGTATTAACCATCACCAACTTCAGACTGGAATAAGGAGTGAAAACTAAGTGAAAAGCTAGCTCCCAATTTTTGTGGCCACCAGTTCTGACAACCAGCAATTGTAACACAGGGGCTAGCGGTCACCAAGCTACACCTAAAAACTATTTTGCCCGCCAACCCTCTCCGCCCCAATTACCGAGCGACATAACATTGCTTAATAAAAAAAGGCTGCAAAGCAGAAGTGAACGTTGTTGGTTCTTTTCACAGGCTGTCGAAAAACCTCCACATCATCTTAAAGGGAAGGTTGCTGAAACTTTATCCCCAACTCTCATGACCTTTCTCCAATTAGTCTGTGTAATGAGAAGAGAAGCAAAGGAGGGAGAAAGGAGTTCGGGGAATGGCCCTGGGTGCGGGGCTTTTTCAAGGATAATGCAACAGGTCAGACAGAAGAGGAGGAGGAGGAGGAGGTGGGAGCTTCTGGAAAAGAGAAAACCAGCGTCGGCCTTGGAAATCTGAGGCGGAAATCGGCTATGCAGGACTGGGTGGCAGGGTTAGAACAGGCAGGGGGATGGCGTCTAGGAGAGGAGGGCAGTGCAGCGGCTGGTGGGGCGGGTCAAGAGGCGGGCAGAGGCCCCCAAGCAGGGCAGAGGGAGGAGGCAGAGGGAACATAGCAGGGGCGGGAAGGAAAGGGTGGGCTCACGGGAGCCTATGAGAGACGGTCAGAGGACAGGGTGACCTGCTCCGAGGAGTGGGAACTGAGGGTGGGGGTAGTAAGCCAGGAGAGCTCTCTGGAAAAAGTCCAGGGGGCCTCTGGGGCGGGGAGGAGACTAGGGGCACCCGCGCAAGGGCAGGAGAGCCCTGTACCGGAGGGCCCAGGGCGGGGGAAGGACGGAGTGGTGACAACGGTTGGCGCAGCGGGCGCGGGGGAAGGCTGTCTAGGCTCGAGTTGAGGCAGGGGCCGCCACGCAGTCCCGGCTCGGGGCTGGAAAGAGGGAGGCCGGGCCCAGAGCGCGGCATAAGGGAGGAGATCACAGAAGCTTAGGAAGGGCCCCGGGGCCGCCGGGGGCGGCGCTGGTGCTCTCACCGGGACAGGTGTTTCAGGATCTGCTTCTTAATAATCCCGGCCATGCCGGAGCCGCGGCCCGCGCGGAAGGCAGGCGGGCAGCTGTGGCCTCCTCAGCCGTGGAGAAGAGGCGAGCCCCTCACCTCGCCGCGGCGTGGGCAGCGGACGCCGCCGCCACAGCAGGCGCCATGGCGCTCTCTCACCCCTGCCCGGGCGCCTGGAGCTCCGCTACGATCCCACCCACCCGCGCGGCGCCACGGCCGCCAGCCCAGAACTACGCCAAGATCGCGCGCCGCCAGCCGGCCGGGCTCGCGGGGCCCGAGGCGCGCGCGGGGAGGGCGGGGCGCGCGCAGCGCCCGGGTGGGCTCCGCCCCTCGCCTCTGGGCCGCCGGTCTGCGAGCGAGGTCTCAAGGCTTCCCTCGCCTCTTGAGCTGCATGAGGTTCACGCTCGACAGTCGCCTTGAGGCATCGGGGTCATTTATTATATAATTTTTTTGCAGAAATTCATTAGATAATTGCGCAGCTCCCGGATGGCGGGGTCCACTTCTCATTTGTTTCCCTCACACATTCACTAATTATTTGAGCACCAACTCTACTCCAGGAATCAGGCTGGGGAGTGAAAAGTAGTCAGAAGGACCTCGTAGACCGGAAGAAGAGACACAAACAAGCCCCTGCGGTCGACTGCTAAGGGCTTTGCGCGCCAGAACTTAGCAGGGGGCTCCTCGTCTGCCTCTCCGTGCCGCTCTGGCTCCTTTAACCAATGGGCAAATGTTTGCCGAAGACCGAAGAAGTGCACTGCATCAGCACTCCCTCCCAAATGTCGAGGACAGAAGAAAATGAGACGGTAAATTGTTAAAATTACCAAGGACTTTAGAGATCGACTTCTTCATTTCACAAATAAGAAAACTGAAGCCCAGGGAAATAAGAGCTTTACCAAGGTTACCCACTTAGTGAGATACAAGATGAGGACCCAAGTGTTCTGACTCCCAGTCCAGTGCTATTTCCACTCTATTTCATCCATACACTTAAAAGTATGCCAGGGACACCTGTAGACCCAATTGCAAAGAAGAAAAAGTGGCAGTTATCTGGACAAACTTTCAAGCAAAAATCTGAAAGGAAAAAAAAACCAGCACTCTGAGACAGCCTTATAGCAAATCTGGCCACCAGCTAATTTTAAATTTATTCATTCTTGTGAATATATAATACATGCACATAATACAAAAATCAAAGGCATACAACTATAAGTCTCCCTTCCTCCCCTGTCCCTCAGCCATTCAGGCCTCTTTCCCCAAAACAATTGTTACGTGATTCCAGAGATAATCTAAGCATGGTCAACCATATAAAATAATCAACAGACATCATGCATTTCTATGCCTATCCCTTTGTCATACATAGTAAGTTAAATTTTTTCCAGAAGTCCCCAAAATATTAATACCTAAAAGGGAAGCAAATCATCCTTGGCTCAGGTGCTCTATTGCCCACTCCCCTCCAATAGGACTGAATGAATACCCTGTCATTATTTGTCCCTCTGCCCTCCTCTCAGCAGAATACATACCAGAGACCAACAGGGCCTATGGAAGAGGATGTCTCTTGCCAGGATTATTGGCCATTATTGCTTTTTCCCAATTCAGCTCTCGGCCACCGGGGAGGGCCTCAGGGCAATTTCTTGCATTTCAGGTTTCTTTTCCTGGAGCACCCCAGCAGAGATGACTGGACATTTGAATCAACTGTGTACAACAAAACCTACCTCAGCTCAGACTCAGCATCCTCACTGAATGCATCATCAAGCTTGGTGAATGACTTCTTTTTGTTGAATGTAAAAACTCGTGTTTTACAAAAATCTTGCCTCTTTAGGGACCAAGGAATAGGAGAGTTCATATTCTCACCAACAGTTTTAATGTGTGTGGTTTTTTTAAATTTTATTTTTTAATTTTATTTCAGTTTTAATGTTTATCCTTCCCTTTAATGCTAAGAATTCAAGGCATATAGACAAAAGGGACATGGAGGCAACCTATACATCTTTTTTAAATTAAACATTTTATTTTGAAATGATTGTAGACTGTAAGAAATAATAGAGATCTCTGTACCCTTTATCTAGTTCCTCCCAATGGTAACATCTTACAAAAGTGGAGTACAGTATCACAACCAAGATATTGACATCAATACAGTCAACATACAGAACATTTCCATCACTGTTGCCCTTTCATAGCCACTCCAATCTTCCTCCAGTACCCACTGCTTCCTTAACCTCTGGGAATCTGTTCTCCATTTTTATAATTTTATCATTTCAAGAATGTTATATAAATGGAATCACACAATATGTAACTTTTGGGGATTGTACTTTTTCAATCAGCATAATTTTCTGGAGATTCATCCAGGTAGTTATGTGTATCAATAGTTTGTTCTTTATTACTGAATAATATTCCATGGTATGGATATACCACAATTTGCTTAACCATTCACCCGTTGAAGGACATCTGGGTTGTTTCCAGTTTTTTACTATTATGAATAAGGCTGCTATAAATATTTGTGTACAGGTATTTGTGTGAGCATAAGTATTCATTTTGCTGGGATAAATGCCCAGTAATGCAATAGCTGGGTTGTATGGAATTTGAGTATTTAAATACTCCCAAACCGGCTGGGTGTGGTGGCTCACGCCTGTAATCCCAGCACTTTGGGAGGCTGAAGTGGGAGAATCGCTTGAGGCCAGGAGTTCTAGCCTAGGCAACATTGTAAGACCCCCATCTCTACAAAAACATTTAAAAACATTAGCTGGCCATGGTGGCATGAGCCTGTAGTACTAGCTACTCAGGAGGCTTGATGTGGGAGGACTGCTTAAGCCCAGGACTTCGAGGTCACAGTGAGCTATGATTGTGCCACTACATTCCAGCCTGGGTGACAGAGCAAGACCCTGTCTCTAAAAAAACAAAACACCTTCTGTTTTACTGGCTTTTGGCTTTTTCCTCATACTGGTCCAGCAGAAGGGGAGGTAACTTCTTGGTACTGTTAGGTGGAAGTAGAAGTCTAGGTTCCCCACTTGGCTTCCTGAGACACCCAAGAGAGGAGTTTCCTCAGTACTGCAGGACTAAGGGGCGTTCCAGCTCCTGAGTAGGCCTTCACTAATACTACCTAGTTGAAAGTGGCAGAACACCTCATTACCGATCCCCACAATACCTCCACCAACATGGGAATATGGGCAACCTCGTTACCACTGTGCTGTGGTGAAAGTCCTGACTACGTCTCCTTTGACACTACCCCACTCATGATGGGGTATCACCTTGTTATAGCTGGATGGGGATGAAAATCCCAGCTCGTTACAAAGCCTTCTCTGACACCAATCTAGAAGGGATTGAGGCACCTCATTACAGCCCCAGGAAGATAGAAGTCAAAGCTCCCCACTTGGCCTTTGCTGGCCCAAGTGGGGCTGGGGCAATGGCTTTTTCTGTGGTGACTGGCTGGGATAGAGTGGTTATTGTCTAAGTTTTCTGTCTTCCCAACCTGCCTCTTTCCCAGTCCTTTGGCTCTTGGAGTGTTTTTTGTCTATGCCTATCAATGTTTCTTGGTTGCCAGCTTCTTCAGCTCCAAGTCTGGGACGTATGAAGCAAAAACAAACAAAACACCCCAAGAAACTAACCATGTTGCTGCTTAGATCCTGACTTCCTTAACAGGTCTGCCTTCTCGCCACCTTTCAGTCTTATGCTTCATACATACATATATGTATCTCCACTGACACGGGGATGTTAAGGGTTTTCAGTTGGATTATGCAGTAGGAATAGGGAAAAGTACAACTACTCCATCTTCCTCAAGTGGAAGTCCACAGATTTTTTTTAAGCTTTTTATTCTGAAATAAGTATAGATTCACAGGAAGTTATGAAGATAATAGAAAGAGGTCCCATGTACCTTTCACCCAATTTCCCTCAATGGTTACATCTTACATAACTATAGTACAACATAAAAGCCAGGAAGTTGATATTGGGGTGTGTGTGTATAATTCAATGTCACTTTATCACATGTGTAGACTTCTGTAACCAATACCATAATTAAGATACAGAACTATTCCACCACCACAAAGATCTCCCTCATGCTACTCCTTTATAGTCACACCCTGCCCCCACAATACCATCCCTAACCCCTGGCAACTACTAATTTGTTCTTCATCTCTATAATTCTGTCATTTATGTAAATGGAATCATGTAGTCTGTGACTTTTTCAGACTGGCTTTTTTCAGTCTTGCGATCCATCCAAGTTGTTATATCAATAGTTCATTATTTTTATTGCTGAGTCATATTCCACAATCCATACATTTTCAAAACACCTACCTGATCCTTTTTTTCAGATCCATTAGTTTTTCTCACCTGCTTGACAGGATGGCCACATTTCTTAACCCATGATTAAACATTCATTTGCACATAGTGTGCTATGTATGAACAAAAGAGGTCATATACAATGCCCAAAGAAAGACAACTGTGCAAACAAGGGAAAATAATCTTATAGTAAAAGTCAAGAGCAAGAGGGCTGGGTAGCAAAGACATGTTATTAACATCAGTAAGGATTCTGGGGGTAGTTTCTAGTTTGTGGTAGCTATGATTTTTTAAAAACAGCTTTATTGAGGTATGAGTGACATAAAGTGCATAAATTTAAAGTGTACAATTTTTAAAGTTTTGACATATATACATACACCTGTAAAATCATTACCACAATGAAGATAATAGATACATACATCACTCCTAACAGCTACACTGGCCTCCCTGCTGTTCCCCCAATACAAGTAGACTCCCATTTGAGGGTCTTTGTACTTGCTGGTCCCTCTGCCTGGAAAGCTTGTGCCCAGACTCTTCACACCACTACCACTCCCTTCTTCTTTCCAATACAGAGGTGCCCCTGATCTGGCACTCCCTATCCCCTTACCTGCTTTATTTTCCTTCATGGCATGTAACATCCAAGATTGGTATTTTTTGTTCGTTGTCTGACTTCCCCTTTAGAATGTAAGCACCATAACAGGAAGGACTTTGTCTTGTTTACTACTGTGTCCCCATCACTTAGGATAGTGTCTGGACTCAGAGCACTATTAGAGAGTGGCAGACCTCATGTGAGTTTTTCTAGCAGGGCAAGTTCATCAATATTACTCTTCTTCACGAACATCTCTCTTTTTATCATTCAGGTTTAGGTTCAGCTGCATATAACAGAAAACTCAAAGTAATATTTGACTGCAATAAAAAAGGTGTTTATTTTTCTCTCATGTAAAAGAAGTCTAAGGTCCATGGCAGCTCTTCAATCATCAGGGACCTAGGCTCCTTCTATCTTTTTAACACCATCCTTAATTGCCAACTCATGGCCCAATATGGTTGCTTGTGTTTCAAACATCATGTCCACATACTAGTGAACAGGAAAGAGAAAGGGCAGACAAAAAGCATGTTCTCTCCTGCCACCTGACCTCACCTAACTACAAGCTATGAGAAAAGTGTTCTTCATTGCAGATGGCCATGGATACAGTTTAAAATAACATGTTCTATTACTTTACAGGTAGTTATAGATACTGGGGTAAACAATTAGTAATGTCTGCCTGCCTGCCACTCTAGGCTGTATTGTGTTGCTCTCCTTCTTGTCCCTCTTTATGTACTTCACTTCTACCAGCAGATGCCTGAGAAATAAGAGGGATGAAGAAGGGAAAACGTAGCATTCAAGTAGAGAGGTAAAAATCTTTGTCCCACCTTTTACCTCATTATCCTTTCAACAATCAAGCCCAAAAAGTACTAGGATATTATGCACAGACAAAAGAAAGGAGAAAAGGATTAGGAGATCCATTTCTCAGGGTCACTGTGAAAGCTAAGTACTTGAAAAAAAAAAATGCTTTGCGATCTTGGCTTCATATGCTATGCTCAAAGTGTTATTATTCTGAATGGCATTTTTGTCAGATAGAAAACAAGTGTTATCATTAGATAAGGACATAAGCCAATGGGCTTTCTAAATTGGCAGCCGGGGAAAGATACTTATTCAAAAGGAACAAGTATGGAGCAACTGGACAAACACCTTAACGGGTGATTAAAATTAATATCACCAATGAGGGCCAGACAGAGTCTGTATGCCCACCTACGGAAGGAATATCTTGGGGACACAACTGAGGACCCACAGTCCAAATATAATCATCAGGAAACAACAGTCAAACCCAGAATAAGGAATATTCTATTAAATAAAAGGGGGTGGGACTGTTGATGTCATAAAAGGCAAAGAAAGGCTGAGGAACTGTTCTACATTAAAGGAAACTAAAGAGATATTACTAAAAAATACAGTAAATTATTCTAGAGAGGATCCTATACAGGAGAGGGAGAAAAACTACAGACACTGTTGGATCAATAAAAAATGAAATATGGTTGGTAGATCATTGAATCAAGGTTATATTTCCTAAGTTTGATACTGAATCATGGTTGTGTAAGAAGATATAATTAGTCTTAGGAAATACACACAGAAGTATTTATGGGAAAGGGCATAATACTGATGATATAAGCAACTTACTCTCAAACGGTTGAGGGAACAGAAAAACCTATCTATATAGACGGAAGAAAGAAATAAAGCAAATGGAGTGACATGCTAACACCTAACAACAGGTTAATTTGAGTAAAGGGTATATAAGTGTTCTTTGTACAGTTCTTACAACTTTTCTGTAAGTTTGAAATCCCCTCAAACCCCAAAGAGCAAGGACAATAAGCAACATTTCCCATTATCTTATTCCTGCCCTTGTCTGATGAACTATTCTAGATACTGTATTTGATTCTGTCCAGAAGGTCTAACCCTATGCTTTCAATTGGGAAGGAAAGAAATGTCTCCAATTAATTAATACTTATTCTATGTAATTGGGACACTTAATCATTAGTGGACTTTTCCCATACAGGATGACCAAATTAGCCTATGGTTCTGTACAAGGATCCTATTTCTCATACAGCTTTGAATCAAGGGGACTAGCATTTTGACAAACCATTAGAAAGCCCTCGCAGTGGAAATGATGAGAGCTTGGACCTTAAATGCACTCACAATGGCTTCAGATCTGCTCACAGAAAAGGAAACAAGTATTAATATGTTATCCCACATTGACACTAACTTCAAATTCTTGATATAGTAGTATTTTTGTATGTACCTATACAAATTCTCAGATTACTGTTCATTCATATTTTAAAATTAAGCCAGATGTCTAAAGGCATAAATCTGTAACAGTGAATAAATTCTACTGTCTTCTTCACAGCCTCTTAAAAAGGAAATGTCATAATCATTCATTACTAGATGAATTATAGTTTGTCACAGGAGTTGATAAAAACACAAAAAGAACCTTCTTAGAACTATTTGTTCCTACTTTTGTTCATTGCAGTTAAAGCTTGTTAACTTTCAAGTCATCTTACTGTTTTTCTGAAACCATGTAAAACACTTTCTTCAAAGACTAGAAATATTTCTAGAATGGAGATTCAACCTTAAAAATACACTTTGGAAAAAGCTTCCTTTTGGAAGACCTTGGTTGTTCCTGAATACCTGAGGCTATTTAAAAAACCTAAATAGGTATCTATCTGTGGGCTTTCTGTGCAAACAAAAAAGATATACTCTTCACCCTGAGCCTGATGAAACCATCCAAACCAGAAACTTGCTGAGTCACATAGAAAGCTCAGTTGGCAAGGATTCCCCTAACAAACTCTTAAGTCTGCAGAAGATTTTAATAACAAATCTGAGCTATAAAAGTCAGACATATAAACTATCAATTTCTGAGACTTAAGTTCTTCTTAAAATGATGGGACTGAATGAGAAACTAAAAAGCAACAAGTAGTCCTGTCAAAGGCTCAGACTAGGAAGTTGATTCAACTTCTACAGAGGATGAGCATAAAGATCATTTAAAGCTGGGTGCCAGTGGCTCATGCCTATAATCCCAGCATTCTGGGAGGCCAAGGTGAGAGAATTGTTTGAGCCCAGGAATTCAAGACCAGCCTGGGCAACACCGTGAGACTCTGTCTCTACAAAAGAAAAAAATTTTTTAATTAGCCAAGTGTGGTGGCACCCACCTGTAGTCCTAGCTACTTGGAGGCTGAGGCAGGAGGATCACTTGAGCCCATGAGTTCAAGGTTGCAGTGAAATATGACCGTGCCACCGCACTTCCAGCCTGGGTAACAGAGTGCAACCTTGTCTCTTAAAAAAAAAAAATCATTTAAATGTCAGGATCTCTATTTCTAACCCCTTGTTTACTTAGATAAGGTGCTTTATTTGCCTAAATTAGTCCCTCTTCAAAACATTCACAGGTTTCTAGGAAAAGAAGCAATCCACTTATAACCATTTCAGTTTCTAGCTACAAATCTTTTAAAAAGTATAGACATACACACACGCATATAAAGTTATGTTCTTGAATAGAACAGATTCTAAGAGTTTTCTAAACATTCTAATAATCAAAATCTTCTAGATTTTCCAAAAAGCAAATTTCCTAGGCCCCAACCCAGATCTATTGAATCAAAATCTGGAATCTTTATTTTGAAAAAGGTCCCCTAACCTCAGTTGGCAAGGGTGTTTAGTTTCTGTTGTTTTTTTAATTGATAATAGTTCAAAAATTCAAAAGATACAAAAAGATTACAAGCCTTTCTCCCTTCATCTCTGTTCCCCAGCTACCCACTTTACCCTTCATGAGCAATCAGTATTACCAGTTGCTTATCTATCCTTGTAGAAACCTTTGTGCATACACAGGCAAATACAGATAGTTCCTTTAAAAAAGGATAGCAGGCCAGGCGTGGTGGTGCATGCCTATAGCCCCAGCTACTCAGGAGGCTGAGCTGGCAGGATTGCTTGAGCCTAGGAGTTTGAGGACAACCTGGGCAACATAGCGAGACTGTCTCTAAAAAAAAAAAAATTTTTTTTTAAAGATAAAAAATTTAAAAAAGGATAGCAAACAATACATTGTTATGTGAACAAACCAAGGTGCAGAACAATGTGTATCTCGATCTCTTCCTATCAGTATATAGAGCTTCCTTATTCTATTTTAACATGCATGGTATGTGAAACTTTGTGGATGTATCATACTTGATAAATCAGTCCTATTATTGGACATCTATGTTATTTCCAACCTTTTGATGCAATGCTTAATCTTATACACATATCATTTCATACATGTGCAAGTCTAACTGCAGGATAAATTGCTAGACAAGGGATATAGGTATTATAATTCTGATAAATAGAGCCAAATTGCCCTCCCCATGGTTACAACAATTTTCACTCCCACTTGTGACGTGAAAGAGTTTAAATTTTACACTGCACTGAATATGAACAGTGCCAATGGCTTCCCTGAAAATATCCTACTTTTACAGCCTGGTTATGTAACAAATAGGATTCTAAAAACACCTTCTGTAACAGAGAAATCTGCATAATTTTATCATTGCCTTAGAAAGTTTTCTGACTATCTGAAGCCAAGGAAGAGGGGAGCTGAAAGAAAGGAGAAGCTGAGATTCCCCATTCTTAGCTGCCACACATGCAACAGGAAGTCTCTTCCCCTATTTCAGCAAAGAAGACTTAACTTTCCACTTACTACACAAAGCGTTAGTCATGTAAAAAATTAACCAATTGTGCTGTTTATTATTTTAACCAACAAAAGCTCTACAAGTGTTAGATTTGCTAAAGTCCTGCACAAGAGAACTTTACTAAATAAAGGCAGGGTGCTCAAAGAAACTCACAATATAGCTAAGGAAAAAGAATCTCACCCAGAGGACATGCTGAAGAGAGAATGAGCTAGAAAAACACAACTGAAATATTTCATCTCCTTTATAATACACAAAGAATACAGAGGGGAGGGAAAAGGGAACACACTTTTAACTAAAAGAGTTGAAATTTTATTTTCACATTTCACAATACAAATGAAAACTGCCCTTTTTTTGGTTCTACTACTTCCCTTCAAAACTATTCTCTCTTTGATAGGAAGGGGGAGCAAGTCTTCTTTACCATGCTGTTAAGAAAACACCCAGAGTTACAGCACCATGATCTCCTGGCGAAGTAGAACAAGTAATACAAAACTGACATAAAGAGACCTCCCCTCTATCCTTATCTGTCTGGTCGAGTCATTCCAGGCCGAGTGGGCACCATCATGGGACGGGCGGGAGGTCTCATCATTGGGGGCCCAGGCATCATTGGCATGTGGCCTCCCATGGGTGGCCTCATTCCAGGAGCTGCAGGACAAAACAAAGAAAAGGAAAAGAAGGGAGTCAGAAAATACCATTTATGAGAGAGTTTGATGGGACTTCAATTAAAAACAAAAAAAGTAGCCCCCACCCTGCAAAATGCTGGAAAAAAGACATACTTGACAGAAGAAATACAACAAATTCATCACATCTGTAAATTACTTAGACATTCTCAAACAAAAAACAAAAAGGTCAACACAAGAACCATGTGGGAATCATGATCTAATGATAATAAGGGGGAAACTAGTAATAGACTGCTTTCCAGAAATCACCAGGGACACTAGTTCCCTAAACTGACCTTTTTTCTCACTCAGGGAAATTCACAACTAAGTCACATGTTATTCAGTCAGCTCTTTTACTCAGTTATATCCACCATATAACCAGGAGCTATTTCATGAATGTACACAGGCACAGAGGACAATCTTACCACTAAGCGTTTGTTCGGAGTTGTAGGAAAGGTGAGCAGGAGGCCCATGCTGAGAACCTGTTAGTAACCATACTTAGCTCAAGTCAAGAAAAATAATAGGCAATAATGTGATTTATAACAATTAGCACACAAAAATCTGATTTTTCTAATGCATTTTAGAAACTGTTAATGAATTTTTTTATGTGTCCCATCAATAAACCAGCCAAATAAATGAGCCAGGGAGGGGAGGGCAAGCAGAGGGGTAGGGAAGGAACACAGGCAGTTTCAATGGAATTGATAATGTTCTACTTCCTCAGCTGGGTGATAGGTTCACGGATATTCATTTTATTACTATGCCTCATAATTTTCATGTTCCATATATTCTTTATAAATGTCAAATTTTACCTAATTATTTAACTAAATAATTTTGATTAAAAGTTTCCAGTAAATGGCTCAAGAGAAAACTATATTCAAAGCTGAATATAGTCTTATAACAAAAGTAAAACAGAAATATATGCAAAGACACAAAATCCAACAGGTACAGAATTTCTTTAAGACCAATTTCAACAGGAACAGAGAATAATACTAAACTTCTAAATACCACATAAAGGCCCATGCTTAACATAACCTATACTCAAGCATTTCTTCAAGGAAACTGATATAGACCAAAGATTAAAGACCAGGAACCTGAAAACTTGTTTTCTTTGGTCTCCATAGCGGATTTAATTTGAATTAGTTGCCAACATTAGGATTTCATATAGAAGTCTAGATTCCCTATTTCTTATAAACTTTTTATTATGGAAATGTACAAACATACACAGGAATAGTAAAAAAGAGTATAATGAACATCCATGTATCCATCATCCAGCTTCAACAATTACCCACCCATGGCCAACTTTGTTTATCCACCCATTCCTATCCCTGCCCACCCCCACCAACTACTCAATTATTTCAACACAAATCCACAATCTTATTTCATCGTGGTTAAAAAACAAAACAAAACAACCTCAGGAGAACTGACAACACCAAGCCTGTATTCTCAAATGTCAACTATGGGCTGAAGCTGAGTTCTGGAAGCCTTTTTTAGATGGGTTGTGCATTACCTAGTTCACCACATCACTAACCCCTCTAGGAATTTGAATTTGTGACCCGGATTTAAGGATGCTAAAGCCATCTAAATCATTTTGATTATGTTCTGGGTTCACAAGTCAGTAAGACAGGAACTCTCTTTATCTTTACTCTTCCATCCCTCTAAATGATACCCACAGCAGGTATACTGACTACTTCTGGCTAGGAAGCTACTTTAACAACTTTGCACCTTGTCTTCTCAGATGAGTTACGGGCATCAGTCATATCTGTTCCTAAACCTGGCTATGTCAGTTGTAGTTATTACTCTAATTACATAATTTATTCTGCAAACCAATAAAATATGAATGTGAAATGAAAATTATTTCTATGAAAGCAAACTTGATACTTAGAAAACTCAGGCAAATCATTCCCCTAAAATGCTTACAAATTTGGAAGGCAAAAATAATCATATAAGATTGGAACTATTAATAGATTGTATCACAAGGTCTCTAACCACTTCAAAAAAAATGAACCTAAAGTTGGCAGAAGATGCATAATGGTTATGGTTTATTGGTTTATGCAAGAAATACATGGTATTAGAATCAGTGGACTCACTCTTAAAGCAAAGGTCCTGCCCGTGTATCAGAAAGATTTGCAAATTAATATGCATTTATGTTTACATTAAAATAAAATGTTTCATGTGTAAGGTTTCCTCTCTACTTCCTGAAAAAAAAAAAAAAACTACCAGGCCTACAGCCTTTTTCAAATACTGATTTGGTCTAGTTAACCTGCAAGATTAAACCAGCAACAGGAGGTAGCTCTGCTCCAAATCCAAACTGAGAAAATATATCTACCCTCCTTCCACCCCCCAAATGGAACAAGTTCAATCTATCCTTCTATTCATTATAAATGGCCAAAAGTCAGGATGAGGCAAGAAAACAGGAAGGAGGGAGAAGAAGAAAAACAGAAGCAGCCCTATCTTGCTTTTAGTAGTACAAGGTCCTTGGATATCACCCAATTATACTGATAAACAAATATTTCTTTTTCTTTTTTAATTTTTTAGGCCCCTCTCCCATATTTTTCAAGAATCTTTTTCTTTATCATTAATGACTGACCAAATTTAATTTGTTGCAATAACACATTTAGACAGCTAATCAGGAATTCCACTTAACTGGAGAACTAAAACACAATGGAGCATACTAGAAGGAAACACATTCAAACTTACCAGGTCCCACTGGCATCATCCCAGGAGGAGGAGGGCCCATCATTGGCATCATGGGAGGGCCCCCCATATGGGGGGCTGGCATCATACCAGGGCGAGGAGGACCCGCTGAAATAAAGAAAAGAGTCTGTGGTCAAGGTATGCTTATATATTGACATTTTCTCTTCTTAGCAAAACTAATAGGGTCTTATGAACTGGTTCAAATTCAGAAACAATAAGACCTCTTATAGTTTCTTTTTATAAAAGTAGATCCAAAAAAATTACATGCCACAAAACTTTAGTTACTTTATGACCAAAAAGCAAGAATAAGCCTGCCTAGACAGAAGTAGAAAATGAAGTCAGGTTCCCCAGATTAAAAAAAATTCTGAGATTTTAATTTTAAAAGGGGGGGGAGCTCTACTTTCTGTAGCTCTCCTGATGAACTTAAGCCACAAATACCTAATTTCAGATCCCCTTTTTTAAATTTGTATACATTTAGGAGGTAAAAGTATAGTTTTGATACATGGACATATTATGTAGGGGTGAAGTCTGGGCTTTTATTAATAGCATAACCATCATCAGAATAGTGTACACTGCACCTATTAAGTAATTTCTCATCCCTTACCCCTCCGCACTTTCCCACCCTTCCAAGCCTCCAGCGTCTATTACTCCACACTCTCTGTCCATGTGTACACATTATTTAGCTTCCACTTATAAGTCAGAACGTGCAGTATTTGATTTTCTGTTTCTGAGTTATTTCACTTAAAATAACATCCTCTAGTTCCATCCATGTTGCTGCAGAAGACATGATTTCATTCTTTTTTATGGCTTAGTAGTATTCGATGGTGTGTGTATACATACACACACACACACACACCCCATATACATATATATATTCTTTATCCAATCATCCGTTGAGGGACACCTAGGTTGATTCCATATCTTTGCTATTGTGAATGGTGCTGCAATAAACGTGTAAGCAGCACAGGTATCTTTTTGACATAATGATTCCTTTTCCTCTGGGTATATACCAATTAGTGGGATTGCTGGATCAAATGGTAGCTCTTTTTTTTTTCTCCTCCAGCCCCTCACATGGTAGTTCTATTTTTAGTTCTTTGAGAAATCTCTGTACTGTTTGCCGTAAAGGTTGTACTAATTTACATTCCCACCAACAGTATATAAGCATTCCCTTTTCAAATCCTTTATTAAAAAATAAAAACCCAGGTTTAACAGATTATTTGGAAATACAAAGACTTATATGCAGAGATATGACTGACAGTATCATTTACAATAGCAAAAATTTGGAACAACTTAAATATCCAACAATGAGAAAATGGTGAGGTAAATTATGGTACATTCATACCACAGACTATTCTGCTTTTAAAAATAATGGAGTTGAGTGCCAGCCAGTCAAGGTGGAGTAGGAGAGAGAAGTGACCTTGGAGTTGCTATGGGCAGAGGTCTGACCAGGTCCCAGGATGGCAGAAGCCCAGAAAAGATTCAGCAGGCCATTAGTGGTCAACCTACGTTAGTGTGTAACTACTACAAACAGCTTACTTCTCTGTGTTTATATCCATGATTACTTACAAGACTGAGTTTAGGTCTCTGAATTCAGTTTCAACCTGGACCCTTCCAGGAGAGCCAAAGAACTAATGACCTAGTACAGTATTCAATCTCTTCCTGTCTGCCACGGAGAAACAACAAACTTTCCAAGAGAGCAGAGGCCTATGATCCACTCCACTTTCAACTATCCAATTCTTATCTTTCACAAAGTATATATTTTGGTGTTAGGTGGGTCAGAAAATAGAGGAAAAGACTGAGGAGTTTATCAGCTATTTCAGTCCTCCAGTGCTGTGTTCATAGCAGTAAATACTTTAATGTACTCAGCAACTCCTATTCATATGTCAGCTCATCTAATCACAGGTTCATTCTGAGCTTTCCATTTGAATCTGTCTTGTATCAACACTTGGGATGCCACAGATACAATATACTAGTAACAATGCAATCAAAAGTTAACTCTAAAGTTATTTTTAGAAATTATACCAAAGTTGTTTTCTATTACTATCTACGTATTCATTCAACACGCATTCGAAAGCCAACTGTGAGATAATCTAACATATTCAAAGAATAATCTGCCCAGTTACAGCCCTTCAGATAAAAACTTTAAACTTACGAAGACTGGGGGGAGGTGGAATCATCGCCCCTGCAGGAGGAGGAGCAGAGAATGGAGTAGGAGGTATTTTTCCTTGTTGAAAGGCAGCCGCTTTGGATATGAGGTAGAGAAAAAACACAACAAATGATGAATAAGAATTCAACAACCCATTTACTAAAATAACTGCTTTCTTTTAAATCTTTAATGGTTCCAATTACTTTACTTCCACAAGCATTCATCTAAAGTCACGACAATATTTTAAAATCATTTTTAGGTATTCACTAGCTAAAATTGCAATTAATTGGTTTACTGATTTACGTTCTTTAAGCTATTTTTACTTAGTGTTTCTATGACTAGATTAACTATGGGAGATTGGAATGAAAATTTCCTACCTATCGATGTCTTTCACCAAAGGGAGGCAGTCATATTTAACCTGTAGATGTGGTTTATAACCAATTCAAGCCAATCATAGTTTTGTTTGAAAAGTGTACAATACATGCCCAAAGGTCAGGCATTATAAAACGCCTATCCTTCCTACGTACGCAGTCTTTGGTAAAAACGATACACCATGTTGGTTAATCAGTTTTTAAATTAATGCACTGAGGTAGGAGATGAAGAAAAACAAAGATTTCAAAGCAAAAGCCTGCCCTAAAGGAGACTATGATCTTGAAAAAAATCCAATACAATCAACTTTTAATTTTTCTTTCAGATAATATGAGGCACAAGTGAAAACTAAAGAAACTTAAGTTCATCTATATTTGGTTTTAGAAAGGAGTCACAAATATTAAAATACACACTCACAAAGTCTATTCCTCACATAAGCCCTTACCAATTAAGTGCTGTCTGCAGCCCATCCCACTCCATCCCCACCATTGCAAACAAGGTCAAATTACTCAAGTCAATCACTGATAATTCATGGGGATCAGATCGAAAAAAACGGCCCAGAGTGAAGATTTATGAAAAGCTATTCATATGCCTCTGAATAAAGCCTGTGCCCTATCAGGGGTTATAGCCCAATAAGGGCTTTTCCAATCAAAAAGACCCCTCCATCACCCTGTGTAGGAGGACCGCTTGTAAAGAAAAGGGAGAAGCTAAACCACTGGCTCAGACTCAATGTCAACATAATCATGGATATCAGAAGCTGTGTCCCTGAGGGTTTGCCTCCTCCTCTCAAATAAAAATGTTTACTCATTCTCAATTCTTTTGCTGCATATGAAAAATAACTAGAGAATATACTGTTAATGTTTTAATGCCAAGAAATGTCTAATATATTTTCAAATAGGAGGAAAAAAGATTACAGCATAATTTATTTTTTCATATGAAATGGGAAAATGTCTGAGGTTTGCTCCATAATAATCCAGGAGGGAGAAAGGGAATAAATGAAAATATTCAGTGGCTCTCAGCCAGAAACAATTTTGCCCCCCTGGGGAAACTGGGCAATACCTAGAGACATTTATAGTAGGCACAACTGAGGGTTGGTACTGGCATCTAGTGGGTAGACGCCAGGGATGCTGCTAAACATCCTACAATACACAGACAGACCCCCACAACAAAGAATGTTGTCCATGGTACCTTGGTATAAACTAAATGTCCATGAGAACCTTGGTATAAACAAAATAAGAGCAGTACAGCTGGGTGATAAGAAACTGGGGGTGGGGGGTGCAGAATGGGAGTTTCATTCATTAAACTTGTCTTTCTCCTTTATTTGAAATTTATCACAATAGTTTTGCTTTTTTAAAAAATCACATCACAAAGTCCACATTTGCCTGCCAGCTCTGAGTATAATGAATAAGAAAGGCCATGATTCAAATACACCATGATGATCTAAAGTAAAAACGCAACATCTCCTTCTGTCAGTGCCTTAGACCCAACAAACCAGAACAATAAAATGTACCTAATTAACAAAAAGACTATGATGTACAACAGGTGTCCAAAACATATTCAGACTATTTTGTTACATCAGTTAGTTTCTTTTTGACTAGTTCTCTTTGTCAGGACAAGTAAGAAACCTAAATAAAACCTCTCCAACTATTTGGAGAGAATCATAAACGTACCCCCTACCTTTTCCTATTTCAACAGGAAAACACTTCTAAAAACTGTGGATCACTACAAAGGGGGTTTTATACAAATTTGGTATATAGATCTGGTCCACATCAATAGAGAAATATTAGGCAACTCCATTCTTCTCTGCCTCACCTCCAAGTCTAACAATATCTGATTGCTCTATATCTGACTACTCTATCCTCAATAATTAACATTAATTAATGTGTTCCTATATCCCTGGGAAACCAATGACCTTCCACTTCTTTCATTCAACAATCCTATTTATCATTCAAACTGAGTTGCTTCTGTAAAAAACAACAGAAAGACAGGGACAAAGAAAGAATGGGTCCATTTTAACACATCAGAACAAGAGGCTGAAACATACTTGTTTTGTCAATCAGACTCTGGGCCTGCTCTTCCATCCATTTCTGATAGTAGTCTTTCACATTCTCTTTGTGTTTCCTACCACTGCAGTGTGTCTTTCTCACAGATGGCTGTAAAATAAAAAGTTCATATCAGACATAGAGACAAATTTCCAAAACTAAAAATTTTATAAAGCTTTACCTTGATATAGGTAGCCTGGCTAGCATTAGCAGCTTTAGCTGGCCAGTAAAACATTACTTATAAATATTCCCCAGCAACATACTAAATTTATTTACTATATTTAATATCTAGACCAGGGGTCAGGAAACTATGGCCCATACGCCAGCCACTTGTTTTTGTAAAAAAAAAAGCATTGGAACACAGCCACATCCATTCATTTATATATTGTCTATGGCTTCTCTCTCCAACAACAGAGTTGAGTAATTGCAGCAAAGACCATGTTCACAAATCTAAATTAATTATAATCTGGCACTTTAAGAAAAGATTTGCAAACCCCTGATCTAGACCATAATGCCATTTTAATGCCCTTTCTTAGGTTATTCCATGGCAAAATGATATAGCTTACAAACATTTAAGTAACTGTCTATGAGAATATGTTCTCTTAAATGACTATAAGTCTAGAGAATAGACTCTATACAAACCACCTACAGACCTTTGTCACTGGCCCACTAATCTTTTTCTTCTTTAACAGCTTTATTGAGGTATAACTGATATACCCTAAACTCCATGTTTAATCTGTTCAAGTTAACACTTCTTGAACACTTACTACATGCTAGGCACAATGCCATGTACTTTACAAGCAGTGTCTCAGTTAATCTTCATAAAAATCACATGTGCATGGCACGATGGAATACTACTCACAAAAAACAAATCACTGACATATGCAACATGAATGAATCTCAAAAACATTATGCTGAGGAAAAGAAGTCAGACACACACATAAAAAATATATACTGTAAGAGTCCATTCACAGGAAGTTGTAACTCTAGGTAAAACCTCTGCTCACCCTAATCTTTATTAACAAAAACCAGATCACTTGAGGCCAGTGGTACAGGGGACTAACTACAAAGGAACACGGGGGAACCTTCTGGGGTGACAGAAATATTCTGTATCTTAATGTATACATCAAGTTGTAATTATTTGAGAAGTCATCAAACTGCATGCTTAAAATGTATGCATTTAATTGAATGCAAATAATTCAATAAAATTGATGGGAAAAAAATCACAAGGTTATAATCTTCTATTATAGTATTAATAGCAATTATATTGCATTATAGCAATAATAATATAAAGTATCATTGAAGACTTGCCTCAAAACATGTAGCTGATAAGCAGTAAATCAAAGGCTGGAACCTAGATCTCATTCAGATGCTCCTCATGGCTGCCTAACTATCTCACTCACTATTGGTATACTCTTCACATGACTGCTTCAGAGGCAACAGACATGACTATTGTCAACTGAAAAGAGATTGTCTTTTCACAGTCTACGTTTCAAAATATTGCTCCCTGTCTCCCAAACCACTGCTTACATTAATACAACACTGATGCCTTAAGCCTAACAACAAAATCATGCCTAAGAACCAAAGTCCAAAAGTTACAGCACTGAATGTTTCCATATATTTCTAATTCCATTACAGGGAAGGGTTGAAATCAATCGCCATGGAAATTTTCTATTTTTTCTAGATATCACTTTAGAACATTACAAGGGTTCCTGGCATTTTGCATTAAGAGACATTATAAAGAAATACTTTTCAATTCTCTGAATTCTGGCATTAGCAAGATGATGAACAGGTATATGAAAATACAACACCAAAAAAGGGGCAAAAAAGCATAGCCCAGGGGTGGGGAACCTGTGGCCTTCAAGACCACATGCGGCCTTCTAGGTCCTTAAGCATGGCCTTCTAGGTCCTTAAGTGTGGCCTTTTGACTGAATCCAAATTTTACAGAACAAATCCTTTTATTTTTACTAATACATTTCTGTTCTTCTTTTATATTTTAATTTTATTTTTTAAATGAACATATTTAAAATACCAAAGAATAAAGTAAGTTTCAATGAAATAATCCTCCCAGATTAACCGACACATTTAGAACATTAGTAAGCCATAAGGGCTAAATTGATGGCTGCTATGCTCATGATTTAGTTCTAACTTCCTCCTCCTGACTGGGGCCACTACCGCATGAAGCTGGTTGGCAAGAGTTTATGGGGGTGGAGTATGCCTGTCTGTTATCAGCTTTTGACAACGGTGCACTGTTCCTGTTTGAAGTGGAATTTGTGAATAGTTACACAGCTCAACAGTATTTCTTAATTCTGTCTGCCTAACAGCCCATAATGTCAAAGAAGACCAAGAGAACGCTGAAGGGAGAAAACAGATTTTTTAACGAGGATTGGGAAATGCAATATTATCTTGTTTCTGCTAAAGATGATTTGCTTGCTTTGTGATACTGCAATATCAACATTAAAGAAATTCAATGCTTATCAGCATCACAACACTCATAAGGACCGCAAATATTTTAAATTAGAGGGAGAGGTGTGAAAGGTTGTATTGCAGAAATTAAAAGATGAAAAGCAAAAGGAAAGACAATTCTTTCAAGCAGCAATAAGACCTGGGAATAACGCCACCGAAGCAACTTATAAAGTAGCTTATATACTCAGGAAAAAGGCTAAGCCATTCAGTGATGTAGAAATTGTGAAAGAATGCATTGTCAAAGTTGTAGGATGCTTAGACCCCGATAACATTTCGAAGTACAAACAACTGTCTCTTTCAAGGAGAACCATAATTGATCAGCAGCATGAATTAGCCTTCAACTTAACAGAACAACTTCATGCAATACTTCAAAAGGAAAAAATATATTATTCAATCACTTTGGATGAATCAACTGATGCTACTGACTCAGTGCACATTTTATACTTTATCCAGGGTCATAACAGATTTTCTTTGCTATGAAGAGTTACTCGCTCTGGGCACCCTTGTGAACAGGTCACAGGGCATAGATATCTTCAACAACTTTCAAGATAAATGTCATGAAGTTGGACTGAATTTGGTAAACTTAGTGAGTGTATGCACAGACGGTGCACCTTCCATGACAGGAAAACATGAAGGGTTTACTGCACAGATAAAGAAAGTATTAACAGATCCAGGTGCTCTCATTTCTTCTCACTGTATCTTGCATCAGCAAAATCTCTGTGCTAAAGCTAGTATTTTCAGTGACACTTTACAACAAGTCATAAGTATTTTTAACTATATTCGTGCAAATGCAACACGGCATCATCAGTTTCAGTTTTGTAACATGCTAGACTTGAATGAAGAGGTGAAAAGTGTAGATTTGCTGCATCATTCTAAATCACATTGGCTACCACAGGGACAAATGTTAGCCAAAATTTTATCTCTATGAGAACAGATAATTAAATTTTACGAAGAACAGAATCAGCAATGTGAATTACTGAAAGATTTCTATAGGAATGCAGCATTTCTGTGTGATATCATGTCAAATCAAAAGGACTTGAATATTTCTTTGCAAGGTAAAACTAAGTCTATATATGGTATGTGGCAAAAAACCCAAGCACTTTGAAAAAAGCTATCTTTTTTCAAAACACTTCTTCTTCAAAAGGAAATTTGGGATGAGCATTTTCCCCAGTTAGCAAAAGTCACTGATGAGCAGGATGATATATGTGATAGCAGCTACCACCATGTGAATCATTTGAAGAATATGCAGCTGTTATAGACCTATTAATTGGAGAATACAAAGAAAGGTTCACTGACTTTGAGAATCATGATATCACACTCAAATTAGCATTTCAGCTTCACCTAGTTAATATTACCAAGGCATCTAAAGAACTACAGGTGGAATTGATCAAGCTCTCAGTAGATGACATTTTAAAGTCATTGTTTGATGCTAAGAAAGATCCAACTGAAATATGGGAAAATGCAGAATACCCACACTTTCGGCAACATGCCTGAGAAATGCTTTCTTGCTTTTCAATCACTTACTGCTGCGAATCTACATTCTCCTACCTAGCCCAAATTTGTAAACCTTAAGGTCACAAATGACTGATAACCATCTAGAGGATCAACTGAAACTGCAGACCTCCAAGCTGCAACCAAATGCTTTCCAACAAAAAACAGACACAACAAAGTCATTAAAAGGTTAGATAACTTTAAAATCAAGAAATAGTTGTCACTTTTGGAAATTATTAAGTACACAGTAGTTAGACTCTTACAAAATAATGTACATTTTTAAGTACCTCTAATTGAAGTTTCTTGAATACAGCCTTATTTGATTACAGCTAAATTAATACGGCCTTCCAACATGAAAATGTTCCCCACTCCCGAGATAGCCCCTTCATTAACAATTTCAGAAAATTATGACCAGGGGTTTTACCTAAAGAGAGGGTTAGGGAATCCCCACCCACCCAAAAAGGACTGGGACTAGGGATCTATAGGCAAGAACTGACTAGCTACTAAAAATACCAATTTATTGGAGGGGTCTCCCCCAGGCCAATCTATAATATTCAGAACTATTATTTCTTCAAAAGGAACCGCCCTACCTACATGTTCCACAAATCTACTAATGCTAAACTACACCTGACCATGTGTTAGAAAAACTTTCAAATGAAGTAATAACAGAGAAATCACTGGCTAGGTTCTTGCAGCTACCACCCAAGATGATCAAGATTTATAATTTAATCAGGTTTCTTCAGAGGCAGCAAAGTATAAAACTGCAGTTCTCGAGATATGGTTCAAAGACAGACACCTAAGAGTCTCTGAGACCCTTTCAAAGAGTCTGCAAGATCAAAGTGTTTTCATGATATTACTAAGACATTGCTTGCTCTTTTTTCACTGTATTGACATTTACATTGAGGATGCCAAACTCCTGGTACTTTAGAATGAACAATGTGGCACCCTAATGTCTTAGTGACCACTGTATTCTTCAATGCTATGTACTCACAGGGGAGAAAAAGGCCAGTTTCACTAAGACAGTCCTTAATGAAGCAGTAAAATTATTAATTCTGTTAAATCTCAACCCTTGGAATGATGCCTTTTTACTATTCTGGGTGACAAAATGGGAAGTATATAAAAAGCACTTCCGCTGCATGCCAAAATATGATGCTATTTCAAGGAAAAGCAGGCACACAGTTGTTCAAGTTGTGAGCTCTACCAGCTGCCTCTTTGATGGAACACGATTTTTATTTGAAAGAATGACTGAGAAACAAACTGGATATTCGAACTTCTCAAAAATGAATGGAGTGAGCCTGTCACTTCTAAGAAAGCAATTGACAGTATTTGTTGCCAATGATAACATTTGTGTTTTCAAACAAAAATTTAAAAACTTTACCTGCCACCATCAGCTTGATAGCTTCCTAATATTTAAAACCAGTTCTGATTAGACTGTGACATGAATTAATGTAAATATTATTATATAATCAAATGTGTCCACACTTGAAGACCTGCATAACTCAGTGAATCAATATTTTCCAAACCACCAATGCATGTTACAAAATCATGCATGGTAAAAGACCCCCTCAAAGTGCAAGATAGACTAGTAAATTTTTTGTTCTTTTTCTTTCTTTTTTTAAAAGAGAGGTGGCCTAGCTATGTTCTTCAGGCTGATTTTGAACTCCTGGCCTTAAGCAATCCTCCCACCTCAGCCTCCTGAGTAGCTGGGACTTTTTGTTTTTTTTTTTGGAGACAGAGTCTCACTCTGTCACCCCAGCTGCAGTGTGGTGGCATCATCATAGCTCACTGCAACCTCAAACTCCTGGGCTTAAGCAATCCTCCTGCCTCAGCCTCCGGAGTAGCTGGGACTACAGGCATGTACCACCACACTCGGCTAATTTTTGTCTATTTTTAGTAGAGATGGTGTCTCGCTCTTGCTCAGGCTGGTCTCGAACTCCTGACCTCAAGTGATCCTCCCTCCTCAGCCTCCCAGAGTGCTAGGATTACAGGCATGAGCCACCTCGCCTGGCTGGAACTTACTGTTAACAGTATGAAAAGTTTGAAATGGTTTCAGATTCCACACTGCAACTAACCATGTGTTGAGTTTTGGTATAATAATAAAGTATTAAAGAATATCCACAATTAACAAACAAGGCTTCTCCCCCTTTTTTCAACTATATATCCTTGTGAGGCTAAACTTTCTTCTATACTTCAACCAATTTAATGCAGAAAAAGATGAGAATCCAGCTGTCTTCCATGAAGTCAGACATTACAGAGGTTTGCAAAAATGCTAATACAATGCCATTCTTCATAATAAATATTTTCTTTTAGAAAATGGCTATTTTTCATTCTAAAAATGTTACATGTAAAAACTTTGTTATTGTTACTTTTAAATGAATAAGTACTTTAAAATTTTTTAAGTTTTCATTTCAAATACATGAATATTGACAGATACAACCCACATAACCCAATTTATAAAAAACACATAACCAAGTAATTTTGTAGAGTGTAAAGGGGCCCTGAGACCAAAAAGAACTACTGGCACAGAAGCTCTGGAATTAGACTGCCTGGGCTCACATTCCAGCTCTATACAGCTTACTGGTTTTGTGACATCCGGAGTCAGTTATTTACCCAAACTCTGCCTCAGTTTCCTCCTCAGTAAAGTGGAGATAATAAAAGTACTTAACCTCATAGCATTATCAAGAGCATTAAACAAAATGATAAGTGTAAAACATCTGGAACACTGTCTGACAGAATAAACCATTTAATCTTAGGTGTTATTATTTGTCAAGCAGTTTTTAATCAAAGTACTCTGTTTTATATCAACCCATTTCTTCCCATTTTAACCAATCAAACATTGGAGTAACTTGATACAATGAAATATTTGAGACGCTCTCCTGGAATATTTACTTAAATTTTTTTCATCTTCAAACTTACTACAGCATTATTCATTTGGATCGCCAATGAAAACACTGCTGGAAGACTAACTCTTGCAAATATCCTCAAATTATGAAGACAGTTACAAGCAAGGTGAATAACACCTCCAATTAATTTCTCCAAGCAGTAGGCCTTAAACCTCAGCAAGATGAAAAGCACAAACTTGCACCTAAAAGAAAAAAATCTTGTTTAATTATCACACGTAAGTTTTCTTGAAAAGATACGCCACTTACAGAGTCATGGGTGAGGTATGTATCGCAGTAGTCACAATAAAACCTGAAAAAAAGATGGAAGAGAAAAAGAGAAGATGACAACCAGTTTACAGATGCCCGTCCACGGAAGCGCTGTTCAATGAAGGTTTTTTTAAAAACAAAACAAAAAAAAAAAAAAAAACCTAACCTACTCACGACTCAAAAGCGTCAAACAAAGCGTCCTGACATAAACCAGGCTTTTTTTGTTGCCTTAAGCGGGGTCGACCTCCACACTCTAAAAGGGGTGTCTAGAGCTCCCGGTGGGCCTCCCTTCCTCCTTTTCCCTGATCCTTTCCTATCCCTCGAAGCTTCGAGAATCAGAACCCAAGCTCCCATAGGACCAACTAGTAACTACGACCACCTTCAGATTTCAGGCTCCCCACTCACTTGGGCATGTTCTCTCCAAGCCGTTGGCCACTCCGTTCGGTGACGCCCGGAAATGACGCACACAGCAAGCGCCGACGCTACGGAACCTACCAGATCAGCGCGAAGTCTTCAGAAGCCGCCTGTAGCGGAGCGAGGGGCAGGCTTTTGTGTCTCTTCTTTTCGCCTATAGGAGGGCGAGAAGGAGGAGTGCTAAGGGTCCTTACGAGGTTCAATCCACGCTCGTTCAATTTTGATTTTTTTTTTTTCTTTTTTTTTTTTCGAGATAGGCTCTCGCTCTGTTGCCCAGGTTGCAGTGCAGTGGCATCATCATAACTCACTGCAACCTCAAATTCCTGGGTTCAAGCGATCCTCCTGCCTCAGCTCGGACTACAAGTACGCGCCACCACTACAGGCTAATTTTTTTTTTTTTTAATAGAGACGGGCGAGCTGAGGCGAGGTGTGGGCGTGGCGGGGAGGGGGTTTCGCTATTGCCCAAGCCAGTCTCGAACTCTTGGCTTCGAGCGATGCTCCCGCCTGGGCCTCGGAAAGTGCTGGGATTACAGGCGTGAGCCACCGCGCCCCCAGCCTAATCTTGATTCTTGATGCTTCCGGAAGGGCATATTCATTCTTTCGACAGATATCTAATGATTCTCTACCATGTGCCAGGTGCTGCTATAAGTGCTGAGAAAACAGCAGTGAAAGACAAAAATCCTTGTCCTCATTGAGTTGACATTGTAATTGTGTAAGACAGATATTAAAATCAACACGGTCCGGATATGCTGGCTCACACCTGTAAACACTTTAGGAGGCCGAGGGCGGGAGAATTGCTTGAGGCCAGGAATTCGAGACCAGCCTGAGCAACATAGGGAGACAACCCCCCCAAAAAAAAAAATCGCCTGCAGTCCTAGCTACTCGGGAGGCTGAGGCAGGAGGATACCTTGAGCCCAGGAGTTTGAGGTTGCGGTGAGCTTTGATCGCGCCACTGCACCCTAGCCCGGGCAACAGAGCCAGACCCTGTCTCTTAAAAACAAAACAAACACAAACAAAAAAACATGTACAGTTGTAGGTTATATTGAGCAAAGTACTATGGGGGGAAAATGAAGCAGAAAAGAAGGGAGTTCGACTTTATAGAACACAGAGAAAGCTTATTTAGAAAGTGACAACTGAGAAATCAGGGTTTTTTTAAAGCAGTAAAGCCAAGCACAAGCCTCTTTACATACCCTGTCTTTTGAGTCTCATTAACCCCAGGAGATAGTAAAATCCCGTTTCTCAAGCGTCATCTCGCTGCTACGGCAAGTTATTTAATCTTTCTGAGCTTGTTTCCTCATCTGAAAAATATGGGTAATAATTCTTAATTGCAGGGTTTAAGAAAGAATTTAATGTGAAAATTCTTCTAAAGTGTTTAATACAATGTCTGTACATACTGAGCCCTCCACAAATGGTAGTTATTACATAGGAACAAATTGACAGAAGTATCTTGTCTACAGATATAGCCTGTTCTAGCAACAAGGCCAAACTTCCAGCCTGTTCTATCAGTCTCTAAAATGCCTGCCTCCCTCTTTTAGAAAAGGACTGGAAACTGAGGAGGAGGAGTTTTTTGTTCTGGTCCACATTCTGATGGTAGAGTTGCAACCAAAATAATAACAATAATTGCTACTTTATTTGAATGTTTATTATGTCTCAGGCTCTTTAAATGCATTAATTTATTTAATCCACTCAACAACCCTATTTATTCACATTTCAGATGAGGAAACTGAGCTTTAAAAAGGGTAAGTACCACAATGATTACTTCCTCTTCCTAAGGGGAAAGTTAACTAACTGCACAGTGAAGTTATTAGGAGGAATCCTAAGTTCCTCCATCCTCTGCTAACCGAACAAATCTCTCTCGCTTACGGAGAACCCAGAAAAAAGGCTTAAAACTGAGTTCTCAGCCATGACTGGATGGGAGTTATAAATTAAACATGTGAGTTTTCTCTTCATAAATATTCATGACTTCTCCTATAGCTTGTTAAACATGTATAATTAGCCACCCCACTAAATATAAAATCCTGTTCCCTTTTATCTCTCCCTTGAAACACGTGTTCCTGGCTTGTGGCTGGAGTAGTGTTTCCAAGCCTATTAGAATGGCCACCGCAGGTTGTAAATGCTTCGCAAGAAATAAAGCTCTCCTTTTTTAAAAAAATATAAACCTCGTGGTTTTTTTTAAATTAACACTCTCTAACACAGTGGTAAATCTGTGCACTATTAATGGCAGAACAACCAGATATTATGTGTCTCCTGCTGGGATGCCAACATTAAGTAGGCACCATCAACTATGATGTATTCTTTTTAAAAATGTTTAACTTGGATTAATCAAGTTTACGGGAGAGAGGATCAAGCTAAAGAAAAGCAAAAGACAACAAACAAATTCAGAAGGTAGGAGATTGTAAGGACAGCTGTCCTCTTTCCTTTACTAAGTCAAGAAAAGGTGTTGTTCTAGGTTAAAATATTTTTAAGAGACATAACCAGATGTAGTGTATTGGCCAGAGTAAGATTCTAGTTTGGACAAACCAGCTATAAAGGACATTTTGGAGAAAATGTCTGGATCTTAATGTTGCAGTTCTAGAAACCCACCTTTGTGCAGGTACCCTTAGTTGATTCTCCTCAAGGGGATGTGAAAGGGGTGGCCTTACAAAAATAACAGGAAAATACCTAATCCCACAATTTCCCCAGTAACAGTTAAAGGTCAATCCTATGAATTCTCTCAGTAACAGGTACCCTGCAGGAGTTTTGTTTTGCACAACTTCTGAAAAGAGCTGAATGAACGCAAAAGAGATGTAAATCTCTCTTTTTCAAAATTGGTTTTTGAGAATTTGCTTTTACAGAGTTCCTGAGTAAACAGCAGGAGAATGAGCTCCAAACCTCAATCATATCTCGAGGACAGAGTCGCATCCTGGCCACCTGTCTTCCCTTCTCCAAGGAAAGGCAGGAAACCAACTCTTGGACTTTGACATCCTTGAAGTTTTTGTTATCTACCTGCTGCCGCTTTTGTTATCAACGGACAGCGATCACTATTTTTTTTCCTCTTCGTCCGCCTTAAAATCAACGAGCCACTTGGCCTCGCTGCTGGCACCCCCTTCTCTTTCTTTGGGATGCCACACCGTCTCCCTGCTCTCTTCTCCCCCCTCTTCTCTCTCTCTCTTATTGTCTCTGTCCTTCTAAAGGATAAAATAAACTTTTTTACTTTTATATATATTAATCTCTGCATGAGAAATCTTTCTCTACCTTCACTGTGAGCACCTAGTAGGCTTTCCACCCTAACAGGATGGATTCATCAATTATGTTTTGATTTTTTTTCTGATTTCCATCTGTGCTGATCCTGGCCTGTTTTGCCTTCAAGTCCATTCTTCACCTTTCTCCTGCTCTTTTCAAAATGGCAGTGGAGGGCTGATTCCATGAAGGTCTGCATGGCCTACACTCATGTGCTGGTTGGCTTCCAGGCTGAGTTGTTGGGCTCCATCAATGGGAGGCATTATCTGGAGATTGGAGGGATCAAGGAAAAAGCCAGAGTATCCCCTTCCCCCACCCCACCCCTAGGCTAGAGTATCTATCCCCTCCCCACCCCTCAACATCAGGCTATCTCCTATGACATACCTGGGCTCTAGGCAGATGATAGGCTGGCAGGTGCTTCTACCAATCACTGTTCTCTGAACTATTTTTGCTATTCTCTATTTGGCTTTTTATCTCTGCCAACACCTATATAAACCAATTCTTTGGATTAAATTCCTTGTTTTAAATACTTAGAGTGGTTTCTGTTTTCCAGGTTGGAACCTGACTCACATATATACTCAGAGAATGACCTTACCTCCAAGATCCAAGGGATATCTCCCCCAAGTCCTTCCCCAGGGTCCTGTTATCTTGTAAAGCAATGCTTTTCACACATTTTCTCTGAGTGTTCCAGGTAATTAAGAAAGTTCATTTTTTTCCCTCATTCTCCTGTGTCTAGGGTCAAAAGCCCAAGTGGCCACCTGAGCTTGAAATGCCTTTGAACTCTTGCATGGTATCTTAAACATTCACAATGTTTGTAATCTACTCCATAACACATCTATGTTTTTCAGTTTCTAAGGTACTTTGCACTTAAAATGTATTTTATTTACTTATTTTTGAATAGGTAGTAAATATACATGATGTAAAATTAGAAAAGTGCAAAAATGTTCCCCAGCCACACCTGTTACCAGTTTCTTACATATTCTTCTAGATATAGGTTACCCATATGCAAACAAAAACATCCTTCCTGGTTCTATTTAGAGATGCATAGTATTTCATTGTATGGATGCACCTCAATTTATTAAGCAGTCCTTTATTGATGAAAAACACTTAAATTGTTTCTTGTCTATTGCTATTACAATGATGCTGCGGTACATTCTTAATTCACACACGTGCAAATATGTTTGTAGGATAAAGTTCTAGGAGTGGAATTCCTGGGTTGAAGAGCTTTGCATTTGTAATTTTGAAAAATAATGCCAAATTGCCCTCCATTGTTCTTGTATTTGAGAATGTGTTTTCATCTTTTCAATATGATAGATTAAAAATGACATTGTAGGCCAGGCACAGTGGCTCCCATCTGTAATCTTGGTACTTTAGGAGGCCGAGGCACAAAGATCGCTTGAGGCCAGCAGTTCAAGACTAGCCTGAGCAACATAAGGAGACCCTGTCTTTACCAAAAAAAAAAAAATTAGTTGGGTATGGTGGCACATGCCTATAGTCCCAGCTACTCGGGAGGCTGAGGCAGGAGCATCGCTTGAGCCCAGGAGTTTGAGGTTGTAGTGAGCTATGATGATGCCAATGTACTCTAGCCTGGGCAAAAGAGTGAGACCCTGTTTTTGAAAAGGCATTGTATTATAATTTTACTTTGTGCTTCTCCTATGAATAAAGTTGAGCGTATTTTCATATGTTTAAGAGTCTGCAGAGTCTTCTAGGTAGACTGCCTTTTCATATCCTCAGCACCTTTGTCTGTTATATTGTTAGTCTCATCTTTTTCTTCTTGATTTGTAGACAGCTCTTTATATATTCACAAAATAAACTCTATGCCTGTTATATGATTTGCAAATATTTTTCCATTTGTTATTTGTCTTCAGCTTTATTATGGGTGGTTTTTATGATGAAAAAAATTTTTAACTTGTATGTTGGTCAAATTTATTAATCTTTGTGACCTCTGGGTTTTATGTCATCCAGGTCTTCACCTCCCTGAGATTTTTTTTTAATCCACATTTTTTCTAATTTGTTGTTGTTGTTGTTCTTGGCTACTACATCATTTATCTAATTCTTTTATTATTTCATTTTTTTCATGTTTATAGCTTTTATCCATCTGGAATTTATTTTAAAGTAAGATGTGAAATAGGGATCTAACCTAAGTTTTCTTTTCACAAACAGCAACCCAGTTATCATAGCACCAGTTATTGAATAACCCATCATTTTTCCTACTAATTTGAAATGCTAATTTTATCATATACTAAATTCCTCTATCTATTCTATTTTGTTTCTGGGCTTTTTAGTCTGATCCATTGGTCTATTGATGTGCCTCTACCAACTGGTGTAATTATTACAGCTTGTATCTTATCTATGGTTATTTTAATATAATAATATTTTTAAATTATTCAGTTGAATTACTTAGCTTTATCCCTTCCTAAAAAATTCTTCCAGTGAAATTGACTCGTGTGTTGTTTGTCATGTATCCCTATAAGGAAGAGTTGCCAGTTAAATACACAATGCCCAGTTAAATTTGAATTTCAGATAAACAACTAATAATTTTTAGTACAAATATGTCCCATTCAATTCTTTTTTTCTCAATCTGGAAACCCTACTATAGGGTACTCTATAAAAAAAAATTCTTTTAGTTGCATGTGACAAACCAACTTAAATTAGTTTAGGCAAACAGGAAAGATAGAGGCTCAGAAAGCTGGGACATCTAAGGGCAGATTTATGCTCAGGGATGGTTGACCTAAGCCCTCAAATCCTATCACTTGGTCCTTTCTCTCTCCATTGCTCATCTCTGCTTGTCTGCTTCTCTTTGCACATTGGCCTTAACCTCTCACATTGCAGCCTGGTTTCCTCCATGCACTCAGGTGAGACAGCCTCATATATCTCCAAACTTCCATTCCTCTTAATTCCAAAATGCAAGGAAGGATCTAAACGGCCAGCCAGGCTTAGGTCAAGAGTCCTCCCTGGTTGGGGATGAGTGGAAAAATGTGATTGACTGTCCCACTTAAACCTCAGGGAGTGAGGGAAGAGTACCCAAAACTTGGGGGAGTACTGATGTCAAAGAAGAAGTACAGAAAAGCATCCTGAGCCAAAAATGATATGTACAGCTGTGTCAATTGTTCATACCTAACTCAGTTTGCAAAACCCAACTCAAGGGAAATGCCAGTTTAAGGTGGTAATTTCCGTTGTCACCACCAGAGGACTTGGGTCCTTAGTTCCATAATAACCTACATCTTTCCTCAACTTTCTGTTATCTTTCCCTAATGCCAAGACACAGAAAGTAATACTCAGTTATTCAACATTTATTCAACAAACTTTCACTGTGCATCCACTTGGTGTTCAGGTCTGTGTTGGCCACCATCAATAGGAAACCGTCAAGTTTAGGGTGAGAGATAAGTATTTAAATAAAGAATTATAGCATAACATGGTAAGGACTACGATAAGACAACTTTATCAAGAGTCAGTATCATGTAGTGGTAATGAGCACAGCTGCTAGATCTAGACTGCCTATGTTTGAATTCCAAGACCACAGCAAGCTATTGCTTAGATCTTGGGGAAGTTGCTTAACCTTTTTGTGTCTCAGCTTTCTCATCTGTAAAATGGAGGCAATAATGGTATCTACTTCATAGGGTCATGGCTGTGAAGGCTGATCAAGATAATTCTAATAAAGCACTTAGCACTACATGGTAAGCATGCAGTAATTGGTGGAGAGTGTTAGGCTTGGCAATAATAACAGGTACCCAAAACCCAGGCCTCTTGAATTCCATGTCCAGGAATCCTTCTAGGCCTCTTCAGGGCCACACAGGACATGAGCTATGGAACTCAGAGGTATTTTTCCTTTCCCTTCCAATAAGAGATTTCGGTTTCACTCTGTAGCCATCACTGGTTGCTAACTCTTTCATCTGATAGTCAGTCTTCGGAATCCACAAGTCTTAGTTCCATTCTCAAACCTCAGGGCCCTGAAGTGCAAGGGAGACGCTGAATCCCAAAGGCAGACTTTCTTTGTGCTTGGAGCTGTGCTTCCAGAGTGTTGATCTGTTGATAGATGCCCCTGCAGGGAGGGTCATGCTGTTGAGGCTTTCCCCCCTAGCTTTTCATTTTGAACGGAGAGCTTGCTGCCATGAAGTGGACTCAGAGGCTAAAACTTGATCTTTCTTTTTTTTTTTTTCCCCTCTATTCTGAGGGAAAAACTTGATCTTTCTATTTGGAAACAATAGCAGGATGTAGGGTACCAGTTGTAAAAGCTCATGTCAGGCCTCCCAGGTGGGTGTCAATGTAACTGTGGCTGGGAACTCATGACTGTGGTTGGCAATCTTCATCCCACTCTACCCCGCAAGTGAAATTGATTGGGAGGCTGCTTTCCAAGGCCATGGATGCCTGGAGACAATGCTTTCTCCACCTAGCCTGGGCAGTGGGAACAACACTAGGACCACAGCGAGGATGCCCATCTGGCATCTATAGGGACACTATCCATCGCTGCCTGGCCAGTGAGAAGGAATTGGCTATTCATTAGTTCTGCTGTGATCATTTTGCCTCCCTTACAGTAAACAGAGAGTTGGCTGCTGGGGATACAAGAGGCCAAAGTCCCAGGGTCTGGGGAGCATGTTCTTTTTTGAACCTCTTTAATAATCTAAAGCTATTGGACCAACAGGTTGTGGTGTTAGAAGGAAGCCAGGCAGGCACTAATCACCAAGGGAGAAGAACAGGTTTGGCAGGGTGGTTTTGAGTAACTCCTTACTGGAAAGGAGCTATTACTCACTCTTGAAATGTCTTTTCTTAGATAGATATGATATTTTCTCTGAGCCCATTTTATTAGCACAGGAAGCTTTCAGTCTGGCTCTAGGGGTACCAAGCTGGAAAGCTGGAAACAGGAATGTAAGTAGCATCTATATGGCTTAATACCCCAGCAGGACCTGAGGTTGTGGTTGGGAATGAGACACACATACACACACACACACACACACACATACACACACCATTCTGCTGCCCTAGGGCATGTTATCTTTAGTGGCTTGGCTTTTACTGGGAGAGAAGGGAAATTAACATTTATTAAGCACCTAGTCAGTATGCTTATATCAGGTTATCTGATGGGATTTGATTTTGAAACTTTTTTACTGATAAGGAAACTGAGACCCAAAGAGGTGATGTAATCTGAACAAAATCAGAGGGTAATACATGGCAAAAACAGGATTTAAGCCCAAATAATCAGAGTCCAGTGCTCACCCTCTTTCCACTGAACACACTACCTGTACATTTGAGACCTTCAAAATCTCAGCCTGAGTGTAAAATGCTCCCAATAACTCCCTTGCTGCAATAGGTGAGCCTCATTTTTTTTTTCTTTTAATTTATTTTTTTAATTTCAGAATATCATAGGGGTACAACACTTTGGCCATACACATTGCCCCTGTTCTGCCCGTGTCAGAGCCACAATCGTGGTCATCCCCCAAACTGTGCTCCCCACATCCATTCAGTGAGAGTTTTTCCCATCCCTTCCACCCCCCTCCCGGTGAGCCTCGTTTTTTCAGATAGGTGCTTCAAATCACCAACATGTAGTCCCTAGCTGGAAGGCCTTCCACATACAAAGAACAGTTCCACTAAAAGGTATATCTCATTGCATGTAAATTATATCCCAATAAACCTGACTTTTTATTTTATTTTTATTTTTTTAGACTAGTCAAGTGCAGTAGTGAGAAGGAAGAAAAGAGTAGAACAAGGAGTTCAATCTGTAACTGAATATAAGCTATCAATTGAGATAACTCACTACCTTTGGACCAGTCTGACTTTTTAAAAGATGTTGGCTACTTTATATAAAGAGATTCTACAAAACATCAATAAATGACCATCAACTCAATAGAAAAGTACAAATGAAAAGGAAATATGTATAAATGTCCATTATATGTATGAAAATATACTCATCCTCACTCATAATGTTGCGTCTGCCCCAGAACGCATGCGGTAGGTAGACTTAGTCAGATAAGGACTCCCACAGACCACAGGCTCCAGAGGAATCTCAGGAGGTTGTAAAGATAACTCTGAATTACAAAGGCTGGGATGGAGCTGACAGAAACTGGCAGAACTCCCCCTCCCAAACTTTCTATAAAACTCACCACCTTCCCCTCCTCTGTGTGGACGCCTTTTTCGGCCTCCACCCCCCTGCACCCAGGTGCTCAAAATACAGGGCATTTTACCACGCCCCCAGGCTTTGTGTCTTCCTCTAGGCTCTGACCTAACAATAATAAGATGAATTTAAATTAGAAGTCACTAAGATACCATTTATCACTTAGATTGGTAAAAATCTGAAAGATTGATAACACTTAGGATAGCCATGACTATAGGTAAATAGGAACCCTCATACATGTGTAAATTGAAACAAGTCCTATTGAGGATAATTTGACAGTGTCTACCAAAATTCCCTGTGTATATACACTTTCACTTAGCAATTTCATTTCTAGGAATTTATCCTATAGTTAAATGTGTGCAAAATGACATATGTACAAGGTTATTCACTGAAGCAGTGTTTGAACAAAAGAGCAAAAGTCTGGAAAAGTCAATGTCATTCAACAAGGGCCTAGTTAAATAAATTATGGGGCATAATATAGTGGAATAATGTGCAGCTATAGAAAACAATGAGAAGTATCTGTGTATACTATTATGGAAAATGCTCCAAGATATAATATTAATTGAAAAAAGCAAGGTACAGATTAGTGTTTTTAGTAGATACCATTTCTATAAAAAAGAAGAGAGATACTACATATTTGTATTATCTTATAAATGCATCAAAAATCTCTCAGAGGAGATGCAAGAAACTGAAAACAGTGGTCATCTGTTGTGGAGGGTAGAGATGGGAGGAATATATTTCACTGTATACTTTTTCAAAATTTTGATGTTAAACTGTATGAATTTTTAGAAGTAAATAATTGCTAGACAATAAAAAAGGAAATAGAAAAAGAAAATAATGTGGTGGGAGGGGCACACCACAGGTCCTGGCTGCCACCCACTGTGGGACCACAGGCTGCAAATAGCCTTCCTCAGCAGACAGGCTCATTATTGGACAAAGTGAGTCAAATAACATGCAGTCTCCCAAACTAGCACCCTTGAACTCTCTCCACCTTCTCCCAAAATCCTTGCAGTTGTGGGAAGGGGCAGGGCTGTTGTGGGTCAGCCCAGATTGCAGGTGATTCAGCTTGTTTGATGACTCTGATTTAGGTTCCCTCAATGACAAGTGAGGCTTATTCTGCTTGGGAAAGGAGGCAATAAAATCAACCTGAGATTTTAGTTCTGAGAATCCCAAGTTCTTGTTCCTAACCTTTTTGGATGTCCTTTAAAATCCTTCATTTGCTCACTAAAGAAGTCTGTTTGGTCTCTTGGCTCCCTAAGTTTAAAGAAGAAAAATGTGCTTGTTTGATTCCAGCACTAATTTAAAGTACTAGGGATTCGCAGTCTGGAGGTAGGCAAAGATTTCTTAGGACATAGAAAACAATATTCATTTAAAAATTGGATAAATTAAGGCCGGGCATGGTGGCTCACGCCTGTAATCCTAGCACTCTGGGAGGCCGAGGTGGGAGGATCGCTTGAGCTCAGGAGTTTGAGACCAGCCTGAGCAAGAGTGAGACCCCTCCCCCTGTCTTTAAAAAAAATTGGATAAATTAAACTTCATCAGAATTTAAAACTTCTGCTCATATGACACATAGTTAGGAAAATGAACAGGAAAGCCATAGACTGAGAGAAAATACTTGTAAAACATTTATTTCACAAAGGATTTGCATCCAGAATATATTTTTAAAACTCTTACAAATCAATAAGAAAAAGACCAAAAAAAAGTTTTTAATGGGCAAAAGACTTGAACAAATACTTCACAGAAGAAAATATGCAACAGGCCAAAAACTCCATTAAAAAGTACTCAAAATTATTACTTATGATGGAAGTGCAAATTAAAACCACAATGAGATACCATCACAAACTCACTATAATGGCTAAAATTAAAAAACTGAAAATACTGAAAACGGAAAATGTTGGTAAAGATGGAACAATTGGCCAGGCATGGTGGCTCATGCCTATAATCCCAGCATTTTGGGAGGCTGGAGAGGGAGGATCACTTGAGGCCAGGAGTTTGAGACCAGCCTGGGCAACATAGCGAGACCCCATCTCTAAAAAACTTTTTTAAAATCTAGCCTGCTGTGCTGGTGTGAGACTGTAGTCCCAGGTACTCAGGAGGCTGAGGCAGAATGATCACTTGAGCCCAGGAGTTCGAGGCTGTAGTGAGTTATGATCCCACCACTGCACTCTAGCCTGGGCAACAAAGTGAGACCCTGCCTCAAAAAAAAAAAAATGGAGCAACTGGAACTCTCATATATTGCTGTCAGGAATGAAAAATTGTACTACTTTGGAAAAATGTCCGGCAGTTTCTTATTCAGTTGAACATACAATTACCCTATTACCCAAGATTTCCACTCCTAAGCAATTATCTAACAAATGAAAACATATATCCACACAAAGACTTGTGCAAGAATGTTCAAGGAAGTTTTTTTCATAATAACTGCAATCTGGAAGCAACCCAAGTAGCCATCCAAGTAGAATGGTTAAACAAATCCATATAATGGAATGCTACTCAACAATAAAAAGGAACAAGCTACTGATATGCACAATGGCATGGATGAACTTCTGTGTATAAACATGCTGAATGAAAGAAGCCAGGCACAAAGGAGTACACGTGGTATACTTACAATTATATGAAGATCAAGAAAAACAAAACTAATATATGGTGGAATAAAATGAAAAAAGTAGTTGTGTCTGGTGTGTCAACTGGGAAAGAGCACTAGGGAAATTGCTGAGGTAATGGAAATGATGGAAATGTTCTATATTTTGATAAGGGTGTGGGTTACATGAATGTTGATATTTGTCAAAACTCATCAAATTGTACACTTGATTTGTACAGCTCATGTCCATCTTTGCCCATCCCCCCCCCAAAAAACCCTGTAAGCAAATACTGACCTCTAGTTGTAGGTTAGGCTTGAACAAATGAGAAAATACACTAAGGGTAATGGGAGCCAGTATTCTCACTGTTCAAAAAAAAAGTTACAAAAATGGAGAGGAGAAATGTACTATGTGATGTTGGCTTAGAATTGGAGGTAGCAGTATGAACTCTTGGTTTTATACAAATTTCCTGGCTTTGTCCACTGAGAGAGCCTACAGAAGCTCTCTCAGTGAGCTTCCAGCTGCAGAGTACACCTAGCTTCCAGATCTTTGTTTCTAAATACCATTCTCCAACAAAAGGAACCAGGACTTCTGGGAGAACAGATTGTTGCAGAGAAAGTGTAAGATGAATACAAAATATCTTCTTATGATAGAAGGGAAGAAGGTATCCAAAGAACGTTGGGAATATACAAAAAGAACACAGAAGCCAGCTTATGGGGCTTCCACTGGCCACCTCTGGGACAATCTGAGCATCAAAAATAAAAGATGGTAGTGTATTATAACCCACTGAATAAAACAAAAATCTATTGGAAGGCCGAGGTGGGAGGATTGCTTGAGCCCAGGAGTTCAAGACCAGCCCGGGCAACACAGTGAGACTCCATCTCTGAAAAATAAAAATAAAAAAATTACCAGATGTTATGGCACATGCCTATAGTCCTAGCTACTCAGGAGGCTGAGGCAGGAGATTGGTTTAGTCCAGGGGTTCAAGGTTGCAGTGAGCTATGATCATACCACTGCACTCCAGTCTGAGCGATAGAGCAAGACCCTGTCTCAAAAAAAAAAATTCCATGAATCTATTCTAATATAAATAAGTAAAGAAATGAATAAATAAATAAGTTAATAAAGGGGGAGGAGGACATTTTCCTTACAGTAGAATTATGTCTACTAAACGTAGAAGGAACAATGGAGTTAGAAAATCATCATGGAGGCTAGAACTCGAGGGTTAAAGCATGATGAGGAACAGTCTCAAAGTATCTCCCCACAAATTACTTTCTAATTATAAAGGGGAAATTAATAACCTTACAGTGGAAGAATCTGGTAGCCCCCATCTTAACCACATTATCAAAGTCAACATTATCAATATTAGGACAAACCAACATCATATACCTCCTAAAATGATATTATATTCCTGTCAAATTGCATAATCTGAATCTAAGGATGGGAAACATCAACCAAACAAAAATTAAGTGACATTCTGCAAAATAACTACCTGTACTTTCCAAAAATGTCAAGGTTGAAAAAGACAAAGTAAGGCTGAGGAGCTGTTACAGATTAGAAGAGACTAAAAACACATGACAACTAAATGCAAAGTGTGATCGTGAACTGAATATTATCTTAAGAACAGAAATAGGTAAAATTGACACTATTTAGACAATTGCCAAAATTTGAATATGGACTATATTAGTTTCCTATGGCTGCTGTAACAATTTACCACAAATTTGGTGGCTTAAAATAACGCACATTTATTCTCTTACAGTTCTGGGGGTCAGAAGTCTGAAATCAGTTTTACTGGGCTGAAATCAATGTATTAGCCAGGTTGTACTCATTTTGGACTGGTAAAGCACACAATGTCTCCAACTTACTCTTGACTAAATCGGAAATATGTATGTAAAATGGGGCAAAAATATAAACAATCAGGAAATCTGGATACAGGGGGTTATACCACTTTTGCAACTCATCTGTAAGTTTAAAATTATGTTAAAATTCAAAGTTATCAAAAGAATAAATATTAGGAATAATAGGGGTAGTGATATAAGGATGAATTTTCATGCCATTTCTAAAGTCAGCGGGATGGTGCCAGGTGCAGTGGCTCACACCTGTAATCCTAGCTTCCTTGGGAGGCCCAGGCACGTTGATTGCTTGAGCTCAGGGGTTTGAGACCAGCCTGAGCAACAGCGAGACCTCGTCTTAAAAAAAAAAAAAGTAAAGTCAGTGGGATGGATTCCTAACCACAGTCAGAAAAATGGGTTAGACAATAACTTCGTTGCATTTGGATGAGTCTTATTTTCCAAATCATTTCACCACTGTTGCTTTATCTGATTCTTGCAATAACCATGTGAGATTGGAAAGGTAGATATTTTTATTCCCATTGGACAAACGAAAAAAAACAAAGTATGAAAGAGTTAAATGAATCACCCAAGATCCCATACAGGGTTAGTGGCAGAGTTAGAGGTTAGAAACTCTCTTCTGATTTTCCTATGCTAGATGTAAGGGAGTAGCTGGAGTTAGACCTTGCACTCAAATCACTCCAATCCTGGCTACAACTCCTCTAGCTGTTTTACTTGGGGTAGGCAAGGTTATGCAGTAGTGACAAATAAACCCTGAAATGTCAGCAGCTTATTAGAGCAAAGGTTTATTTGTTGTTCCCATTACAGTGTAATGTAGCCAGTCAGCTCTCTTGAGTAGCTCTCCTCCAAGCAGTTACTCAGGGATTGAGGCTTTGTCTTTGGTAGGAGTGGGTGGAGTGCATCCTTTGTTTCCACCTGTGCAGATGAGGAAGAGAAAGTGGAACTTTGGGTGGAATGTTTTAAATGTAGAAATAGGGTATATCACAACTACTTTCTGTGAACCAGAATTCAATCACATCAGCCCACTTCCATGCATGGAGATCTGGGAAATGTAGTCTTTCTGTGTGCTCAGAGGGAAAATAAAACAGTTCAGTGAACACCTAACTTTGATTCTGACATACTAGCCATGTAAACTTGAACATTTTATTTAAACTTCTTCTAAATTTTCTCATTCATCAAATGGAGATGATAATACCACAGAGAGTTATATTAAATGAAACACAAAATGTACATGCCATATGTAGCATAGTGCCTGGCTCATAGTAAATCATAAATGGTAGTTATTAGTATGATACAACTTCTCATGTCTCTTACAATCCTAGTTATATCAATTCCCCGGCTAGTGGTGGAGATTATTCATGCTAAACCTTTCCTTGTAGTATCCATTTGCTCCTTGCTCTCTGCCCACAGTGTAATATAGATTTGTTTCATCAAAAGGAAAGATCAAGGCCTTGGAGCAGGGCCCACATGGCAGGATGTAATGTGAAGAACAGTGGGTTACAGTGTCATTTTGCAAGATATGCCTTAATGCAGAGGCTTGGGAGTAGTGGAGTCATCCCTGAATCCCCTGGGGTTGCTGTGATGGCCCCTCTTGTTGTTCTTAACAACAGGTGTTGGCAAACTTCCAATTAAGCTGCCAAGGAGTCTATACTTCCTGGAATTTAGAGGGAGAGGACAGGGTGGTGTCCAGGGGAGGTGAGGGGTAGCAGTTGTCCAGAGCTTACAACTTTCTCCATACTCAATGCCACAGTAGTTTAAGGTAGCCCAACTAAGGCCTGTCCAAAGAGGCCCAAGTAGGGATACCCTGAGCCTCCTGCTGAATGGAAAAACAGAACACTGGGATTCATGTGGAGAATGTAGGGTAGACTCCCCCAAAGAGTCATGCATGACCATTTATTTTCTGCTAGATAGAAATGTCTCTTTCAGTCTGGAAATGGGGAACTAGACCCAGAATTTGGGACTTGCAACCTGCATAGACCTTGCTCCATTTCCTACACACAACCAAACCATGATTTGGCCCCCCAACACAGAGGATTGTTTAATTTTCTAGTTTGTGACCAGAGTTGACAAGATCAGCAAATTTGGCAAACAAAGTAATTCATGACAGTGGAGCCAAATTAATCCTCTTTTAGATTAGTAGATGTCCACGTTCTCTCAGTTTTTACAAACTAGCAGATTTGGGAACACAGTAAAGTAAAAACTCAAGGCTCCAGATCAAATTTTGAATCCACTTGAAACAAATAGCAGCTTTTATTGAAGTCAAACAAGTCAAACATGCAACTTTTGGTCATTCTTATAATAAAGTTCTCTTAGCATCTCTGGTGATTATTTGCAAGCCTGTGACTTCTTTGTGCTCAAATCAACATGAGTAGGTTCTGAGCTCCTCTGTCCTCCATGCAAGACCAAAGTCCAGATAGCCTCTGCCCAGGATCGATGTTAGAAGCTGCTTAATTGTGCTGTGTTTGCTGAATGACTGTCTGACCTCTTGGACTATGGACCTTACCTGTTTCAACCTATGGTCCTGTCACATCTCCCCCTTACTTTAGTGATCTCTGTGGACTTGACTCCTTTCTGCTGGTATCTGCCAGATCCTGGAAAGTCCTGCTTTATTAGCACATACCAGAATACCAGGGAGCTCCAGAATTTCTGTAATGGGGGTTTTTAGGAGGCTCAGTCTCTTTGAAGGTGTTTAAACAGGTCTCCCTTGTTATATAATTCCAGGGGGCATCCCTTACATCATATTTCATATAAATGATACCCCTTGGAGTCGTGAATCTTGGGGACTCTGAAATTCAGGAAATTGTTATGAAGCTACATTTGCCTACTACTGTTTTTATGTAAATTGTGTGTTTATTTAGAATGGCTTGGTGGGTGGGGAGGCTAAAGCTGTCTCCAAGTCACACTTGGGTGCCACCACTACCACCCATGACTAGGCACGTGGAGAAAATTTGAAATCAAAAGTTGTGGTGGTTTGCAGTTACCACTAGCATCTTCTAAAGAGTCAAGAAGCAATACAACAAGTTAAGACCATAAGGAAAGCTAGAAAAGGTAAGAAAAAAGAGGAAGAACTTGCCAGAAGCAAATCTTGCTTGTAAGGGCACTTAATCCCTCTCTACTGGTTCTGGGGAGGATGGCTAAGGAAACCCTGTTGGTTAAAGGCTTTTCTGGAAGAGAAATGCAGCATGGGACTGTGAATCAGGTGACCAAACTTCACATTCTAAGACCTCCAAATTCTATTTATGTAACCCTATAAAAATTTCTTAATTTTTCCAGTGAGTCTCCTGGACTGTAAATTAGGGCCAGTGACCCAGACCACCTTACAGTGTTGTTGTGCGGTTCAAATGAGATAATGGTGTGAGAGGGTAGTAAGTGTTTTATTTGCTTTGGTATTTTAAGCTTCGGTTTACCTAAAAGCGTCTGGGCTTCTTGGAATTTCCTCTAGAAATTTTAGGGAACTTGACAATCATTTCAAACGCAACTTATTTTTTTCCAACCTCCCCTTCTTATTCTCAACAAATATCTGTGTCTAGAGAGTCCTTAAAGCCCTCTCTTATACTGCAGATTCTCCTGGGGAAAAGAATACAGCTGACTTGTTTCCAGCTAACACCTAATGCTCCATTTCCATTAATGCTTCAGCTCAGAGCAGGAATGGAGTGTGGAATGGGCCCATGGGAAGGAAGGAAGGACCACCTGGAAGCTCAAGTTCTGTAAAGAGATACAGAGAGCTGCTACCCAGAGAGGGGTCCATGTGCCACTATTCTGAATTCCCACTGTAACTTAAAGTGGAAGTTTTGCAATGTCCAGAGCTCTTGATGTACTGTAAATGAAGAAGGAGGATGTCCTCAAATTCCTTTCATCAGGAACCCACTTAGGTAGCGCCAACCTTGACTTCCAAATGGGACAGCACATCTACAAAAGGGAAAGTGATGGAATCTACACCATAAATCTGAAGAGGAGGTGGGAGAAGCTTCTGCTGGCAGCTCATGCCACTGTTGCCATTGAAAACCCTGCTGATGTCAATGTCATAATCTCCAGGAATACTGGCCAGTGAGCTGTGCTGAAGTTTGCTGTGCTGCCACTGGAGCCATTGCTGGAATCTTCACTAACCAGATCCAGGCAGCATCCTGGGAGCTGCGTCTTCTGGTGGTTACTGAGCCAAGGGCTGACCACCAGCCTCTCACAGAGGCTGCTTATGTTAACCTGCCTACCGCTGCTCTGTGCAACAGAGTCTTCTCTGTGTTATGTGGACATCGCCATCTCATGCAGCAACAAGGGAGCTGACTCCGTGGGTCTGATGCGGTGGATGCTGGCCCAGGAAGTTCTGCGCGTGCGTGGCACCATCTCCCTCAACACCCGTGGGAGGTCATGCCTGATCTCTACTTCTACAGAGATCCTGAAGAGATTAAAAGGAAGAGCAGGCTGCTGCTGAAAAAGCTGTGACAAAGGAGGAATTTCAGGGTAAATGAACTGCCCCAACTCCTGAGTTTACTGCTACTCAATCTGAGATTGCAGACTGAAGGCGTGCAGGTGCCCTCTGTGCCTATTCACAGGTCCCCATCAAAGACGGGCACTCAGCCTGCCACAGAAGCCTACTCTGCAGCTCCCACTGAATGGGTAGGAACAGCCACTGAGGGGGCCTAACCTGTTCTTCCACAGGCTCTTAAGCAAGATGGAAATAAACATCAGTTTCTTTAAAAAAAAAAAAAGAAAGAAAAGAAAAGAAAACAAAAGAAAGAAAGAAAAAGAGAGAGCTAACCGCAGACAAGGTAGAAAGCAAAGTTAGTCGGCTTCCCAGTTTTGCTGAGAGAAAAACCTGCCAGAGAAGAGCCATATTTCAACAATTTTGTTGTATGTGCCAATTCCTATCCAAAGGGTTAGAATTCTTTGTTTTCCTGTCTCGTGATATGTATATATTCATAAAATGTATAAATTGTATTTAATCTAGTCCCTTAACTACAAACCACAGGTAGCTAAATTATAGTTGGAATCTGAGGTTTGTGTGGGAGCTGTTAGTGCTCTATCAGCTCCCATTTCACCCATGAGAAGTGAAATATGAAGGGACTAGGAAAATATTGAATGCTCTTAGGAGAAAAGCTCAGAACTGTCTTCTTCTATTGGGGAAGGAGCCTGGCCATTTTTTTTATGGACTGTTTTTTCAAACTCATAATTTTAGTCTTGATATGTATCACCCAAACACTGAATGAATAGCTTTCTTTTTGGTGCTTTGATGTTTTTTAATACAACTTTTAATTAAGGTATAATTGTATACAGCAAAGTGTGAAAATTGTACACTTGATGAAATTTTAGCCCACATATATACCTGCGTAACTCTAGATCAAGTTGCCTAAATGGAACACTTCTGGCACACTTGTAGCCATCACCTTCCCCCCGCCCCCATCTTCCCAGATAACCAGTAGTCCAACCTCTATCAGCAGAGACTAGTTTTGCCAGTCTTATCAACGGTGTCATACAGAATGTGCTCTTTTGTGTTGGGCTTTTTTTCTTTCAACCTTATGTCTGTGCAATTCATCCATGTTATTACATATAGCAGGAGTTCCTATTTGTATTTAACATTCCACTGTGTGAACAGATCATAATTTATCCTTTCTACTGTTGATTGGCCTTTAGATTGTTTCCAGTTTTTCATGATTATGAATAACGCTGCTATGAATGTTCTTGCGTATTTCTGTTGGTAGACATAAGCAGTCGCTTCTCTTAGGTATATATGTCGGAGAGAAATTGCTGGGTCATAGTGTAGGCATGGGTTTAGCTTTAATATACATAGCCAAACAGTTTTTCAAAACAGTTGAAAAACCACCAACTTATTTTCACCAGAAGTGTATCAGAGTTCCAGTTGCTCCACAAACTTGCCAATATTTGACATTGTCGGTCTTTTAAATTTTTAACACTTGGATGGGTATGTATCTCATTGTATATCTAATTTGCAATAAGAATTCAGAAAGGTACATAGGCTTATTGGAAATTTTGGATATAATATTTTGAGAAGTGTCTGTTAGAGTCTCAAGGCCATTTAACTGTTGGGTTGTCTGTCATTTACGTTATAATTTGTAAAAGATTTTTAAAAATACATTTTGGATGAGTCCTTTATTAGGTGCATGTGTTGCGGATGTCTTCTTCCAGTCTGTGCAGTCTGTGGCTTACCTTTTCACTCTCTTAATGGTGTATTTTGATGAACTGCACTTTAAAATTTTAATATAGTCCAACCTATCAATTATTTATTTTATACTTGGTATTTTTTGTGTCCTGTTTAAGAAATCTTTTGCCTACTCTCACTTTTTTTAAAAATAGAAAATCATTATTTTCAAAAGTACATTGTGAAAAAATTAGAACATATAGATTATCAAAAAGAAGTACACACACTTCAAAAAAAAGTGGGATAATACTGTATTTGTTTTTAGTTAACCTTTTCTCTTTTTCTTTTTTTTTTTGAGACAGGGTCTCACTCTGTTGCCCTGGCTAGAGTGCAGTGGTGTCATCATAGCTCACTGTAATCTCAAACTCCTGGGCTCAAGCAATCCTCCTGCCTCAGTCTCCCAAATAGCTGAGACTACAGGCATGTGCTAATTTTTGCACGCCCAGCTAATTTTTTCTATTTTTTGTATAAATGGGGTCTTGCTGTTGTTTGGGCTGGTCTTGAACTCCTGACTTCAAGTGATCCTCCCGCCTCGGCCTCCCAGAGTGCTAGGATTACAGGTGTGACCCACTGCGCCTGGCCTAGTTAACCTTTTAAAACCTAATATTTTATATAAATATCGTTCTCATAACTTTTAATGGTTGTATAATATTCCCTCATATAGATATGACAAAAGCATCATTTTTAACTGGTAGATTTTACATAGTAAAATGTTAACAAACAATATCAGTAATGCTATGTGGAACACCTTAAGAGTTTCCTTCGATTGAGAATCATTTCAGAAATCTACCAAGGCAATTGCATATAGTGTCAGAATTTTAGGTTCAGGCATGCTTCTGACTCCATGGCCATGAGAAAGTCACTCAGTGTCTCTTCACCATGGAATTCCCCATGTTAGAGAGGAGGTCAGAGCAAATAATCACGAAGTTTGCTCCATCTCTGAATGTCTGAGGATACACCTATAACAGAGGCTGTTGCAATGTGTCTTTTCCTTCTGTAGAGTTTTCACTGACTCACTTGTGATCCAAATGCTCTGTTAGGTCAGAGTAAACATGTGTACATAAGAAAAACCCTTGGGGAACTTGGTGGCAAGGTAATCATTTCCTTGGGGCAGAATGAGTGCAGGGGATACACAGCACAGCTTTGCTAGAAACCACTTGTGGTTGTGTGACCTTAAGGGGCTTCCCTGGAGAGGAGCTAAGAAATGAAACTTTGTTTTTTTTGTCAGAAGAAAGGTGGTTTAAAGAGTTACGGACTTTCGGGGGGGAACTCACTAATATGTTTAACTCTCAAAAATTGGGGGGCAGGAACCTCAAATAAAAAGAGAGCACTAAAGGTAAAATCGTAAAGGCATTTCAAAGACCTATTATTAAGAGAGTTGAGCAGAAGAAATAATATCAGATGAATTGCACTCATAAACATTCCCTTGAATTACTGGGATGACAGTCAAGGGTCTGATTTGAAAAGTGAGGGTTAGAAATCTGAATGTTGGTTGATACTTATTTGTTCACCACATCATTGTAGAAGAATTGCCTTTCTGAGCCCGTGTCTCCATCTGTAAAATGAGGAAATCATAGTATCACATAAGCTTGTTGAGAAATGTAAGGATTGATTTATCCACTGGGGTATTCAGTCTTTTGTGGGAATGGTGAAGTGCCCACAGGAACTTCCCAGAGGGAAAATAACATCATAAAATTCAGAAACATGATAGGACTGAAAATATCCTTCTATTATTCAAAAATAGATTACCCATTTGGAAAAGGTTCAGTTGACTTTTCTTCTAAAGCTTTTTACTTGCTGGATTAAGTTTTCATCCTCATGAGACCTACCAATCCTCTGTCCAAGTTGTCAGTTTCCCCAAACCTTGGAGCCATGCTGGGAGGTGAAACATGGAGGTAGAGCTGTGGAGGATCTTAGGAGGAGGCCATCAGCCACCAACAGTGGTCTCTGACCCACCCAAAGACACATGCAGAATCTACTTACAGACCTTCTGGAGGCAGATATTACTTTGATTTCTATTCTTAACTTTGCTCTTCTGTAATATGGCAAGAAGCTTGGCGTTAATTATTTATTTCCTATGTGTAGGTTATGACTTGTATGAGGATTTGTCCATTCCAATGGTCCTGGCCAAATGCAGGTGATAATTTAATAACAATCAAAACCTTTAGGATTATTAGTTCAGACTCTAACTGAAAAACCCTCTTCATACTTAAAACTGATTATTCTGCTTTGCCTTGCCTTCCAGAGAATTTCCTGAAAACTTAAGGTCTCAAAAGAGTCTTCTCACAGTTGACTGTTTGGTTTTTCCTTTTCATCACAAGTCATAGGTAAGTATTTCCTAACAGAAGCAAAAGAAAGTTAGGAAAGATTGTTGAACTGCCTTTTCATTGACCTGTGTAATGCTAGACGATTTTACTCCCTGGTCAGTACTGCCCTCCTTTTCTTTTTTCTTTTTCTCTTTTTTTTTTTTAATTTTTTTTTTTTTTTGGAAACAGAGTCTCACTTTGTCGCCCTGGGTAGAGTGCAGTGGCGTCATCTTAGCTCACTGCAAGCTCCAACTCCTGGGCTCGAGTGATCCTCCTGCCTCATCCTCCCGAGTAGCTGGGACTACAGGCCCGTATCACCATGCCCTGCTAAGTTTTTCTATTTTTAGTAGAGACGGGGTCTCGCTCTTGCTCAGGCTGGTCTTGGACTCCTGAGCTCAAGCGATCCTCCCACCTTGGCCTCCTAGAGTGCTAGGATTACAGGCGTGAGCTACCGCGCCCAGCCTCCTTTTATTTTTTAAAATTTGCAGAGATATGGCTAATGCTTGTATCTTAGCTCATTTATTAAATTATTTTCTTAGGATACATAACTAGGAGTAGAAAATCTGGGTCAAAGCATTTAGAAGGATTTTGATACATATGCCACCAATCTCAGAAATATTGTATGGATTTACATTCTAAACTATCTAGTGTTGTTTTTCCTTCACCTACTCATAGTTGCTTTTCTTGAGACAAATGTAATTCAAACATGCCAGTGAAAAAACAGTTTAATTTGTTAACTTATAATCAAGTGTAACTACTGAGCAAACCATCAATAAACAATTAACTGTGTTTATTTAAAGTAATGATCTTCAAACTTTAGTGTGCATAAGAATCATGTGGTGGTTTCTGGGCTCTATCCCAGACACACTGTCTTAGATTCTAGGAGTCTGGGACCCAGGAACGGGCAGTTTTAACAAGAATCCCCTCTCCCAAGTGACTGATGTAGGCAGGGAATTACACTCTGAGACACTGGCTTAAGAATACACACAAGGTTAGGTCAGGAGTATGCTGATCATGGACCTAATTTCCTTTCGGCCATGTGAGGTCTGGTAAGAAATGGAATATTCACTTATTCTGTCTAGTCTTGGCCCCTTCTGCTTCATTCTGTCTCTGTTTCTGTCTCTTTCTCTCTCACACACACGTACACTTTTGTGGAGAAAACAAATGTTTTGCTTTTGGAGATGCCTATGTAGCAGGCTGCCATTATCAGTTACAAATAGTTGATTTATAGTGATTCTTCTTTAGGGCTTTCAATTTTGTTTTGATTTGCAAGCAAATACCGCTGATGTTCCTAACCAGGTGAGCACCTGAAAGTCACTTGATTTTTCCTTTTTAAAGCATCCCAGAGGTTCTGCGGTGTGAGATGGGAGCAGGCTGGAGGCAAATGAGTCAGTGAAATTCCACTGGGCCTCTGAGGTGGACAGTTGTCGTCACCTATCACCACAGCCCTTCGAAATTCAAACTGGCTTTCCAGGCATTTCTTTTTCCAGGGCAGCTCCTCTTTGCCAAGCTTCAGGAAACAGCTTTTAATTTTCTCCTTTAAAGTCTATTTTTGACACAAAGGCTTTGTTTTTCATGGAACCCTTCAGCTTTCCTACGTGTGGAGGCGTGGCAAAGGCTTCAGACATGTGATCCTCACAGGCAGGTCTGTGTCCCTGAGGCCTTGCTCCTACCCAGATGCCTGCCAGAAGCCCACTGTCAAGGGCCCCAGCCAGCTGTTTCTTGGCCAGCCAGAGTGACACCACCCACCGCATGTAGGGCTGATCTGTGTCTCCTCTCCTCAGGGTCATGTCCATGTAGACAATTTATTCTTCTGATAAGAAAATCCTGCTAGTGGCAAAGGACCAGATGAGTGCCTTTTATCCTTTTTTTTAAACAGAAAATATAGTCATACATTCACTAACAATCATTTATTATTTACTCCAGATGTTTATCTCTACCACATGCAGCAGCACACTGTCATGGTAACTAAGCCAAAAGGTCAGTTAAAAAAAAGACACAACACTTCGCTGAGATATAATTTACATACAATAAAATCCACCTATTTAAAATATACAATTTGGCTGGGCTTATGCCTGTAATCCCAGCATTTTGGGAGGGTGAGACAGGAGGGTCGCTGGAGTCCAGGAGTTCAAAACCAGCTTGGACAACATAGGGGGACCCTGTCTGTACAAAATTTTAAAAAATTACCCAGGCGTGGTGGTGTGCACCTGTAGTCCCAGCTACTCAGGGGGCTGAGGTGCGAGGATTTCTTGAGCCTAGGAGTTTGAGGTTGCAGTGAGCTGTGGTCGAGATACTGCACTCCAGCCTGGGTGACAGAGTGAAACCCTGTCTCTAAAATAAACAAATAAAGTGTTCAATTTGATGAGTTTTGACAAATGTATACACCCATGTAACCATTACCACAATTATTGTAAGATATAGAACAATTCTATCAACTCAACCCAAAAGATCTGTTAATGCCCCTTCCCAGTCAATCCCTCCCCTCCCCCAAATCTCCCCGGTAACTCCAGGTATCACCGGGGTCACTTTCCATCACTATAGTTTAGTTTTGCCTATTCTCAAACTTCATATAAGTGGAATTATACACTATATATTCATTTGTGTCTGGCTTTTTTGCTTAATATGATGTTTCCAGATCTCATCCATGTTGTTGTTGCATCAATAGTTCATTCTTTTTGATTGCTGAGTAGTATTCCATTGTATGGGTATATCACAATTTGTTTATCCATTTGTTTGTTGATGAACATTTAGGTTGTTTCCATTATTTGAACACTAAAAATAAAACTGCTATAAACATTCATGTACAAGTGTTTGTATGGCATATGCTGTCATTTCTTTTGGGTAAATAGGAGTGAAATGGCTGAGCTTTATGGTAAGTATATGTTTAACTTTTTAAGAAATTGGGCAGTATAAAAAAATCTTATTTTTAGTTGTCAAGTCCATATCATAAGTCAAGAATTCCAGCTTCCTATTCCTGTGGTTCAGTTGGAAAGAGCACTGTTTTAAGAGTCAGAAGCCTGGGGCTTGACCCAAGCAGCTTAGTTCCAGATCTGGATTTTTTTTTTTTTTTTTTTTTTTTTTTTTTTTATTTATTTTTTTAATTTCAGAATATCATGGGGGTACAACATTTTGGCCATACACATTGCCCCTGTTCTGCCCGTGTCAGAGCCACAATCGTGGTCGTCTCCCAAACTGTGCTCCCCACATCCATTCAGTGAGAGTTTTTCCCATCCCTTCCACCCCCCTCCCGCCCGCCCGCCCTCAGATGAATGTTCTTGCCCTGTGTGATGTAAGTGTTCATCAGTTAGTACCAGTTTGATGGTGAGTACCAGTGGTGCTTGTTTTTCCAATCCTGTGACACTTCGCTTCGAAGAATGGGTTCTAGCTCCGACCAGGATAATACCAGATGTGTTAATTCACTATTGTTCCTTATTGCTGAGTAATACTCCATGGTATACATATACCACATTTTATTGATCCACTCGTGTATTGATGGGCACCTGGGTTGTTTCCACAACTTTGCAATTGTGAATTGTGCTGCTATGAACATTCGAGAGCAGATGTCTTTATTATAAAATGTCTTTTTTTCTTTTGGATAATACCCAGTAGTGGGATTGCTGGGTCAAATGGTAATTCTACTTTTAATTCTTTGAGGTATCTCCATATTCTTTTCCATAGAGGTTGTACTAATTTGCAGTCCCACCAGCAGTGTATGAGTGTTCCTACCTGTCCACATCCCCGCCAACATTTGTTATTTGGGGATTTTTTGATATGAGCCAATCTCACTGGAGTTAAGTGATATCTCATTGTGGTTTTGATTTGCATTTCCCTGATGATTAGAGATGTTGAGCACTTTTTTATATGTTTGCTGGCCATCATTCTGTCTTCTTTGGAAAAGTTTTTGTTCATGTCCTTTGCCCATTTTTTATAGGGTTGTTTGATTTTTTCTTGTTGATTTTCCTAAGTTCTGTATAGATTCTGGTTATAAGCCCTTTATCAGAGGTGTAGCATGCAAATTTTCTCCCATTCTGTAGGTTGTCTGTTCACTCTAGTTATAGTTTCCTTGGCTGTGCAGAAGCTTTTCAATTTGATCAGGTCCATGTATTTATTTTTGTTGCTGCTGTGATTGCTTTGGGGGTCTTCTTCATAAATTCTTTGCCTAGGCCAATGTCCATAAGAGTTTTTCCAACATTTTCTTCGAGAATTCTTATGGTTTCATGTCTTAGGTTTAGATCTGTTATCCATTGTGAATTGATTTTTGTGAGAGGTGAGAGGTGTGGGTCCACGTTCAGTCTTCTACATATGGCCATCCAATTTTCCCAGCACCATTTGTTGAATAGGGAATCTTTTCCCCAGTGTACGTTTTTCTGGAATTTGTCAAAGATCAGGTGACTGTATGAGGTTGTTTTATATTTGGGTTCTCAGTCCTGTTCCATTGGTCTACATGTCTGTTCTTGTGCCAATACCATGCAGTTTTGGTTACTATAGCCTTGTAGTATAGTTTGAAGTCTGGTAGACAGATGCCTCCCAATTTGTTCTTTTTGCTTAAGATTGCTTTGGCAAGACGGGGTCTTCTCTGGTTCCACACGAAGCGTAGAATTATTTTTTCTAGATCGGCAAAAAATGATGTTGGTATTTTGATAGGGATTGCATTGATTCTGTAAAAATTTAGGTAGCAAAGCCATTTTTACTATGTTGACTCTGCCTATCCAAGAGCATGGTAAGGTTTTCCATCTATTTACATCCTCTGCAATTTCCTTTCTCAGTGTTTCATATTCTCCTATATAGGTCTTTGATCTCCTTAGTTAGATATATTCCTAAAATTTAATTTTCTTTGTTGCTATTGCAAAAGGTATAGCATCTTTAATTTGTTTCTCGGCTTGATTGTTATTAGCATATATGAAGGCTATGGATTTGTGTGTATTAATTTTGTATCCTGAGACTTTGCTGAATTCATTTATCATTCCAGTAATCTCTTGGTTGAATCTTTGGGGTTTTCTATGTATAATATCATATCGTCTGCGAATAGTGAAAGTTTGACCTCTTCTGCCCCTATCTGGACGCCCCTGATTCCTCTGTCTTGTCTAATTGCTGTGGCCAGGACTTCCAGCACTATGTTGAAAGAAGTGGAGATAGTGGACACCCTTGTCTGGTGCCAGTTTTAAGGGGGAATGCCTTCAATTTTTCCCCATTCAGTATGATATTGGCTGTGGGTTTATCGTATATGGCTTTAATAGTTTCTAGGAATGAGCCATCTATGCCTATATTGTTAAGAGTTTTATCATAAAGGGTGTTGGATTTTGTCAAAAGCCTTTTCTGCATCTATTGAAAGGATCATATAATCTTTGTTCTTGCTTTATTATATGGTGAATTACATTTATAGATTTGCGTACGTTGAACCATCCTGCATCTCGGGAATAAAGCCCACCTGATCATGATGGATTATTTTTTTGATGTACATTTGAATTCGGTTTGCAAGGATTTTATGAGAATTTTTGCATCTAGATTCATAGGGATATTGGTCTGTAGTTTTCTTTTTTTTGTTGTGTCCTTTCCTGGCTTTGGTATCAAGGTGATATTGGCTTCGTAGAATGAGTTTGGAGGATTCCATCCTTCTGGATATTTTCAAATAATTTCTGCAGTATAGGCACCAGTTCTTCTTTGTAGGCTTGGTAGAATTCAGGTGTGAACCCATCTGGTCCGGGACTTTTTTTTGTGGTAGATTTTTAATTACTGCTTCAATTTCGGTGCTTGATATTGGTCTGTTTAGAAATTCAGTTTCTTCCTGGTTGAGCCTAGGGAGGTAGTGTGTTTCTAAGAATTTGTCCATTTCCTCCACGTTTTCGTGTTTGTGGGCATAGAGATTTTTGTAGTATTCAAGATGATGTTTTGTATTTCCATGGTATCAGTTGTGACTTCTCCTTTTTCATTTCTATTGAGCTTATTAGAGTCCTTTCCTTTCTGCTTCTGGTCAACCTGGCAAGTGGCCTGTCTATTTGTTATCTTTTCAAAGAACCAGCTTTTCGTTTCATTGATCTTCTGTATTGTTCTTTTGTTCTCGTTTCATTTAATTCTGCTCTAATTTTGGTTATTTCTTTTCTTCTGCTGGTTTTAGGATTGCTTTGCTCTTCCTTTTCCATTTCCTTAAGATGATTCATTAGTTTACTGATTTGTGACTTTTCTGTCTTTTGGATGTGGGAATTTAGGGCGATAAATTTTCCTCTCAGGACTGCTTTTGCTGTATCCCACAGATTTTGATAACTTGTGTCCCCATTATCGTTTAGATCGAAGAATCTTTTGATTTCATTTTGAATCTCCTCTTTGACCCAAACTCATTCATCAATAGATTGTTTAGTTCCAAGTTTTTGGAGGAAGATGTGAGTTTCTGTTGGAATTGATATCTAATTTTATTCCGCTGTGGTCTGAAAAGATACATGGTATGATTTCTATTTTTTTGAATTTGTTTAGATCTGTTTTTGTGGCCTAGGATGTGGTCAATTTTAGAGAAAGTTCCATGAGCTGATGAGAGAATGTATATTCAGTGTTATTTGGGTGGAGTGTTCTGTAGATATCTTTTAGGCCCAAATGTTCTAGAGTCCTGTTTAGGTCTTTTATTTCTCTATTTACTTTTTGTTTGGAGGATCTGTCCAGTTCCGTCAGTGGGTGTTGAAGTCCCCTGCAATTATGGCATTCCTGCTTATTATGTTGTCTAGATCTAGCAGCTTTGCTTTATGTACCTGGGTGCTCCTGTGTTGGGTGCATAAATGTTTAGGATTGTTAAATCCTCTTGTGAAATTTTTCCCTTCACCACTATATACTGTCCATTTTTGTCCTTCTTTACTTTTATTGCTTTAAAGTTTGATGTCATCTGAAATGAGGATGGCTACTCCAGATTTCTTTTGGTTTCCATTAGCCTGAAAAATTGTATTCCATCCTTTCACCTTGAGTCTGAATGCGTCTTTGTGTGTGAGGTGTGTTTCCTGAAGACAACAGATACTTGGTTTGTATTTTTTAATCCATTCAGCCAGCCTATGTCTCTTCAATGGGCAGTTCAAGCCATTTACATTTATTGAGAGAATTGATATTTGGGGTAAATTTCTGATTATTCTGTTGGGTGGTATCTTTTGTTTTACCTCTTGCGTCATTGTGGAATCTGGTTTCTGGGTTTTAGCCTTTGCATAATTTACATAGGTGGGTGTCTGTTGCGCTGGTTAGTGTATAATGCAGGTCTAAGCATTTCTTGCAAGGCCGGTCTGGATTTCGCAAATTCTATCAGTGATTGCTTATCTGGAAAGGTCTTTATTTCTCCCTCATATAAGAAGCTTAGTTTGGCAGGATACAAGATTCTGGGTTGACCTTTGTTTTGTTTTAGGAGATTGATGATGTCTCCCCATTCCCTTCTGGCTTGTAAGGTTTCAGTTGAGAAATCTGCAGTTAATCTGATGGGTTTCCCTTTGTAGGTTACCTCCTTTTTTGTCTTACAGCTCTGAGGAGTGCCTCTTTTGTGTTTACTTTGGTCAGTCTAATAATTATGTGGCGTGGTGAATGCCTTTTCACGTTGACTCTCCCAGGAGTCCTGTGTGCTTCTTGTACTTGGATGTCGAGATTTCTGGCTAAGCCATGGAAATTTTCCTCTATTATTCCTTCAAATAAATTTTCCAGCCCATGCAAATTTTCTTCCTCTTCCTCAGGGATACCTATTATCCTTATGTTTGGCCTCTTTACATAATCCCACATTTCTTGTATGCTTTTTTCCTGTCTCTTGTTTTGTGTTTCTTTCTCTTCAGCTGATTTATTTAGTGCATAGGAGCTGTCTTCTAGCTCTGAAATTCTTTCCTCTGCATGGTCCAGCCTATTCTTAAGGCTTTCCACTGTGTTTTGTAGATCCTTGAATGCTTCTTTCATTTCTAGGATTTCTATTTGATTTTTCCGTAATATTTCTATTTCTTTGGAGAATTTTTCATTCATTTCTTGCATTTTTCTTGTGGTTTCTTTGTGCTGGGATTCAATTTTCTCTTGAATTTCATTGAGCTTTCTTATAATCCATAAACGAAATTCCTCTTCTGTCATTCTACCCATTTCATTTGGGTTGGTATCCATTGCTGAGGAACTGATAATTTCTTTTGGGGGTGACTTTTCACTCTGATTTTTCATGTTCCCTGAGTTCTTTCGCTGGTTTTTTCTCATCTGGTCTCTTGGTCGAGAGCTGGGGGTGTTAGAGCTAGTTTATGGCCCTGTCACCAGGCCCACAATATTTTTCCTTGGCAAAGCCAGGGAGAGAAGTAGTGGCCTGTATTGCCTTAGGTGTATTTTAGCAAGTTTGTTGGATCTTGAGTTAACTCTGACCTGTGGTCTTCTCCTCTTCCCAGTGGAGTGTGGTGAGAATGACCTCCCAGCTTGGGCTCTGAGCTAATGGATTGTACTTGAGAATATGAGTCCTCCGCTCCCTATTAGCTAGGTATTCTGTTATGTCCGTAGCAGACTCTGATTCCCAGTTGGGGTATGCGAAAGCCCTGTGCTTTGGGAGGGGTCTTGTAGCTCCTAGGGGTTACTTTGACCCTGCTCTTCCTGAGGTTCTGGTAGAAACACAATTTCCTTTGGCTGCAGTGTGAGAGCTGAGTTGGGAAAATTTTACACAGCTCAGAGGTTGCTCATCTAGCCACGTGTGGCTGCCCTTCTGATGTGTGTCTCCGCGTGAAACTGGTTGATAGGGGGATCTCCAATTGTGTACCCCTTTTCCACCACTAGACCTCAAGGCGAGGCAGGTGGCCGTCTCTATCCCCAGCAGTCTCCACCGGCGGGATGTTCCCACGGGGAGGGGGGAGTAGTGGCAGCTGGAAGCACTCTTGGGTGGCGCGAAATTCCCTATTGAAGTGGGCAGGATTATGGGGAGCTGCTCTGGTTCAGCCTGTGGCTCTTGAGGTATTTGGTTGTCATGGGAACCAGCAGTTATACCAAATGAGTCACTATGGCCAGCAACCTTCAAAATGAGCGATCTCTGGGGTACAGGAGGGCTGGGACCTGAGGGGCGGGCACTAGGACCGGCACGGAGCGGAGTTGTCGGAGGCCAGAGCCGGGGTAGCAGAACCAGATGGACGAGCTGCAAACTGTTTCCAATACTCAAAGGTCCCACCTCTACAGTTCCGGGATCTCGTCCCACCTGGAACCCACGGATGCCGCTGTCCCTGGCCACCACAGGCAAAGCCTGTCTCGCCCCAGCGGATGAGCCCTGGGCCGGGGCGGGGCGGAGCTAGAGACGCGGCTCACGGCTCCGCGCGGACGGCTGTAAAGATGGCGGCCGCCGCCAGCCTGGCGCACAGCCGGGCTCCGATCGCGCCGGGAGCGCAGTTTTTCTCCGCCGGTAGTTGTAAGCAACCTCTAAGGGCGCGTCCCGCTCTCCGTTAAACTCCTGGGCCCAGTCCCTCTGACTTCTAGTGGCGCAGTGCCGGCCTGCGGGTTCCCGCGCACTGTCCCGGGAAGCTGAATCTCGGTCCCCGCCCAGTTCCTCCCCAGCCCTTGGCAGTCTCTGTATATCGTAGCTGCGAGTTGTGTCTGGCTCCGGCTACTTCCTCCTCTCCACAGGACTCGCCGGCCCGAGCAACCGCTCTGTCCCAACTCTGGGCTTGTCCCTGACTGCGTGTATGGGGAGGCGCGTAACCGCTTGGGGGGCAGGTCGCGCTGTGCCAACCTGGCAAGCGCGTCCTTCCCGCGCTCTGGGCTCTATTGTGCTCCGTGCGCCCTCCGATCTTTGTGAAAATTTTGTACCTGTTTTCTTGGGCTGGGCGTTCGGCGTTGTTTCTCTGTCATTCGCAATGCTGTTTTTGGAGTGAGCGGTCCGTGTTCGCCGGCAGCCGCTGGCGTTCTTCACCTCCTTTCCTGGGAGCGGTACGGTGGGAGGACCCTATCACACCGCCATTTTTTCCCCCGGCCTCCCAGATCTGGATTTTTAAAAAGGGGCTATTTAGCTTCTTGGAGCTTCAATTCTCTAATCTTTAAATTGGGGCTAATAATTTCTTATGCCAATCAAAAATTGGAAGTAGTCTCAAACTCCATCAGTAGGAGACTGATCAAGTAAAATACATCCCTAAATTGGAATACAATAGAGTTATTAAAAATAATGATGTGAATCTACATTTATTAATGTGGAAAGCTGTCACCAACATACTCTGAGTGAAAAAAAGCAGACTTGAGAGGTAGAGTATGATATCATTTGGGCAAATTATACAAATGGAGAGATAGATGAAAAACATATTTACTGAAAATACTAATAGTGGTTATCTCTGGGTAGTGAGATTTAGGGTGATTTTTACTTCTTCTTTATAATTTTCTTTTTTCTTTTTCTTTTCTTCTTTCTTTTTCCTTTTTTTTTTTTTTTTTTGAGACAGGGTCTTGCTTTGTCGCCCAGGCTAGAGTGCAGTGGTGCAATCATAACTCACTGCAGCCTCAAACTTCTGGGCTGGAGTGATCCTTCTGCATCAGCCTCCCAAGTAGCGGGGACTACAGGTGTGCACCACCACGCCCAGCTAATTTTTCTATTTGTTGGAAAGATGGGGTCTTGCTCTTGCTCAGGCTGGTCTCAAACTCCTGGCCTCAAGTGATTCTCCCGCCTCGGTGTCCCAAAGTGCTAGGATTACAGATGTGAGCCACTATGCCTGGCCTATAATTTTCTATATTGCTTGATTTTATTTGCAACAAACATGTATGATTCTTTGAAAAATAAAAAAGCTACTAAAAATAAACCAATATAACTGTTTTTCCAAGTATGAGACAAGAGAATATATGCATATGTTGAAAAACCATAAGGTGTTATATAAATTTAAGGTATTAATATTAATATTAGCATTTATGAGCCAAGTCTCCTCTAAGAGGATCTTGAAAAATCATCAAAGAAACTCAATAAAAGGAAGTAGATGATGGCTCTGTAGAAACACAATTAGGCTGAAAATGATGAAAAGGTAAAATCCTTAGAGCTGAAAGAAATCTGGTGTAAAGAGGGGGACACTGGTTTCTCTCTGAGCATTGGGCTTAAATCTTGGCTTTCTCAACTTCTATTGTCTCCTTGAACACGGTATTTAAACTCTCGATCTCTGTTTCCTTATCTATAAATGGGAACAATAGTAATATCGATCTCATTTTGTTGTGGGATTAAATGAATCGAAGTACTTAATGATGGACATCTGGCACTTTGCAGGGTTTCGTTAAATGTTTGCTCCCCTTTCTTGCCTTTCCTTTCTTTCCTTTACCTGAGATGCAGACAGCAGGATGTTGTGCACATGGAACCCAGTTGGTAGAAAGAGCGAAAAAAATGATTACGATAAAGTGAGAGAGGCTGTGGGGTTTTTTGTTTTTGTTTTTGTTTTTTTTTTTACTTGAGGGACAGGTAGGAGTTTGTGTTTACTTAGAAGATATTTTGCCTCTGGTGAGTTAAAGGGGCCAAGAAGAGAAGGAAAAAAAAGAAAAGAAGAATGGACTACTTCTGGTTGTATCTAGGCCAAGGGACGTGAGATAAAGACAGTCGGGTTTTCTTTTGCATTGTCCCATTCACCACAGTAGGAAAAAAGAGACCCAGGGCATCAGACATTCTGTCCAGAAGAAAAGACAGTACAAAGGGTTGTGTCTCTCTTGAGCAGGGTAATAGGGTAGAGGAGCTGGAAAAACCCCAAATGTGGGGGTTCTGGTCCTTTCCCGTTCTACTTCATGTGGTTGTTGAAAGTGGAGGTTTCGTCTTCAACCTCACCTGTTCACTTCTCAGGGAAAATGCGCCCCCCAAGTACACCTTAGATTGTATTATATTTCCTTTTCCTGGAGTTACTTCTAGGTATGTTTTTGTGGTCAGAACAGAAAACAGGAGGCAGCAAAGAAGAGCCAGGGTCTTAGAGCTGTTGAAACCTCCTAAATGACTTTGTTTATAATGCACTCCCTTACTAGCCTACTCCTCAAACCCTGTGGAGAATCATCTGGGCCTGGGTCAGGCATCTCTGGGCACTCCAGCCCACCCTCTACTCTTACCTCCTTCTAAGTCCTATAGCCTCTTTGTCTACTGCTCATTTGGCACTTGAACATATGCTGCTTTTCATGGTTGCCTGCCTTTATATAGTTATTTATAGAAATGTATGTCCTTGTCTCTCCCAATGTCATATAATACTTTCATATTTTACAAGTGCTTATGCCCACCTCATTCAATCCTCCAATCCTGGGAAATAAACACAGAATGGAATTTTGGTTTGTGGTTATATTTATGCAAATACTAGTTGTAGCCAAATATTTGTGTTTATTTGACTTATTCTTTTGCTCCACTTTAGTGATCTTTTTGCAGCATTCCTTGTATAGAGATGGGGAAACTGAGGTGTAAAGGGAAGCTGCATAATTTGTCCATGGTCGCACAGCATCGGATGAGGGCTCTCTTTCCAGGCCACTGTTTCCAATTCAGCCTTGCACATAGTAAGCCAGCAGACTTCTGTTTGCTCGACTGAATAGCCCATCTAATTATTAGCTGCTTCCTTGGCTTTGCAGCTCATAAGATTTCTCCCTTAACAAGGAGAATGTGAAGAATTATTAATAAAATGAACTCATATTTGACGACCTCCACAGGCCATCCTATTTTCTTTTCTTCAAAATGAAATGACTCTTTATGTTTTATTATGTGACCATTTTTAAAAAGTACAGATAAAAAATGTAAATGTAAAAATATCTGTCATTCTCCACACCAAGAGACTATTATTGTTGGCTGGGCACAGTGGCTCATGCCTATAATCCTAGCACTCTGGGAGGTTGAGGTGGGAGGATTGCTTGAGGTCAAGAGTTTTGGACCAGTCTGAGCAAGAGTGAGATCCTGTCTCTACAAAAAATAGAAAAATTAGCCAGGTGTAGTGGCATGTGCCTATAGTCCCAGCTACTCAGGAGGCTGAAGCAGGAGAATCACTTGAACCAAGGAGTTTGAGGTTGCGGTTAGCTATGATGAGGGCACTGCAATCCAGCCTGGGTTTCAAGAACACATTGTGATCATTTTTCTATGTTACCAGAGATTCTGCCTCATGATTTTTAATGGATCAGCCAGTTAAAAAAGACACAATAGTGTCTATTTGTGTCTTTAAATACAGAAAAGAATAAAAAAGAAAATTAAAATTATTAATAATTAGCTATTAATATTTCCAATCTTTTGCTATACAGTTAGGTTCATACAGTATACTAATTTATATCCTTTTTTTTTTTTACTGAATATAGAGTGGGCAAGTTTTATGGTAAAAATTTTTCAAATACCTACTAATTGTCAAAACTTTGGAAAATGCAGAAAAATATTTAAAAAAACCCCAGAAATTCCATTTAATTTTTCCATGGGATATAATTGGTTGTAACATTCTGATATACTTCTTTCTAGTTGTTTTCTATGCTTATTTTAATGAATTATATCTATATCTTAAACATAGGCTTACATTGTATTTATAGTTTTGATGCAGCTTTAACTTATTAATTTTTTTTAGAGACAGGGTCTCACTCTGTCACCCAGGCTGGACTGCAGTGGCATGCCATCACAGCTCACTGCAGCCTTGAACACCTGGGCTCAAGCTATCCTCCCACCTCAGCTTCTCAAAGTGCTGGGATTACAGGCATGAGACACCATTCCTAGCCTTGATGCAGCTTTTAAAAATTGATGTTAACTTAAGGGTTTTTTATATCATTAAACTATTCCTTGAAGATGTGTTTTAAAAACAGCTATATATTATTCTACCTTACCAACATAATATATTTTAAAAGTATTATTAAAATTTTTATCTTTTTAAAAGGATAACTACCAAGTTAATACATACACCCTTGTAAAAATTCAAGCAAATAGAAATTTAACATTAAAGTAAATATTCTTGGCTGGGGGCTGTAGTTCATGCCTGTAAGCCCAACACTTTGGGAGGCTGAGGTGGGATGATCACTTGAGGCCAGGAGTTCAAGACCAGCCTGGGCAACATCGCAAGACCCCATCTCTAAAAAAAATTTAAAAATTAGTTGGGTGTGGTAGTGCGCGCCTGTAGTCCCAGCCACTTGGGAGGCTGAGGCCGGAGGATCATTCAAGCCTGAGAGTTCCAGGTTGCAGTGCTGTGATCACACCACTGCACTACAGCCTGGGTGACAGAGCAAGATCTGGTCTCAAAAAATATTAATATGAAATAAAATAAAGTAAACATTCCCCATAGTTTGGGTTGCCAGATTTAGCAAATACAAATACAGGACACCAGTTAATGTTTGGGACATATATATACCAAAAAAAATTTGTAGTTTACCTGAAATTCATATCTCATCAGAAATTCTATATTTTATCTGGCAATCCTACCATAACCATTGGTGTATAGTTCCCCATATATTTTGCTATGCGTATGTTCCACACATATACATAAACATATACACTCACATATGCCTTTTAAACAAACACAAATAGTACATATACTGTTCAACAGCTTGCTTTTTTCTCTTAACAGTTAGTCTACATCTTTTCATGTTAGTTCATATATACCTATTTCATTTTTTAAAAATGGCTGCATAGTACTCTATAGTATAAATGTGGTATACTACACTTGATCTTAGCCAAAAGGCCAAGAAGCGATTAAATGTGGTATAACATAATCAAAGTAATTTAGATTATTTCCAATTTTCCAGCATCTCAAATATTTCTGCAGTGATCATTGTTCTACATACACATCTTTTTAAATTTGTCCGTGTATCTAAGATACAGGGTACACATTTAAAATTTCAATAGACACTGTCAAATTGCCCTCCAAAAGGCTTTACCAATCTGCAATCCTACCAGTATTGTGTGAAATTGTCTTTATTGACAGGTAAAAATGATATTTCACTTTTTTTTTTTTTTTGAGACAGGGTCTTGCTCTGTCAGCTGGGCTACAGTGCAGTGGCATCGTCATAGCTCACTGCAACCTCAAACGCCTGGGCTCAAGTGAGCCTCCTGCCTCAGCCTCCCAAGTATCTGGGACTACAGGTATGCACCACCATGTCTGGCTAATTTTTCTATTTTTTGTAGAGACAGGGTCTCACTATGTTGCACAGGCTGGTCTTGAACTCTTGGCCTCAAGTGATCCTCCTCCCTCAGTCTCCCAAAATGCTGGGATTACAGGCGTGAGCCACCGTGCCCAGCCGATATTGTGCTTTTAATTTTCATTTCTTGACTATTCATGGAGTTTAAAATATTTTCATACATTTTTGTGCCATTTATGTGTATATATATATTTTTTTCTTTTTCTTTTCCTTTTCTTTTTTTTTTTTTTAAGAGATGAGGTCTCACTATGTTGCCCAGGCTGGACTTGAACTTTTGAACTCAAGCGATCTTCCCATCTCAGCCTCCAAAGTGCTGGTGTGTGCCAACTCACCTGGCTTAATCCATTTCTTTAACTATGAGTAGCTTAATACATCTTTCCATATGATTATGACCATATGTATTTCTTTTTTTTCTGAATTGCCTGTTGTGTTCTGTTTTTTTCTTTTTTCTTTTGGTTGTTGTGGTTATTTTTCTATAGGGGTTTCCATTGTTTTTGAGAATAGGAAGTCCATCCCTATTCAGAAATCAAATATTCACTTATATTTTCCTCTTAAGTCCTTCTTTTTTGACTTCATTCTTTCTTTGACTTAATCCAGGAGATGATGTATTTTGAATGGAACCTGGAGAATCTCATGGGAATCCAAGGAAAGTTGAACAACCAGCCTCAGGATGACAGGAACCTCTCTTCCATGCCTTCAGGTTTCCCATCTTGGCTTCTCTCTGATTCATAGCTCTCTTTCTGTAGATGGACATTATCTCCTCTTCACGGGTAAAGAAAAAGGTGCTCCCTACTCCTGTATTCGTATCACTCACTTTCAAGTCAACAGCCCGGGCCTATTCGAGGAACTCACTGAATTCCAATTCCAAATTCCAGAGAGACAGAGGGAGAGAGAGAGAACGAGATTGACTGATCCTAGGTCAGGTGTCTCCCTTCGGTTCAGTCATCAGTGGCTAACCGACCGGGTTATGTAAGGCAGTTACGGTTGGATGTATACTTAAAAGGTTTCTACTACAAGTTGTTATCATCATAAAATATACCCTAAAGTCTATTTGGACTCTATGTCTATTCTCTGAATCAGTTGTGCTGTGGCATAATCATAGATATTACTAGCTGGCCTTGGCAATTCTAAGTCTTGAGGACTTAAAGATCTGGAGGCAATTTAGGCTGTCCTGGTGAGGTGAATCATTTTTCTCTTAGACTCTCAACTTCTGAATGAGAGAATGGAATAACTCCTTTAAGAAACTCTGAGACTGACCTGAACTGGGGATCTGGCATTTGTTTAAATTTTTTACACAAGATCACCAGCCCAAGAAATTCAGAGAGAAACTGGCTGGTCTTGGCCTATTCTAGGCAGTGGCAGCTCCAAGCATATCCCCTGATGTAGTTCTGAAATGGTACCTAGAAGCCCTTTTGGAATATTGCTGTCAGCTTTCCTTCCTGAGGGTAGTGCTCAGCAATTTTTGATTATTTTGTATGTAAGGCCCAAAGTGAACTCAAGGTATAAAGGGAATGTAGCAGGGTATAGTGGATGGAGTGCTAGACTGGGAGTTTGGAAACACCCTATTAGATGTGTGACCTTGGGTGTGTGGGTGAGTCAATTCCCCTCTCTCGGTTTCAATTTCTTCATCTGTAAAATGGGGAGGTTGGATTAGACAGTCTCAGTTCCTTTCAGCTCTAATGTTGAGATTTTTATAATCTTTCTGTTTCTTCAGTCCATTATCTAGAAGATTGAGACGAGTGTTCACCCTTGAGGGAGACTGAATTTCCCCTAATATTAGTGAAATTGTCCAACATTGTGACCACCCCAAAATTAGGTTGTGGCACTGATCCAAAGTCCTACATAGATCTTAAAGGCCCAACAACAGTTTCTTATAAAATGTTTATAACTTCTATATAGTATGCATAGTAAGTATTATTTATTTCTGTATGCTGTTAAAAGTGTCTGTTTCCCATAAGATAGTCATGTTGGGGGAAAAAATTCACTGGAGACAGAAAGGGCATATATTTCACATTTTAATAGAGGACCAGGAAGGGAAATGAAGTAGGAGGAGCAGGTGAAGAAGTAATCCCTGCCTACTTCTATCACTGTCTAATCCCAGAGACATCTCCGCGTGTTTACGGCCACAATACTAGTTACCATTATTGTTTCTTGTGGAGGATTGTACTGAGTTTAAGTATTGTTACCTCATTTAATCCTCACAACCATCCTATTTGGGCAGGCACTATTATTACCAATAATTGGCAGAATGAGAATTTGAGTCCCAAACGTGTGTGACCTAAGAAGCTAGGCTTTTTAAGCCACTGTTTTACTAACTCTTAGTTGGTAGTGAGACAGAGGAAGTTGAATGCTTTCCCTTTCCAAAACCTCCTGGCATCCTCGACACTACTAGTCGCTTATTCCAGCCATTGCTGTTGTTGAAATTGTGGAAAACACACTTCATAAGGAATCAGAAAGCTGCGTTCTAGTTTTGCTGCTCTCTGTTTTTGGGCAAGGCTTGTAAGCTTTCTGGATCTTACTTCTCTTATCTGTAAAATAGAGAGCTACTTGAAGGCAGGAGACCATTTCTTATTTATCTCCCCGCCCCCCACCTTGGACCTAGCAGTGTTGGGCAACTGGCAGTGCTTAAAAAACATTTGCTGACAGAAGGGGGCAGACAAGATGGTCTCTATGCTTCCTTTTCCATTCTTTCATCTTGAAATGAGATCTTGACCAGGTAAGTGTACCATATATACAGTAATACTTTGCCTTCTATTTTAAAAACAGAACAAGGCATGCCGAATTCTCATGACTTCACCTTTATTTTGAAAGGTTTGTTCCCGACGGAGTGGGTGGAAGATTATGTGTGGTTTTCATCTGAACCCGTGTTCGACGTTTGTTTCAAGACCTCTTTTATTTTCCGGAGGCACGATGCTAACGTTGCATAACACAAACAGCACCAATAAACGGTAGTAAACATCATGAAGAGTGGCCGGGAACCAGGGCTTTAAGGCAGCATCTCTCTGGGAAAGCGGTTCTGCAAATAAGTCCTTCAAGCGCGAGAGGCAGACGCTGGCTGGGAGGGCTGGGTTCTGAGTGCGTTTATGCTACTTGACCTTGCCATGGTCTGTGCCCCTACCGGGACTTCCCCACCTGCAAAATAGTGGCGCCGTCACAGACGAAAATCCCCGAGTTTCTCACGCAACTCTAGGCTTTTACTCCTCCCTTTGAGGGTGGGGGCAGGGCGGGGTGGGGTGACGGTCTAGCTAGAAGCCAGCCCCGCCGCTGGGCCATCCCTTTTCTCCTTCCTACTTCCAGCCCCCTCGCTCCTCCGCGGTGAGGTCACACGGGATACGTCACGGGGTTGTGACGACACTGAGGGGCGGGCCTCCTGGAGAGGAAGGGGCGGGGCCTAGGCGGGCGACGCTTGCGCAGTGGGCGCGGCGCGGGAGGAGGTGGAGGCGTTGGAGCAGCCAGAGGCGGCGGTGGCGGTGGCGGCAGCGCTGGGGGGGGGTGGGGGGGGGAGCGCGAGAGTGAGTGAGTGGCTGAGTGAGTTTACCCCTATGAGGCGGTGAGAGGCCCGGGGCCTACCTCAAAGGAGCGGGGTCGCGGCGCCGGCTAGCAGCGGGCCCCCTCCTGGTCCCCGGGCCCGGCGGCGCGGCGGCGGCTTGGTTGTGAGGAGGCGGGGAAGCGGGTGTCCAGCCCCCGCCATGGAGGGCATGGACGTGGACCTGGACCCGGAGCTGATGCAGAAGTTCAGCTGCCTGGGCACTACCGACAAGGACGTGCTCATCTCCGAGTTCCAGAGGCTGCTGGGCTTCCAGCTCAACCCTGCCGGCTGCGCCTTCTTCCTGGACATGACCAACTGGTGAGCCGGCCCCGTCGCGCCAGCCCTGGCAGCGGCCTCAGGGCCCCGAGGGGACGGGAAGGGACGGGACACCCGAGCCCGGTGGCTGGGCGGGCCGGGCGGGCATTGAGGGGCATCCCCTTTCCGGTGCGGTGAGGACGAGTGGGGGAACCTTGGGTTAATGGGGAGAAATTTGGGGGCAGAGCAGGGCTAGCGGAGAGTTAGGGGCCACGGAGGCAGGAGGGGCGGAAAGGAGATGGGGGGGCAAGTTCCCGAGGTTCTTCGAGGATTAGGGGCCGAGGAACGTGGGAAGAGGGGAAAAGACTTGGGCATCGAGGCATGGGGGTAGACCTGGGAGAAAGAGTTATGATATTGGCCAAGAATAAAAAGCACAGGAAATCTGAATTTGGGGAGTGGGCAAAAAGGTTGGGGTTTGGAGTTAGGGCGTGAGAATGACAGGATTGGGAGGAAACTGGGGAGGATTAGGTGCTGTGGAAGAACCTGGGGCATGGGAGAGCCTTGGGAGTTAGGAGCTGAGAAGAACAGATAATTTGTGTGTGTGTGTGTGTGTGTGTGTCTCCATCCGAGGATAGATAGGAAAAAGGAAATATTATGGGGGAAGACAGGTGAGTTGTGGTGAGGGAGATGGCTTTCTGAAGAGTTGTACCAGGGAGGAGTGGGATTTGTTAGTCAGTCTACAAACGGGGGACGGAGAGTGTTAGATCTGGGACAGGGCTTGGGAAAAAACTTAGGAAAAGTGAGAGAAAAGAGATTATCTCGGGAGAGGGAACTTTCTGAAGGGGCTGGAGCCCTGGGCAGAGGGTTCAACCAGGGAACTTTGAGAAAAGTCTCTAGAAGTGTGGGAATGGAGAGGAGTTTATCTGAAAGAAAACTGGGTTGATAACGCGTTTGGGAAAATGGAGAACTTGACTTAGGCTGGGAACCAAGTATTTTTGGCTTATAGACCTTGTAGAAGACTAAATTGGGGCAGACTATCTGCACAAAAAGGAGTGTTTCTTGGCTTTGGAAGTAGCACTTGCTATTTTTGATAAGCAGAGCTTCCCCCTGTACTCTGAGTAGGGGTTGTTGAGTTCACTCAGGGTGAGGGTTGGAGTGGAGATGATTAGCCTTTCTTTGAAAGGATTTCAGGTGAGGCAACTAATCTTTCTTTGGGCAAAAAGCAATGGAGTGAGTGCCCTTTGCTCTTTGTTGGGCATTCATTCTCCTGACATGTGGAATCTTGTTTCTCTTGGCATCACTTGCGCAACCAACCTCCTCTTTATTCCATGTCCACTCAGTGCCTCAAGCAATGCCAGTAAAGAGGTTGCAAGCCTAATTTTTATCCCACTCCTCACCTTGCCCTATCCTGGATGATGTTCATCTATTAATGGGAGCCTAGTATCTGTGGCTGCACCAAAGGTGATAAATGTAAATTTTTTTCCTGTGCAGAATCTTTGGTGGGTCCTATTATTTTATCTTTAAGGTCAATTATTATAGCAAGAGTGGGATTGAATTTCTAGATGTTTAGAAAACTCTTTGAGATATTGGATATAGGAAATAGTCTTCAGAATTAAATAATCATTTGTGATCTCCACTTGTATCTTTTTAAAAAATTTCTTTTGATTTTTTTATTTAAAAAAAAATTTTTTAGAGACTGGGTCTTCCTATGTTGCCCAGGCTGGTCTCAAACTCCCAGGCTCTAGCAGTCCTCCTGCCTCAGCCTCCCAAGTAGTTGAAATGACAGGTGTGAGCCACCTTGCCGAGCTTCCACTTGTATCTTTATGTTAGGATGATCTCAGGCAGGGAAGATAGCCTACTGTAGTTTTCTCACTACAAGCCTATGGTGTTTAGTCAGTGATGTGGGTTATTGAACACACGGAGGAGAGCTACTACTCTGAAATATAGAAGTAAAGTTATATCTCAAGGAGAGTTCTCTTGCCTGCTTGCTTCCCACGCCCGGCTCTTTTTCTTCCTTGTTTACACTAGTTCAGCCTAGGAAGCTTGGCATTTTGTTGCTGCCAGTTTGGTAGGGGAGGATCATTATTTCTTCCCAACCCTTGTGAATTGGACCACTTAAATGCTGCCCTAAGTTTTTAGTTCTTTCGAGTCAGTCTTTATTAGTACAATTATTATGGCTACAAAACCAGTGTAATGAATTTTATATGCTTGAGGTGTGTATGTTTAACATCTAAGATTGTTTTTGGGTGTTGTGGAGAGCGAGGAATAGGTGAGGCCCAGTATGGATAAGAAGAAAAAACTTAAAAATATAGTTGGATTATAAAAATTCCATTTGAGTTTTTAAATAAAAAATTGTTAAGCTTGAAGACGTGGAATAACATGTATACAGATGACATATTATTTCTGTATAAAACAAGATACATTTCTGAGCAAGGGAGTGAGCCATTTTAAAATGTGTTCTGGTTTTAAAGAAGTTGCAACTCAGTAGCCTCTTAAGAATCCAGGCAATTAAGTAATAATTCAACTTTAAGTTACATTATCTTATATTTTGGCTGTAGAAGGCATGTTCTTTGTTTTCTTTGATTATAAAATGAAAAATCATTTGTGAACTGAAAGCCGGAAGGCTTGTTATTCTTTTCTTTCTTATGAAAGCTAGTTAGCTCCGTAATCTAGTACTGTATTTTGATTCCTGTGATGACCTGGCTAAATTCGTCTTGACAGATTTTTTTTTAATAAACAAACTTCATCATAATTAATAAAATCTAGGTAAATACGTATACACATACGTGTGTGCGTGCATACTTGATCAAAATATTTTTTGTGTCACTGAAGTAAACATCTAGAGTATAGATATGTGTTGTTTCAGGTGTCATTTAATTTCTAACTTTGGCAACTGTTAACATAGTCTTAATACAGGTTGGCAAAAAAATCTCTCAATTTGCTGTGGCAGTTAACCTGTTGAACTGGAGATAACCTTCCTGTGGCTTCATCAATGCCTGCTTTGGGTTGTGATAAATAACCACCATTCAGTTGTCTGATGACTGTTAAATAATAATGTGGTAAATTAAAAATCATTATTTTAAAATGAAGACCGTGAGTCTTCTAAAATGAAACCTGAGTTGGGATGATTATGCCTTTGTTTTCAGAAGTAAGAATTTTTTTGTTGTCATTATTGAAAATCACTAAATTAAATGTTTTGGCCTTGTAAATTGTCTATCATGTTAACACAGATTTTTTTTTTGTCTTAGGTTGACAAAATTGTGTAGGTATTTCCAATTGTTTAATTTAGAACCAAGTGGTGTTTTCATTTGAGTATGTTTGTAGTGTTTATACTTGAGCTGGCAGCCATGCTGCTGGAGACTGCCTCTTAACAAAAATAGTCCATTTTCAGTTCCTAAGTGAGTACATAAAGTGAATGAATGGTGTGGTGAAAAGTAAACCCAGCATCTGAAGCCAAAGTGTGAAATGACTTGTTGGTTAGTATAACTTTCTATAGGTGGAATGTCTTGTAGAGACACTGTTGGGCTGTGAATATAGAACTTGAAATTCTAAAACTGGAAACTGGCTTAAGTGATTCTCTAGTTTATTCCAACTTTTCCTGCAGAATTGCGTCTAACTATTGCAAGATAAATATCTATCCTATTCTTGTATCCCTAGGGGCAGAGATTTGCATGATACCTTATTATAATGTTTAATTACTTTTCTACTTAGAATTATGTCAAAACTAAATCTCCCTTGCTGCAATTTAAGCTTTTTTCATTTGCTTATGTCTTTCTTGGAGATAGAGAATATCTAATAAACACTTTTCTTAAGAGGTCAGAAAGCTTCTATTAATTTAAATCACTAAAAGTTTTCAACTGTTTAAAATTTAAACACATTCAATTTAATGGGTTTGTGTTCTTTAATGTATTCTAATTGGTTTACATATATATTTCCAGGGGAAACCATTAAGATTCAGAGGAGAGCTTGCATACAATTTTTTAAAAAATTGTGGTAAAATATACATAATAAAATTTACCATTTTAACCAATTTAAAGTGTACAATTCAGTGTTACATAAGATTTTAAATACACTTCTGGCCCTCACAGTCATTTTTCTCTGTTGTTTGTGTGTTAGGTGTGGGTTTTCCTTTAGAATTTTTGACTAGAGACAAATAATACTTCTAGATTTTTACAGGACATTAATTTAGGAGTTAGTACTGGCTTTATTTCTCAGTATAGTTATAGATAAAATACCTTTTAATAGCACATAGACAGTGTTGGCTATTTCTCTCCCTCTTATTCATTAGGCTAGAGCTGTGTGCAGTTTTGGTGTTGTAACACCTTAGGTTGCCTCCAGGTTTCTTTAGGGAGCAGTGTGTATGTTTTGGAACACTACTTGCATCCAACGTGGATGGAACATATGTTTTCTATAGAAGTAACTGGGGACAAACATTTTTGTAAAATATAACGTCCTATTGACTTTCTCAACATTGTCAGAGGCACCCTACTAGATAAAATAAAGGTATAACCACAAAGCAATGAAATGAAATCAGGCTCTAGATGTCAAAATCAGTTGTACCTCTTATTTGATCTCATGGTTCCTTCTCTGCCTGTTTTTAATCCATTTCTCAGTCACCCCCATGCTCAATGAGTTTTTGATCCACTCTCTAGTTTATACGTGTTAATCTAGGAAGGAGCTCCTTTATAACAGAGGTAAAACTTGATATTAATACTGGTTTCCTTAAAAAATGTTTGCCAAGCAGTAGTTTTAGAAAGAAGGTAAGGAAGGGTTGCATAACAATGATAGAGTGTTATTCAGGCTATTGCATTTTTAAGAAGGTTGGGAATTCTTGCTTTAGAGATGATTCTTTTCCACTTCTTTTGGTCTTCTTTTTTGGAATGGTACGTATAAGTTGGGACTCTTAGTATAATATAAAATAGTTTACAAATTGTGCAGCCAGATTCATTTTAGTTTTTAAAGGAGCATAGTAAAAAGTACATTGCTGTCCTGCAGAAAGTCTTTTTACTGTGCCATTACTGTAGGACTTGCATTTCCAATTATACATCAAGTCAGAACTAATCACCATTAATTATAGCCAGGGTGAGCAGAGGTGGTTTCTTTACCACCTCCCATCACCCACTCCCCATATACAAAATTCATCTGGCATGTAACTACAAAAACTATCAACCAGGCAGTATTTAAACAAATGTATTTTCGATAGATCCCTAGCAGATAGTGTAATGCAAAAACAGAGGACACCCCCTATCATAATTTGCCCTCTAATAGGAAACTCACATACCTGAAACTATCAGAAAAGTTGAAGGATGATAAGGAGAAAACATCCATATGTTAGTGCTGAATTGACTGTGTAAAATTTCAGAGCAGGTAGGAATGGACTGAATAGAATAGATTGAGTGCCTGCTATGGACAAGTTGCTTAGAAGTTTTGAAATGGTTGGGGGATTAGAATTGATGGAAAAGCAGCATATTGTAGTTAGAAAATATTTCCTGAGTGAAACCAGGAAGGAGCAAGTGGAGCAAAGGCCATCTAGAAGATTGGCCTGGCTAGAATGTAATTAGATCAGGAGTGACAAGATAAGGAGCTTATTTTTATTTTTGGTTTGGAATATTATTGATTTAAAAAAATCAGATGAAATTGATAGCACATAAAATTAACTATTTTGTCTTTATTTTATTTATAAAGATGAGTCTTGCTAGGTTGTCCAGGCTGGAGTATAGTGGCCATTCACAAGTGTGATCTTAGTATACTACAGCCTTGAACTCCTGGACTCAAGTCATTCTCCTGCCTTAGCCTCTCAGGTGGTTGGGGCTACAGGTATGTGCTATTGTGCCTGGCAAAATTGACTTTTATTTTCTTTAATTATTTTTGTTTAGAGACTGGATCTTGCTCTGTCACCCAGGCTGGAGGGCAGTGGGCATTCATAGCTCACTGCAGCCTCAAACTCCTAGGCTCAAGCAATCCTCCCACCTCAGCCTCCCAAGTAGCTGGGACTGCAAGTGTGTGTCCCCATGCCTGGCTAATTCTTCTTATATTTTGTAGAGATGAGGGTCTCACTATGTTGCCAGGTTGGTCTTGAACTCCTGGCCTCAAGCAGTCCTCTCACCTCAGCCTCCCAAAGTGCTGAGATTTGGGATTACAGGCATTGAGTCATTGCTCCTGGCCAAAATTAACTATTTCAAAGTGCATAATTCAATGTCATTTTAGTGCATTCACAATGTTGTGCAACCACCACCTCGCTCTAGTTTCAAAACTTTTTCATCACCCCAAAAGGAAACTTTGCATCGGTTAAGTAGGTGCTTCCCATTCCCTTCTCCTCTTCAGCCCCTGGCAACCACCAGTCTTGAGTTCTGTGTCTATATGTACCTATTCTGGATATTTCATATAAATAGAATCATACAATATTTGTCCTTTTGGGTCTGGCTTCTTTTACTTAGCATAATGTTTTCAGGGTTCATCCATGCTGTATGTAGTGTGTATCGGTACTTCATTCTTTTTTTATGGGTGAACGATACTCCATTGTATGTATATATCACAATTTGTTTATTCATCCATTGGTAGACATTTGGGGTGTTTCTACCTTTTGGCTATTGTGAATAGTGCTGCTTTGAATGTGCTTGTACACCTATTTGTGAGAGTACCTGTTTTTATTAATAGTTCTTTGGGTATACATCTAGGAGTAGGGAGTTGGTGGGTCATATGGTTATTCTGTGTTTTTGAGGAACCACCAAACTGTTTTCCACAGTGGCTGAATCATTTTACATCCCCACTGTCAGTGTACAAGAGTCCATCCTAATTTCTCCATATCCTTGTCAACACTCATTATTTTCCTTTTTTAAATTATAGCCATTCTGGTGAGTGTGGAGTAGTACCTCACTATGATTTTGATTCTCATTTCCTTAATTACTAATGATATTGAACATATTTTTATGTGCTTTTTGAACATTTGTGTATCTTCTTTAGGGAAATACCTATTTAAGTCCTTTACCCAATTTTTAATTTTTTAATTTTAAATTTTAAATTTTTATTTTTTATTTATTTTTAGAAATGGAGGCTCACAGTGTTGCCCAGGCTAGAGTGCAGTGTCTCTTCACAGGTGCAATCCCACTACTGATCCGCACCTGAGTTTTGACCTGCTCCATTTCTGACGTGGGCCAGTTCACCCCTTCTTAGGCAACCTAGTGGCTCCTGGCTTCCAGGAGGTCACCATATTGATGCTGGCATTAGTGCACTACAGCTCAGAACTCCTGGGCTGAAGTGATACTTCTGCCTCTGCCTCCCAAGTAGCTGGGACTACAGGGTGCACCACTGTGCCCAGCCCTTTGCTCATTTTTGAATTGGGTTGTTTGTCTTTTTGTTGTTCACTTGTAAGGGGGCTTTATATATTGTGGATATATGATTTACATATTATATATTATAGATATATGATATAGATATATGATTTGCAAATATTTTCTCCCATTCTGTGGGTTGTCTTCACTTTCTTGATAATGTCCTTTGGTGCACAAATGTTTTTAATGTGATGAGGTCCGTATCAATTTTTTTTCATTGCTGTGTTTTTGGTGTCATATCTGAGAATCCATTGCCAAATCCAAGGTCATGAAGATTTACCCCTGTGTTTTCTTCTAATAGTTTTGTGGTTTTATTAATGCTTCTTACATTTAGGTTGTTGAGCCTTTTTTTTTTTTTTTTTTTTAAGACAAGAGTCTTGCTCTGTCGCTCTTAGTAGAGTGCAGTGGTGTCATCATAGCCCACTGCAACCTCAAACTCCTGGGCTCGAGTGATCCTCCTGCCTCAGCCTCCCAGAGTGCTGGAATTACAGGTGTGAGCCAATGTGCCCAGCCTGTTGATCCATTTTTGGTTAATTTTGGTATATGGTGTGAGGTAGGGGCCCACTTCATTCTGTGGAGCTTAATTTTAATCATGTTTATATTCTGGGACTGGCTTCTCATTGACTGACTCTGTGTTAAATATATCCTTTACTTGTATTAAATATATACTTTACTCTCTTTGGCCATTACTAAAAGTTGGGCCAGAAAAGTGTGCAGGGTTTTCTGGTGGGGGCAAAAAACTTATGGATGTTTAAACTAGATATGTTTAAAAGGTCACTTTATCCTTTTCCACACTCCAACCAGCTTTTCTTTCTGACTTTTCCTTATTCTGTTAATAGATCCAATATTCTCCCAGACCTTAGGCTTAAACTGAATTATCTCCAAGACCCTCTTCTTCCTGGATACCCCAGTTCATTTACCAAATCCAGTTCATTTCCGCCTGGATTTGACAGTGTACCTCCCACCTGTCTCTTTTCCATTCCCCCTACTACTGCCTTAGTTTGCAGATTATGTTAGCAGTTTAACAGGATAATGTGGGCATAGTCTCCAAATCTGTTTTGTACACCTAGCTTTCTTCCTTCCAGTCCATTCTATGGACATACCACTAGTAGACCAATCTTTCTAAATCACAGTTTTGATCTGGGCCCTTCTTTTCTCAGAAACCTCTAACAGTGCCTTGTTGCTTACCAGATAAAGAGCAGAGAGGTTTAGCTTGACATTCATTCAGGACCCTGGAAAGATTCGTCCCAATTTACCTGCTTCTACCTTTCATTGCACATGCTTGTACTGGATATTCTGCTTTTCTCTGCCCCATTCAGACTAAACTGTTGCTCTTTTCCACACATACTTTTGCTTTCCCAATTTTGAATGTTTTCTTCTACCTAGAATGCTGTTCTTCTCTTCCTTCCTCATGAAATCCTGTTGTTTCTCTGAAACTAGCGTACTAATCCCTGTTCTTAGTACTGCTCTTTTCTTTGAATTCCACTCTTTCCTTTTGTATAGCGTTTATCATGTATTCAAACACTTTTGAGAGGACAATGCCCCCTAACAGCCTTTGTTTCTCCCTAACCATCTTATGCAATGCTTTGTATACAGTAGGTGCTCAGTAAACATTTGTTGAAATAATGTGTGAAGGTAGGTGGGAGAAAAGGCTTAATTTTTATGGAACTCTTGAAGTCTAGTGCTGTTAGAAGAAACAGGTCCTATAAAGTAAGCTCCTTTCAGGCTTTTTCTAGATTTAGATTGGGCATGAGATTTAAATGTTGCTAATAGTTGCATATATGACATGAAAGCAAATTCTTATTTAAGTAACACCAAGAATATTGTTTCTGGAAGCAATTGGACCGTGTAAAGATTGGCCTCACCTTACCTATCTACTGTTCCAGGCATATTTCCTTGTACTGAATATCCTTTGTAATTCAGTTTGTGAGGGAATTTATTATTTAGAAAAATTAGATTATTTAGGTGTGAATGGATAAAAACATTTTGTAAGCTCTCTGAAGTTCTCTTAGGTCTTTGCCAGTTTTTTCATTGAGGAAAAACTTTAAAAAGTCATATAAGCACATAGTAAGTTCAGATAGTTTATAAGGGTCAAACAGAGTTTGCAAACTAAAATACCTGTGGATGCCATGTGGGTAACAATCAAAATATGTGTCAACTGGAAAGCACTTGCCTCTTATAAGGAGGGTGTCTGATACTTGCCTTAAGTCAAATGTTGCCATACTGGAATGGGGGCCCAGTTTTAGATTTTTTTCTGTTTTTTTCAAGAAAAGTCAGAAATACAGACTTGTACGGGAAATGTCCTGATTTTTAAATGTTGGCAATTAATTCAAATATTTTTAGAACACTGTGAGCCAAATAAAGCACATCTGTAGGCAGGATGTAGTCCTTGCACCACTTGTTTGTAACCTCTGTACTAAAAGTGAAAAGCAAAAATCCCCTCCTTTTTCCAGGTATAGCCACTGCTAACAATTTCTTCCGTACCTTTTAGAAACTTCTATGCATGTATATTATACATAGAATTTTCTGTGCATGTGTATATATGTAAGATTATATACATAAATTTTTTTTAACAGCAATGGTTGTTGACGTTAATAGTAATTATCCTTCCTCTCCAGAGTAGTAAATACCAGGACCCTTATACTTCCTTTGTTTCAGTGGGAACTGAATTTAGTTGTCAAGGTACTTAGATAGGCTGATCAAATAGATACTCTTTTCAGTGCGGTGGTGTACTTTGGTCACTTCAAATACAGTAAAATTTCTTCTCATTAGGCAACAAACTCTCATTAAGTAATTACATATAATTTTATTAAAACTTAGTTTTACTGTGGTAAGAAGTAAGCTATCTGGTAGTGAGCTCATCTGAATTTATTTATGTGATTTTGGCAGAGAACAGTTTCTAAGATGAACTTTTTAGAAACCCAAAATGTAACAGAACTATAATTCACTGAAAAGGTTTAACTCTTACTAAATCACCTTGTGCTGATGAAATTAATACATTTTGCACTTGTTGGAAGAGTGATTGATTTAGTAAATGGTGTTCTGATGATTTGCCAAAGTTAATGTATATCTTGGGAGGGGAAGCAGTTTATTCCCAAATATAGAGACTAAGCCTCACTACTGTGTTTTAAAAGATCCACTTTTTTAAAAGAATAGTTGTTTTTTCTTAGTGTATTGAGTCTCACATCTATAAAGTGTTTTTGAGGGTTCACACTTGAATTATTGTGCTTGAGGTAGGTGATTCACAGCCTCTTATGGAACAGTCACCTCCTAATGATTGATTGAATGATGCTCTAAAGTGCTTTCTGGTCAGTGTTGATTTTCTAAAGTAAATGTTATTTTTCACTTTTTTTTTTTTAAAATACTTTGATAATAGGCCTTTAGAGTGGAAACCACTGGCTAAGGGAGGGGGTTTGCATACAACTTTGACAGGGAACTACTGTCTTATTTTTATTTTTTAATTTTTTATAGTATATTTATTTTTCTTTGATTTAAAGCAATTGTGTATTCTTTTGGTTTTTTTTTTTTTTTTTTTTAAACAGAGTGTTGCTCTGTCGCCCTGGGTAGAGTGCAGCAGTGGCGTCATCTTAGCTCACCGCAACCTCAAACTCCTGGGCTAAAGCGATCCTCTTGCCTCAGCCTACCAAGTAGCTGGGACTACAGGCGTGTGCCAGGACGCCCAGCTAGTTTTTCTATTTTTAGTAGAGATGAGGTCTCGCTCTTCCTTCAGGTGGTCTCGAACTCTTGAGCTCAAGCTGTCATCCTGCCTCGGCCTCCCAGAGGGCTAGGATTACAGGCATGAGCCACTGCACCTGGCCTACTGCCTTATTTTTAAATTTTTAAAATAATAATTGTATTTTATTATGACATAAACTACATTTATTGCAGATAAGTTAGAAACTACTGATAATCAAAAAAAAAAAAAAAAATCACACGCACAGGACCCAGAGATAAAAATGTTAACCTTTTGGTGTATGTATATTCTTCTAATACTATATTTTGTGTGTGTGTGTGTACCTGTACTTTACAAAAGTAGGGTATTTACTATATTCCAGGTACTGTTTTAAGTGATTTTTGTAAAAAAAATATATGATTTAATGTTCATAATAATTCTAGGAAATAAATACTGTTATTTTCACTTTTTTTGGAAAAGGAAAAGGGGCTCAGAGAGGCTAAGTAACTTAACCTAAAGTCACATGGGTAGAAATGGGATTCATACATAAGCACTCTGGAACCAGAGTCTGTGCTCCTGATTGCTGTGTTTTATATTAATACATTGTAAAGTTTCCTAGGGCTGCCATAACAAATAACGCAAACTGGGTGGCTTAAAACAACAGAAATGTATTTTCTTACAGTTCTGGAGGTTAGAAGTTCCAAATTGAGGGTGTCAACAGGGCCATGATCCCTCTGAAGGTTCTAGGGAAGAATCCTTTCTCGCCTCAGCTTTTGGTGGCTCCTGTCAATCTTTGACTCTGTTTGGTTTGTAGCTATATCACTCCAATCTCTGCCTTAGTCATCACATGGCCTTCCTTAATGTGTCTTCAGATCTCCTCCTCCTCTTAAGGATACCAGTTAGTTGGATTTAGGGCCCTCCCTAATCCCAATTTACAAATAAGGTCACAATCCAAGGTTCTGGATGGACATGAATTTTGGAGGACACTGTTTAACACAATACACAACACATAGTGTGATCTGTCTTCACTTAACAATCTCTTATGACCATTTTCCCATCCTTCATAAAGGTAATTCCATACTTAACCTTTAAAGGCTTCATAGTATTCCATTACGTGAATATAGAATAACTTCATAATCCCTTTTTGTTGAATATCTAGGTTATTTTCAATTTTTTGCCAATGTAAACTCAGTATTGAACATTCTTGTAGCTAAATCTTTGCTTGCATCCTTAATTATTTCCTTAGAATTTATCCTTAGAATTAGATTGCTAGGCTAAGGATTGCTAGGCTAAAGATAAACATGGCTTTTAATGCTCTTAATACTAATTGCTAAATTGTTTTCCCCATAAAGAATGGACTCGTTTGTATTTCTGCCACTACTGTAATGAGTTGCTATTTCTTTGACACCTCATCAATGCAGCATATTACAATTAAATATTCCTTTCAGTTTTATAGGTAAAAAATGTGAGTTTCTTTTAATTTGTATTTTGTCATTTTTAATGAGTATTTTCATGTGCTAAAAATCCATTGTATTTCTTTTATGAATTGACTGAACTTGTCCTTTTGTCTATTTTCCATGAAGAGGTTTGCCTTTTTGGGAAACAAAATTTCTTTTTTTTACCCCCAATTGTAAAAGTTATAATGTTGGATATAAAAGCCCAGCAAGTTCAAAATGTCTAAGGAAGACAGTAAAGCTACTTGTAATACTAAAAGCTAATCACTGCTCTTAGTTTGTGTTCATATATGTGCATACAGAGATAAACATATATTTTAAATTAAAATATAATCATATACATATTGCTTTGTAGCCTTCTTTTCACTTAAATATATTGTAATTATCTTTTTGTGTCTGTTCTTCATGACTCCTAGTATTCCATTATTTGAGTATTCTGTAACTTTTTAAAGCAGTCATTTATTGATTTGTTTGTTTGTTTTTCACTATTATAAATATCTGTTCACTTGCCTAATTATTTACATCTCTCTCTCTTCTTTTTTTATACGATCTGAAGAGAAATCAGAGTCCTAATTCTCTTTTTATTGTAACATATGACCCATGTATTTATTTAGGACAAATTCTTAGAAGTGGAATTAGCAGGTCAAAGGTATACCCTTATGAAGGTTCTTGATAAACATTGCCAGAATTACCTCCATAAAGGATATACTATTTAATCTTAACAGGCAGTAGAAAGTCTGCTTTCTGGGAATTATATTATCTTTGCTGAGTAGATTTATCTGATAGGTAAAAGTTGTTGCTTGTTTTATTTTGTGTTTCCTAGATTGCTGGTGAAGTCTTAGGGTTTTTTTTTGTGTATGTGTGTGATGGCTATATTTTATGTATGTACTTAAATTTTTATTTTGGAAAAAAAAGCATAATGAACTCTGTGTACCCACAACCTAGATTTCAGTCATTAATATTTTGCCTTTTTTTGGTCTTTTTTTCCCACATGAAGAACAGTATTTTAAAGCAAATCCTATCATCGTGGTAGCGCTTTGTTTTCATTTAAAAAATGTAACAGCTTTATTGAGGCATAATTTACATGTTATAAAATTCACCCATTTTAAGTGTGCAGTGATTTTTAGTAAATTTATAGAGTTATGTAGCCATCCTCACAATCCGGTTTTAGAACATTTCTACCATCCCAGAAAAATTTGTTGTGCCAGTTTGGTCAGTCCCCAGTCTTAACCTCAGCCCCAAGCACCACCATTCTGTTTCCTGTCTCTATGAATTTGCCTTTTCTGGACTTTTAAAAATTTTTTTTTTTTAAAGAAACGGGGTCTCCCTGTGTTGCCCAGGCTGGACTTGAACTCCTGGGCTCAAATCAGCCTCCCGAGTAGCGGAGACTGCCACTGCACCTGGCTGGACATTTTATGTAAACGTAAACCTACTGTATGGTCGGGTACAGTGGTTTGTGCCGGTAATCCTAGCACTTCGGGAGGCCGAGGAGGTAAGATCGCTGGAAGCCAGGAGTTGAAGTTTACGGTGAGCTATGATTGGGCCACTGCACTCCAGCCTGGGTGACAGAGCAAGACCCTGTCTCTTCAAACAAACAAACAAACAAACAAAAAAACCCCAACCCCTCCCCCCATATTATCGTATGTAGCCTTTTGTGACTGGCTCCTTTGCCTTAGCATGATGTTTTCAATGTTCATTCATATGGAGCATGTATTGCGTATGGAAGTTCATTTTGTTTTATTGCTGACTATTATTCTACATATTTAAAAGCTACCTTTAAATGTCCCTGCCTTTTGGGGTCTTTGTCATTTTAAAAATTGATATTTATAACTTATATTTTCCCCATATTTTTCCAGTTTGCTATTTGTGCTATAACTTATTAAAATTTTATTTGGATTTATAATCTTAAAAATAATACGTTTCATGTGAAAAATTTACATAGTAAATAAATCCCTGTGCCCTCTCTCATCCCACTTTCTAGAAGTGGCTATTGTTCTGTTTTTTTTTTTTAGAGACATTCTGTGCCTTTGTGGGCATGTATTTGATCAGAGTGGTCACAGAGTCCTTGTGCATGCTAATTAGAAGTTATCATTATACTTTCCTCCATTCTCCACACAGATTTAAGTCCCTCCTTCTACCTTTTTCTGAAAAAGAACCATCCTGTATATTGATAGTTGGAAGTCATGAAAGCAGTCCCTGATAGCTGTCTTTAGGTATTCAATGTTAGGCCTAGTTGGGAAATTTTCTCCTTTGCAATGCTTTAAAACGAGCTTTGATGTGTTTTTAAATACAGACCCGGGCCATTGCAGTTCCATCATTCTGTTCAGTTGTCAAGATTTTCTTCTAACTGGGAGAGCATGTTTTGTTGGTATACCATCTCATGCATAGAATGGTTTTACACCCTCCCCCATACTTTAACCCCCCCCCCCCACACATACAAATGAGATCATACTATAATACTGTTCCCTGACTTGGTTTTTAAACTTCACAGTATGTTGTGGAGCATCGTTTTTTTTCTTCTTTTAATGGATGCATGGTATTCCATTGTGGCCGACCATATTTTATTTAACCACTTCTTTGTTAATGGACAAGAGTTTTGCCACATTCTTAATCAACCCAAGAATTATCTGTCTTTACATTGTTACTGGTCTGATAAGTTAAAAATGTATTCATTTCAATTTGTTTTGCCTTAATTAGGAATGAGGTTGGACATCTGTCCATATCTTTATTGGCCATTTATATATTTTTGTGACTTATTTGTGTTTTCCCCCTACCCTTATCAGATTGTTATTCTTTTCCTCATTGATTTGTGTGAGCTGTTTGCATGCTAAGGAAAATAGCTTATTAAATTCTTGCTTTTCCTCCAGTTTGTCTTTTAACTTGGTTAATAATATTTTTACCGTGTGGCACTTTTTTGATGAATTTTTATGACGTTGAATTCAGCAGTCTTTTTTGATTTTTACTTTTGATTTCAAGCCTAGAAATCCTTCTCCTAATTGTTAGGTAAAATATTCCTCTGTTTTCCTTATGATTACATAATTTACATATAAATCTTTTATATAGCTGAAATTTATGTGGTGATTTGGTGGGAGGCCAATACCTTAACATGTTTTCCAGATGATTTCCCATTTATTGAAAAATTCATATTTCTCCCAGTGATTTGAAGTGCTGTCTTTGTCATATATCAAATGCTTATGTATATTTGGGTTTGTTTTTGCACTTTTTCTTCTGTTGCATTGGTGTGCTTGTCTGGTTTTTCAGGGCTAAAGTCAGAGTTTTAATGTTTACTTAAAGGTGTTTTTTTAAGGGAAGTACATTTTCTTCTTATGTAATTTTCATTTTATCCAAGTTCCAAATGTACATAGCTTAAAGAGTAAAGTAGTTCTCCAGCCTTGTTAAAAGGAACAGAGGGGTCCTAAAGCCTTCTTCCTTATCTAACTTCGCAGAGGCTTCAATCCTTTCAACTGATTTTTGGGTTTTTACCTCTCTCAGTTTTTTTTTTTTTTTTTAACTTTTAACCATTATCTGTTGACTTGCCACGGAGAGATGAGGATTTCTCTTTGTAATAGCCAATGTGGTAGTGAAGAGCAAAGTTCAAAGCCTCTGCTAGTGTACTAGCTGTGTGACCTTTGGCAAGTTACTTACTGTCTCTGTGCCTCGGTGTTCTCATATCTAGCATAAGGACAATATCAGTTTTTATCAGAGGATTAGATAGATTAATATATGTAAAGGTTTGCAGTTGTGCTTGGCACATAGTAATTGTTTCACTCACCCTATTTCGTGTTGTCCCATTTTAGTTATTTGCAATTTGGTTAAATCAGTTTTCAGTGTTTATCTTGTTATAACTATTTAAATGCCTATGGACCCTTAAGCCATTAGTGTATTTGGATTACCTTTCCTTTTCTGCATAATCTTTTGCTGCCCTGAGGGTAATGATTGTCTTGATTTTAGGTTTGCTCAGTTTCTTAGATTTTTTTTTTTACTAAGTTATCCTCAAACTCCCACCACCTGTATAATCTCTTCTCAATAGATTCAGACACTTTAGGTGTTATTTCAGTTTTATTTTTTTGAAGAATTCTTTTCTGGAGCATTTGACCTACTCTTTTCCAGACTAATTGAGCTCTAGGTCTGCTGCACAGTTCTCATACTTGGAATTTCTTTCACTCCCTCTTTGTTGGAGCCCCTGTTTCCTGGGCCCCATTTTTTTTTAACTTCCTCAGAGTGCAGGGGAGATAAAATTTGAGCCTTTTGCATTCTGAAACTATCTTTATCTTACTCTGATACTTAGTTACTATCCTAGGTTTGTCTGGGTAGCAGTTTTAAGGTTGGAAATATTTTTATCAGAGTTTTGAAGACACTGATCCCTTTTCTTTTGTTTTTTAGTGGTAATGTTGAAATGTGATGCTGTTCTGATTCTTTGTTCTTTGAATGAATCCTGTTTTCCTCCTCTCTGGAAGCTTTTGGTAACTTTGCTGTGTCCCCAGTGTCCTGAAATTTGATGGTGATGCATTTCAGCATGTATTTTCATATATTGTGCTCAGCTTTGGTGAGCCCTTTCAGTCTGGAAACTCCGTCCTCTTGTTCTTGAAAAATTTCTTTAATTAATCCTTTGATTTCCTCTCCTTTATTTTCTCTGTTCTCTTTTCTTCGAGCTCCTGTTTTTCAGTTATTGGACCTTCTGGTCTGGCTTCCTAATTATCTTTTCTCTTTTCACTTTTGACAAAATGTTTGCTCTGTTTTCTGGGAGATCTTCTCAGCATTGTTTTCTTAAGTTACTTTTTCTTATTTGTTGGCTTTAGTCTTTTCCTTTCATAGTAGATGTTTTACATTAAATATGTGGTGGTTTTTGACCATATATTCTTATTTAAGAGTAGGACGCAAAAAGAGGATTGGAAGCTATGGGTGTGACTGTTGACTGTAGGGTTTGTTAACTGTGGGCTTAACAGCCCCACCCGTTTCCTCCAGGGTGGGGCAGTCGTTAAGCGATGTAGCATACAAGGTGTCCATGTAACAAAAACATTTGTACCCCCTTACTATTTTGTTGTGGTTTTTTTTGTTTGTTTGTTTTCTTTCTTTCTTTCTTTATTTTTAATTTTTTAATTTTTTTTTCTTTTCCCCCTTACTATTTTGAAATAAAAAAAAAAAGAGCAAAGCCAGGACTTGAACCACCCCCTACCCCCCCCACCCCTACTCCCTGGCCAAAAAGACTGTATTAAGGGATCTAAGGCCTAACTGTTGGGTTTAGGCAAATGCATAACCTCTCCTGTTTTTGTCTCTATCTTTACCCTTACTTGTAGTGTACCTGGTGCTGTTTATTCCTGAATCTTTTAGGGATCCTCCTTGTAAATTAGGTTGCTTCTCTCCTTTTCCCACAGCTGGCTGAAGAGGAAGATTCAGCTTTCTCAGGTCAGCTAAGTCATTTTACCACTTGTGCATCTACTTTACAGTACACTTCATGTTGCCTCATTTGTTCACTTTGTCCTTGTGCCTTGTGAATTTATGCCTTTTTTTCCTCCCCATCCCTGTATTTTGGGAGGGTTTGGGGAGGGAGCCGAGGTTAATGCACGCATTCAGCATTCAATCTTGGGTTTTTTTTTTTTTGGTCCCCATGCCTATAAAAACAAAGCCTTCAATCCATTCAATCTTTAATTAGAAGCTGAAAGGAAGTGCTGAATTTACACCTAAAAGTTTTTATTTTGCCTTTTCGTTTTTATCATTTATGTGTTTGGATATGATATAAAATCTGGTATGCCAATTGAATAATTGATCAAGTTACAAAGATGTTATATACAGATAACTTTCCTTTGCCCAGATGGGATTAGAGTTTTTATTTTTTTCTTTGTGCTTTCACCTTAATTCTTAAATTTTCTATGGTGAATATGGTATTATTATATAATTAGGAAAATATATCTAAGTAGAGAAAAAAATTACTAGCTAATCAAATCCTTGAATAAAAATTGGCTGTAGGGATCAGTGTGCTCTTCTGTTACTTAACCCTAAAACTGTCAAGAGCTGTGCTTTGTCCTTTACCTCCTCTAGGTAATCTGCAACTAGAAACACTCATTTTTGTGTGTATAGGTGTATTTTGCAGAGTTCATTCTGATTTGTCCCCCAACTTCTTATTTTGAAGATTTTCAATTATAGAAAAGTTGAAAGACTAACACAATGAATACCTCTATACTCTTCACATAAATTGACCAGTTATTACCATTTTGCCACATTTGCCTTATCATATTTTTAAAGTAACTTTATTGAAGTATAATTTATAAACAATAAGTTAACCCATTTTAAAATGTATAGTTCAATGATTTTTAGTATGCTTATAGAGGTCTGCAGCCATCACCTCAATCCAGTTTATGAACATTTCCTGGCTTGGTGTGGTGACTCACACCTGTAATTCCAGCACTTTGAGAGGCTGAGGCAGGTGGATCGCTTGAGACTAGGAGTTCAAGAGGAGCCTGGGCAACATACCTAGGACCCCATCTCTAAAAAGCAAAAAATAGAAAAATTAGCTAGGTGTAGTAGTATGCACCTGTAGTCCCAGCTACTGGGGAGGCTAAGGTGGGAGGATCACTTGAGCCCAGGAGTTCGAGGTTACAGTCAGCTATGATAGTGCCATTGCACTAAAGCCTGGGTGACAGAGGGAGACCCCCTCTGAGTAATAAGAAAAAAGAACATTTCCATCACTCCAGTAAGATTTCTTCTGCCTGTTTACAGTTAACCCATTTCTACTTCCAGCCTGAGGCAACCACTAATCTTTTGTCTGTCTCTAAGGATTTGCTTTTTCTCCACTTTTTATGTAAGTGGAATCATGTAATATGTAGTCTTGTATCTGGCTTCTTTCACTTAGCACAATGTTTCTGAGGTTCATCTGTGTTTTAGCATATATCAGTATTTTGTTCATTTTTATTGCTGAGAAGTATTCCATTGTATGGGTATATCACATTTAGTTTATCCATTTACCAGTTGATGAGTATTTGAGTTGTTTTTATTTATTGGCTATTATGAATAAAGCTGCTGTGAACATTTCACTTGTAAGACTTTGTGTGGACATGTTTTAAAATTTCATTTGGGTAGATATCTAGCAATGAAATTGCTAATTTGTATGGTAAAATTATGTTTAACTTTTAAAGAATCTGCCCATCTGTTTTCCAATGTAACTACTGTTCTCCGTTCCTACCAACATTGTATGAGAGTTCTCTCTATGGGTTTTATACTCTTTTTTCCTGAACCATTTGAGATAAATTGTAGGCATTGTAACATTTCATCCCTAAGCCCTTCAGCAAATATATCCTAAGAGAACAAAGGTATCATTTTCCATAACTGCAGTATCATTGTCACCCTCATCATGGAATTTAACATGGAAACAATAGCATTATCTAACATATAGCCCATATCTAAATATCCCATTTGTCCCCAAAGTGCCCTTTAAAACTTTTTCCTTTTTTTTTTTAAATGCAGGTTCCCCTCAGGGATTCCGTGTTACATTTGGTTGTCACGTCTCTTTAGTCTTCTTTAATCTGGAACAATTCTCTCACGTTTTTTGGGTGTTTTATGACATAGAAATTTTTTAAGAGTCCAGATAGTTGTCCTCTAGACCTGCAGTCCCCAACCTCCTGGCTGCGCACCAGTACCTGTTTGTGGCCTGTTAGGAATCGGGCCACACAGCAGGAGGTGAGCAAGCTGGTGAGAGAGCTTCATCTGTAGTTACAGCCACTCCCCATCACCTGCATAATGGCCTGAGCTCTACCTCTTGTCAGATCAGTCACTGTCTCCCATCACCCCCAGATGGGACTGTCTTAGTTGCAGGAAAACAAGCTCAGGGCTCCCACTGATTCTGCAGTATGGTGAGTAATGCTGTAATTATTTCATTATATTACAATGTAATAATAATAGAAATAAAGTGCACAATAGTGTAATGCACTTGAATCATCTTGAAACCATCCCCCCTCAATCCATGGAAAAATTGTCTTCCATGAATCTGGTCCCTGGTGCCAAAAAGGGTGGGGACTGCTGCTTTAGACTGTTCTATATTGTTTAGTCTGATTGTTCCTTCGTGATTAGATTCAGGTTAAACATTTTTTTCTTTTTTTAGAGACGAGGTCTCGCTGTTCTTGAATTCCTGAGCTCAAGTGATCATCCCACCTCAGCTTCCCAAGTAGCTGGGACTACAGGCATGCACCACCACACCTGGCTAATTTTTAAAATTTTTTGTAGAGACAGGATCTCGCTGTGTTGCCCAGGCTGGTCTCGAACTCCTGGTCTCAAGCAGTCCTGCCTCGGCCTCCCAAAGTGCTAGGATTACAGGCATGAGCCACTGCGCCCAGCCAAGGCATTAATTTTTAAATGGAATATATCAAATTAGAATCATGAAAGGACTTTATGGTGAATAAAGCAAAATTTTGGTCATTTTTTAGTGTATCTTAACAGTGTGAACTTAAATGTATTTGCCTTACCTTCGGCTACATAGGATCCAAAAAAGAATTATTCAACAGAGAGATCTTCTTGATCTCTGTGAAGCTTGAAATATATAAACTCCTTCACTATGTTTGTATTATTTGGGGATTTGTGCTGCTTTTCTGCCTTTAAGAGACCAGTCTTTTTTGGGAAGACTCAGAAAAGGTACAGAAAGACTTTTTCCCCTAAGTTTTTAGTATTTTTTTCTTTGTAAACCAAATTGGATAGTTTTTTTCATGTGTCTTTGGATAGTTTTGTGATTTTTTTTTTAGTAGTAATTTAACTGGTGGTAATTATGCAGTGTCATGTAAAGTAGCTATTTTTAAAAGTCCTTTTATTCTGTAATATATAAGAAATGGCATAGTTGGATGAGTTCTCTCAAACCTGATTGCTTGTCATCTGAAATGTTGGTTACCTAGAACATGAAAACATTAACAGAGTATGTGAGATTGTTTGCAAGTATAACAGGATTTTTACAGGAAATATTCTTTAAATGTTATATCCCTTGTATGTGCTCAGTATTAGTTATTATTAAAAATGACAGCAATCTGACATATTTATACTATCATTTTATTAGTTTGTAAAAGAAAAGGGGGCCTGTTCCTCTCAGGTTTGTGAATTATCATAAAATCTGCTTTTATTATATGCTTTTTCAAAGTTCCATGTAATTTAGTTTAGTACTCTAGCTGTAAATATATAGCTTTTTAAAGGTACCTATCTCACATATACCAGAAAGCAGCCATATATATCCACAAAATACCTGGAGATTGATTGTCTGCAGAGTGAGTAGATTTGGGGTCAGAGTTTAAATGCCATATGGCATTATTTGATGGTGTTGGTAACATTGCATTTGTTCATCATCTATTAGAATCTGGCCAAGGTTTATTTACCATTTTGTTCTTAGAGGAGAGAATAAGATTGATAGCATAGGGCTATAGACTTTCCCCGTAGATGGGTACCTTAGTGTGCATTTTTGGAGGTGCAGTATGCTGATGGTATGGCCAGCATTGTTTTTTTAGGAGAGGTAAAACTGAAGAGACTTTGAAGCTGGTCCCTGTAGCACACTTATCAGGAAATCTCAAAGGCAAGAAATATTAGGTGTGAAGCATTTTAATTAAAGGTATATGCAAAAGGTGTGTGTGGTATATCTTTTTAAAGCCCATGCATTTTTCTCTGTATGCAGAAACAAGAGCTAAATTTGAGAATGGGATGTTGGTGAACAATTTTGTTTTTTGCACCTTTTTCCTTTTTAAAAAATCAAAAACAAAAGTTCCTGATATATTTTAGAAAATAGCTCTCTAACCAGGTTGTAGGATAAGATACATGTGATCGCTGCTGGCTTAGTCTAAGTTCCCTGTTAGGTAAACAAACTTTTGAAAGCCATGCTTAATTATAGATTTACCTGATCATTTCATAACTGCTATTTTAAACCATGTCCGAAAGAAAGTTTAATGAACAACAGTAAACCACAAACTTTTTGTTTATGAAGATAGCTTTGTTAGAATTATGCTTTTTGTTTGTCATTCTGGGACTTTTTGGGTATCATACATTTTCATGTCTCCTCTGGGCCAGTGTTCCAGCATTTTCAAAAATTACAGTTACCACTGAACCTAGTAATTGTTTGCCATTTCAGGAAGTATCCATAACAGTTAAATTCAGGGGTCGACAAGAATGGGAGTTATTTCTAAACATGCATTTTTGAAGGAAAATTGAGTTCTTGGAAGCAGAGTTATGATGAGGGAAATGACTCAACACCATTTTGAGCCCAGTATGGTGGTGCACACCTGTAGTCCCAACTACACAGAGGCTCAAGATCCCAGAAGTTTGAGACCAGCCTGGGCAACATAGCAAGACTCCGCCTCGAAAAAAAAAAGTGTACCATTTAAATCATAACCTTTATTCTGCCTTCATATTCATATTATTTTCTTTTTATGATGAATATTTTCAAATATACAGTAAAGTAGAAAGAATAATACAGCGTATAGCCATTATATTAATTTTTTGGTGTAATAAGTTACCATAAGCTATGTGGCTTAAAAACACAAATTTATTATCTTAACAGTTCTGTAGGTCAGAAGTTCGAAATGGGTCTCACTGGGCTGAAATTATGGTGTCATCAGGGCTGGCATTCCTTCTGGAGAATCTGTTTCCTTGCCTTTTCCTGCTTCTAGGGGCCACATGCATTCCTTGGCTCATGGCCCCATTTCTCCATTCAACGCCGGGACCTTCTCGCACTATCTGGTTCTCTCTTCAGATTCCCTCTTTCACTCTTAAGGAAGTGATTCATTGGGTTCATCTGTATAATCCAGGATAATCTTCCTATTTTAAGGTCAGTTTATTAGCAACCTTAAATCCCATTTGCCATGTAATGTAACATATTCATAGGTTCTGGGGATTGAGACATTATTAGGATGATGAAAATATTCTGAAACATGGTAATATTCTAAAACGTGGTGATTGTACAATTCTGTAACTTTACTAAAAATCACTGAATTGTGCAATTGAAATGGGTGGATTTTATACCTCAGTAAAATTTTTAAAATAAAAACCTTTAGGTTCTCTCCTTTTAATAGTAATTCCAAATTTCCAGTGAAGACTGTTGGTCCCATCTGAGTTGTTTTTTCTTTAAATTGTGGTCAAATACACATAACATTTCCTATCTTAACCATTTTTAAGTGTACAGTTGCATAGTGTTAAGTATATTCACATTGTTGTACAACCAATCTCCAGACCTTTTTCATCTCGCAAAATGGAAACTCTATACCCATTAAACAATTCCCCATTGCCCATATAAGTGGACTCATACAATATTTGACCTCTGTGACTGTGACTGACTTATTTCACTTAGCGTAATGTCCTCAAGGTTCAGCCTTCCATGTGTCAGAATGTCCTTCCTTTTTAAGTCTGAATGACATTCACGTATATACACATGCACGTATGTATACATACACGTGCACATATGACATTTTGTTTATTCATCTCTTGATGGACATTTAGATCACATCCACCTTTTGGGCATTGCGAATAATGCTGCTATGAACATGGCAGCATTTATTGTTCTTTTGAGAACTGCTTTCAGTTTTTTTAGATATATACCCAGAAGTGGAATTGCTGGATCTGAGCGAGTTTTAACTTAGCATTCGAGCTCCTCTTCTACATCTTTTCATAGCCTTTGCACCAAGTATTCAGACTTTATTCCTTGAACAGACTATACGGTTTTGAATTAATCTGGATCTTTTATGTTGTAAGTGACAAACTCACGTCAAACTAGATAATGCTAAGGATGTTGCTGTGTTATACAGAACCCAAGAACAGGAACACGTTTGGGCTTCAAGAACAACTGCAATCAAGGACTCAAAATACCTTCAGGTTTCTTTTCTATGTATGTTTTATCTAGGTGTTTGCAGTGGTCTTCTGTCTCTGCTGAAGAGAATGATAACCGTCCAGAGTTCCCGAATGTGTAGTTTATAGACCAAATACTATGAGAGAAACTCTCAGTTCCAGTTCCAAATTCCTGGGTACCTGTTTGTCACCTCTGAAATAACCTTACTTTTTACTAAGGAGTCCTATGTGGAAGTGGGGGCATTTTCTAAGCAAGTAACAACTACCAATGTTCTCATCTCCCTCCACAATGAGAGATGACCTTCCTAGTCAGGTCCATCTATAATATTACTTGTCATGGGTCCTCCATCCCACCAGCTGAAGGTCTTTGGGTGTTAGCTATGCTTTCCCTAGTATGACTAGTTCAGGTATACATTTTCATAATCCTGCAGCCTGTGGGCCAAATGTTATATTTTTTGTTGTTGTTTTGCCTTCCCCTGCCCCTCACTGTACAGTCCCAGTAAAAAATGTGAGAAGAAAACCAGAAAAAGAGAGAAAATAAAAATGCTATATTTTGGTTACTAGTTTTCCATTCAACAAGTATTTATTGCTCACCTTTTATGTGCAAAGCACTGTTCTCAGCCCTGGGGATCTGAGCAGAAAGAGTACAGAGCATATACCATCTTCTGCAGGGCAGGGCCAATCAGATACAGTCAGCAAGTCTCATGGTCACCCCTTAACTCATTTTACTGGCAGAGGACTGAAGGTCTAGCCTGGCTGCCCACAGAAAGATTCCCCATGTCTGCTATTTTATTTTTTTAGAGACAAAGTCTTGCTCTGTTGCCCAGGCTAGAGTGGAGTGGCATGATCATAGCTCACTGTAACCTTGAACTCTTGGGCTCAAACAATCCTCCTGCCTCAGCTTTGTGAGTAGCTGGGACTACAGGCACGTGCCACCACGCCCGGCTAATTTTTTGTAATTTTTGTAGAAACGGATCTCACTATGTTTCCCAGGCTGGTCTTGAACTCCTGGCCTGAAGAGATCCTTCCACCTTGGCCTCCCAAAGTGCCAGGATTACAGACATGAGCCACTGTACCCAGCCATGTCTGATATTCTTTAGGACCGTACCTGAGAGGAGGCATAGGGGATGTAAGGGCAGTGTGAGGGTTGGTTTCTTTATGGAGGCTGTGGTGCTTTAGCTGTCCCCTTCCATTATGATGCCACTTTTTAGACCTAGGATTTGACTAGGGATAGAATAATTATAGGCTCCTAATGATAGAACTCCCTGAAAACTTTAGTTCATTGCTTGTTCATTTCATATGGGGACATTCCCTTTGATAAATAAGCAACCCCAGTAATATTATAATTACACTTTTTAGTCCCTAGGATTGCTAAAGAGATAGCTAGGGCTAGGTCAGGTTCCTTAGCTTTGCTTATTTATTCAGCTTAAAAGTCTCTACCTCATGCATGGTTGGAAAATTCTGGGTTTGGTGAATTCTCAAATTTTCTGTGGAATTTTCTCTCCAACTGCATTTTTGTCAGATATACTTTATAATGAAGGAGAAGGTGGCAATTTTGGGGAGGGGGTGCTCTGAGAAGTATTTGAAATGGGCTGTCTACATTGTATTTGTCAAGGTCTCACAGTTTCTTAGTGGCTTAGAGAATTCAGTTGCTGAAATTCAGCAATGGATCTAATTATCTGACCTTCAGAGGTTTCAGATCTCTGGCTTTAGGCAGAAAGAGCTTTGCTTAATCAAGTTATATTCTTGTCTTATGTGTCATGTCTCCTCTCTAGAGGGCCAGATTGGATTAGATTGTGTTGTCTTGCAGAACTTTACTGAAGGTAACACAGTTTTCTGTGGTTACTCATAATAGCCAAAAGGTAGAAACAACCATAATGTCCATCAACAGATGAATGGATAAACAAAGTGTGACTTATACATACAATGGAATATTATTCAGCCATAAAAAGGAATGAAATGCTGATATATGCTACAGCGTGGATGAACTTCAAAAACATACTAAATGAAAGAAGCCAGTCACAAAAGGCCATATATTAATATGATTCCTATTAAATATCCAGAATAGGCAAATCTATTTTAGATTTAGATTAGAGACACAAAATAAAATAATGGTTACCTAGGATTGATGGAGGGGGAGTGGGGACATTGGGGGTGACAGCTAAAGGGTATGGGTTTTCTTGGGGGGAGGTAATGGAAATATTCTAAAATTAGTTATGTTTGTTTATGGTTGCACAACTCTTTGAATATACTAAAAATCACAAAGTATATGAATCTTTTTATATGAAATATCCCAAACAGGCAAATCCATAGAGACAGGAGGCAGATTAAGTGGTTGCCAGGGTATAGCGGGGAGGAGGAATGGGAAATGGTTATTTAATGGGCATGGGATGATGAAAATGTTTTGAAACTAAAGAAAGGTGGTGGTTGTATGACTTTGTGAATGCACTAAATGTCACTGAATTGTACACTTCAAAATTGATGATGTGAATTTCACCTTAATTTAAAAAAAAGGCAAAATAGATTGATCCGGACATATTAGCCAAAGGCACTTAGAAACTAAACTCTTACAACGCCAGTGTAAGTGGCTGTGTCCTCAGAATCTGCTTTTTTAAAAAAAAAAAAACAAGCAAGCAAATCTTATCTCAAATAACAGGAATACTCAAGGTAAAATGGCTCTGGGGTTGCCTAATTTAGTTGTTCAACTACATCATCAAGTCCACAACAGTTATTTCCCTCTTTGATTTATCACTGTCAGCATATCAGCCTCATTCTCTTTAGGTCTCCTGATGTTCCCAAGATGGTTGTAATAATTCTATGCATTGAATTTTTTCAGTGTCTTCCAGTGGCAGGAAACAGGATACCTTCTCATTCTTCTGGCTTCTTTTTTTTTTTTCCATTTATCTTTTTGTTACGAAACTTTTCAAACCTACAGAAAATTTTGAAGAATCATAGTGTGTATACCCTTACACTTACCACCTAGATTCAACAGAGGTTAACATTTTTACCGTGTTTGCTTTCTCTATGTAAGATTTTTAAAAAGTTGTAGACATCACAACCCGTCGTCCTTAAATACTTCTGCATGTATCTCCTAAAAATAAGGACATCTTCCTACATAACTACATACTGTTATTACCTAATAGAATTATAGAATAGTGTTACCACTTTTCCTTTTCAAGGCAGAGTGCTTATTTTTTATTTTCTGCTTGGAAAAAGTTATAGCTACTGATGATAGTTACAAGAACCGGTTCCAAAAAGTAATAAAATTAATGAATCAATAAATAGCCAGGAAAAGAAGAGAGAAGAAACAGTTTTGGACTCAGAAGGGTTCTAAGAAGTGGGTAAGTGTTGATAAGAACTTTGTCCCTCCTTGGAATGAAATCTGCCACAAGTTCTTTTTTTTTTTTTTCTGTCTTCACATATTAAAAAGTTCCCATGAATTGATTTTTAGGTTGAAAACACTGACAGTAAGTCTTTAGCTCAACTCCCATTCCCTGCTTGCAGTCATCTTTCTGTTTTAATGAAAGTCTCAGTTTCTTCCTAGACCATAAAATTGACCGTGGTTGTTAAGTATGCGTTGTTCTGCCCTTCTTTTTTGGTCTTCCATGTTAGATTCCTGTCGAGTTGATGTTAGAAAGCTAGTAAGAGCATCTATTTTGCTGAACCTTTCTCCAGTCAGAGTACTTTTTTGGTCATTCAGAGATAGTAAGGTCTTCCTGATTCCTGGTGGGTGCGTGGCCTTAGGCCTTAGTAGCAATATTATAGGCGTACCACAGGTGAGGGAACTTTCTTGTGACTTGGGATAGCTATCGCTTGAAGCCCTAAAATGTTGTTGTTCATGCCTGACTGGATCCAATCATCTTTCTGATTTCCCATTTTAATTTGTGTCCAAATAAGATGAGTAGTTTTCTTTTTCTTATAAATAATTTGGGTCCTTTTGAGTTTTTTATTTATTCAGAGAATGGAAACGAAAGTTATATAATTTTATTTCCCTGAGAATCTGAGCTAATATTCAGACTTCGGGCATTCTTTGAATTCTGATTTTCTTAACTATTTTATACCCCCATATTTTGGGATGATGTTCCTGGCTGTATATTCAGTGTATAGATGGTTTTTCTTTGTAAGACCAGTAATCTCTACTGTCTTATATATGTATACCTAGTACAAAAGTAAATGTTCTGTGTTTGTGAATGTATGCAAGATTAGTTCTTTTAAGAATTCAGTTTATCTAGGGGATTACAATCGATTCATTTATAGAATTAACGATGGTAATTAATATGTTCTTAAGAAAATCACATGTTCAGAGTGTTATGTAATTGGAAAATTCTGGGTAAGCTAAAAGTTTTGAATAGCCTTTGAATAGGTATGGCTCTAAGTTCTAATAATTGACTGTCTAGCCTGGGACAAATTACTTTTCCTGTCAGTGACTTAGTGGCCTCATCTATAAAATGAAGATTGAATAAAATTGTATTTCATTAGGGAACACACGTCAGCATCGCCAAATTCTTTTACTCTAATTCACGTTAACTTGATTGTCGGTGCAGTTGAAACTGTGCCCCAAGCCCATCTTTCACCCTAATTAGGAAAGGCTGCTTTGGGCTTATAGCCTCTGTGTGAGAGGCATTTGGAGTTACCTTTAAGTGTCCCTAGTTAGCTGCAGTCAGCTAGACTATAAACTTTGAAGACAGGGGCCATGTGTCTTTTGCTATCTATCTCCTCTGTCCCTGGACCCAGGCCAAGTGCCTAGCACATGGAATAAATGCTCATTCATTAAGTATTTGTTGAATGAATGACTGCTAGCCTAGGACATTTACACACATTGCCTCAGCAATCTTCACAGCCAATAATGAGATAGGTGGTATCAACTCAGTTTTGCAGATGAGTAAAACTGATGTAAAGGCTTAGCCCCTTGCTCAAATCCCCACAGCCAGGGGTTAGCGCTAACTCTAAAGACTATACTCTTTAAAAAAATTTTTTTTATTATAAAATCTACATGACATAAAATTTACCATTTTAACCATTTTAAGTGTACAGTTCTATGACAAAATATATCCACAATGTTGTTCGACCATCACCACCATCCACCTTAACCTGTGCTTTTTTCCCCACTATTATGTTGTCTGTGTTCTTCAGGGTGCTTTTAACTGTCTGAAATCAGATTAAAAACTTTTTTTGAGCAGAAACACTGAAGTAATCTGAAAGTTTAAACTTTCAGACTGGACTGAATACTGGGTCAGTGCTTCCCCTTTCCCATCTCCTTAGCCAGCTCTATTTCACATAGAATTTCTTGTTGGCTTATAATAGCTGAGTGTGTTGTTTTGAATGGGAATGTATGCTATCATGTCTGCTTTCTGACATTGAATTGGAGCTGTTTGATCTATTCCTAATTGGCCCAGTGGGGCAGTAATCTAAATGGTCTGAACTCCGATTTGCTGTGTACCCACATTTGGAGCTGTGTACCTACCTGATAAGTTTGAGCACCACTGGGCTAAAGTCCATTTTTTGCCTTATACTTGGGAAATGAATTTGCTTTGTCATCCTTCACTCCAGCTTCCTGCCAGGATTCCAGTTCACTGCTTTCGGTTTCAGTTTGGGCTTTAAAAATGTTTCTTAATCTTTCTCTGGCTGAATTACCTGTGTCAATACAGGTACAAATAAGCAGTTTTATTGGCTTCGAATATGGGATGAGTTGGAAGTGTGTGAAAGGAGATTTGAGGAGGGGGATGGATCTTCATAAGTAGGATAGCTTGACTTTTCCACTTGTGTTAATGTTCCTACTGCAGTGGTCTTGAAATCCTGTCCTGATGGCAGAGCCAAGGGGTGAAACATGACACAGGCTGGGGATGAGAATTGGCATTTGTCCTGAGTGCACAAATAGTTTCTTCCCTCCCAAGCATATTTTACAGCCAAGTGAACAGAAAACAATTCAGCAGGCTACTTGCTGGAGACCTACGGTGGAAAAATTATCTTAACAAAAAGGTGTACGTACAGCTTTTACAAAATGTTCTCAAAAGAACACATTGCAAACTGCTTATTTTTCTCTCATTTTATCCCTTAACCCTAAGTGTAAGGGTGATTCCAGATGTACTTCCAAGCCTGTTTGTGAATGGTAGGGGCTGAACTTCCCCAAGTTTAACCAGTCACATATCCTTCACTTTGGATCACTGTCAGCTAGATAGGAAACTGCTGAGAAGACTAAAGTCCAAGCCTTTGTGTGGAACAGTCAAGCAAACAGGTGCAGTTTGGCCCCTGGCCCAGCTCTGCTCCATGTAAATTTTATCAAGCACACATATGATAGGAAGGCAGTTGGTGGTGGTGTAATTACAGTCATTACTAATATGACAGGCCACCATTGCACGAGGCTTGACCTGAAGTAGCTGCTCTAAATATAGCCTTCATTTCTGGCAGCTGCAAACACCTGTAGGAGCAGGCAGGCCCTCAGCAGAAAAGTATTTGCTGTTAATAGCATGTCTGTTGAACAGTTGTGTACTGTCAGAGCTTGTTTTGTGCTATGTTTATGCACAATTAAAAACAGCCGAACTGAATCCATTGGTTTATAGTTGGGTTATGTTTAGAAACATGCAGTTTGGGTTGTTGTCTACTGTAGAAACTGGGGATGATGTCATTGGTTTGAGCAAGACCAGAAGAGGAGCAGTTAATGTAATTACCAGCAGTTTCTTTGATCTCTGTATTGAACACAGCTTACTTAAACCCTTCGGCCTTTGGTTTCTGGCACTGATGAACCAAGCTGTCAATCATGTGATTCTGTTCAATTGAGAACTCTGGTTTATGTGCTTGGTACTTCATTCTGAGAAAAGGGAGTTTATGAGTAATTAAAAAGAACACCAATATTTACAAAATATTGGTGCTTCCAAAAAAGAAATGATAACACAAATTGCTCTTAAATGTGTAAAAAGATACTCAACCTCTCTTATATTAAAAGCATTTCAAGACCTCACTGAGATACTATTTTTTTACCTATTAGACTGGCAGAAATTCACAATGTTGGAGAAACACTGTTGATGAGCAAATAGGGAAATAGGCATTCCTCTTATGTTCTTGGTGGGAGTACTTGCATGTATACAAAATGATGTGTGCTTAAGCTTATTTGGGGAAGAGTTAATGATTGGAATCAAACTCAAAGGTTGACAAGTTAAATAAATAATGATGCATCTATACAGTGGATACAGCTGTAAAAAAACAATGCGAATATTATTTATGTACTGACAGAAATGTCTTCAAGGTACAGTGTTAAGAGAATAAAGCAAAGGGCAGTGTATATTATGCTACCAGTTGTGTAGAAAAGGGGGAAAATAATATATTAATATATCATGTTTGCTTGTATATGCATAAGAAAGTTCTGGAAGGAAATTTAAGAAAGTAATATGAACAGTTATCTGTGTGTGTGTGTGTGTGTGTGTGTTGTGGGAAGAAGAGATAAGATGACCATTTTTCTTTGTATGAAACTTTTTGAACCATGTTGCATATATTATGTTTTCAAAAAAATAATTAGAATATTTTTAAAAATGGGGTTTCTTTGAATTCCACAGTCACAGTTACAGAGGAGCTCTTTTTGAATTGACTTCCTTACCCATTCTTGCTGTTCTGTAGGTAGTAGAGAGATTTCCTCATACTGTTGCTGGTTGTACTAATGTTTGTTACTTTCTATGTGGGTATCTTGGGAAGAAAGTGATACACAAGTTTGTTTGTCCTGGTGTTTTACCTATTCCTCAGCCAGAATCGATGGCTTTAAAGAGCCTCAGGTTAGGACAAACCCTAAAATACAGGCTTTTCCCTTTTGTCTGACAATTAGGATAATATCCTATGGACAGGACTGAAGTCTTTTGCCTTTCCTCTTTATTTGTAGGAACCTACAAGCAGCAATTGGCGCCTATTATGACTTTGAGAGCCCGAACATCAGTGTGCCCTCTATGTCCTTTGTTGAAGATGTCACCATAGGAGAAGGGGAGTCAATACCTCCTGATACTCAGTTTATAAAAACGTGGCGGATCCAGAATTCTGGTAAGTGTATAATGTATGGGCAGTGCTCCATTGTCCAGTTTTCTTTTTCTTAATAGTTAAAAGAAATAAGAAGGAAATATTTTAGCTTATGTATATGACTGTGTAACTCTGAGCTTTTTCTTATGCATGATATGTAACATTTTCTTGTATTGGAATGATGACCAAACATTAGTGAAATATCCCTTGCTCTAGAATAGGAAGAATAATTTAGGTTTCACACTTCTAAGCTACACATGACTTAGTGGCGTCTAAACACACTCCAATATTCATTTGGTACTGGGAACTAGGCTTGTATGTGGTAGGATGTTGTCTCCACCTGTATAGTTTTACTTCATCATTTTATTTCTGCTCTAATTAATCTTCCAGTCATTTCCAGTAGCCTAGAGGAGGTATATCCTTGAATAGAATAGCTTAGTTGGAAAGAGCTGTGAGCATCTGCTCTTCTGAAAGCTCATTTCTTTGTGATCACAAGGATGATTCTCTCTGAAATTTCATTAGGATATCTGACACATTAATTAATACCACTTTGAATAATAGGGTAAAAAGTATGGGAATTTGCTGAGAAGGGAAAAGAAAGAAATTGTTAGTTTAAAAAAATACCAAAAAACATTGTTTTGAGGTATTGCTACTTCTTTTAAGACAAATTGCAAATAAGTTAACCATAGTTCTTTGAAAATAGTGTCTGAATATGTGTCTGGGAATTGTTAATTATTACCTTTTTTTATTTTTTAGATTCTTTTCTGATGACTTTTTTTATTTGAGTGGGTTTGGTATCACTTGTCCCATTGAATGACAGTTTATGTTCCCTGGTTGAGGGTGTTTTAACTTCCTTGTTAATGAGGACTTTCAGAGAAATTCTCAGAGATGGAAAACTAGGTCAAAAAGAGTATTTAACTAAAAATGTGTGGGCGTGGAGATACCCTGTCTAGCAAGGTAATTTGATGTAAGACGACATAAAACTCCAGGGACTCAAAGAAACCTATAAAAGTGACTTTTATTGACTTGATTTACTTTTTAATTCTTTACAATTCAGTACTTTATGGTGGGGAAGGACTGGCTAAACTAGCCTTTTATATAAGAATTAATGTACCAAATCTAATTGTTATTCTTAGTTTTTCTGGCATATATTTAGAAGTAACTCTCCCTTGGAGGAAAGTTCAGTGTGTCACATAATCTGGACTGATCCAGTGTTGTAGATGACTCAGGACACCTGTGGCTTTGTAAAATTTTCATTAGCTCCCTTTCTCTTTTGGTTATAACAGTGGTGCATTGTTAGTTTGGGAGGCACATGGTAAGAGAGGATAGCCATATTTTTCTATTTTTCTTGAAATTCTTGTTCAAAGTCTGATTTTCTTTGACTAATTTCTTTCTTACCTTTCTTAATTTCGCCTGCTTTTAAAAATATCAAAACAATCTCCAGTTTGGCTTCTATTTATCATGTTTCTTCTCTGAATTACTAAAACCTGTGTTATTGATCAAAAATGCTTTTGAAACCTACATGTGAAATTTTGTTTATGAGTGAAGTTTGTTTGGGAAGTATGACTTATTCAAAAGTTTTGTTTATTTATTTTAAAGTGAAGCCAGTACTTTGTTTACTTATAATAAAAACACTGAAAATGGTCTGGTTTTCTGTGAGTTCTTTAGTGTTATTAAATACTCAAAGTTGTTAGAGTACTGTTGAAATGTTTTAAATACCATCTTGTTGCAGAATAACCGTTTTATATTTCAAAAAGCCTCTTGATAAATCTACTCACTCACTAGACAGTTCCTTGGCTTAATGGGGAGCTTGGGGGAGGTTGATATATAATGGTTAACATGTTGAATCAGAACCCCTAAGAGGCCTACCTTTCACCTTGACTTTGTACAATCTCTATTGGTGGGCCTGACTGCTTTTTCCTCCTGCTTTCACTTTGTAACTTAAGTTTAAAACAGCCTCTGAGTCTGCAGCCTTTCTTCCTGTAAAAGGGCATTCTGGTGCCTGAACACCTCAGGAAAAGTTGGGCAGCAGTTGCTAGAGATTTTATCTTTCAAGGTGGTTTGCACAAATAGGTTTTCTGTTCTTCTGGAAATTGTTCAGCTAGTTGTAAAGTAGTTTTATATCTATAAATTGAATATTTTCCATTTGGTTAAGGAGAAACTAGCCACCCATAACTGAATAATAGGCATGTTATTAGAGAGAGGGAGATCATGCATATGTGCAGGTTCTTTGGTGTCATCCTAATCTTGCTTGAATCCTTTCTGGAAATAGAGTAGTAATACAGAAGTAGGGCAGGCCTCAGCTATTTCTCCTTTGGCTCTCTTACTCTCATTCATAACGTTCCCTGAGAGACAAGTACTCACTGAAATAGTTACATAAATAATAATTTTCATGGCACTTTCTACTGTCATGTTTTAGGCGTGCCAGGCATTCAAATATACAACAGATAAGATTGATAGGAACTGCATATAGTTGTCCCAACAGCTTCCTCAAAGTAGGTAAATGTCACACACTATTTAAAATTAAACTCCTAATGTTTTTTAAATCCTTAGATTCAGACAGAGAAACACAGAACTGAGTCATTTAATAGCATAGATGCAAAATTCTAGGATCCAAACATTATAGAAGTATTGGAAGCTTTGGAAACCTGAGCAAGAAACCCTGGAGGTTAAAGTGAAAATTTGAAACTGTCCTTCCAGAGATTTAAGTAGACAGAATTCTCTTGACCAACACTTACAGCTTCTCAGTAGTTAGAACACCATGCTCTGTTGTCCAGCTGCGGCAGCTGTTAAGCTGAGCATGTTATGATAAACCCTAGTGTTTCTGTGACTTTGGTGAAATAGTTGTGATTGTTGTATGAGAGATTGGCTTGGGCATATTGATCCAGAGTCATTTTTATTTTTTGACCTACATAGGAGTGAATATAAAGTGTTGGGAAGAGAACACGAGGAAGAACAACTATTTCCACCATTTTTCTTTTAGCTCATTAAAATAGTTAACTCTCTGCATTTCTCTTCAGTATGATTATAGAGAAGATAATTCTGCTTCATTCATTCAATGCATTTTATTATGTTCCAGTCACTTTGTTAGGTACAGGGGAGAAATGGTGACAAGATGGATGAAGGTGTCTGCCTTCATGCAGGTTAATTTGAAGTGCAGTCTCTAAACTCATAGGGGTTAAAATGCAGGTCTTCATCGAGGTTTGTGTTCTGCATTGCTGTTTGAATATTCCTTACCGTCTCCAAACTATTTCTATAATCACATGTACCTAGTGTGTCCCAGTCTTTCTGGGACTGCTGAACTTCTGATTTTTGTGATGCCCTTTGTCATCTCAAAATTGCCACATAACAGGGGTTTTTTGTTTATTTATTTATTTATTTATTTATAAAATAAAGTGATATTCCATGATAACTGGAGAATCACAGCCTTAGTCATATACTTGATTGTGACACTTAACTTAGAAAGTCATAAAACACAGATTAGTCTTTCTTTTCCTCTAGACAGATCTATCCTCCATTAAGCCAGCTTGTAACTGAGACTTAATTTGAAGCCATGTTGTATTGTACTTCTTGAATCCCATTTCAGGTATGCTTAGTCAAGTGGTCCAAACAGCTCAATGGTATTTCCCTTTCTTCTTTATCGAGCAAGAGTATCTTTGACCTTTTCAGAGTTATCTGACCTAACTGACCTACAGTTGTGACTGTAAGAACTATATATATAATTGATGACCCTCAGAAGGCAGATGATTGGTTCTTCACCTGTTAAAGCAGAATAATACTTCAGAGTTCATGGTGGATAACTCATCTACTTTTTTCTTCAAGAGGATCTCCAAATACCGTATTGAGCAATAATAGGTATCTGGAGTACCAAGAGGAACAGGACCCTAGCCAAATCATTTAGTGTTACCCATTTGATGTTTTACCAACTAACTCAATTTCTCTGGATTATAGCAGCGCTCTCCCTTTTGCACAGCTATGGGACCCAACCATCTCAGCTGCTTGTGGTTGTTTGCCCAGGACAGCTAAGTCCTTTTTCATATCCAGTCTTTGTTTACCTTATTTTTTTACAAGTTCAAAAACAGAAACATTTCGGTTTTCATAAAAACAGACACCGTCTTGTTACAGATATGTGTTATGTATGTCTTAAAGAATAATTGTGAATTTGGCCCTATAACTATAGTTTAATTTTTCTCTTGGATATTGGTCTTTAAAGAGACTGACATTTTCTAAGCTGCTTCATGCCAGCTACTGTCTTTCTTGACTTAAGACAAATATGCTTTTGCCAGGCACCAGGCTCCAGAAATGATAAGGAGAATTTGCATGTGTTGTCCAAATGTCATCCACAACCTCTCTGCCACCACCAGTGGTTGCCCTTTGTAGGGTTAACTTAAGAGGGCACTTTGCTGGCAGGTTTTTTTAAAAAGAGGGTATGCCAAAACATAGTGGCTACTGCTTCAGCCACTCTCCTTTAAGACTCAAGGGCCAGAGAGAATATCGTTCATAATGGATCTGAGAGTTCAGCAGTAGAACTCTAGTTGCTTTTCTCTCTCTGGTTCCTTTCCAGTAGTGAGCCATCAGGTATGTCAGCACCAGCCTGGCACTTTGAAAGCAAGGAACTGAGGCATCCTAGAGTACTTGTAAGGGGTAAATTACAATCATCCTCTGTCCTGAGAGTCCTGCTATGTCCACCTTTTCACAGTGATTAATTTGTATAATCAGTGTATGTATTACCAAAGAGAATATATAGAGGTTTCTTTCTACAGTTAAAATGGAGTATATCAGTTGCTGGGTATTGGAGACACTTCACAGGAAAGATCACTTCTAGTCACTGTGAGGCTACCTATACAGCTTGATTAGTCAGAACTAGTCAACACCTAGGTTTCTTATTTTGAATTAGTTTACATGAAAATAGGTATGCAGAAATAGGTACCAAATAAGACCTTTGGCACCTCCTTTTCTACCAAAACCATTCTTCTGTATTGCCATTCCCATTCTTTCTGCGAGTCCTTCTGGCTGGTGCCATTGCTCCTGGGACTACAGTTTATTGATGTTGTTATTGAGGGAGATCATCCCATTGTTCATATTTTCACCGCCACTGTTTAAACCTGAGATCTAAACTTTCATTTCACTCTTCTGTTTTGTATTTGCTCATAGTCTCTTGCGCTCTTGAGTATTTTATAGTTACAGACCACAGGAAAAAAGTCATATATCAGGCAAAAAACAATCTTAAAATGAGAATGATACCATAGAAATTACTCCTTGTATGTTTCATCCTCTTGTCTCTATGTAAAAATCTGGCAATAACCAGACATATTTTTACTTTGAATGTCAGCTTAAAAAGTTCAAGTGAAAATGGATATATGTTACCTTTCGGTAGAGGAAGCAGTCCCCCAAAGATGTGGGCCGATGCTTCGTCTCCCTAGCTCTTCATGGATATCATTCTTAGGTTCTTCAGATTCAATGTGATGTGTGGCCTTCCCTGGGAGTCACCTGAAATACACGTCATCTTGAGGAATTGCCTCGCTTTTGCCATATGTGCATTCTCATAGGGTTAGACTATTGGTCAGAGGATGTTCATTCTGATAATTCCTTTTCATCAGTAGTGTGAGACATTATATCACTCACAGATATGTGGGTAGGTTTACATCTGTATGTGAGACAAAGGAAGAGGCCTCTTCTACAGTTTCATGATAAAGTGCACCTGGCATAGGACCACTGATTGCCTAACATTTTTTTCTTTTGCTTGAACTCAGGGGCAGAGGCCTGGCCTCCAGGGGTTTGTCTTAAATATGTCGGGGGAGACCAATTTGGACATGTGAACATGGTGATGGTGAGATCGCTAGAGCCCCAAGAGATTGCAGATGTCAGCGTCCAGATGTGCAGCCCCAGCAGAGCAGGAATGTATCAGGGACAGTGGCGGATGTGCACTGCTACAGGACTCTACTATGGAGGTGAGTATGTCCTTGTGCAGCCCAGGGTAAAGGAATTAAGGTAACATCATACAGCATCCCCAGTGTTGCTCACAGAACCTGTTGAATTGCATAACAGGGCATGGCTTCTTTTAAACAGTCACCCCATGCAGGTAAATGATTTGAATTTAATGACTAATTGGTTCAGTCTAGTGCTCTTCCTTTTATCCTAGGAATTTAAGTAAAATTTAGTGACCTGAATGAGGTATTATATTTTGCATTCTAAATTATGATTTAGTAGTGCTGTTGTTTTTATTGTATAATCTGGTAGGTGCTATAAGAATACTGATGGCAGTCCTTGTTCTCAGAGTTGCTAGACACAAGTCATATGAAACAGATAATGCACAGAATGTGCATACTCCTTCCATCCTGACTGCTTGTCAAACTACCAACACATCTCACTCCTTCTCTTTATTGCCAGACTTACCGAACAGTGATCTGTACCCATTGTCTCTTCTTCCACATTTTCCCTTCACTCTTCAATCTAGTCTATCCTTTACCCATTCTCCATGCCAATGAAAATTTATCAGGGACTGCTCAGTTTCTAAATCCAGTACCTTCACAGTCTTCATACTAGCCAACCTTCTAATTATCATTTGGCACCATACTACAAATGTTTTTTGAAATGTGTACTTTTTTTCTTCATATGACACCTCTCCTGTTTCTCCTTCTCTCTGAATGTTATTTCTCTGTCTCTGTCTAGTTTTATCTTTGCCCTGGGTTTCCAAGATTCTGAGCTGGGCCCCATTCATGCTCAGTGACTTCATACATCCATGTGGCTTCACTTGTTACCAGTACACCTTACATGGTGTTGCTCAAATTTATATGTATGACTGTGTCCTCTTTTCAGAGCCCCAAACCCAAGTTTTAACCCCTTATAGGCAGAACACCTAGATGTCCTATAGGTTTCTGGATTTTAACATCTTCCAGACGAAGTTTATATCCTTCTCATTGGCACTCCAGTGAGACAATCAGGCCAGAAACCTTGGAGTCATCATTGTGTTCTCTCTGTCTCCCTTAATCACAGTGGCCTTAATCATTGTAGGCTAGTGGGACCCTTGGAGTGAAGGTCCTGGAATTAATTAATCATATATGTTTTTGGAACTAATGGAAACTTTAAAAATTTTTAGTCTCAAAAAATTTTAATATTAGAAAAGTGTCTCATAGTGCTTATTTGACATTCTTCTTTGGCTAAAACTGTTGTGCCTGATGTAATGAAGCCAAACTCCTTGGTGTGGGATGTAAAGCGCATGATCTGGCCTTATTTTCACTTTCATCTTCAGTCACTTCCTAACTTACCCACAGTCAGTCCCTGAAGATGCCACATGCTTTCACTTCTCCATGCCCTTGCTCACGTTCTTCCTGTTGCTTGAAATATCTTTTTCTTCCAGCAAACTCGTACTCATTCTCAGGGCCCTGATTAAGTCACCTTTCTGGCTTCCTTCCTACCCCCTTGCCTACTCTCCCCACTACCCTAAGAGAATCCATCCCTCCTTTTTCATTAATACCATGCACATGCTTGTTATTATATTTAACTTTCTGGTGAAGTTCTCCTGGGTGTTTCTCTGCTAAAGCTTTGGCTAACTTTCTCAAAACAACTCTCATAATAAGTAGATGTTATTGTTCTTTGGCCCTCCAGAAAGTCAACAAGCAAAATGCCTTGAGCATTCCAAAAAACTGTTGCCATGACCTTTTCTCTTGACCAGTCCACTTTCTTTGATTAGACCACTTCTGCCTCTTGATAGCCATTGATTTGATTGTGCTGTCTCTTGAGGATTGTACTGGTAAAGCCATGTTCCATCTGCTGTTACAGTTCTTCGGAGAAATGCTTCAGGATCGTGATCCCACTTGTTCAGAATTTTCATTGAAAGCTCTGCTCTGGTCTTCAGCTGATCTAGGCACAATGGTTTTGGGACCTGAGTGGAGAGTTTGCTCAACTTTAATTTTTCAGTCAGGGTTGTGTAAGCTGAACCAGTGGAGATGTCTGTGGTGTTGGCTATTGTTTCTGCTGTTAATCGTCAGTCCTCTTCAATCAGGGCACAGATAAGATTAATTTTTTTCATTGAAAATTGATGTGGATGGTTTGCTGCTGCGGGCTTCATTTTCGATATTGTCTCATATCTTCTTAAAAACGAATTATCCGTTTGTAAACCACTGATTTCTTTGAGGCATTGCCCCCATAAACTTTTGTGTGTGTGTTTTTTTTTTGGAGGCAGGGTCTCCCAGTGTTACCCAGGCTGGTCTTGAACTCCTGGGCTCAAGAGATCCTCTCACCTCAGCCTCCTAAGTACCTGGGATTAGAGGTGTGTGCTACCATGCCCACTCCTATAAACTTTTTGTAAAGCATCAATGATTTCACCATTCTTTCCCCCAGCTTCACTGTAAATTTGATGTTTGTTCTTGCCTTAATTACAGCAGAATTGATGTTGCTCTGATAGAGGCTTTTTTCAAACTGATATCTTATCCTTCTTAGTACCTCACACAGATCCTGGTCTGACACATTATAACAAGTTAGTATGAGTTTATTTTGGTGCAAAAAAATTTCAAAATTCATGCGTAGTTTTTTTCATAATACACAGTTTCCGTGAACTTTTAAAAGACTCCTTGTAACTAGCTTTGGGAGCAATAAAGAATTTTAAGTCGTTTTTGGTCTTACAGTCTGTAAGTTGTTTCTCAGGACTTTGTGGAATCTAATACTTACAAGGGATCTTAATAATTCATCTGATTTTGTAGTTTTCAAGCATTTTTCTTAAGCAATGGAATCTTTTCCTTGATTAAGCATATATGAATGCCCCCTCCTAAAAGGGGACAGGATAAAAATGAAACTTGCTTTGTTGAATTAGGGGCCTCCTTGGCCTATGTTTCCCTACCCTTCTTTGTCTGAGATGACCTCCAGAGCTCTGTGGAATACAGTTTGCAAACTATTACCTGCTCCAGTAAAGAGTTTAATTCCATTTTGCAAATTACCGTATTTCATTGAATCCAAATTACTATTGATTGTAAAACATATCCTGGTATCAGAGATGTCAAATGACTGACAAAAGAGTGAATACATTATGTATAAAACTACAACTATGAACACATGGGAAAAAGTAAACTGCCATAATAACCATGACTGGCTCATCCCAGGTTTTTCTGCTCACTCTCAGCTTGCTAGCTCCTTGAGTATAGTGTAGTGGTAAGAACATGGACTGTAGGACTAGGTTGCTTGGGCACAAACTTGGACAAGTTAGGTAACTTCTCTGTGCCTCATCTTTTTGTTTTAACAACAAAGATTGCTTCTTGTTTGTTTTTGGTAGGGTGGTCTCTCCTGTAATCTTTAGATGGTCTTCTTTAGAAAGAATCCACTCTATTTATGTATGTATGTATGTATGAATGAATGTATGAATGAATGAATGACAGAGTCTTGCTGTCACCTGGGCTAGATTGCAGTGGCATCATTATAGCTCACTGCAACCTCAGTCTCCTGGGCTCAAACTATTCTCTTGCCTGAGCCTCCTGAGTAGCTGGGACTATAGGCTCACACCACTATGCCTGGCTAATTTTTCTGTTTTTTGTAGAGACAGTCTCACTCTTGCTCAGGCTGACACCCTATTTATTTTTATAATAACTTTATGGTGTTTCAGTCCATTTCTCTTCCTCAAAAGGAATTTTTGCTCTATGTAACTTACAAAGCGGGTCCCCTTCCTCCCCATTTTAGATTGGTTGCACTCTCTTGGAGCTTCTCAGTGGGCATGCTGGCTGTTGGCATATTGTGTGGACAGCTCATGATGTGGGGTGTCCCCATAATGACCCCTGGCCCTCCCACTAAATACCTGTAGCTTCACCTATTTATATTGACAACAAACACTGTCCCCCACTACATAAATTTCTAACTCTTGGTTGAGGACTAATAAGTATCTGATTCTTAGCAGGTTTATTTTTAAACCCTAGCATTTAATCTTCTTTTTACTGACTTTGATACCCCTCCCCACTCTACCCCACCAAAGGAATCAGCTTCTTGGATAAAATTTGCTTCTTAGCTTTTATCTAAGTAGCAAATATTAGCAAATAGGAGAAAGTACTAGCAAATTCTAGTACTTAGTGTATGTCAGATATTGCATTGGGCTTTTTGCACATAAATCACCTTATGAAGGAAATATTGGCTATATTTTGTTGACGAGGAAACTGAAGACCAGAGAGAACTAGTGATTTGCCTAAAATCTATTTAATAGTAAAAGTTATAAATTAGCTATAAACTGTAGCTATAAATTAACAAAAGTAATTTTAAGATCTTTGTGATTAATTTGGGCCTCACTACCAAATGGGTTTCAGAAGGAAACTTTGGCTCTAGCGTGTTGATACTTGTTAGGGTTTAATGAGGGTGGGGTATATGGTCCTCAAGTCCTCTCTCCAATTCTAGAGTGAATGGGCATTAGGGTGGGGTTGAGATTGGCAGGGCTACTCTTAGGTAGTTGGGTAAGTATCAGTATTCTCCAAGGAGTTCCTGCCTGCTAGGAGATAAACAGTTCTATGGGACATTGGACTCTGAGCAAGGAGTAAGCAACATGAATGGTTGTCCTTGTTTTAGCCTGGGTACCAACAGTAACATGCCTCTTCTCTTCCTAGCAGAGTGCCTTCTTCCAGAATTCCACAGGAGAGATTTACCCCTGCACCATAATGGTTTCCTCTAAATCACAGGATCCTAGTTGTAAAGTAAGCTAAGGTCAAATGATAGTCTGGTTATCCTGTGCTGATGGGGAATTCCCCACTTGAAGTAGTTCTTCTTGTTAAATATTTCATATGGGTCCCTAGGGACATTTCACAGTTGATTAAATACTTACACATTATTCATTTAGTTTCTCAGAGTTTACAAATGAACCTCTCCTTATGAAGCTCCCAAACCACAATATGTCCCACATGTTAGGACATATTGTCTATGTGAGCTATACTAATTGTTTATTTCCTAAAACTTTTGTAAGTTCTTCTTCCAGTTTCTCCATTTTATAGCATGCCCTCCCTAACCAGGTAATGTGGGACTTTCCCTACTTATTTCTCTCCTGTGTTCTGACTGATCATTTTATAAAAGAAGCTATGGTTTCATAAAGACTTCCTTATACTAGAATCCATGCTGTCTTCTACTTAGATGCTGTTCTGCTTGGCATTTCTCCCAGTTCTCATATCCTTTTGCCTATTAACCCCACCTTTAGAACATTGTTCTTTTATGTTGAACTCAAAAAGACCATTTCATTTGCTTCTAGAAGATCCTCCATAAGATGCTCACTGTTTCAGTTCTGACCTCTAGAATTCTAATATCAGAAATAGGGGCAAGGTGCTGTGGCTCATGCCTATAATCCTAGCACTTTGGGAGGCCAAGGCAGGAGAGTCTCTTGAGCCCAGGAGTTTGAGACCAGCCTGGACAATAGCAAGACCCCCATCTCTACCAAAAAAAAAAAAGAAAAATTAATGGGTCTTGGTGGTGTGCACCTGTAGTCCCAGCTTGTCAGCAGGCTGAGGCAGGAGGATTGGTTGAGCCCAGGAGTTGGAGGTTGCAGTGAGCTATGATGACATCACTGTACTGTAGCCCGGGCAACAGAGTGAGACCCTGTTTCAAAAGGAAAAAAAAAAAAAAGAAAAGAAATATGAGTAGCCCTTGAAAACAAGATTTCATTTTTGATAAAAGAAATGCTAGCCTAAGCTGATTGTGACTTGTATGGGAAATGTTTTAGAAGGGACATTTCAAAATGTAAATGAGATCTGAAATCCTCCAAAATATTTGTATGTTATGAGCTGATAGGCTATTTCAGCTTCAAAGAAGGAAGTCTGCTATTGGTTTTACTGCCACCAGGTGGTGGTGATTGTTTGGTGGTCATGTGCAGATAATCTGTGTGAATCAAAGGCAATATGAAATGGCTGTATTGTTCAGTTTAGCCTCTAAAGTGCAGATTTGTGGGTCTTGAACAAATAAAAAATCAGATGAAATAGTGATCCTTCCGTAAAGTGTGGTAATCAATAGGATATTGCATGTCCAGGTATAAAGCATCAAAGGTTTTAACTATTTGTCATTCAGCTGTGAGTAGGATTAATGCATGCTGTTAGTGCTAATGCTGTTTGCCTTATATTAGGTTAAGTATGGAGTGTCCGGTTTCCTTAAGTACTAAGTTTGATAGTTGATATCTTTGACATCAACTTGACACATCTTGTTTTTTTTTTATTGTGAAGGTACATCCTCATTCTTTCAAATGTACATTTTGGCTTGTGATTGTCTTTCAAAAATTTTTTTAGAGCAATTTTTGTGAAACCATGGATAAGTCAAAAAGTCGTGTTATTTTTGAATATGAGTTCCATCGTGGAACCAATACAGTGCAGACAGCTCAAAATATCAACGAAGTGTTTGGGAAGGATGTGGCTAATGAATACATGGTACGTTGATGGTTTGAGAAGTTCCATTCTGGTGATTTTAATCTTGAAAATAAGCCATGTGGGTGACCTGAGACTAAGGTGGATAATGATCAGCTGAAAGCTATAGTAGGAGCAAATCCATCTCAAACTATGCATGAATTACCAGCAAGGTTTGACATTACTATGCCAACAATATTGGACCATTTGAAACAAATGGGCAAGGTGAAGAAACTGGATAGATGGGTACCACATGAATTAAATGAGTGTCAGAAGAGAAATTGTCTCGAAGCTTGCCTTTCTTTGCTGTCACAACATAAAGGTGAACCATTTCTACACTGTATTGTTACATGTGATGAAAAATGGATTCTTTTTTGACAATTGCAAGCGTTTGACATGATGGTTGCATAAAGATGAAGTGCCAAAACACGGTCCAAAACTGAATATTCATCAAAAAAAGCTAATGGTGTCTGTTTGGTGGTCCAGCACTGGTATTATCCACTACAGCTTCATGAAACCTGGTCAGTCAATTACAGCGGATATCTCCTGCAACCAATTGGACGAAATTATGAGGATGCATGTGATTAAGCAGCCAAGATTGGTCAATAGAGACAGGCCAATCCTCTTGCAAGACTACATGTCGCAAAAAACAATGCTGCTCAAACTGCAGAATCTGGACTTGGGAACTTTCTGTCATCCACCATATTCACCAGACCTTGCACCAACTGAGTACCACTTCTTCCAGGCTTTGGGCCCCATCTTGCAAGGAAAAATATTCAATTCTCAACAAGCTGTGGAGAATGCCTTTGGCGATTTCATTGCCGCTCACTCTCCAGGCTTCTTTGCTGCTGGCATAAACAAGCTACCGTTAAGATGGCAAAACCGTGTTGATAGTTTAGGCACATACTTTGATTAATTGTACTGCTTCTTGTTTGAGATATAATAAACTAAACTTTTGGTTTGAAATCGGACATTTCATATTTAATGACCTAATAATTAGTTTTCTTCTCTACAGACCACAGACACACACAGAGATACATACAAAGATTTGATGGAGGGCAAAAATATAGTTTGAAAGCAGCACCTTTATTTCTTATGGTAGCCAGACCCCTTCTATTGACAGAAACTTCTTTGGTCTGGAATATAAGGGAATAGTGACAGTTCCTTTAAAAATTTTTTAAATCAAGGGACACTTATTCTATTTTATGGGATAAAGTGTGTGTGTATTTAAAATGTGTATGTGTGTGTATATATGTATATATAATTTTTTAAATCAAGTATCATTCTTTGTTAAAATATTAATATACTTATTGTTAAAAGGAAAATAAATAGTTGTAAAACCATCAACCATTTTAAAGGTTAAATACTTAGGCATAATTTGCTCTTTTAAAAAACTATAATCCTTATTTTTTTTGTATATATGCATTAGTAAGGCTTATAGCTTAGGCTGGATCTAGTTAAAAAGTATTTTAGTTACTTAGGGAATATAGCCCTGTCAGAAAAACATTTACAAGTAGAATTTTACTTCCTTGATTCTTAAGTGACAGTAATTTTAATATGCATGATTGGTTTAATGATTACTTTTCTTGGGGGGAGGGGTAGAGCCACTATTATATTACATGAACATGTCGATTATATGTTCCATCTTGATTTCAGAAATATTAAAAACAAGGAAAAAAGTAAGACTTAATTTATAAAATTGAGATATGTACATTTTTCCCTTCACAATAAAATGTTTGCATGTATGCTGAAACTGTTTGAGATGAGAAATTCTTAAGGAGGTTTTGTTGAATTGTTGTGTGATGGGAGTTTTTAGTAAGTGCCATTGTCTATACTTGCCCCTGGATCAGACTAGAGCCTGTCTCTTATAAATAAGGAAGCAAGCAAAACTGCCTTCCATTCAAATAATTGGTGTCTACTGTAAAACTAATGTGTGGTTATTTTTTAACAGAATGGTGATTGGTGTCTAAAACAATGTGTAGGGCTTTTAAACTTTATGTAATATCTTAGTCTTTGATGCAGTTTATATTCCTTAATTACTGCTAAGAATGTAGCCCTAACTTTATTTTTAGAAACCTCCCATTAGCTTTGTAGTTAAAGGGTGGGAATCTTTGAAGAGGGTGATCTCTTATTTAAAAGCAAATTGTATTCTGTTCCTGTTACGATGGTTTGATACCAGCCACATAATGCTGTAATGGTTGTCCCTTGGAATGGCAAAGATTTTTCAGTTAGAAATTAGTTCGTTCTGTAATCTTTATTTTAGGGGGGAAAACCCCATACAAAACCTTTCTTAAGTTCTCTTTATTTTTCTCCTTTTACCTTTAAAGAATTTACGCTCTTTTTTCTTTACTAAAGGAGTGTCAGTATTGGTCATTCAGCCCCAGGAAGGAATGCTGTGAGCCTGCTAGCTTCTGGATTCTGTTTTGTAGTGATCCGTGTCCTTCAGTTTCCTTTTATGATTTCTAAGAGTTTTGCTTGTAGTTTGTTTTGACATGTTCTTGAAAGCAATTGAATTCTAGAGTGGATTTTTGGTTGAGTAGCCACTTAACACTTCACAGTCATTTTTCCTTTTTTTTTTTCGTTAAAGAGACAGGCTAGAATGTCGTCCAAGCTAGAGTGCCGTGGTGCGATCATAGCTCACTGCAGCCTCAAACTGCTGGGCTCAAGGGATCCTCCTACCTCAGCCTCCTGAGTAGCTGGGACTATAGGCACATGCCACCATGCCATGCTCAGCTAACATTTTTCCTTTTTAATTTTATAGTTTCTCTTTTAAATTTAGAAATCAGAAATGATGCAGAAAGCAGATCTTATTCCTGACCTAAGATTTATTTGAGGACTTTAAAAAATGTTTAATTTTACATTTTATTTAACTCAGTATAGCCAAAATATTATCATCTCAACACGTGGCTCTAGCTAGCTACATTCCAAGTACTTAGTAGCCACATGTGGCTAGTGGCCTTTTCTGTTGGATAGTGCTAGCTAATATGCTATACCAATTTTTTTTTCTTTAAGAAATTTTAGAATTGATATTACTCTTTTAACAAATTTGCCAATGAAACCATCTGAGCCTGGAGGTTTTTAGGTTTTCAATTACTAATACAGTTTATTTTTATAGTTATAGATCTATTCAGGTAATCTATGTCATCTTTGGTGACTTTGGGTAGTTTCAAGGAATTGGTCCTTTTCATCTAAGTTGTTGAATTTATGTGCATAGAGTTGTTTTTAGAATTCTCTTATCCTTTTAACATCTTCTATGTTTGGTGATAATCCCCTCTTGCATTCTTGATACCTTGTGTCTCCTCTTTTTCTTTCTTTTCTTGATAAATTTCCCAACTTTATTGGTCTTTTCAAAGAACCAGCTTTTGGTTTCATTGATTTTTCTCTATTCTGTTTTTAATTTTATGGATTTCTAATCTTTATGATTTCCTTCATTCTGCTTGATTTGGGTTTATTTTGTTCGTTTTCTAGTTTCTTATGGTGAAAGCTGAGTTCATTGATTTGAGACCTTTCTTCATTTATAATATAGGTGTTTAGTACTATAAATTTCCCTCTAAGCATTGCTTTTAGCTGCATTCCACAACTTTTGAGATACTGTATTTTCATTTTCATTCAACTCAAAATATTTTCTAGTTTCCCTTGAGATTTCCTGTTTGACTTATGGATAACATAGAAGTGTGTTGTTTAATTTCCAAACATTTGGAAATTTTTCTGTTATCTTGTTTACTAGTTTCTAGTTTAATTCCATTTGGTCAGAGAACATACTTTGTATAATTTCATTTCTTTTAAATTTGTTAAGATATTTATGACCCAGGAGGTATTGTCTATCTTGGTGAATATTCCATGTGTACTTTAAAAGCGTGCGTATTTTGCTATTATCGAGTGAAGTATTCTATAATTGTCAGTTAGATCCAGCTGGTTGATTCTGTTGTTCAATTCCTTTATATCTTTGTTGGGGTTTTTTTGGTCTACTAGTTCTATTCCTGTGAAAGGAGTGTTGATGTGTCCAACTACAATTGTGGATTTATGTATTTCTCCTTTCAGTTATCAATTTTTAGTTCATTTATTTTGACGCTCTGTTGTCAGGTAACGTAAACATTTAGGATTGTTATGTCTTGCAGGTGAATGGCCCACTTATTATTGTGTAATGTCCCTCTTTTTCCCTGGTAATTTTCTTTGCTCTGAAGTCTACTTTGTCAGAGATGAATATAGCCACTTAGGCTTTCTTTTGATTAGTGTTTACGTGGTATTATCTTTCTCCATCCTTTTACTTTCAACCTACATATATTATTATATTTGAATTGAGTTTCTTGTATATAGCATACAGTTGGATCTTTTTTCCCATTCTGACAATCTCTGTCTTCTAGTTGGTGTGTTTAGACCATTTACATTTGATGTAATTACTGAAATGCATGAATTTAGTTCTACCAATTTGTTTTGTGTTTGTTCCCTTATTTGAAGACTTTAAAATCAGTCACATTGCTAAACTTACTAGTTATTTGTGATTAAATTCTTTTTTAAAATTTTAATTAGAAACAGGGTCTTGCTGTGTTGCCCACGCTGGACTCGAACTCCTGGACTTAAGTGATCCTCCCGCCTCAGCCTCCTGAGTAGCTGGGACTACAGGTGTGTGCCACTACACCCAGCTCTGTGATTAAATTCTTTAAAAAATGTATTTGCTCTGGTAATAAAAGAAATACATAACTTATAGAAAATACAGAAAGTATGAAGAAAAAGAGAAAATATTTATTTTACCATCCAGATATAAACACTATTAATGTGTGATTTTTCACATTATTTTTTTGTATCCATATATTAAAAGCAAAAAATGTTTTTGTTCCAATTTGGTATTGTGCTATGTATAGTTATAGAACCTACTTTTTCCCCCACTAATATTTTAGAACTTCCCCCCTTGTCATTAAATACTTTAAAAAATACAGTTTTCAGTAGTTTAGTACTGAAACTAAACTAGTAATTATACTGGATTACTATTGACCAAACTATTGTAGATAATTCCTTTTTTTTTTTTTTTCTGACATATAAAGAGCTTAGATCCTTTTTTTTTGAATTGAGGTAAAATCCACATAATAAATAGACCATTTTAAAATGTGCAATTTAGTGGCATTTAGTATCTGTACAATGTTGTGTAACCATTATCTCTATTTGGTTCCAGTGTATTTTTATTACCCCGAAAGGAGACCCTGTACCCATTATGCAGTCAGTCTATTCCTCACATCCTGCAGCCCGTGGCAGCCACTAATGTGCTTTCTGTCTCTGTGGGTGGGTACTTCTTTTTGCTGGGATGGAGCAAGGTGTATAAATAATGAGCAAATAATTAAATGTATTAGACAGCCATCTCGAAAACAGAATGTGGGCTGGCAGAATGAACAGACATGACTTACTTGGTTCATTTATAGTTAGATTCTTAAACATTCTTTTTATTAAAGAAGCAATAGAGAAGCAGCATGAGATCTGAAGTCATACCATCTGAGGTTGACTTGTAGTTTAACAACATAATAACTGTGTGACCTTTAGGAAATTATTTTACCTTTCAGTGACTCAGTTTGTTCCTCTATAAAATGAGGAAAATACTAGACTGGGTGTGGTAGCTCATACCTATAATCCTAGCACTTCGGAAGGCCAGGGCTTGAGGATCACTTGGGGCCAGGAGTGGAAGACCAGCCTGTGCAACATAGCGAGACCTCATCTCTACAAAAAATTTAAAAAAATTAGCCAGGCATAGTGGCATGCACCTATAGTCTGAGCTACTTGGGAGGCAGAGGCAGGAGGATCGCTTGAGTTCAGGAATTTGAGATTACAGTTATCTATGATTGTGCCACTGTACTTTAGCCTGGGCAACAGAGTGAGACCCTGTCTTTAATCAATCAATCAATAAAAAAAATTTAAAAAGGAAAATAGTACCTACCATAGCCTAACTGACCTGGGGGGTGGGAAAACCAACTCCAGCCAGCTCTAGCCTTCTCTGTGGGGAAAGGGAAATACCCAGTTCCAGCCCTTTCTTGCTATCTGTCCTATTTAAGAGGGAGGAAAAAAACCGTGAGAAACAATTGGTGAAGTTCACAGTCCAGGGGCACAGGTTCACTTAAAAAGTGGGACCTAATTGTAATCATAGGACTATAGAATGTTTTCCTTCTCCCTCCACCTTAACCACTACATTATCAATGGCTTCTTTACTGCAGTTCCTTTTAGCTGGTATATCATGTCTACCTTTCAACAGGGCATACTAAAAGGCAAAAAAACACAGTTTGAAGAGATTGAACAGAATCAGTTTTGGCAGGACTATTGGAATTATTACACCAGGAATTTTTTAAAAACTATAGATAGTTTGCTAAGAGCCTCAATGGAAAAAGTAGACATGATGTTAGATGGTTAATGTAAGCAGAGAGATGGAAATTTTAAGAAAGAATCAAAACAAAATGCTGGAGAATCTCACAAACAGAAATGAAGAGTGCTTTTGATGGGCTCATTAGAAGACTAGAGTTGGCAGAGGAAAAAATCTCTGAGCTTGAGGGTGTGTCAGTAGAAGTTCCCAAATTGAAAAGCAAAGAGAAAAAAGACTGAATAAAAGCAGAACAAGGCCGGGTGTGGTGGCTCACACCTGTAATCCTAGCACTCTGGGAGGCTGAGGTGGTAGGATTGCTGGTAGCCAGGAGTTTAAGACCAGCCTGAGCAAGAGTGAGACCCTGTCTCTACAAAAAATAAACTACAGAACAAGCTGGGTGCAGTGGCACATGCCTGTAGTACCAACAAGAGGACCACTTTAGCCTAGGAGTTATAGTTCAAGCTGGGCAACATAGCGAGACTCCATCTCTAGAAAAAATAAAGAACAGAATACAATAGTACCCCCTTATCTGTAGTTTTGCTTTCCACAGTTTCAATTACTTGTTGTCAACCATGGTCCAAAAATATTAAATGGAAAATTCCAGAGATAAACAATTCAGAAGTTTTAAATTGCATGCCATTTTGAGTAGTGTGATGAAATCTCATACTATCCCACTCTATTCTGCCTGGAACGTGAATTATCCTTTTTTCCAGCATATTCATGCTGTATGTACTACCCGCTCATCAGTCACTTGTAGCCATCTTTGTTATCAGATCGACTGTTGGGGTATTGTAGTGTTTGTGTTCAAGTAACCCTTATCTTACTTAATAATGGCCCTAAAATGCAAGAGTAGTGATGTTGACATATTGTTATAATTGTTCTATTTTATTTTTAGTTACTGTTGTTAAACTCTTATTGTGCCTAATTTCTAAGTTAAACTTTACTATAGGTATGTATGTATAGGAAAAAACATAGTATATGTAGGGTTCAGTACTATCCATGCTTTCAGACATCCGTTGGGAGTCTTAGAATTGTATTCCCCACAGATAAGGGGGGACTGCTGTATCAATGAACTGTGGGACAACTAGAAAAGGTGAAACATACACATAATGCGAAGAACAGAAGGAGAATAAAGAGAGAAAGGAACAGAAAGAATATTTGAAGCAATAATGGCTGAGAATTTCTCCAAATTAATGTCAGACACCAAATCACAGATCCAGGAAGCTCAGAAAACACCAAGCAGGATAATGCCCAAAAAACTACACTGAACGTGTCTCGTTTAAACTGCAGAAATCAAAGATAAACAAAAATCTTGAAAGAAGCCAGAGGGGAAAAATATCTTACCTATGGTAGAGCAAAAATAAGAACTATACCTGACTTCTCCACAAAACCCATGCAATCAAGAAGAGAGTGGAGTGAAATTATTTAAAACATGGAGAGAAAAAAACCAGCAACCTAAAATTCTGTATCTTGGGAAATTATTCTTCAAAAATGGACAAATACAGACTTTCTGAGACAAACAAAAACTGAGGGAATTTGTTGACAGTAGACCTGCCTTGCAAATATTGTTAAAAGAAATTTTATAGGCCTGGCGTGGTGGCTCACGCCTGTAATCCTAGCATTTTGGGAGGCCAAGTTGGGAGGATTGCTTGAGACCAGGGGTTTGAGACCAGCCTGAGCAAGAGTGAGACCTGTCTCTACAAAAAAAAATAGAAAAATGAGCCAGGCATGGTGGCGCATACCTATCGTCCTGGTTACTCGGGAGGCTGAGGCAGGAGGATCATTTGAGCCTCAGGAGTTTGTGGTTGCAATGAGCTATGATGACGATACTGCACGCTAGCCCAGGTGACAGAGTCAGACCCTGTCTCAAAGGAAAACTTTTACAAAAGGAAGAATATTGAAGAATGAATAAGTGAAGGTAGAAGGTAAAATTAAAACTTTTTTTTTTTTAATGCTGTCTACAAGAAACCCACTTTAAATATAAGGACACATACAGGTTAAAAGTAAAGAGATGGAGGAAGATATACCATGTTAACAACAATCAGAAAGGGAGTAAAAAGAATTGAAGGTAAGGTATGAAGATAGTTGTACACCTGTGTTCATAGCATTATTCACAATAGCTAAAATGCAGAAGTGACCCAAATGTCCATTGATGATTGGATAAGCAAAATATGTTATATACATACAATGGAATATTATTCAGCCTTTAAAAAAGAAGGAGATTTTGCAATAAACTACAACATGGATGAACCTTGAGGATGTTATGCTAAGTGAAACAAGTTTATTTTGAAAGGCAAAAGACCCAGAATAGCCAATGTAATAATGAAAAAGAACAACAAAATCAGATAACTGACATTACTTAACTTTAAGGCTTATTATAAGCTGCAGTAATGAAGACAGTGCAATATTGGCAAAAGAACAGACAAATAGGTCAGTGGAACAAGATGGCCCAGAAATGGGCTACAGCAACCCAGTCAGCTGATCTCTGATAAAAGAGCAAAGGAAATATGCTGGAGAGAAGATAATCTCTTCAACAGATGGTGCTGGAACAACTTGACACATCCACATGCAAAAAAATGAATCTGGACATACACCTTACACCCTTCACAAATTTCTGCTCTGTGAAAGACACTGTTATGAGAGTGAGAAGATAAGCCACAGACTGGGAGAAAATATTTGCAAAGGATACATCTGATAAAATACTGTTATCCAAAGTAGACAAAAACCTCTTAAAACTCAACAGTAAGAAAACGAATAACCCAGTTAAAAAATGGGCCACAGACCTGGACATCTCACCAAAGAAGATAGACAAATGGTAAATAAGCATATGAAAAGATGTTCACCATCATACATCACCGTGGAATTGCGAATTAAAGCAATAATGAGATACCACCACATACCTGTTAGAATGGCCAAAAATCCAGAACGCTGACAACACCAAATGCTAACAAGAATTGGAGCAACAGGAACTCTTATTCACTGCTGGTGGGAATGCAAAATGTTACAGCCACTTTGGAAAGCAGTTTGGCAGTTTCTTATAAAACTAAACATACTCTTACTATACAGTTCAGTAGTTGTGCTACTTGGTATTTACCCAAATGAGTTGAAAACATGTTCACACAAAAACCCACACACAGGTGTTAATAGTAGTTTTATTTATGATTGCCAAAACTTGTAGGCAACCAAAATGCCCTTCAGTAGGTGAGTTGACAAATAAACTGTGGTACATCTGGACAATAGAATATTATTCGACACAAAAAGAAATGAGCCATTAAGTCATGAAGAGACATAGAAGAACCTTAAATGCATATTACTAAGTGAAAGAAGCCTATCTGAAAAGGCTATGTACTGTATGATTCCAACTATATGACATTCTGGAAAAGACAAAACTATGGAAACAGTAAAAAGCTTAGTGGTTGCCAGGATTAGGGGCAGGGAGGGATGAATAGGCATAATACAGAGGATTTTTAGTGTAGTGAAAGTATTCTTAATGATACTGCAATGGTTGATACATATTATTATACATTTGTCCAAACCCATAGAATGCACAACACCAAGAGTGAACCCTAACATAAACTATGGACTTTGGGTGATAATGGTGTATCAGTGTTGATTGATTGATTGTAACAAATGTACCACTGTGGTGTGGTGTGTTGATAGTGGGGGGTGGATGTATGTATGTGGGGGAAGGGAGTATCTGGGAAATCTCCGTACTTTCCTCTTGATTTTGCTGGGAACCTAAAATGGCTATAAAAAAATAAAATCTATTAAAAATGCTTCTCAGTGAGAAAAGGTAATGAACATTAAGAAATAACCTAGGTAGAATGGGCTGGAAGGACTTTCCCGAATATGCAGTCATTTAACTAAACTGGATTCACATTGGTGATAGGGAGAAGGCACTTCATTTCTAAACTGAACGAAGGTGGGTAAAAGCATAAACTCTGGTTGACCATGACTAGTGCACTTGGGCATGAATGGGGGTTCTGTGTGGGAAAGAGTGGAATACAGATTGGAGATCATACTACTATTTGAGGAAGATTTTGCACCACTGGTCATCTGGAAGAGAATCAAGTAGCTGACTGTAATGGCTCAAGGTACACAACCTTAGCATGTCTGATCAAGAGAGCATCTGTATGCTCTGCAAATGAGATGCGTCAGATGTGTATGGGTGGTGAGATTGACTGCCGTTTGTAGGATTGAGACTTCCAGATGGCTGTAAGGGAGCCCTAAGAACCCCTATGTGAGATATTGCTAGACCACTTCAGTCCAGTGCTGAATTATGCCCCCAAACCTCTGTGCTCACATTTGAGCCAGGAAAATATTTTGGCCTGTTAAGGGCTTGTGATGGAAATGAGAAGGAAGGTATGCTTGGCAAAGTTGGAAAAGACCAAAGAAATGAAGACAGTGAAGAAGAAATAGGAAAAAAAAAAAAAAAAAAGGGAGGGGGGACATTTGGGAAGTTTTCCTTTGTTGCTATCTTTGATTCTGACTTCTGTCAGTGAATTTGATGACTGAGAAGCTAATGTAGTTCTCTTTGGGGAGAATGTTGAGGGGGAGGGCTTACTATTTTATTTGTTCTGCTAGTTCTTGGATTGGTCCAGCTAGGATTGTGATGTTGAATGGGAGCAGAATTTCCCTGAAGTGAGAAACAAAGCCTATCCTCTTTTAGGAAGAGGGGGAAGGGGGAGCAGAGTTAACAGTGTATTATCTGAGATCTCTAGGAAGCACAAGCTTTCACCAAGGGTAACTATAATAATAACTATCAGTAATGATGTTTTACACTTTTTGTGTTCATAATTATGTCCAAGATAGGGTTTCAGTTTCTTTTAAAAGACAGTTGAGCCATATGTCTTGTTATTTTGCTTTTAATTATTCAAAACAAACATATTAGCTCTGTACAAGTGAAACTTCACCTTGGAAGGATGTGTGCCAGAAGAATGGGTTAGTTTTGAGTTTTTTTTTTTTAATGAAGGCATTCAACTAATTTGGTAAATTAGTTGGTAGTCCAGAATTTGACTTTCTGTTTATTGAACTAAATAAACAGAACTAAATATTGGAAGTATTTCTGCATGAATATCTTTTTTTTTTCTTTTTTTTTTTTTGTTGCAAGGAACCCAACACCTTAACTGGTAATGAATATCTTATTTTAAATTGCCCTTTGATGAAAGTACTGCAGATACCAAGATGTTATGTCCCAATCATACAGATTGAGAAATTTGGCAGAATTGGTGAAGGAGTAGGAATGCCAGCCATATTTCTTCCTATTTGCTTATGAAATGGGCAATATTTAAATGTTAAGTCTTTTAATCCAGTGTTATATTTAAGAGCTTTTCAACATTAATGCCAAAATGATTGTTAAAATGCCAGTTTTAATTTGTGTATTTTATGCCAGTTGCGTAGATTTGGCTCTTAATGTGCTGTAGCTATCATTTTGATTCCATGCATTATCCTTAAATATAATTGTGCTTTGCAATTTAAATTAGTAATTTAAGTTAAGTATAGTTTCATACTATATTACTTTTTTTGCAATTGTGCTAACACCCACTCAGATTATGCTTTATTAGGTGGCTTTAGAAGTTTAAATTATTGGGATGTTAATATTTCCATCTTTTCTGCCGGGGAAAAGTTGTTTCCATAAATACTACTTATCTCCTGGTTGGTGGAACACTTGAAACTGACCAGGGATGGGGTGGGAGTTTTGCAGGGTGTCATTGGCTAGCACGAGACCAGGAGTAAAAAGATCTGACCTCTAGTTTTAATTCTACCACATAATAAATTACTCATTGGCCTTCAACAAGTAACAGTCACTGGGCCTCAGGTGTTTTTGTTTCAATTAATTGTGGAAAAATGCACATAACGTATATCATCTTAACAATTTTTAAGTATACAGTTCACTGGCATTAAGTACATTCTTGTTGTTGTACAAGAGTCACCACTGTCCACCTCCAGAATGCTTTTTTCATCTTGTAAAACTAACACTCATTAATAATAACTCCCCATTCCCCCTTCCCCCAGTCCCTGAAACCACTATTTTACTCTCTGTGATTTTGACTACTTTATATACCTCATATTAATATAAGTAGAATTGTGTAGTATTTGTCCTTTTGTGACTGGCTTATTTCACTTAACATAATGTCCTCCAGGTTCATCCTTATTGTAGGATGTATCAGAATTTCCTTCCTTTTTACAGCTGAATAATATTCCATTGCATGTATGTAGTACATTTTGTTTATCTGTTCACCCATAGATGGAGATTTGAGTTGCTTCTATCTTTTGGCTATTGTAAATAATGCTGCTATGAACATGGATATACAAGTATCACTTTGAGACTCCACTTTCAGTTCTTTTGGCTATATACCTAGAAGTGGAATTGCTGAATCATGTCAATTCTATTTTTAATTTTTTGAGGAATCATACTGTATTCCATAACAGCTGCACAATTTTACATTCTCACCAGCAATGCACAAGGGTTCTAATTTCTCTACATCCTCACCAACATTTGGTATTTTCTAGTTTTTGATAGTAGCCATCCTTATGGGTGTGAAGTGGTATCTCATTATGGTTTGATTTGCATTCCCTGATGATTAGTGATGTTCAGTATCACATGCTTATTGGCCATTTGTATATCTTTGTAGAAATGTCTATTCAAGTCCTTTGCCCATTTTTGAACCAGGTTATTTGGTTTTTTTTGTTGTGGAGTTGTAGGAATTCTTTATATATTCTGAATAGTAATCTTTTATGAGATACATGATTTGCAAATATTTTCTCTCATTCCATGGATTACCTTTTCACTCTGTTGATTGTGTCATTTGATGCACACATTTTAACTTTGATGTCCAATTTTTTATTTTGTTTCCTTTTGGTGTAATATCCAAGAAATTATTGCCAAGTCCAGTGTCATGAAGCCTTTCCCCTGTTTTTTCCTAAGACTTTCATACCTTTTGCTCTTATGTTTAAGTCTTTGATCCATTTTGAGTTAATTTTTATATATGGTATAAGGTAAGGGTCAAACTTCATTCGTTTATGTGTAGATATCCAGATTTCCCAGCATCATTTTTTGAACACTGTTCTTCCCTTATTGAATGGTCTTGGCACCCTTGTTGAAATTTGGCTCTCTGTTCTATTCCATTGGTCTGTATGTCTGTCTTTCTGCCAGTACCACACTATTTTGATTACTGTAGCATTGTAATAAGTTTTGGCCTCAGGAATAACTTTGTTTTCTTCTTCAAAATTGTTTTGACCGTTCAAAATTATTTAGCTCTTAACAATGCTTACTAAGATCATTCAAAGAGTTCACATGGTAACAGCCTGATTCCCTCCATTGCAGAGGTCCTCCTCCTCAATCAACCTTTTGCATAATGATTTCATGAATAAAATCATTGCCGAAATAATTTCATTAGAGTTTACAAAGTGGCTATTTCTTCCATGTTTATTAGCTGGAATTCAGGGCGGGGGCAACCCTTTTCTTCATCAACAATGACTTATCTTGAAATTCAATTTCTACAGAAAAGGCTGGTTGAATGCTTAATTCTTTACCTTTAATTTCCAATTTTCAGAATAAGGAGTTGGTTGCTTTCAATGAAACTAATGAATGATGAAGAAGAGTTAAAGATTTATTTGGTTTGTTTCCCCTCTTTTTATAGGTATCAGTAAAAACTCTTAGATTTTATATATGAAACCTGTTTTAGTTCATTGCAGTAGGTGCCAAGGAATTTGTTTTTAACACACAACCCACGTGATCTTGACGCAGGTGGTAGATCTGCAGAGCAGATTCTGTAAGGTAATGTTACTGATTTAAAACCAGTTACTGTTTTGTTGTGTTGTGTATTCCTTACCTCACGTATTATCCACTGACAAGTTCATGTCCAATCTTATCAAAGGCTAAAGTTCTTATCAATGTAATTTATTTTTAAGTTAGCAACATTAGATGTTAATGTGTTAGCAAGGAGGTCATTTCTGCCTTTAATTTACTGTCATTGTTACAGTCCTTTGGCTAAAGTTAGACATACCCAATCATCAGACATTACCCTTAACATTGACTCTAACTTTCAACAGAACAACATAGTAAACAGTTTTTTAGGCCAGGCGCAGTGGCTCACCCTGTAATCCTAGCACTCTGGGAGGCTGAGGCGGGAGGATCGCTTGAGCTCAGGAGTTTGATACCAGCCTGAGCAAGAGCGAGACCCCATCTCTACTAAAAAAAAGAAAAAAAATTAGCCAGGCCCAGTGGTGCATTCCTGTAGTCCCAGCTACTTGGGAGGCTGAGGCTGGAGGATCGCTTAAGCCCAGGAGTTTGAGGTTGCAGTGAGTTATGATGCCACTAGCCAGGGCGACAGAGCGAGACTCTGTCTCAAAAAAAAAACACCAGTTTTTTAATGCCACTTATGGTGCTATATATTTCTCCATTAATAATTTGCTGTTTATTGAGCACCTACCCTGTGCCAATCACCATCCTAGGAATTTTACTTACCTCCATTTTTACTGTCCCCCTTTGACCTAATTTTACTTTTTGAGTATGTAAAACAATTTTATGATTCCTAAGTCAAAACTCTTACGTGATATATTTAGAGAGGTCTCCTTTCCATCCCTGCCCCCTTCAGCTACTTCCATTCTCCTGCTGTAGGTATTCATTTTTATTTAGTCATTTGTAGTTTATCCATTTAGTATTTTTTCTTTTTGCAAATACTAGCAAATATATATAAGTGTGTCCCTTTTCTTATGAACAAAAATGTTATAACTATAGATATTGATCTACATCTTACTTTTTTTCACTTAATATATCATAGAGATCACTCTTTAAAGTTAATAGAAGTCTTCATTCCTTTTTATGGCTGTGGAGTATTCCCTCAAGTAGATGTGTCATTGTTTTTCCAGACAAATGTTCCCTATTTGTGAACATTTAAGTTGTTTTAAATTTCTTGCTGTTACAAATAATGTAATGCTCTTAATTTTCCTTCTCTAGTTTCTTCCTCATTTCTCTGCCCTCCTTCATAGCAAAACTTCTTAGCAAATTTTGTGCCAATAATGGCTGTCTCCACTCCTGATCTCTTATTCTCATGAATTCTGTTCAGGCTTCTGTCCCCACTACTCCACTGAAACTGCTCTTTTCAAGCTGTCCAGTGACCCACATGATGCTGCATCCAGCTGTTTGTCCTTGATCCTCCACTGACTTGACTCATTAGCAGCATTGGACCCAAATATTGACTGTTCTCCTTGAAACACTTTGGTCACTAGGCTTCTAGAACACCATAAACTCCTGGTTTTCCTTTATCCTCGGGGCTGCCCCTTCTCTCTCCTTTCTGATGCCCTTATCATTGAATGAATGCATCTCTCCTCCTTCCTTATGGTATCAGCTGATGGCTAGGCTAGGTGGGCCCTTTTTAGGGCAGGGTAGTCATACATGAGGAAAGGCTGGTAGGAAGGGAATGGTGGGGTCTCTGCATCTAGGAGCTGGGGCTGGGAGGAGGACGCAAGGAAGGCATCTAGGTTCGAAGCACTCCAGAGGAACGATGGTATGCTGTGGAACAGGAAGGAGGAGGGAAGTGTCTTTTGTAAGGCTTGGGTTCCCACTGAAGGATTCTTAGGAAGCTTTAAGGAATGTGGGGGTCAGTTCTGGATTGGCTGTTGTTTCTGAGGCAGGATTAGGAGAAGTGGGAGTTAATTAGGGTTTGGGTGTTGTCATGAGGCAAGGGTAGTTAGCAGTTGGGTATCCTCAGTAATACATGGCTATAGCAAATTGGGTCTGGGAGCTAAGAAAACAGTAGCCACGGGAATAGAGGGTCGTTAGAGCATTTTACTGCTGCTGCATGACCTTGGGAGTAATGATGTGTCATGTCAGGTTTACATTTGTCCTTATCTGTGTCTGTCGTCCCAGCCTGATTAATGGAAGGGTTGCATTTTTCTTTTTCATTCTGAGCTGATTTTCATCTTTCAGTCCCAGACAGGTTTTTGCTCTTTCAAATTCCATGGCACTGATTTCCTGGATTTGGGGAGCAGGGATCCTTGTTTCCTAAAACTTGAGGCAAATAAGTGATTAAGTGTTTGCTCTACTCTCTCCCTCCCTCCATTTAAGGGAAAAGCTCACGTTTTTAAAATAGGGCTTAATTTGGAAAAATTGTGACGTAGCAATCGTTTCTTTGTTGTTTCTCTTTCAGCTTTCCTTTTAGTGCCCTTTCTTAGGCTTCTCTTCTCTCCTCTGTAAACTTGTGCCCATTGGTTGATCTGATTTGTTCCTCTAATGATGTGGGTAAGGTAGCTTAATATGTTCCTTTGAGGGGCATTTGCGTTTTAAGAGGAAATTCCTGGGATAATACTAAATACTAAGAAACAACTTTCTAATGCATATTTGTGATAAGATTGGGTGGGAAGTGAGAATGGGAAGGAGAACAGAGTTTGAGTAGAGGCAGTCCTTCAACAGTCACTCTGCTGTCTATGGGGTGTAAGCCCCGGAAATCAGGAGTTGTCTCTGAGAAGCTGATGAGCTAGAGCCTATCTCTACTCCCTTAAGTGCTGAGGTAGTGGTGTGTTGACAGATGTAGTGAGAGACTGGGCATGTGTCATGGGAGCAAGGCTGCTGTGCTAGTAAATAATGTGGAAATGCAGTCTGGAAATTGAGACTAGGCAGATCAGTGCAAGGACAGTTGGAAGTGCCTTCTTTTCACAGTGGTACATGCACACTGCTACCTTGGTAATCTAAGAGATGCACACAGAGATGTTGAGACCTGCTCTTAATATTGACCTTTGCACCTCCTTCTGTCAGTCCACTAGACTGCAGATGCTCAGACTTTCTTCTAAGCCTTCTCACTGAAGCTAGGTGATACATACCCAGCTTTCCTACAGAGATGAAATGTGAGCTCATAGTGTGCAGCTCAGCAGCTGACTGCAGCTTGTTTATTGCTCCACATCCCTGTTGTTTCTTAATCCTCAGCGGAAATGTGAGGTTCCTGTTCTGCTTTGAAGATGGGCTGAGCTTCAGAAAAGATTTGAATCCACAACCTCCGAATCTAGAGGTGGCCTCCACGTACATGCTGACTGATGCCAGGCTGTGCCTCCTGACAGCAGGGTATTCTTGTCTCATAACTCCCAGGGATAAAGAGTAGTGGTTCTAAAGATCAGAAGCCTACAAGATTTTAGTCCTAGCTATGGCTTAAACCACTGTGAACTGTCTTTGTAAACTAAATTTTTGAAAATGGTGCTTTCCCAAGTCCCTTGACTTTTCCCCTTGAGAGGCCCAGAACCAAATGGAAGCTCTTAGTTTATCGCTTGGTTTAAGTGGTTTCTCTTTGCATCTTGTGCTGGCCAGAGGCAGTCTCTGGGATTAGTCAGGCAGCCTCAGCCCAACATCCACATCAAGATGATGTTGGTTCAGTGGTACAGTCATTTCTGTACCCCCAGTTTGAAGATTGGTAACTGGCCCTTACTGCTCTGCTGGAAAACGGAACATTTATCTGCAGATAGGACTTGGCCTGTGTCTCCAGTTGATAAAGTGGTCTTTTTGAAGCTTCTGAAGAACTTGAGCACATGATGGTCCTCTCTTCCTTGCCCTCCCTACAACCTTGTTCTACCCCTGCTAGATCAAAGCACTCTTCCTTTGCTGGTCACTTCACTCCATAGAGAGTGGTATGCATTGGCTCTGTCACAACTTTACTTCTTAATTTCTGAAAATATGAATTATTAGAAAATCATTCTAATACTGTACTAATTTATTTTAGTAGACTTTATATTTTGGAATAATTTTAGATTTATAGAAAAGTTGCAAGGGTTGTACAGAGTTCTCATATACCCAGTTTCTCCCATTGTTAGCATCTTGCATTACCATGGTACACTTGTTAAAACAAAGACATCAACATTGGTACATTACTGTTAACTCCAGACTTTATTTGGATTTCACCAGTTTTTCCACTAATGACCTCTTTCTATTCCAGAATCCAGTCTAAGCTACCACATTATACTTAGAGTTGTCATGTCTCCCACACTCCTGGCTTGTGACAGTCTCAGTCTTTCAGTATTTTTCATGACCCTTGACAGTTTGGGGAAAACTAGCAAATATTCTATAGAATGTCCCCTAATCTGAGTTTGTCTGATGTTTTATTCATAATTAGACTGATGTTATGGGCTTTGGGAAGGATACTACAGAGATAAAGTGCCCTATCAGGGGTACTTGGTATTTGCCTAACATCACTGGTGATACTAACCTTGATCACTTGGTTAAGTAGTGTGTTTGCCAGGTTTTTCTACTGTAAGGTTACTGTTTTTCCCTTTCCCTTCTTTATTCTTTGGAAGCAAATCACTAAGACTAGCCCACCCTTAAGGAGGTGTGAGAGAGGTATAAAAATAAGCTCTCCCTCTTGGAAGGGGCAGTATCTACATATATTGTTTGAAATTCCTCTGTGAGGAAATTTGTCTCTTCTCCCCCATTTATTTAGTCATTTATGTATATCACTATGGAATCATATTTATTTTATACTTTGGGTTATGATCTAATACTATGTTATTTATTTTGTTGCTCAAATTGTTCCCGCTTTGGACAGAGGAAGTTCTTTCAGGTTGGTTCCTATGTCCCTGCAACATGCTTTTATCCTTTTTTTCTTTGATTACTTCCTTTCTGACACTATAGGATGCTTCAGGTTCATTGTGTATTTTCCATGCTCTAGTGCTAGAATCAGCCATTTATCCAAAGAGCCTTGATTCTCTTTTTATTAGAGAATGGTATTTAGAAACCAAAATCTGGGCACTGGTTATGGTCATTGCTACTGGGGTGTCATTAATTCCAGGCCCTCTCAGCAAACAGAGCTAGGTAGTAGATGTATGCATACTAACCTTTGTATGTGGAAATATCTATAATTATTTCTGTATTTCTTTCTTCATCAGAATACATATTAAGCTAACCATGAGTTTATATTGATGTCTCTGACTTTAATCCAGTATTGCAGGGTTCATTTTGTTATTTTATTTTATTTTATTTTATTTTTTATTTTTTATTTTTAGAGACAGGGTCTTACTGTGTCAACCAGGCTGGAGTGCAGTGGCGCAGTTATAGCTCACCGTAACCTTGAACTCCAGGGCTCAAGGAGTCCTCCTGCCTCAGCCTCCTGAGAAGCGAGGATTACAGGCATGCACCACTACACCTGGCTCATTTTTAAATTTTTTTGTAGAGACAGGGTTTTGCTATGTTGCCAAGGCTGGTCTCAAACTCCTGATCTCAAGTGGTCCTCCTGCCTTGACCTCCCAAAGTGCTGGGATTACAGGGGTGAGCCACCATGCCTGGCTTCTGCAGGGTTCATTTTAGAATGCCTTCCTTTCTTGCTCATGTATAATATCTTCTTTGACAGTGAGAAGCTGTCATCCTACCATCCTTTTACTTATTTGTTCAATGCCAGTATACATGTACAGTATTTTCAGAATTCTTAACCTATATCCCCATGAGAAACACATCTACCAGTTGGGAATATTGCACTGGTTTTAACAATTCTATTTTACTGGACAAATTGTGGATGTATTCTTTATGCTTATTATGATGGGATTTAACCTGTGATGCTAACTTTTAGGTATATGTAGACATTTTTAATATTCTTATCATAATCTGAGATGTCTTTTTATGTCAGTATTATTCATTAAGATTATGGATGTGGGCTCTAGGTAAAATATTTTCCTTTTACTCTACAGTTTTGATAGTCTAAGCTTAAGAAATAAAAAGAGGCCAGGCGTGGTGGCTCGTGCCTGTAATCCCAGCACTGTGGGAGGCTGAGGTGGGAGGATCGCCTCAGGAGGCCAGGAGACCAGCCTGGGTAACATTCTGAGACCCCATCTCTACAAAAAAAAATTTTTTAATTAGAAAAAAAAGAAATAAAAAGAAGGTTATATTCTCTCTTTAGTAATTTATTATATATTTCTACAAAAGGAAGTTTATACCTTAATAATAAGGGACGAGTTGAATGAGATAATATTTACATTACTTTCTAGCTCTGAAGTTCTGGCTCAGGTGCTTTTAAAAAAAAAAAAATCACCTTAAGGCCAGACATTTTAAAATCAGGTTCTCCATTTGCTTACTAAGCCCTGATTGTGTTAGCTTGGCACTTGATTCTACCTTCTTGGCTACTTTCTGGGACATCCTGTTGGCCCATTCTTATTATTGATACCAAAGATCATATGTCTATGGGTGAAGATACTGTGGCCTGGGAAATGGGACTGACTGAATCATAGCTATAGTTCTGTAAGTACTTGGGTGCCCAAGTTCCTGTTGGGCAGAAATAGGTGTGAGTTTAAAAAGCTATACTAAGAGCCAGGCATTCTCAGTCTACTTCTAACTTTAAGTCTGACCTTGGGCTCATCACTCCATCACTTGTACCTCTAGACTTTAGATTTCTTTTTTTTTTTTTTTTTTTAAGGGATGAGGTCTCACTCGTCACCCAGGCTGGAGTGTAGTGGCACATAGTGCACTGCAACCCCAAATGCCTGGGCTCAGGCTATCCCGCCTCAGCCTCCCAAGTAGCTGGGACTACAGTCACACACCACCATGCCCGACTGATTTTTTTTGTTACTGTTGTTGAGATGAGGTCTCGCTATGTTGTCCAGGCTGGTCTTAAACTCCTGGCCTCAAGCAGTCCTCCTGCCTTGGCCTCCCAAAGTTCTGGGAGTACAGGCATGAGCCACTGGCCCAGCCGCAGATTTTTTTATCTAAAAATTAAAGCAGTTTCGTTGGATGATCCCTTCCAGTTGTGGTTTTATTATCACAGATAATAAAGATATTTGGCTAGCAGTTAGTTCCCACCTCAGTAATTAAGGCATTCTGGCAAGAATTGGGAATGGTCAACCTCTATGAAACAAGCTTATTGGGCCATCTTTACCTTTTTATTTCTTTGATTAAAGATAATACACACACTATTATGCAAGGGGTGAACACATTCTGGAATGTGAGGTCTAGAGGTGGTACTTAGGTGGCTGAGACTGTACCATGCAGAAGGCACATTCTTGATGACCCATCATAGTAATAACTTTGGAGGGTCAGAACTGGTATTTATTGTTGGTGTTTATAATTCAGTGGCTTCTCAAATGACGTTCCTTTTACAGCTATTATACTATGTAAAATCTGTGAACAGTACAGAGCAATAGCCAAAGCAAAGAGAGCAAGATGGCTTATGTATGATATGACCCAGCGAGTGATATTAAAGACACTTCAGTTCTCAAAGCCAGGGGAAAAAATGTCATTAGTCTTATTTACTGGATAGCTTTCATAAGACTGGCCTTTCTCATAAGAATTTGGTTTCCTGAGCTGAGAGAATGAAGTATATGACTTGTAGCTGAGTATGCTAAACTTATCATGTGCTTACAAATGAATTTTTTTTTTTTTGGAGACAGGGTCTTACTCTGTCACCTGGGCTAGAGTGCACTGATGTCCTGATAGCTCACTGCAGCCTCATACTCCTGGGCTGGGCTCAAGGGATCCTCCTGCCTCGGCCTCCCAAGTAGCTGGGACTACAGGCGGGTGCCACCATGCCCAACTGATTTTTCTATTTTTTGTAGAGATGGGGTTGCTCTGTCTGTCGCTCAGGCTGGTATCCAGCTCCTGGCCTCAAGCAATCCTCCTGCCTCAGCCTCCCAAAGTGCTAGGATTACAGGCATGAGCCACTGATCCCAGCCAGATTGTTCTTTAAGGCCTGCATCATATTGGTTTATGAGATTCACTTAGAGCCTCGAACACAAGTCCTCTGACCCACCATTCCTGGCACTGTCCTAGATTTCTAAGTGAAGTGATGCATTGCATGTATAGTGTTAAATCAAGAGGTTTAGCTTTTATGGTGCCAGTTTACATGAGGATTTATATTTTCTTTAATGATAAATATGTCTGGAATGGATTCCCAATTCCTGAGTCATGCTGGTTCTGCTAGTGAGTGGCTTTAGCTTCTTCTCAGAGGTGAAAGGAGTTGCTAATTCCAGGAGTGAACAGCAGATGTCACTACATCTCCACTTACTAGGGTCTGGCTCTTAATTGTTTGGATATAACCAATTCTTCACAGAGCTCCCAAACCTCTGAGCTAAAATTGAGTTCTTATGGCTATGTGGGTACTCTGAGATTTCCTCCTTTTGATACAGAGCCCAAATTAAAACTTGAGAATGAACACAGCTTAAGGTTTTCCTCAATTTCCTTCACTGTCCTTTTTAGTATATTTGTTCCAGGCTTATATATTACCTGTATTTCCAGGTGGCTAACTGATGAAATGTGTTTGCCTTTTCCTATCAACCTTTCAACAGTTATTTAGGAGCCTAGACAATTTTTCTTATTTGTTTTTAGCAGGCTCACACACTTAAAAGCTTCTTGGCCTTTCTGTAGCTTGCTTTTTGAAACCTTCCAGCAGGAATGTAGGTGCCAGTGTTCACTCTGAACTGAGGTACTAAACATCAAAGGGAACCACTACTTTATTTTTCTGTTTGAACTGTTAGCTTTGGCAGTTGAGGAAATCAGGAACTGAACTATGACCAAATGTCCTATGGTGCATCTTTTTAAAAATACTTACGATTTCAGTGTAGGGATATAGTAGGGTTTCCCTGTACAGTCATGTACTGCATAATGATGTTTCAGTCAATGATGGTGGTGCCATAAAATTACAATGGAGCTGAAGAATTCCTATTGCCTAGTGACACTGTAGCCATCATAACATTGTAGCACAGTTAGTTTATTTTTTAAATAAATTTAGTGTAGCCTAAGTATACAGTGTTTATGAAGTCAACAGTAGTATACAGTAATGTCCTAGGCCTTCACATATACTCACCATTCACTCATTCACCCAGAGCAACTTTCAGTCTTGGAAGCTCCATTCATGGTAAGTGCCTTATGCAGGTATACCATTTTTTCATCTTTTATACTGTATTTTTACTGTACCTTTTCTGTTTAAATGTGTTTAGATACACAAATACTTAGCATTGTATTATGATTGCCTGCAGTATTCAGTACAGTAACATGCTGTACAGGTTTATAGCCTAGGAGCAATAGGCCATATCATATAGCCTAGGTGTGTAGTAGGCTATACCATTTAGGTTTATGTGAGTACATACACTCTGTGATGTTCAGATAACAATGAAATTGCCCAGTGACGCATTTCTCAGAACATATCTCTGTCATTAAGCAATGCATGACTGTATTACAGAAAAGCAAAGTTGGTGTTAATTGGTTATTTTAGAAAGTCTGAGGCATACCAAACTCTTGGTGTCTTTTGATTGTATAGATTGAGAAGACAGCCAGGGTGATATTATCTCCCAGTTTGTGTAGATTAGTGCTGGTTTACACCTTTGTCCTGGTGTAATTATTAATAGTTCCCCTCTTTCACTCTCATTTGTCCTAGTCTTAGCAATATATGATCACTTTAAATTGCTCCCAAAGCGGGGGGGATTGATAAGTTGCAATTCTAGTAATTATAAGAATTTCTTGACTCAGGAATTCTGCCTGCCCTGAATTTTCTGAGTTAAACACATGCAAAATAAAGCAAAAACCACAAAGAGCTGTGAATTCTGGGAACAATAATTTTTAGGTTTCTATCCATTGATCATTGTTCTCTGGGATAATGATTTCCAAATATGGCTGTGCATCAGAATCAGCTGGTAATCTTTTTAGAACTAGAGTTTCATGGATTTTACCACAGACCTGTGCCGAATTTATACCAGAGTTTGAACTTGACATTACCAAAAATGGAGAAATGCATGCAATACAAATGTACTGGACAACTTTTTCAGTAAGCTTTTAAAACTAGCATATAGAAGAACATTTCTTTCTATGGTTTGGATGATGTTTGAAGTTTTCAGTGGTGGCTGCCGTGGGCCTTAAGGATATGCTGGCATTGACATGAGTTGCCCTTTTGTTTCAGATGTCATCTGGGTGATTCTCAGTGTGGAGGTGGGTGGACTTTTAGGAGTAACGCAGCAGCTGTCATCTTTTGAAACGGAGTTCAACACACAGCCGCATCGCAAGGTAGAAGGAAACTTCAACCCGTTTGCCTCTCCCCAAAAGAACCGACAATCAGATGAAAACAACTTAAAAGACCCTGGGGGTTCCGGGTTCGACTCGATCAGCAAAAACACATGGGCTCCTGCTCCTGACCAAACCGAGCAAGATCAGAATAGACTCTCACAGAACTCTGTAAATCTGTCCCCCAGCAGTCACGCAAACAACTTATCAGTAGTGACTTACAGTAAGGTAGGTGCCCTCGGAGAAGAGGAGAAGGGGTAGGTGGCGGGCCTTGGGAGTTGTGATACCCTTTCTTGGCAAACCTAGAATCCTAGACAGCCACTACGCGGAGGAGGTTCTTTAAGACTGCTTAGCTCTCCTGCCAACAACACCACCACAAAAGCCTACCCCTTCTCCCCTCCCCCTCACCCCCATCTTCATGTCCTGTGGATGTTGCTTCATCCACACCTATAATTTACTCCTGTCCCTCAGCTCTGGTTTGGGTGTTGAAAGAGTGAAGTTCCTTACTTTTAGCATTAAAAAAAAAAAAAAATGCCAAAATATCATCAACCATGCTTCCAGTGCAAATGTATACTAAGCTTAGAGCAACAACCACACACATTTGGAAATTGTTCCTACTTTGTTTTTTGGTTTGGGGTGGGTTTTTTGTTTGTTTTTCTGAGGAAAAAGACAAGCTCGATTATTTATCCTAAATATTGTTGTTGGGTTTTCCTTTACCCTGTTTGCATGTCTTCTTGTTAATGTCTTTTAAGTTTATTATGGCCCATTGACTTCTTCACCCACAACCCAGAATGGCTCAAGTGATATTTTGACTTTTCAAATGTGGGGAATAAGTAAGAGAACTGTTGTTGAGTTAATCATGATTTTAAATATTCTGATTGTTATGAGACACTCTTTTAGGTGTTTGATTTCTTGATATGTTTCTCTCTATGCTAGTTGATTAAAGAGCATCTTCTACACTCTGCTAAGGTGATCATGGTTCCTTGTTATTGGTTTTGGTTGGGTGAATAAAACCCTAATGCTGAGAGCTCATTGTTGTAGGTGATTCATGTGGCGGAGTCCTGGGAGCATTGCTGTGCATTCTTCTCTGATGATTAATGCTGTGCATTAAGCCCAGCGTCCCACCTGTATAATCATATAAAGTGTTAAGTCTGTCCTTGCTTCCTGTTGGCATTCACCCTCAATTTAAAAAATAAAGTTGATGTTTATTTGAGGGGCAAGTGGCTCTGTTGGAAGAATGATATTTTTCTGACCAATAGTTTTTATGTGGTCTAGATCAAGAGACAGTTTAAGAAACCTGGTAATGGGAATCCTCTTTCTTCACATGGTCTAGTAAGAGGGACTTCATCCAGTATTAGTAGTATAATGAAGGATTGATTTATTGGTTGATTGGATGGTCATTGCAGAGGATTTTCTTGGAGTCATGTTAGTTGTATAGGATATAAGAGAAGTAAACTGGCAAGATAGTAATTTCCTGTATTTGAGGAGAGACTTTTTACATCTTAATACTCTAATAAATAAAAGATTTTATTCTAAACTCCTATTTCTCCAGTTTTTTTTCTTTTTTTCCTTTCTTTCTTTCTTCTTTCCTTTCTTCCTCCTTCCCTTTCTCCCTCCCTTCCTCCCTCCCCTTCCTCCCCTTTCTTCCCTTTCTTTCTTTCTTTCTTGGATTAACCCTCAAGAGAGTGTGACTGTTGTGAGTTGTAGATGAGCCAGCCTTAAGCTAAGCATGCCTTGTTAGAAGGGAACTTGAGGCAGTTGAGTTTAATGAATTTAATGGGAAGATGAAAAACAGTTGCTCCAATGCTTTCTGTATTGGTAGCTGCTTTACCCAACTGTGAGCTATCTAGCTCAGCCATCACTGTAGTTTTAGGAGAGGGCTGGTGTTCCAGGGCGCTGCACTCATCTCCCTGAGTTTTGAACCCATTTAGTTGTTTTCCTCTCCTTTAGAGCCTGGCACTTTTTAACCAACTCTGTGATGATTGCCTGTAATTATCACAAGGGAGGATGGTGGGCTGGTGTTTTCTGCCAGCCTTAATTAATGTCCTACCAAGTGCTGCTGCTTTTGGAAGGGCTGGACTGTGGTAAGGCTATTGAAGTATTTCTTAAAGTTGATGAACCCATGGGATGATACCTAATTTTTTTCATGGACTCTGTAGGATCATTTATAAGTAGCATTTGCAAGAACTACAGAGAAAAGCTTCCCATTAGAGATAATATCTAAGAAGACTATTGACTTTAATGCATTGAAAATGTGAGACTTAGAGCCCAAAGAGAAATTGTGGTCTCCTTTTTTTCCCTTAATCTAAGTAAAATCTCAATGAGAAAGCATTTAAATGAAGCATCCAGCAAGTTCTCTGAAAGCATTTCTGGCTAAAGTTGAGTCGGCTTTACCTCTTAGGGCTCCTTAGGAATGGGATAGGGTGTAAATAGTCATCAATAAGTATTTATTAACATGTCTTTGCACTGTTTAGAGCAGTGTACGTTGTACATTAGGAGACTCAAGAGGATAAGAGTGATCCCTACCCACTAGGAGCTTACAGTACAGTAAAAGAAATAAAACACGCACAAAGCAATTAGAGAGCAATGCAGTCAAGATGAATTTGGTCAATAGAGAACAACACCATCAAAAATGTATAATTTTAATCCTAGCACTTTGGGAGGCTGAGGCCAGGGGTTCGAGGCCAGCCTGAGTAATATAGCGAAACCTCATCTCTACGAAAAATTTTTAAAAAATTAGCCAGGCATGGTGGCATGCCCCTATAGTCCCAGCTACTTGAGACGCTGAGGCAGGAGGATCACTTGAGCCCAAGAGTTTGAGGTTATAGTGAGCTTTGATGACACCACTGCACTCTAGGCCGGGCAACAGAGTGAGACCCTGTCTCAGAAAATATAATTTGTGTGTAATTGGCGGGGGCGGGGGGGGGGAGGTGGAATAAGAGTTAGAAAAGCAGAGATGAAGTGGAGATGGAGTTGAAGGAAAGGGCTTTTGAAAGGATGGGTGAGATTTGGAAAGATAGACAGCAAGGACAGTGATATGGAGAATAGTTTAAGTGCTGAGGGCAGAATGAGTGAGGGACTTGTGGTCCAGAGGTGTGGGAGATAGGTTTAGTTGGTTGCAGTGTGTTCCATTGAGGAGTAGGGGGATGAAATAATTACAGGTGACTTTGAAAAGAATTGGGACTATACTTAAATGGATGTGAGTAGACATCTGTCATAAATCTTTGCTAAAGGTAAGCCTGAAAAGCAGAGATAATCCTAAACATTTATATTTGGCTTGAGAATACTTTATTTATTTATTTTTAAAGGCAGGCATGCTTGAGGTTCTGAAATGTATACTTGACAGTGATGAGATCAGGTATATACCAGAGTTGTTTTTCAACTGTCCCTATGTGCCAGGCATACTGCCAGGTACTTTGCATGTATCATCTCATTTTTAGATGTAGAAACAAAGCTCTGAGGGGCTAAGTAACTTGCCCAGTATTACACAGCCAGTGAGAAGCAGAGCTGGGGTTTAAATCCAGGTGCCATATTACTAAAAGGTGTTTCCTGGGCTTTCCCTAGGTCCTTTTGTTGGGCTGGAGGTTGTATTTAGGGAAAGTATGAACTGAGTTGATGACCAATGTCATCAAGGCATAAAAGAGGCAGAGTTTAAATAAGATAAGCAGCTCTAATGTAAACTGAGCATTGCCAGTGGCATCCCCTGTTTGCTGGCTCTTTAAAGTAGTGACTTCTTTTCCTGTTTGATAAAAAAAAAAAAAAAAAAAAACTGTTTAACTCTCAGGGTACACAAACCATGTGATGTTTATAATAAATTAGTACCCTTTTGTTTATGAATAAGTGGAAAGGAAGAAAGAGACCTCTGGGGTTCTGAGTTGGGAAGTATTTTCTGTTCACCCCAGGTGCCATCTTTATTGGGTGGGTAGGAGGGGTGCCTTATGTGCTGGTGTCAGGGATCACTGAGTTGGCAATAGATTTGATTTACTCTAAAGAAATCCCTGCCTGCCATCATGGCTGGGAAAGAACATGACGCTCTTAGAAGCCTGTGACCACAGTTTTAGTAGGATAGTTTCCTGCTGCCTCCGTAGTTATAGTTTAACTTGCTAAGGTTGGTAGGATAAAATGAAAAGATTGCTTTAGGCACCTGCTCTATGAGGGCTGGGTTGATATGTCAACAGAATGGCACATCTGTCAGTGCCAGGAACTAGACACCTTGGAGTCCTTCCCCAGCTGCTCTTGAATAATCCATAAGCTGTCTGAACTCAGTGCTCTGTCCCTGGGGAGAAGCTTTGGGTGGGAATGCCTGCCCTAGCTGCATCCCACAACCCAGAGGGCCTGGCCCCTCCCTGTGTATAAGCTGTCAAAAGGGAGTCAGAATAGTACATATATGCTGACCTGCTCCAAGGATTCATAAATCTGGCTCTCTGCTTTTGTTAGAAATTAGTTGGCCTCATTGTCAGCTCAAGTGTGGCTGACCTGTCCCAGGTGAACAGTGAGATCAAGTACTGGTGAAGGTTAGAAGCTGTTTTAGTTAACCTTTTTTATGTGATTAGCTCAAGAGGTGCTGAAGACCAATAGTCGGGGTAGGATAGTGACTCAAGGCTAGTCTTGCCATGAATTCTAGCACTCTGAGTCATCTCTGGGGGCAGGGTAGCTTCTGTTTGGACAGTGTGAGAGTGATGAAAAACAATTTACAGAGGTGTGAAGGAGAAAGAAAAGCTCTATTAAAATTAGTTACGTCTTTTTCTTATATGCCAGTAATTTAAAAAATCTCAATGTTTTCTAAGAAGGCCTTACGGAACAATAAGACACTAAATGATCTCATTCAGGACAGCTGGGGTAAGAGTGTGGCTGGCAAAAACCGAGGGTCTGCTCTTCAGGCCAGTCACATGCTTTGCTTCCTTTCTCTAAAGGAGTAATAATTTACACTGGGGGAGCTGAAAAGGATGCTAAATTCATTAATTTTGTTACTTGGCTCTTCTTTTTTGTTTGTTCTTACTTTTAAAAAAATGTTCGGGGCTGGTTTATGTCACATACTCCTCCCTTAAACTGGATTAAAGTCTGAGCCACTGTATTACTTCCACCAAGTGCTGGTTCAGAAGGAGAAACTTGTTATTATCTTTGTAGGAAGGTTCATCCTCCTCCAGCATCAGCCACTGCTGAGTGCCATCTGCCCCTTTTTTGTACGCACTGTCTCGCTCGCTCGCTCTCTTTCCTTTTTTCTTGTCTGACAGCCACCCTGTCAGAGCATTTTGTATCTGGAGCTAGAGCAGGAGTCAGTCTGGTTTTATTACATCAGAAATTAGCTCTTTTTCTAACCTGCTGCTATCTTTGTTGACTAAGGCATAGAAGAGTTTCTGTCCATCCAGGTGAGGGTTTAGAAATAATGGTAGGAGGTACTGGAGGAGGTTTGGGAAAGACAAATCTTTTGCCCTAAGGGTCTGAAGATGTAATGGCTTGTAAATCTTATTATCTACTTTGAAGTGGCTAATAAGTTTAACACAATAATAAGGGATTAGTTTGGGGTGACTAAGTGGAATTGGGCCCAACATTTGCCCAGTTCCAAGGGCACTGAGTTTGACCAGAAAGCAGGTGGTTGGTGTCCTCAGCTGGACTAATGGTTGTATGATGGTTAAGAGGGCACCAGTGTAACCTTCCCACTGCCATGAAACCTCAGAGTCCTATTCATCCTCACATGCAGATCTTTTCTGTGAAAGGTTTAAAGATGGTTCAAAGAGAAGCTGGAAGGAAAATTTGTGTCACTTGATATTTTATCCAGCTTGTGTTCTCTGGCAAAGGACAGGTAGCAAGAACACTCTACTCCTAGGCTAATGAAAGTGCAATAATCAGAGCTGTAAAACTGTCATTTATTGAGCACTTACCATGCCCCAGGCACTGCTGAAGACTTTTTAAATTTAATTTTATTGTTAAAATTATCAGTGTACATAGTTTAAGGAGCCAAATAGTTCTGCAAAGCTTATGACAAAAAACATCAGTCGCCTCCCTGCTTCCCAACCCCTAGTTTTTGTTCCCTGGAGGCAGCAGGCTCAGTGCTTGTCATGCATTACTTCATTTAGTCCCCACAGCAGTACCATGATATAGGTATTGTTATTATCCCTCCTTTATAGTTACTGAGACTTGAGGGACGCAGGTTTAATGATTTGCCCAAGGTCATGCAGCTCAAAAGTGGTAAGACCGGGATGTGAACAAAAGCAGTTGTTTTTGACTCCTGAGCCTGCTCTGCTCTCTTAACATTGCACTATACTTCTTCCCAATTGCAGTATTCAAATACACATTTTTATTAGCTAAGCTAACAGCTGTGGGCTTTCTGTAGTATATGGCTACATTTCAAATGAGGATCAATGCAATTATTGAGCAAATATTATGTGACTTCTCTGCTATTAAACCTCTTCTCCCCACAAGCTACTGCTTTCTCTCTAGCTTCCATAAGGGAAAAGATTCCTTAGAAACCTCCATAGTCACTTGGATTTTTGTTGGCATTGAAATTTCCATTAACTCACTTTTGCAATGGCAACACCTATACCTCTTGAAATTACAATTATATTCCTTGATTGTGGCCACAAGATACAGTCTCTGAGGTCTTATTTTTCTGGAACAAATTTAAAATCTCCGTTTGAACACACTGAGTGTTTTAGAATTAGAACATACTTAGGGGCTGTCCTGCTGTTCTTTAAAGTTCAGTTTTATTTCTGCAAAGGTTATCTGGAGAAAGTATTTTAGGCAGAGGGACCTGCCCTGAAGTGGAAGTTTGCCTGGTTGTTCAAGGAGGCCAGTGCTTAGAGCAGAGTGATGAGAGGGAGAGTAGGAGGAGATGAAGTCAGAGGACAGAAACCAGATCGTGGAGGGTTTTGTGGGCCCTTAAATTGGGCTTTTGCTCTGAGCCATTCAAGGATTTTGAGCAGAGGGATGATGTGGTCTGACCTAATGCTGTAAAAAAGGATTGCCCTGGCTCTAGTGTGGTAAATACAGGGTGAGGGTAGGAGCAGGGGAACAACAGAGAAGTTAGTGCAGTCATCTAGGCAGAGAAAATGAGAGATTTAGACCAGGCTGGTGGCAGCAGAGGTAAGAAAAGTGGTCCAAGTCTGGATCTGTTTTGTAGCCAGAGCTGACAGGATTCGCTGATAGGTTGGAAGGGGATATAAGAGAGAATAAAGGATGATACCAAGGTTTTTGGCCTGAGCAATTAGAAGGATTGGAGCTGCCATCAATGGCGAGGGGAAAGGATGTGGTAGAAGTGGGAGAGGTCAGGGTTGCATTTTGGTATGTTGGATGTTTCTATAAACATCCAAATGGAGGTGTTAAGCAGGCTGTTGCATATCCAAGTTAGATATAGAGTGTAGCAGAGAAGTCTAGGTAGATGTATAAATTTGGGAGTTATGTCACATGGGTGGTATTTAATGCTGTAAGACTGGATGTGATCCCCTGAAAGATGAGTAGAGGGCAGGGTTTCTCAGCTGACTGACCAAGATTATTGACGTTTTGGGTCAGATAAGTCGTTTTTTTGGAGGTGGGGGAGATGGGGCAGGGTCTTATGCATTGTACGATGTTTAGCAGTATCCCTGGCTTTTTACCCACTACATGACAATAGTACCACCCTCCCTCCTCCCAGTGTAACAACCAAAAATGGCCTCAGACATTGGCACATGTCCCTTGGGGGGCATAATCCCCCCACTTGTGAATCACTGGTATAGATAGAGCAGAGGTCCAAGGACTGAGCTTAATACTATCTAACATGTAAACCACTTCATACTATCCAAAACAACTTTACTGCATTTATTCTTATTAATTCACAACACTCTTGTGACTTTTGTAGTTATAATCCTCATTTGACAAAATAATAGGGAAGTTATAAGTGACTTGGTCACATTCATACAGCAAATTGAGGGTGGGCCATGGGCTGGAACTCAGGGACCCAGTTTGAGTCTAATGTTCTAGACCATACTGTGATGAGGTTTGTTGGCAAGTAAAATTTGTTGGCTGTTCTCTGAAGGTAGTTTATATGCTTAGGGATTGTAGAGACCTCCTCCTTCATCTGTAGGAGCTGCAAAAGAATTTGTGGCCAAGGAGGAAGCAACGCAGAGCAACTGAGGGACCTGCCCCAGTTTGCTGGCAGATTAGCACATTCTGTACCAGAAGGGGCTTGCTGGGAGACTCTGGGTTTGATAATATTACTATGACTGTCTTTTGAAAACCCAAAAGAGCCAGTAAAGTCATTCCAGCCTTGTTGGTGCTTACATTGGCATGGGTCATGTGTGCATTTTAAAAATAAATTAAGCAAACACTACGGGCCTTAGAAAATGTCTTTTGTTGTTTGTAACACTACTATCTGACCCAGAATAAAAAGTATCTCCAGGAACTCTCCTTTTTGTACCTCAACAGCTTCAAAGCTGTTCAGCTCCATTTTATTTGCTTTGGGGCTTTAAGCATTGTTTTAGACTGTTCTTATGCTGCGCAATCTTGTAGCTGAAGGAGAGCTAGTGTTCCCAAGATTGCAAGCATATTTTATTTTGGTTGTAAGGACTCATTCTCTTCTCTATACTCTGAATTCAGCATTTTAATTTCTGATTAAAGTTCTTAAAGTAAAACTAGTGAAATTGTAAGTTCAAACAGATGAAGTTCAATTTTAAAATGTGAGAATTTGTCTCCTGATATAGATGCTCAGGTTTCAAATTACTTGTTCTCAGCTAAGTCTGCTGAAACTGTATTCTAGCAGGACAAGCACAGATATAAGATTAAGAGCTGTTGTACCCAGAGGAAAGATGTGGGCTTCCTTAGAGCTTAATTTTAAGTGAAACCCTTTCCAAAGCTGTGGATGTTCCCCTTCCAAGGCTTGAGGTTCTTGGTCCTTTTGCTGTGATTTCACTGCCTGAGGGTCAGTTAAAACTGTTTGCTTTTCACAGAGGTAGCTTTGATATTGCTTAGCCTCCTGGGTGCTCAGCCTGTGCTAATCCCTGTCTTCAAAGAATTTACTGTTTGTTTAGATAGATGTGACTAGCCCATAGGAAAAAAAGAGCCAGTATAGATTAAGTATGTTGAGTTCCAGTTGACTTTTAAGTGCTCATAGGAATTTGGGAGAAAGAGCAAGCCAGTAAGGTTTGGGGTAGTCAAGAAAGTGATACCTTGATGGGTGATGGATTTGAACTGAATTAGAGGGAAGAGAAACCACATGCAGGAAGGCCCAGAGGCATCCACAGTCAGGGTGTGTTCATGGAACACTGGCCAGCCTGGCTGTGGTGAGTGAGGTGTGCTTAAAGAGGCTGGGGTAAATTTTGGAGGAAGATCTTTGAAAGCCAAGCAAAGGAGAGTTCACATTTAATGTGAAAGGAAACAGAGTGCCAACAATGCTTTTGAGCAGGGAAGTGGCAATATGAAACCAAATATGGCTAAAAGGAACCAAGGAGAAGAGAGACAACTTATTCTCTTTCCTCAATCAGCCAGCCATTATAGGGGGTGATGCCTGTGAATTAATTATAAGAGAGATGAGGGAGATGATGGCTTATAAGGCAAGGGTAGTTGACAGAAGGTTACAGAGCCTGAATGGAAATTCTGAGAGGAAGTGGGACCAGCAGCCTCACTCCATGTCTTAGCAGAATTCCCACAGTGTAGCACCAGTGGCTGCATGGCTAGGAACTTGGATAAGATTCTCTCCTTTGGGTGTCCTCCCCAGTGAGACTCCTATCAGTTCTTTCTTCCTTTTTAGGAATCTCCTCTACCCCAGGAGATGGCCATGAGAGAGCTCTGTCTGCCAACATCCCACTTAGATTCCAGCACACTTACTGTCACATGAGATCTTTGGGGTTAGAATTCCAAATACCAAATAGGTTTTTCTGAAGTCTTTACTGAAAGGGGAAATAAAAACTCAGGTAGGATCGTCCATCTCCTTGTAGAACTTTAAATAATGTGTTTTCATTCTCAATTACGTTTGAGTTTTATTTTTTGTGGTGATTTTCTTGATTTGTAAGGCAAGTAGGTGAAAGTTGTGGGAGTTGCCTTTTGCCATGGGGGACTTTGGATGGATGGGAGGATGATGTGTGGAGGAGGGATGAAAGTGTGGATGATAAGGGAAAGATACAGGGATGGATGATGATGGTTGGATGGGTAGGTGGATGGGGGAGGAATGGATAGACAAGAAGTTCCCTAGCAGGACTGTAGAAGTTAGTTAAGAGCAACAGAAAACTTTGTTGCAGAGGTAAGTATAAAAAATGATTTTACTTGTCTGGCACAGCAGGGCATGCCTGTTGTCCCAGCTAGTCGGGAGGCTGAAGGGAGAGGATCACCTGGCCCAGGAGTTTGAGTCCAGCCTGGGCAACATAGCGAGACCCCATCTCTTTTTTAAAAAATTATTTTACAGGGCTTTAAAAATATATTCAGCATACTTATAACTGAGTTAAGCTTTTAAGCAGTTTTGGCACAACCAGGTGGCTATGAACTAAGCCTGCCCTGTGATCTGTCTTCATGCTTAAAAGTAAGGTTTTTTTCCTATTCTTTGGCTGGTTCTCACGCTCGTTCTCAGCCAGTGCATCTAATACATCTTTGAATTTTGGGAGACTATCACATGAAAATGGCTTGAACAGCAATGTTAAATCATCTGCAGAAGTCCCTTCATACTGAAGTGGCCCTGCTATACCAGCAGCAAGCCTCTCTGAGCAGTCGGCTGTCACCGGAAGGGCCCTGGTTCGCATATTCCTGAGAAGAGTACTCGTCGCCCTGCCCATTACTCCAATACAGACTTCATTTCGTTTCTAGTTAATGAGAGACTAATGAGTTTGATCAGGGCCTAGTCAGTGTCTGGCCTTGCCAGCCAGGCCAGGCCTGTGTTTGCAGTACAGAATCAGGACAGGACTTAGTACTAAACCCTATATTCTTCTATGTTTGCATTCAGTGTACATAAGTGATACAAAAGGAGCACTAGGCGGGCGAAGCACTGACCAGGACCCAGGAAATGAAAAGGAGAAGGAGGGCCTTCGTGGTGTTATCTGATGCTGCCATCAGTATGCACCTGGAGAAAGCATGTTATTTCACAGCCATGCAGCAAAAAAAACACTCCTGTCTTTTTATTAACCTGTGTGAACCTTTTTATTTATTTAAATCAAATCACAAATAAAAGCAAAATAAAGACAGGTATGTGAACGTTTCTGTGTTGTGGTGGTTTATCTAAACAACAAGCTTTCATACAAAGAAAGAGTAACTTAAAAACCTCTCAGTGAGACATCCTTGTTTCATTGGGAATTTTAGCCTTTTTTTTCCTGGAAGGTTAAAAAACAGAGCTTGCTCAAGTAGGGATTGGACAAGGAAAAAAAAAAGCTGGCTCACCAGTGCAACATATTTTACAGTTCATTCGTTCATTTTACTGATACTTGAGTCTACTGTGTGCAAGGAAGAAATAAGCAGGAGGAACAGGCTCTACTGTTGAAAAATTGGTGAATAAACATTTTTAAAAATAAAATTTTTTAAAAACTAGCTGAAACAGAACTAGTGCCTGTTTTTTAGTACTTTGGCATATAGTTAATATTTTCTGTCAGTGACAATTTTTTAATATTCCTTTTTGGAAAGGTTATTTTGACTTCTGTATAATTTTAGAAAGAACTCTTAGGATATTGCAGGTACACCCTCGCAGGAGATCAGTGATAACCAAATCGCTGGCTAGAAGTGACTCTTGCCTTCCCACAGTGGCAACTATAAACTATCGTGAAAAACAAATCAGAGAGGCAGTTGTTATTTTCAAGTTTGCTTTGAGGACAGGATTATAAGTATTAGATCTTAAATTGTCCTTTCAGGAGATTGTGATAGATGGGACTGAGCTTTTATATCTATAAATGTTCTCTCTAAAGAATACTTTAGGAAATCAGCCAAATAATGGCTGCAATAGTTGTTACTGCATTGTGGAAATGCAGTTCAGGACCTGGCCCAACTGCAGTAATCATCCAGTTGGCTTGAGGCAAAGATCTCTTCCTCCACACTGCTGAGCAGGGAGGCATCTCTGTCCTAGGTGGTGACCATGGAGCCTCTGTGTGCTTTAAGAGGGCTCACCTGTTCTCTAGCCAAGTTAAACTTAGGTCCCAGTGCTGACAGCTATGACAGCTGGTCAGTGTGAAGCTTAAGGGAAGGCTGAGGCAAGACAGGTAATACCTCAGCCCCTATGGCCCTGAACAGTTTCTCATCCCTTAGCAGATGTGGGACTACTCCAAGCAATGTAGCCTTTGAAAACTCATTTCTATGCAAGTGGGTAGGCCTTGGCAACTGGCCTTTAAACCTGGAGTCAGATATAAGAGTTCTTTTCTGGGTTTGAATATTTACACCCTCTATTAGCATGGATAAATCAATCTTGCTGCTAGTCCTCATGTGATGGGACATGATTCTTCATAGAGAGGGGGTGGTTTTCTGCATCAAACTCACTGAGTTTTGTAATCATGATGATGGCCTCAGTCTTTGCTTGAGTCAGAGTTGAATTCAGGGTTCTGTACCATCTGATGCATCTGTCCCTTATCTGTTTTCCTTATTAGTAGTGGCACAGTTGTTACAGGAGATATGTCATTGATGCCAGCTTAGTTAAAATATTTGGCATCTACTTTTCCTACATATAATAGTTGAAGAGTTGCTAGGTCCCAGAAGAGAGTGAGTGAGCATTATCTGTATTGTCAAACTCTGCTTTTAGGCTGAGGTTGAGGTTGACCACCAGAACCTGTTACACCAGGTCTTGGAACTCCAGTGAAACCTGAAATGTGGATGGGCCTCCTGTTTTGAATGTGCCTCAGTCCCACTGTTAGGGAAGGCACTTCCTGCTTGGCCTCCTGCCACAGGGCACCCTGGACAAGCTGTTCTTGGAATCTCTGTCAGGCTTTTCCTCTATGACTAGACTGGTGTTGCATTGCCTGTGTTCTGTGATCTGCTTGTGATACCTATAATCCTGCATGTGGGATGTCTAGATTGTAAAGTGGTTTCAAAATAGAGTTGGCTTCCTCTCTCTTCCTTGAAGTGATGATAGTTAATTTGGGGGGAAGGAAAATAAATAAAGCTTATTCCTCAAGCCACCTTTCTGCACCAACTAAACATCAACAACTCCAATATGCCATTCTCTGGGTGAAAGGGAATTAGGTAGCATTTTTCTTCCCAAAAGGCATGGAACCTCAGTCAGTAAATAAAGGATCAACGATAACCATAATCTAAGGTAGTTAAATGCCACACTGAATGGTCTGAGGGCCAGGGCTTTCAAGTGGAAATACGAAAATGCACATGTCTTTATTTCTGTCTCTGCCAATTACGTAGAACCTGTTTTATTTATCTGTTAAATGGGAATCCACAACAGCTCCTTGGCTAAATCAGGTATTCCCTTCCCCAAGTATTCCAGACAAGTCGTAAGTACTTGCTTCATAAAGGCCTACATGAAGTGTGTGGAGCTTTGGACTGGAAAGCAGCTAAACTTAGGGTAAAGGGGCATATATTTCATAGAAAACAAATAATGTTTGTTTTTCAAGTTTTCTTTGTGCAGTTTTTCCTGCACAGAAACCTTGAGCATTGTATTGGTTCTAAATCTTAAGGGAATCTAAGCTTTTGTGCTTCCCTTGGGTCATTCTGGATGAATGATTGTGGTTGGGAAGTGCTGAGTCAGAGCAGCCTGTTTGAAGCTGCTTCACTTTCTGCCTTTGATGTATGTGACCCTCCTACCAGGCCCTAGAAAATGGAGTCCAAGAGCCCTTTGCTGCCCCAGCCCACACTTGGTTGAGTGGGTGGATACGAAGGCTGCTGAGATAGTTGCAGCCTTAGATTGCCTGCCGAAGGCATAGTTGGCTCAGGGGCTGGCAGGCATGTGGCATTTTGGCATTTTAAACACCAGCTGCTCTACTCATCAGTGCTGTGCAGTTAATCAGGTTAACTTACCTCTCTGAGCTTGGAGATCATACTTGTCTCAGCAAATCTTTGTGAGGGTTAAAGAAAACATGTTAAGTGCTACTGTAGCACCTGGCACATAGCTGATGCTCCATCAGTGTTGGCCTGCCCATCCCCCAAATTCACCTCCTCAGGATTTTTTGTTTAGTGATACCACCAAGCAGCTAGAGACATACTTCTGGTCTTTTGGGGCTTTATATGGAAAAACAGAAAACAAAAGCAATTTCAGTGCTTTCCACTGAAAACATTGTGGAAACTTTGATCTCATGTTCCCATTATTAGCAGCTTTGACCTCTGGGGTAAGCATGACTGAAGAGCATTTTTCTTAGAATACTGTTTTTCAGCCTCCTGAGCCAGGCACTTGTGTCACCTCCTAGAACCTTAAGTCTGGAAAGATTTAAGGAGGAGCCTAAGGTCCTATGAGAGGAAGGGAGTTCACCCAAGGTAACTTGGTGAGTGAGTGCAAAGCTGGGATCAAAACCCGGATCTCCTCCTTCCGGTTCTGCACATCCTGTATCCCACTGCAGTGGAAACTGAGAGGGTTGTACATCTCCAGCTAACCACCTCCAGAAAGCCCAGCCTCTCCTGGGACCTAGGGAGGCTATGACCAGATGGATGGCATGACCCAGATGATTGTGTCGCCAAGCCTAAGTAGCTGTTTAAAACTTGGTTTTGGAAGGGCCAATATTCCTGACTTAGAGGGGTCTGACACTCCAGGTAGTCGTCTGAGAAATATCTGCCCTCCTTCATTTATTAATTCAACAAATATTTATGTGGCATCTTCCAAGGTCCAGGTACCTTGCTGGAGTGATGTTAGCAAACAAAACAAAGTCATACTGAAAAGGGATTCTGATCACTGACGATCCTGCAACCAAGACCTTTTATTTCTTGGTTAAAATGATACATCAAAAAAATGTATCATTTTTTAAAGCAATCAAATTCTGACCCTGCCTACATTCTGTCAAACTAATGGAATATATAATCTCAGTCATTCTTTTGCCTCCCCACCCAAAGTTGCGCCTAGCCTAGATTCAGGATTCTTAACATAGTTGTCAAGCCTGGGGAAGTCCCCTCTGGTCATTTGTCATGGGTATGGCTGAGGTGCCTGTTCGCTGTGCCCATTTGATCTCTCTGGTCCAGGGGCCTTGCTGCCTGGGCCAGTTTGAGATGTAGGATCCTGGTGAGGCTGGTCACTAGTTACCTTTGCCCTTCCTTGTCTTGGCAATGACTGGGTTTTATCAAGGAGCATAGTCAGGGAGAATGGGGGGAAGGCAGAGGGAGCATACATCATCGTGTAGCATGTTCATGTAGCTGCTTTTGGTGTTGGCATATCTTAGTATCACATTCTTAAGGGGAAGGCAAGACTGTGAAGCCTCTTCCACCCAGCCAAGCAGCATAGGAAGTTGGAATAAACCTTTTCATGTGACAAGGGAGAGGCAGTGTGGGGAGGAGGAAGAACACTGCAATCCATCAGACTTGGTTTTGAATCTTGGCTTTACCTCTGACTAACCATGTCACCTTGAACAAGTAAGTCTCTTAGTCTCTGCAGTAAAATGGACATCAGTGAAATGGGTGTGGTAATACTCACCTGGCTTTAGGGCAGAGGTGAGGATTAAAGACAATGTAGGACAAGCTCCTACCTGGTACCATGCCTGGGGCCTAGGTGCGGAGTAGATAGTCGCTGTTTCCACTACAGTGCTTTTGTTAATATACGTGTAGTTAGCCAGCAGCAGTAGCCTACATCTGAAATTAAGACGCATAAAGTGGTATATGAGGATCTTCAGCAGAAATGGTTGAGATATTGTTGCGAAGGAAATAGGAAGGCTTTGTGACCTAGGTGGAGGAAGGTTGGCACTGACTGATCTACCCGTTGAAAGATGGGGAATCTCTCCAGCCTCCCCTCTCTTTGGATGGTGTGATTCAGTGAGAAACATAACAACTTGAAATGTACTATCTTTAGCCTGCTAATGTTTTGTATGGCAAGGACAACCCTCAGTCCTTGTCTGTGCACTGGGGTCTCCTTCTGGCTCACTGGGAACCATAGATTCTTGCACTTGGTTTGGTTGTCAAGTTGCACTGCTGTATCTACCATCACTGACTGTCTTCACTCTCTTCCAGGGGCTCCACGGGCCTTACCCCTTCGGCCAGTCTTAAACGGGTGTCAGCAAGAAGAAAAATTAACAAAAGACAGAAGGCCTGACTCTGGGGGGGAGGGTAAGGGGTTCCTCTGGATTGCAGACCACGTCGCACGGACCCCTGGCTCTGACCCCCCCATCTCGGAAGAAGAGGAAGAAGCAGAACAGACTAGTTTTGAGTAAACTCAGTATGCATGTGTGAATGCTGAATCGCAGGAATGGTGTTGAGGCTACCAAGAAGAGATCCATGCAGCCACCTTGGGTTTTGTTTATTAGGCGTCAGTCTAACAAGTCTTTAGGTCTCTCGGGAAGGGAAAAAAAGTTTAAAATGAGGGAAAAAAGCCATCTTTTTAAACAAAAATTATTTTGCCTACAGAGAGGTTGTAGTTTTGAGCACATGTTAATTTTTTCCCTCTTCCCCTACTTTTTTTTTTTTTTTAAATAAGGGATAACATACTCTTTATAGAATATTGCTTGCTCTGGAAATGATTCAGGTTAAAAGCTGGCGTGGCATGTTTGGGGACTCTGCGGATCAGTGCTGCAGCAGTACGTCTGCCGTGCCACATGACTCCAGAAGTCTCTGACCCCGTTTGTTTTTAATGGCATCAGCCCATGAGTTATCACCCTTTCCCTCCTCTTTTCTCTTTAATCTTCTGTTGATTTACACCTTTGACATTTGTATTCGTCAACCCTGTGGCTTGTTAGCACCAGAACCTCTCTGAAGACCAAAAATTCCCTGTGTGGCCAGCAGAGGAAGGCTTGAGGACAGATCTTGGGTGACGTGGGATTTTTTGAGGCTGAGAGGTGTTCTTCTGCACACCCTTGTAACAATTCAAATTGCTTTTCTTCCATGTTTCTCTTGGCAGAGAGAAATGCCATCATGCTTACTGCTCTTTTGGATTCTTCATGCAGTGGCTCCCCATTCGCTTTGGGAACAGTGCCTCTGTGCTGAGTATGTGTGCATGCCACGTGCACATACCCAGGTGTTGGTGTAGCTCACCAGCAAGTGTGCAGCAGGTGAGCATGACAGTGGCACATGCTTCTCTGTTGTCACAGAACTTCTTTCCCTGTGTTTCCCTTCAGTTGTCCTTTGTGGTTTTTTCACAGCCTATTAGTGGAGGCTGAGCTGTTAAAGTGTGAAAATACAGCCCCAAACGAGGACTTTGTCATGGAGAATGGCCACAGTCACTGACTACTTGATCTTGGAGACCACATTTAGATAGAAATGAGAGGACTGCTCCCTGCCCCTCTTCCCCATCAGAATGCTTGGTTGTGGGTGAGGAGGTGGGCAAGGGGCAGCCCAGCTGGAGCAGAGGCTGATTGTCTGACTGCTCACTCAGGCAGGTGGCCCCACTGGCATCCTGTGGATTCTGAGTAGGTTGAGATGTGGATCTCTCCATGGGAAGCTTGAACCAGGCTAGAACAGCTGTCTGCCAAAGATACAAGAATATGCAAAGTCCCTCTTCTCTTCTCACCCCCCTCCTTTCCTTGAGTCTTAGTTGGTTTGAGAGCCAGGGATATGGATCCAGCATGCGGTTGCAGGGTCACCTGTGTGTTATTACACCCCCATCCACCCCAGTGGTGGGAGAAGCAGGCAGACCAGGTGATGAGCAGCCGCAAGGGGTCATGTAGCCTGGGTGTGGGTGAGGATCTGCCTGCCTGTCTGTTTCTGTCTGGGTGTCTGAGTTCCAAAAACGTGTGTTGTTTGTTCCTCCTCATCCTCTTCAGAGACTATTGTTTTTAAAGCTTGATTGTGGGAGAAAAGTTTGTATGAAATTCCCCTTTTACCTCCCCACCCCTTAAAAATAAAAGGGGGAATAAACTTTGGTCCACTGGAGAAGCCCTGGGATGAGTAGAGGTAGCCTGCTGAGAAGGGTGGTGCAGCTGGGTCTGGGGCTAAACTAGAGCTTATTCTGGAGCACCTACTTTCTATGCACACGTGAGTGCCCCATTCCCTAGCAGAGCAGAGGGGAGTCCCTGCTGGGTGCTCACGCCACAGGGTTCAGGATGGCTTTTTGTCTAAGGGCCTTATTAGGCCCAGATTTCTGCTGCTGTTGGTGCCAATCTCCTGAGACACTGCCACCCTGGAGCCCATATGCACCCAGCTGTTCTTCCCACTTAACAGTCTCAAAGTAGCATGTCTCCACTGCCCCTGGCAGGATCGTGGAAGGCTTCATAACCCCTGCTTTTCTGGTTTCCTCATCTGCCCCACACTAGGTGTCCCTTCCCAGTTTCCCAGCAGGGCCTGCCTGACCTAATTCAGCAGGGGCTTCATAGGCCACATCAGTGTGTCTGGCCCTGCCAGATTATCCTGCTCCTTCTCCTGCTTGTAGGCAATCAACACCTGGCAAGTTAAATGTCTCAAGCACCTTGGCTTTCTTCCCAAGAACAAACCATTTCTGTGCACATCCTTGGAAAGGTGAGCTCCTTGCAAGAGGACCAGAGCAAGTACAAGCCTTGGTATGGGGGTGGGGATGGGGTCCATAGCTTCCCCAGGCCCAAGAGGGTATTAGTAACGTTCATTCTCCTTCCCCTCACTGGTGTGGGTTCAGAGCAATGCCTAGAGTCCCTCTGTGCTCCCCTGCCTAATGGGGTGGTATTGGCTACCTCTCAGCCCCAATAGTCTCTGCTCCTCTTAGAATCTTCACCAAGTGGCAGGCTGCCTCTGGGCAGGACCACCAGTGTCTGGCACCCAGCAGGTGAGGCAGACACCATCCTTAGGTGATAGAGGCTGAGCCCAGTTGGGGAGACAGAGGGACTCAGGCTTGGGAAGTATCTGTGTGCATGGAGTGAGGTGTGTGTGTGTTTGGATGTGTGTGCATGTGTGCATGCCTTTTTTCTTTTTGCTGTGGAGACAGTTGAATTTGGGGCATTTTTCTACAAGATATTGTCAGCCCTCTCTCCCCCAATAAGGCCTAGCTGTAACCTTAAGCCCATCAAAGGCACTTCCAGCCTGGAAAGAACCTCACCAAACAGCTGGTGTGGCCTGAGGGTGGCCATGGTGGGAAGTGGGCATGAGAATAAATACCTCCCCAAATTCAATCTGAGCCCCAGCAGGAGAGGATGGCAGAGTTGCCAGGCTCAGAAGTGCAAGCTGATTATCTACCCTACCCTGCCTTGCCTCGCCTTTCCTTTGTTTCCTTGGGTGAATGCAGGAGCAGCAATGGTTGCCCCTTCCACCTGGACAGTGGTGTGTGTAGCAAGCAAGCTGGGTGGGTGTTTGTGGTGGGGCCTTATGGTGCCTAGGAGGAGATGAAGATGAGGAGGTTTTTCCTTACTGTATAAATGAATATTTGTATGATTAAATTAACACACACAAATATTTTCATGTGTATCAGTGAGTTTTATTGAACCCTCCAGCCTACTGTGACTTGAATGGCCCATAATAGCTCTGTGGTATGTACTTTTTGGTCTCTGGGTCTTTCTTTCTCTTTTGCAGATGGGAAAATTGAGACCCTGAGGTTCATTATATGTTTGGGAAATTAGTCCTGGGGTTATAATAGGATCTGGTGCCCTTCCTGGTGCCCAGTGACCAGAAAGGTAAGGAAACTGCCTTCAAATGACCTTTAGGTCACCAGGGTACTATGCCTCTGTTGATCACCACTCTATCTCCAGCACATAAGAAATACCAGACAAGTTAGTGTTGATCAGCTAGCAAGCATTGTTTGGGCCCTTACTGTGTGTCCAGCACATAGCACAGGTACAGGACTCCCATAGGAAGAAAGCAGAGCATCACGGTCATCCTTCCTGTTGGGAAAGTGGACAAGCCAGAGTTAGGAAGTCCTACCTCATTCCCATCTGGGCCCCTGGCATCCTAGATTTAGAAGAGGGAGTGCCTCTTACGTGTTTCCCATGCTGGTTAGGTATAGTTCCTCAGTGCTCAGGGTGCTCCTTCTGTTGTTTTTATGAATTAGGCAGGTTTTTGTGAGCTGGACTGGGAGCCTGAGAGTTAGGCAGGGACCACACTCCAGGCAGCTAGCAAACAAACTTGGAACCCACCCCACATACTTACATGAGACAGCCCATGACCTTGATGGGGAGATGGGTGGTGTTACACAGTGATCAGAGAGCATTGATTAGGAGTCAGATAGCCTGAAAGAAACTTAATTGGCAAGTATGAGGGCAAATGGTGGGGATACTGACTCTATCCCTTCGTATCTGTAGCGCTCTCCAGAGATCAGAGCTCAGGTCTGTCCTTCGTCACATCATGACCCCTCTGTGTTGAAGAGGGTGGGATCAGAGAGGAAAGGGAGTTGCCTGAGCCTCACGGTTTAATGGGTGAGTCAGGCTTGGATCCATGGCCTCCCAGGTGCTAGCATTATTTTCACTTAACTGAAGAGCCAGGCTTTTTCCTACAAACTCCTAAATTTGGCCTTCACCCTGCCTGGCAAAGCTGCGTGTTCTCGATGATTGTGAGCCAGAGGATCTAGGGTGCAGGAGTTGGGGGAGGGGATCCCCTGGCCACTGCCCTGTAGGCAGCTCAGTGAGGTAACCTGTGACCAGAGATTGCATGAAAGAAACAGGTCCCACAAAGAGCTGGTCCCCTGCCCGAAGGGCCTGAATGCAACACTCTTCTTTCTCAGAGAGCAGCCTAATACAGAGCCCAGGGAAAAGGAGACTGGCTCAGAGACCCCTGGGGCAAGTGCCCTCACCATGACAGTGCACCTGCTTCCTTCCAGGTGCCCACAGCTGTTTGTTCTCTGCAGGGGAGGGGCCCCCATCCCGTCACCTGTGTCTTCTGGCAGCTCCGACCCACTCCCAGGCCGCCTTCAACACCCCCACTGTTGAGCAGTTATTTGCTTGGCAGAATCTGTTTGTCTTTGGGGCTGTAACCTGTCAAGAAGTCACCAGGCCCTGGGAGAAAGGAGCAAGTTTGGTGGTAGCTCCTGGTCCTAGCTATTCCCACGGGGGCTAGGTGACAGGGAGGGGGCTCTCAGCTGGGCCTAGGAGATGGGGGGAGGCCATTGCAGTGGTCCAAGCCCAGCCCTCCTGACAGAGCAAACAGGTACTCTCAAGGCGCCTCCTTACCCCAGCTCAGGTTGTACCTGGGTGCCTCCTATCCTGTTCCTAAGAAGGCCCCTCCCTCACCTGCTTGCTGTGACCCAGCCATTTCCCAGACACCACTTGGTGTCCAGCCCTGTGTGGCTGCCAGGAGAACAGGCATGGAGGTCACTTATGGTAGCCTCAGATTTCAAAGATGGGAAAGGAGCAGACAAGACTGCTTAGAGATAGAGGAGAGAGTGTGTGAGGTTGGGGGTGTTCAGAGAATGGATTCTGACCAGTCAGCATGACTGATGGGTCTCAGGTGCCTCCTCTGTAAAGTGTAGATGTACTAGTTTAGAAACCAGGACCTGGAACATGCATATTTTTTAAATATCCTTTTTAGCCCTTAGTTCTGAGATGCTGTGATCTGGGGCGGTGCTTTGCAAATGTGTTAAAATGCAGATTCTAATAAAACAGGTCTTGGGGAAGGGGGCAAGAGTCTGCATTTCTCGCAAGTTCCCAGATGAACGGATGCCGCTGGTTCTCCTGGTTCTCCACTCGAACTTTGTGTGAAGATAGTAGGACGTGGCCTGCAGGGGTTAGAACACCCCCACCCCCACCCAGTCCACCCAGGCTGTGAGACTCTAGCCAGGAGTGTGTTGGCCAGACCTACTAGAATTTGAAGGAGCTTAAGTCAACTAGAACAGTAATATTCAAAATGGTTCCTCAGCATTTCTTAGGGTTTATTCAGGCTATGATTTCTGGCTTAAACATTATTTCTAGTGTGCTGCTCTTCTGTCACAAACAACAAATGTTTGAGTGTCCACTATAATTACGGTAATATTGGCTGGCCGTTATTGACCAACTCCTATCAAACTGTTTATATGCATTACCTCGTTTAATCCACAACCATCCAGATGAGGCAATAAAGGGTAGGTAAGCCTGGTGCTTGGTTTGTGAACTACCAACTCCTCTTAAGTGTCATGAGTCCTGTGGAAGTGGAAGTGTAGCTGCCTGGGGACCATGAAGAAAGGGACCTTAGTCCACGGGTGTGTGGGAGGCTTCTCTGAGGAAGTGACACTTAAGCTGAGACCTAAAGAATGGGGAGATGGGAAGGGGAGGGAGGAAACAGCCCACAGGAAGATGGGGAGAGGGTGGTGCACGGAAGACACTGGAAGGACATGAGTGCTCCATGAGGAATGTTCCTTCTGGATGGGCCTATTTCTGTCTGTATCTGGAGGAGGAAGAGGTTATGGGAATAGAGGCTTCCCAGTTATTGCCCCAGCCCAGCCCGGGAGAGCTCTGCTGCCCTTGCCCCTTTGCAGTTCACTTATTCATCCATTTATTGAGCAACACTTATGTGCCAGGTACTAAGATGCTAAGGATGTAGCAGTGACCAAAAGAGACAAAAACCCCTGCCCTCATGGAGCTGCATTCTAGTTGGAGAAGACAGGCAATAAACACAGTGCAGTATGTCAGGAGGTGACAGGTGCTGTGCAGAGAAATAAAAGCAAAGAAGGATAGGAGTGCTGATGAGGGAGAGAGGATTGCTATTTTACACGGGATGGTCAGGGAACCCTGATTAATATGCAGAGACAAAGAAAGTCTTGTGGATATCTGGGGTAGGAACATTCCAGGCAGAGAGAACAGCAAATGCAAAGGCCCTAGGTAGTAGGAGATGAGGTCAGAGAGGTGAGTGGGTCAGATTGTGTGGGGCCTTGAGGTGACCAAAATGGCTTTGGCTCTTGCTCTGGGTGAGATGGGAGCCGTTGAAGGTTCGTGAGCAGAGGGAGAGACCTGAATACCTTAAAAGACTCCCCTGGCTGCTGTGTTGAGAATAAACTGGAGGGGCAAGGGCAGACACAGGGAAACTAGTAAGGTGGTTACTGGGTGGGGTCAGTGGAGGAGGTAAGAAGTGGTTAGATCCTTAATACATTTTGAAAGTTGAGCCAACAGTATTTGCTGATAGGTTAGATGTAGAGCATGAGGGGAGAGTATGAAATTTGGGCCTGAGCAACTAGAATCTGCTTACTGGATAGACGAGTTACTCTTACCTAAGATAGGCAGGACTACATGAGGATTGGGCTTGAGGGGGGAAATCAGGAATCCTTTTTGGACCTGTTCAGTATGAGATGCTCATTAGGCATCCAAGACAGGTGCTGGGCCAGCAGGTGGATATACAAGGCTGCAGTTCAGAAGGAGGGGTTGGGAAGTCAGCAGTGAGATGGAATTTAAAGCCTCAGGACTGGTTGAAGTCATCAGAGGAGTAAAACTGGACCTTAACAGTTGGACCTTATCAGTCATGCACCCCCTTAAAGCCTGCTTTTTGCCCCAGCTCTCTCCACGAGGATATTTTCTGACCAAGAAGGCCCCTCCTCAGGCTCAGAGCTCTGATGGTTGCAGTTAACCTCTCTCCTGTCCTAGCGATTCCTATCCTGTCCCCAGACCCCTGTGCCCCAGCCTTCTCCAAACCTCCAGCAGATGGTTATGGAATGGGTAAGGGGCTGGATGCTGTCCAGGCCAGGGGTGGCCCCCACCCAGGGTCGGTAAAGGCACAGAAGAGTACAGCCAGAGCCCCAGTAGGTCATAGCTTAGTTCCTATGGTCCTGTCCTCCCAAGGACAGTCTGGGGCCCTAGGCCCAAGTCCTAGAAATCCCTCCTGCTGGGCTGTGGGAGAGAAGTGTGAGAGAAGAGGGGGGCTGTGTCTGACTGAGGAGAGAAGCCCTGCGGGGGGCATGCTTGCCTGCACGAGGCCCCCAGCCCTGGTCGACAGTCAAGACACCCAAAATCCCTGATGGGCTGGAATGTCACCGCTCAGTGCCTCTGAGCACCAATCAGGGGGCAGTGGGACAGAGCAAGGGCCAGGGAGGGATTTCAGCTGAGCTGTGAGGAAATCCTTATCTCAGTATATGCCTGCTCTGAGCCATTTGCGGGTGCTGGGAATGTGGCCACCTCAGCAGTTGTGGGGTGTGCTCAAGGCCAGCAGAGGGCACCACGTGGCTCAGGCCTCATCTGGAAAGGATGGGCACTGGCCTGGCCTGGCCTCCCCTGCAAGTATGTTTACCAAATTTATGCTCCTCCAGGGCAAGTGTTGCTTCTGTTCTCTGCTCCCAGGTAGACAAGCTTGGGTTGAATCCAGGCTCTGCTGCTTATCGGCTGTGTGACTGGTCAGTTTATTTAGGCACTCAGAACCTCAATGTCCTAATATGTAAAATGAGGAGTTTCTACCCCAGAGGTGTCATGAGAATTAAAACCATCATAAAAATGTTTAGCATCATATACCTGGCACATGGTAAGTATTCAGTATGTGGTGACAGTTGTTACATTATTATGACCTGCTGGATGTGGCAAGGCCTGGGCCCCTGAGGAGGATAGGGGACTGGGACACTGGGTGTTTGGGGGGCAGAGTCCAAAAAATCCGTAGCCTGCTCAGGGGTCTCTCCCTGGACCACAGCTTTTATTTCCGGCAAACCATTGCCTTGTGAAAATTTCTTGGTTTGGAGTGGGAGTTGGGATGCAGGAAAGGACCATTCCAGAAGATGGTCCAGGAGATAATTTCCTCTAAGAAGAGGCTCTAAGGAGAGGAGACTGCACTCCGCAGCTGCATGCAGTGGGCTCTCAGTACACATTTGTCAGATAAAGAAATGAACAAACATATAGGAGAGACTGGGGGCCTGCCTTGTGTGGAACTGGCCTGATTGCTAGGCACTGCCCAGCCCAGCTCAGACAGCCCAGCTCTGACCCCAGACAGTGGTAGGGGCCACTGGAGAGGGGTGAGGGGTCACAGATGTGCCTGCAGTTGAGAATCACAGCCCAGAGACCTTTGCCAGGGAACTGGTTTGGCCACTGTGGTTTACCACTTCCGAGGGTGGAGTACAGGGGCCGACACATTGGCATCTAGGTGCCCACAAGGACCCATATCAGTATCAGAGCTAGGGATGGAGGCCAGGGCCACAGGTGGGCACCAAGGTGGCATTTGCTGGTGTCAGATGGCACCCAAATCTCCTGAGCACCTCCAGCTTTTGCTTTCATGCTGTCTCCTTCACTTTTCTCACTTCTCTCCTCCCACACCTTTCAGCTTCCAGATAGTTGAGTACACTGCAGCCAGGGGCCCATGCCCGTGGGGGTGAAGACTTGGGGTTGGGGGTACCCACAGAGAGGTGGTGGGTTTAGGGTAGTTGTCAGGGTGGGTGGGGAGGGGAGTCTGTGTGTTGGGCCCCTGCTGGGCCCCCAGATGTGGGACATCCAGGGCTGATAAAGACACATGTCTCTCACGGGGAGATGGGACCTAGGAGATGGTAAAAGTGAACACCACTGGGGAATCAGGTAGGCTAAGGTAGGTAAGGGTCCTGTGAGTAGGGACCACAGTAAGTATGCCATGCAGGAGGGTCTGGGAGAGCCAGGCCTCTCTCCAGCACCTTGGGACGAGATAGCCACCATTTGGAGCATCCTCAAACGTGAGAGGACATTGCCTTTCCCAGAGTCCCATAGTCGTTGTGGACCACATCCAACCCAGGCTTTCTCCGTGACACCTGAGCCAGCAGGGAAAGCCAAAGCCCCCCAGGGAAAAGAGTCAGTGGTTGGTTGGGAAACAGGAACCGACTCCAGCTGGCTCCCATCCCCAAGCTGAGCAGCCAGGCTGGGGGCGTCCAGTGGGGTCCAATCATAGTGGTGGTGGTTGGGCCTGAGGGGAGGCAACTTTGGCTCTCAGGACTGGTTTGCATGGAGCAAAGGGGAATTTGCATCTTTGAGAAGTTGCAGCTATAGGAAGAGAAGGGAAGCTGGGAGCCTTTATCCAGGTCTTAGTCTCTTGCCTCCTCCTGGTTGAGAGGCAGGGGGAGAGCATGCCCTGCTGCCAGCCACCTCCTGCCTTACCTTGTGTGAGGAGCACAGCTGGGTCCCAGGGCCACTGGCTCAGGATTCAGGCCCTGTTCTGTAGAGAACATGCAGGTTCAGAAAACAGAGCCCTCTATATACCTACACATGCTTGCAGCCATTCACAAGCATACAATCTAACATACCTATGACACTCTGTACTGCTGACACAGGAACATAGGAACACAATACACAGGTGCACACTCATTACCTTAGTTCATACAGACATACCACTATACCTGCAGGGTCACATAATCTCACACCAGCCACACAGGAGCTCACACCCATATGTACACATTCATACTTCATAGTGTGAATTTTTTAAACTCAATTTTCCTTTAAGTCAGACATAGTTGAAATTCTTTCTATTCCATTCTCAAAACAGCCTTCTGAATTTAAGTCTTAATTTTTCTTTGTTATTGATATGCAACTTAGTAAAGAACACAAAACTTACAGGTTCAGCCTGATGACCTCATTCTTACGCACACCCTGTGTAACCATCACCCAGGTCAAGATCTAGAATGTTTCCAGCACCCCAGCAGTTCACACTTGTGCCTTCCTGGTCAACAACTTACATAATAGGAGCCATTATTCTGATAAGGTAAGTGCCATTGTTATTCCCATTTACCAAGTGAGAAAACTGAGGCTCAGTCCCACAGTCAACCACTAAGAAGTAGCCAGACTGGAAGCTCTCTGACTCCCGACCACCACATTACATAAATACCTGGTAACATGCATGTGTACACCCTCACATTAACAGAGGGCCATGAGCACAAAGTGTTGGAAGGGCCTATTTTGTTTTTTCCATGAAGGGAGCAGCAGAGAAAATTTAAGCTTTGTTGTCAACTGTGCTCCTATGAGGGCATGTCTTGGTTCACAAAGGATCAGTGAACTCTGTGAGCTCAGGAGCTGCAGCTCCTGCCCTGGGGCAGTGGGCAAAGGACACAGGAAGGGCACACAGAGCACTTCACAGGGATGGGGACACATTCATTGACACTTCTGCACTGGAAGCCATGCAAGCATTTTCATCATGCCCTCCATCTGTGGAAATGCTATTGGCAAAGGTTGACATTCGTTTATTGTTCTGTTAATAGGTATTGAGCACCTACCTACCTTGTGCCCAGAAGTGTTCTAGGTGCTGGGGATGCAGCAGTGAATCAAATAAGAAGTCTCCCTGCATCATGGAGCTGACGTTCAGTAAAACATATAGCGAGCCAGGTGCCAGGCAATGAAGAGTGAGAGGGAGAAACAAGAGGGTGGGAAGGGGGAGGGGAGAGCGACTTTAAGTGGGAGGTCGGGGGGGGGGGGGGGATGCTCTGAGAAGGTGGTGTTTGAGGTGCTGTTTGTGAAGCAGCTGAGGGAGTGATTATTATGGATATCTGAGGGAAAAGTATTTCAGGCAAGAAGAACAGCCAAAACAAAGCAAAAGGCAGGTGCCCATTGTATTCAAATGCCAATTATGGATTTTGTGCAATGTAGGTTTTGGCACCTGCCCTGCTGTTAGTGCTGTGTAACTTTGAAGGAGCCCACTCACCCTCTCTGGGCTCCATCTTTTTACCCATATGATACGAGAATTAGATGATGAGCTTCCCTGTTCACCAGAGCCCTCTGTGTATCCTCACAGGCCTGTCCTCACCACCCCAGGTCTGGCCACAGGGCCTGACAGTTCCACAGCAGTGCCTCTGGCCACCCTTACCTCAGGGTTGTCCTCAGCCTCAATCTAGGGCTTTAACCCCTCTGGATGCAGTGGCCAGGGATGGCAGTAGGGGAGACCCTGGTGTAGTTTATGCACATTTTCAAATATCAAGCATTTTCAATGATTGGCTGTGTGTACTTGGAGGGTAGAGTGACATTACTGGAGATTTGTATGTGCCTTGCATGTCACATATTTGTCTGCAAATTTGTTGAGGGGAATAGTGGATGAGAGCTGAATCTGGGGTCCCTTCACACTCAACCCTCCCTGAACACTCCATGACAGGCCTGGCTCATCTCTGGAGGACCTCTCTCCAGGGTACCCCCTGACCTCTTTCCAGGGTTGGCTCCATATCTAGGCCAATCCCCTTCTCTTCATTTGCTTGGCTTCTTAAAAGCCTCCTTAAGGGAAATGGTCACCCAAGACCATCTCCGCAAAGGAGAGGGCAAAAAAGGAGATATTGGAGATATTGACAGACCTTCTTCAATCACTTAGGAATTGCGTTCAGCTGCAAGTAACATGATCCTGAAAGACAGTGGCTTAGACAAGATAGGGATTTATTTTTCCCTCATTAGACATAAAGTTTGAAGGTAGGTACGGGGCTGGCTTCCATCCTTAAGGCCTCCTCATGGTCACAAGATGGCTGCTGCAGCTCATTATCACATCCCAGTACCAGACACAAGCAAGGAAAGATTAAATCAGCCCCCTTTATGAGGAATTGTCCTAGAATCTCTACCCAACAATTTTCATGTATATCTCATTGGCCAGAACTTGGTTATTTATTCCTTCTATTTGCAAGAAATGCTAGCATTACTTTATCCAAGAAAATCAGAATTCCATTAATAAGAAAGAAGGAGAAAACAGATATTGAGGAGGTGACTAGCACTCTTTTCCCTACACATGCCCTGCACTTCCATCTCTGGGCCTTAAAAAACTCATGCCATTTTCGCCACCTCTGAAGCCCTCTACCCTCACCCCCACTCCAGCTAGGTAAGGAGCCTGCAGCACATTATCTGAACTTGCTGAGGTTGCCAATAACAGAAACCCAGGGTTCCTCAAATGAGAGGGGGAGGGTAGAGAACACAGAACACCAGCCTATGGTGTCCATGGGTGGGGGGGCTTGCCCTCACCACCACCACCACCCCCTCCCCACTCAGCAGGGACTGGAAGCAGGTGTGGATTCTCTAGGAAGCTGATTTGAGAGGTGGCACTGCCCAGAGCTGAAGACGGAGCAGTGAACAAGCCAGGCCAAATCCCTGCCCCCCCAGCAGGTTGCTGACATTCTGATGGGGGAGACAGTCATTACACAGGCTAAAACCTGAAGAAGATCATTACAGGTTCCTCTGAGGGCCAAGAAGATAAATCAGGGCAGGGAGCACCAGGAACACATTCAGCACTTGAGAAACATGCGTTGAAGGTGGCCCAAAATCCCGGGTCTATAGACCCACAAGGGGCAGGTGAGAATGCCTCAGATCACAGCTCCAGATGGAAAGCTCCAGAGCAGGTGTCAGGTGCTGAGGCCCTCAGTCCAGGGACTGGCCCATGCCTGGAGAAAGGAGAAGAAATCACAGGCAGTGGAGGGGGCAGTCCTGCTCTAGTACTGAGGTTGTTCAGAGGAGCTGCTGGGCCCAGAGAGCCAGCAAATGCCAAGGGTCCGGGGCTATGATCCCCGTAGTGGTCTGTAGTGGGCTGGGCCCCAGGTGCAAGGTTGAGTCAAGAACTCCAAGCAGGTCTGCCAAAGGAGGCAGGGCCTCCCCCTCTGGGCCCCCAGGCAGGCCCTCCTGGCAGCTCTCTGGACCTGGAGGGGAGCCAACCCTACTCCCAAACCAGCGATGTGGGAAGAGTAGCCCTTTTACCACCAAGGCACAGCTCCTAATCTCTGAGCGCCCTTCTTTGTGGAGAAAGCTGTCCCAGGGTTCTGAGGAAGGAAGGACACAGGCTGGCTCCCCAAATTGTCTCTGCAAGTCCTGCTGCCCCCGACTTTATCTCTCACCATAGTATCTCTGAGACCCTTAGGAAGAAAAACTCACTGAGACACTGTTCAAGGTGTGGAAGCTGTTGTTATTAAGTAATAACGCCTTCCATGTATGTGTGATGCATGTTCTCATACAGCAGCTCCCTGCAGCCTCGCATGGACAGTCTACAGAGAATGTTAACCCTCCCTGGACACATGAGAAGACTGAGGCTGGGGGTGGGGAGGTAACTTGCTCAAACTCCCCCAGGGGGAGGAGAGTAGTGGCTAAGGGGAGAGGGTTTGGATCCTGAAGTCAAGGGTCATGGATGCCAGGCAGGGATTTTGTCTTGTGGCAGTAGTGAGCACTGTGAGGTCCTATAAATCCTCATGATAAAAATCACCAGCCCTCTCCCACACACCCTGACATCCATCCCTGGGAATACTGTCCTCTTATTCTTCTGACAGTGTTCACAAATACAGTCTCAACTTTTCTCCCATCTCTCTGGAAGGTATAGTATATTATCCCCATTTTACAGTACAGGAAACTGAATCCCAAGGAGGTTGAGACCCTTGCCCAAGGTTTCAGGGTATCTGGGCTAGGTCCTCTGTTCCAGGCCTGCCCTTGGTCCCCAGCACCCATATAGCAGTGCTGAGAGGTAGGTAGGACATGGGCTCCAATGTCACTCATACCTGGCCTGAGTCCTACTTTCACTGCTGGCCAGGTGTGACCTTGGGTAGTTTGGTGATCTGCTGGCCTCAGTGTTCTCACCCATGAAATGGGACTAGTTCCTGCTTCACAGGGTCTTTGTCAGACTGTGCTGGATTCACACTCACTTGCGGCCCCCTGCCCTCCTCTGGGGGCCAAGCAACAGCTGGGGGGCAGGTCCCCATTATGCCTAGTGCCCCCTCCCAGCCCTGGCCCTGTGCCAGCTAGGCCCGCCTGTGCCTCATCTTCCAGATGGCACCATAAAGCCATCCCCTAACCTGGGCCACCCGGGAACAAACAGCCTCTCCCTGTCCCCTCCCAGGAGGCCACACCCCACTTGAGACCACACCAGCACTTTCCTGTTCCCCTCTTGCCTGGGGCCAGGTGTGAGGAGCAGCAGCTCAGGGCCAGGGCTGGGTGGTCTCCTTTCTGGGGAGGGGAGGGGAGCCAACCAGGGCAAGGAGTCGTGAGAACTGGGGTCGGACTCCTGAGACCGTGGTCATCCTCTCCCCCTTCCCTTCCTCATGCTCCTTCCTTTTCCTTTATTTTGCCCCTCCTTCCTCTCTCTCCTCTCAATTCTCTGTTCCTCCTCCTCTTCTGAAGAGAGGCAACCTGACCCACTTCCGGTCAGCTGTGTGATCTTGGGCAAGTCAAACTCTCTGGCTCTTCCCTCTCAAATGGAGGTAACAGCACAGTGGCCCCATTTCTGGGCTGGCTGCGAGGGCTGAGAGGATGCTAAAGGGCGGCCTTCATGCCTCTCACTTGCCTCCCCCTACTGTGTGAGTAAGGAGGGGTGATCCTTCCTGGGGTGGGCAGGGGCGGGAAGCCTGGAGAGCTGAGGTCCCAGGCCAGGCAAGCAGAGCCCTCATCCCCTCCTGGCTCCCCAGGAACTCACTTGTCCCCTCAGCCACATACCCCTCACCTTTCTCCTCTGAGGGCCCTGCAGGATGGAGCTTGGGCCTCAGTTTTCCCATTTGTGCAATGGGAGCAGCAGGGTGGTGAGGAGTGGGGAGGTGGGTTGGGAAAAGTGCCTGGCCCCTGTGGGGTAGGACCCAGAACCGATCAATTGCCTTTAACAGGAGACCTGTGCCTCAACCCTGACCCACCTCCCACCCAACACTTTGGTCACAGGGACTCAGGCTTTCTTCTCTGAAACTTTGATCTCCCTGCGTGCTCAGCTTTCCTCTGGCAGGGAGAGTCTGTCCTGTGCATTTTCATTCCTAATTACAGATTGCCTGTCCTCTATTGTTTCCCTTTGTTTTGTGTGTGTTGGGAGGGAGTCCAAGTTCTCACTCTGTGCTTCCTCGCTGTGCTACCTGAGAGGTGATGGAACCTCCCCTCTGCCTCAGTTTCCTCATCCATAAAATGAGGTAGTGCCTACAATGTAGGGTCGATGTGAGGTCAATGTCCACCTAGGGAGAAGGGGGCCTCCCAGAGGGCAGGGCTCATGCTCCATGGAGGCGCCCAGGGAAGCTCGAGGACAGAGCAGTGCAGAGGAAATGACAATCTCAACTCATTGTGATATGTGCCATCAGCCCCTTGGTGCAAAAGGGCTGAGCCATGGAAAGATGGTGCTGGGAGGCCCCCAGGATCCCAGTGAGGCGAGAGCAGAACCAGGTGATGTGTGGCCCTGAGGCAGAGTGAGAGGTAGCCCCAGTCCTGAAACCTCCCTTCCCCAAGTCTTTTGGGGCCTGGAGGACAAGCCAGCCGTGGTCTCCACTAGGCCAGGTGACCGCCTACCCTGGGAGAGGCAGGATCATGGAGATTTTGGCTTCTCATTCTGCTCCATGTGGGGCCTTGGCCAACCATGTACCTTTTCTGAGTCTTAGTCTCCTCATTTGTAAACTGGAAATGAGACCTTCCTCACAAGGATGTATGGAGATTAAATGAGACAGCATATGTCAAGAGCCTGCCCACTCAATGTGATAGTGTTGTTGGGGATAGCGATGAGTATAGATTCAGTGAGGGGCAGGTGAGAGGCCCTGCGGCCCTAAACTGGGAGGGCCGACCAGGGACCTAGTGAGAGACTGTCTAATACAACCTCTTGGTTTTTAGAAGACCAGGCTGAGACCCAGAGAGGGAAAGGAACTGTGGAGTTTGCACAGCACATCAGAGGCAGAGGATAGAGCCAGGTCTTAATCCCTCTGGTCCAGGTTCTTGGTGTGCCCACCGTGAGGGTTGCCCAGGGAGGGTTTCCAGCCTCAGCTCTCCTCTGGCCCCCAGACTTCCCACCCACTCTGGCCCTGGATGCCCTGGGATACCTGGTCAAGCAGGCCCACACTCTAATCAGCTCTGCTACTGCCCAGCTATGGGCAAGTCACCCCATGCCCTGCCCTGCCTCAGTTTGTTTATCTCTAAAATGGGTTGTTGTGAGGACCCAGCAGGTGATCCAAGGCCTCCCCACCCTTCACACCACTAACCACGTGTTCTCTGCTGTCCTTGTGTTAGTGCAAAGGTTGATCCTCACCTCAACCAAGAGGTCAACACTGTTACTATCTCCGGACCTGAGGAAACCGAGGCCTGGGGAGGTGAAGGGACTCGCCTGAGGTCACATGAGTTGTCCACCCACCCCACCCCATTCACGTATGTGCTTCACAGGTGAGAAACACCGAGCCCTTCGCCGCACGGGAAGCTTAGCACATGCTCCATTTCTTCACCTTCCTCACTCCTCTCCCAGTCCTAGCCCAGCCTTTAAGGCCCGCCTCTCAGACCCCCACAAATGGCCCCTCCTCCCACTCCCGGAGTCTTTCCTGTCTGTCCTTAGTCTCAGCTCCCTAGCCAGAACATGAGCGCCCGAGGGCAGGGCCCTCAGCTGGGTACGTAATTGGGGCCTAGTAAAGAAGTAACAAATGACTGTGGGGGGTGAATGAGGAGGTCAGGGTGGGGTGTGGGGTTTCCTCACCTGCTGGGGAGTGACACCTGAGATGCTGGGTGGGTCCTGCTTCCTGCAACTGCTGCCAACTGTGTCCCAGACTTCTCTGACATGACGTAGGAGCCATATCAGGGGAGCAGAAGAGTTTAAGGGTTACTGGCAGGAGGTGGGATGGCTTCTAGGGGCCACTCAGGGCTGCTAGGTCCAGTGAAGGGCACAGGTGGCAAGAGGTCTCCAAAGGTGGAGGAAAGGACTGGACAGAACAACCTTCCTGGGACTGACTGACTCTGTGACCCCTCATCTAGGTTGGCCCATGAACAGGCAAGACAGAGTCATGGTCAGAGCTTGGCCTTGGCTGGCTTCACATCCTGGATGTTTCTTACCAGCTGTTTGTCCCTGAGCAAGTTAATTAACTTCTGTGGGCCTCAGTTTCCTCAGCTGCAAATGGGGATTATGATACCTACTCCACAGAGCTATTATGAGTATTAATAAGCAGAGAATTAATAAGTAGAAAGGCATTAGTCCACAGTGCCTGCACCACAGAAAGGGTTCAATAAATTCAAATAGTAATATTATTATATTTATTGTTATAAAGGCACAGAGACCATGAGAAACTGAGCTGAAGCCACACAACAGGCAGAAGTCAAGGTGAAACCAAGACTCCTACTTGGTGACTTCAGGTAGAGAAAACAAAGCATGGGGTTATGCGGGAGGTCTGGAGCCTGGCTGGCTGGGTTCACAGATCAGCTCTGTCCCACTCACAGGCTGTGTTACCTCAGGCAACTTCCTCGACCTTGGTGTCTCCATCTGTAAATAGGGATTATAATAATATAATAGCACACCTGCCACATGGGGTTGCTGGAAGGATTAAGGAGTTAATATGGGTCAGGCATGGTGGCTTACACCTGTAATCCTAGCACTCCAGGAGGCCGAGATGGGAGGATTGCTTGAGCTCAGGAGTTCGAGACCAGCATGAGCAAGACTAGAAAAATTAGCCAGGCATGGTGGCACATGCCTGTAGTCCCAGCTAGGCAGAGGCTGAGGCAGGAGGTACACTTGAGCCCAGGAGTTGGAGGTTGCAGTGAGCTGTGATGAGGAGGTAATATGTGTAAAGTGCATAAAAGAGTGCCTTGTTCAGAGGGAACACTCTATAAACTCAGCAGGTATAGTGCTGTGTGACCTTGAGCAAGTGCCTCCCCTCTCTATGCCTCCATCACATCCCTGTAAAATGAGTCATTAGACTAGTTCAGCTCTGAGGTCTGTAGTTCTAGGAAGGGAGTCATACTGGGTTCACACCCCCTCCCATTTTTAAGTCCCCTTGTGCCTGATGACAGGATCCCTCCCCAGCCTTTGTTTTCCCTCTCCCCCTCTCCTTTCCCCTCCTTAAGGGTGGCAGGTAAAGGAGAGAGGTATCCCTATGGTGAAGGAGCTGAGGTGGGGGGATGTCGGGCATAGTGTTGGGACAGTTGGGGAGAGGAGATCCATCCTGCCCTCGCTGCCCACTAGTGCCCTCTGTCCCCAGGGCTGGGCAGCTGGGCCATACCCCTGCTCATCTCCAACTGGGTGTCAACCTCAGAAGCAGGCCTGGCTTGCTCCCTCCATCAGGGAAGCCCTCTCTCCTGCCCCAGCCTGGTAGAGCTGGGCAGGTGCTACCGAGAATGAAGGCAGCAGAGTCCATGAGTCAAGCCCTGACCCCACTGTGTGATTTCAGGCAGACCCCTCACTCACTCTGAGCCTGTCTTGGGGTCTGAGCAGAGGGCAGGGCATGTCTCAGCCCCTCCTGTGGGGCTGGGAGTAGAAGTCCCCACCCAGGGAGGTAAGAGCTCAATGTCCCTCCCCCAGGGACCTGACTCAGGGGGTCTGTATTGCCCACCTCTTCTGCACCCCCCATCCACTTGACAGGGCTTGAGTCACTTCAGGGGAGCAGGGCTCCTAACTGGAGCCCCAGGGTGGGGTGGGAGCAGTTAGAAATCCCCGCACCAGGAAGCAAATCCTATTCCCAGCCACCCCTCCCCTAACCCTCCCCCTTCCCACACGCCTGTGGCCATTGTTGCCCAGGGCAATCAGATCACATGGGAACCAGGAGGAGGGAAGCCAGCCCCGCACCCTCTGCCCTCCCCAGGGCCATTCCCAGACCCATCTCAGCCACGGCCCCCATTCATCTCCACTTCCCCATGGGTACCCCCGCCCCAGCAAAGTCCATCCATCCGTCTGTTCATTCCTTTTTCCATGCACAGCTATTTGCCAGGCACTGTACGGGGGTCCAGGGATGCTGAGCAAGTAAGACAAAACCCTGTCCATATGGACTCCCAGGCCAGTGGGGGACACAGACAAGGGGAAGGATGACTTAATAATGTGGGGTGTGTACTGTGGCCCCAGGGTCCCAAGAAGGGCAGGATCTGGAAAGGCTTCTTAGAGATGATGCCTACACTGGATTCTGAAGATGACGTACAAGGGCATGTAGAAAAGTCTGGAAGCAAGAGCCATTGTCAGCCCTATGACACAGGGCCTGATTTGTTCATAGTTGTATCCCCGCGTCTAGAACAGTGCAGCATGCAATAGAGATGCTCAGTATATGTTAGAATAAGTGAATGTTTGGGAAGAGCTTCTGGCAGCTCCTAGGGCTGAACCAACACACATGGTTGCAAAATGTGTGGGTGACTGGGGCAGGGTCACTGAGGGCTTTCTGTGCCCCACAAACTCTTTGTACTGTCTCATGGGGCTGTGGGGAGCCGTGGGAGGGTTGTTAGCAGAGTAACAGCCCCATCATCACCCTCCATCCTCCTCCCTGGGCTCTGACTCTCTGGTCCAATGCATGGCCCTGCCCGAGCTGCCCTTTCCTTCATCAAATAGTATCTGTTGATTTGCTTAAGTAAGCGCATATTAAGCACCTACTGCATGCCAGATGTCTTGCTGTAGCTGGAGGTGAATCCAACAGTCTTGCTCACACGTTACCCAAGATCTAAGTCAGGGAGTCTAAGATCTAAGTCAGGGATTTGTGGAGGTGCAATTCCAGGTCTGTGAGCCCCTGGAATTGCATGCATTCAAGTAAGAGAGAGAGAGAGAGAGTGTGTGTGTGTGTGTGTGTGTGTGTGTGTATTCTGAGGTAAGGGGTCCATAGCTTTTAGCAGATTTGCAAGAGTGACCAGCACCCCATACAGGTCAAGACCCACCTGTGTGGGGAAGTAAGTTGATATACCTGCATTGCATCTGGACCTCAATCCTCCCCCAACCCTACCCCATTCCTGGCAGCAGGCGAGGGCACTGAGCACTTCCTGGGTGGTGGCGCTGCCCAGCATGGGTGTCCCACCCACAGCCTGGGCCCTGTGGAGCAGCTTTAGCTGTATCGGCTTAGGACGCTTCCTGGGAACTTGGGCAGTCACTGTGTCTGGGAAGTCACTGTGGGGGAGGGGCAGGCCTCAGGCCGGGGACAGGGCAAGGGCAGTAGCATCGGAGGGTCAGACCAACACAACCAAAGGGGCACAGAGCTCCCCGAGTGTGGCAGCTGGCACAGGGGCATCTTTCAATGCTGAGTCCCACTTTGCCCACCTTCCATCCCTCCCACACCCAGTTCTCAGAACTGCTCCATGATTTTTTTCTTTTATTGTCCCTTTCCCCCTTCCAGCATCCTCATTCATTCATTCATTCATTTATTAATCTCTTTCATTTATTCTTGGGCACTGCGTGGAAGGAAGCTAGGAGAGTGGTTAGGAGCACCAGCTCTTATGTTACTCAGCTGGGCTGGGAGGAGCACTGGAGGCCGAGGCAAGCTGCTCCCGTGGCCCCCACCCCAGCTGCAGGGTTGTGGAAGGTGGGGCCCTGCAGGGGGAGAGGGGCTGGTGGGGATGGGGTGGAGTCACGTGATGACATCCTCGTCCAGGGCTCCGTCTGCCTGAAACCCAGAACAGGAAGAGTCAGTGGGGAGAATGTGTCCGATGCATCTCCAGCATCATTCAGTGGAGAGGATGCCCTAAACCCTCAATTATGCCTCGATTTCCTCATCTGTAAAATGGGGACAATTTAGAGCCAAAATTATAGGATTGACATGAGAAATAAGTGAGTTAATACATGTAACATTACTGGTAATCATCTTGACCCTGGGTTGGCAGTGGATTCACAGTGTTTGTTATATTATTAAAAATTAATGAGGGCCACACATGGACCCTGGTAAGTGTGTGTCATAAACCGGGGATTATGGTTAATCCAGTGTGTACCTGAGGTCCTTTTAAAAGCCCATGAAGTGCATGGCCCTAAACTCTGGCCATAATCTAGATGAGAGTGAGATGGAAATCCCCCTCAGGGGACAGAGCCCACTGCGGACAGAGTCCGGGCTGCGTGCCAGGCGCCACGCTTGTCCCCATTCACTCCTTACAATGTCCCCTTGAAGAAGAGATCCTTGATCCTCTTCTACCAAGAAAGGAAACTGAGGCTGAGAGGGGAAATGACTTGCCCAAGGACCCTCAGCAAGAACACAGCAGAACTGGGATTTGAACTCAGTCTCCAGACTCAGTGCTCTTTCCCCAACAGCCTAGCAGCCTTGGGCTTCTGCAGCTCCATAGAAACATTGTCCCAGGGGCCTCGGACATTGCTCCAACTCTCAGCTCCAAACAAGTCCTGGCCATACCCTTGGCCACCCCCCCCAGGGCCAGAGGTGACGACCCACCCAGCAGCCCAAGTAACTTATGCTCCCTTCAGCACCCATTTTCTCATCTACCTCCTCGGAGCTCATCTAGCAGGAGTCAAGCCCCCAGGATGTGCCCATCCATCCTGGCCCCATGGGCCCACCCTCTGCCACACCCATGGCTGTTCCACTCTCCCCTCTAGGCCACTCCTTCCTTCACAGGAGAGCAGGCAGGCGGGTGTTAGGAGTGAGAGGGTTGGAGGCAGGAGGGGGGCGATAGAAAGGGGCTTCTCCTGGAAGAACAAGCCCTCAAGGTTAGTCCACTGGTGGACCAGGGGTGAGGGACACAGAGGACTGATGCTGGGCAAGGGCACTGAGGACTCTGAGGGAGCTGGGCTGATGAAGGCAGGCCTCCCAGTGTCATGATGCCATCCATGTGCACCCTGCGGCCCTTGTACCAGGGCCTGAGCCCCAACTCTCAGCTCCACACAAGTCCTGGCCATACCCTTGGCTACAAAAGGCAGTTAGTCAAATTGCTGTGAAGATCTGTACCCCCAGGCTCAGTACCCCTGCTCCCTACCCCAAGAATGGCCAGAACTGTCCTGCCCTGGGCCCTGGCAGTGCCCTGGCCTGGGAGCAGCAGGAATGGGGGAAAGGGTCCTGGTTGGGCCACACAGTTCCTGGGCTCTAACTCCTGCTTGGCTCTGCTGCCATTGTGCTGTGTGCCCTTGGGCAACTCACTGCCCTCTCTGAGCCTCAGTGAAAAAGGGAGCTTGTTGGACTGGATTTCTGTCTCCTGGCTCTGCCCTCCTGTGCTTGTGATTCTAACTCCATGGTAGGAGAGGGTTAGACTCCTTCAGGTTTTGATTCAAATGACACCTGAAAAGGCAGCCACCAGCAACCCCCCCCAACGGCCACGCACACATTTAAAATTGCTCTCAACACTTCCTATTCTACTTCCCTCCTTTATTTTTGCCCCGTAGCAGCAGTTTATCACTTCCTGACATGCTGTATCCCACTTATTTGTGTTCATTTATCATCTCTCTCCAGCATTAGAATGTCAGCTCCATGGGAGAGCAAGATTGGTCTGTCCTGTTCACTGCTGTGCCCCCAGTGCCTGGCGTGCAGTAGGCGCTCAATAAACATTTGCCGAAGGTGTGACGTGAGGGAAGGTCAGGCATGTAACAGGCCTGGGTCGCTGAGGAAGCTGGTCAGGAGCGTGAGGAGGGGAAGGAGGCTGTGTCCACTGCCTGGCTGAGAAAGGATGAGAGCATGGGGGCGCTGCAGGCTTAGGGCCAGGGTGCTGGGACACGAAAGGAGGGACCGCCTGGGAGGTGCCCACCTGGCAGTGACTGGGGCTGCCCCGGGTCCATGTGTGGGAATGCAGGGGCCCCCTTAGGGGTTGGAGGTCCAGGTCCTCCTTCCCTGTAAGTCTCCCCCACCCCTTCCGCCCCTCTACCCTCCCTACCCCCAGACGTAGTCTCCTCTGGGCTGAGGCGGAAGGCAGCGGCTGGACACAAAGGCATAACAGCCCTCCCGCATAACAGCCCTCCCTCGGAAAGCTCGCACACTTGATAAGGTGGGTAAATTTCAAAGGGGCTAATGGAGGGGGGCCAGGGCTGCTGATAGCAGGGCCAGAGTGCTGCCAGCCAGCAGGCTCCCCCACCCCCACTTCCCACCACCCTGTGGCCCAGCCCCCCAGCTGGCCTGGAGAAAAACAGGTTCCGATTGTGCTCTTATCTGGGTCTGCGGTTTTGTAAGGCCCTGCTGGCTCTGCATTAATGGGGGAAAGGCAGCGCTCAGCTCTCAGGTGTGGGCAGTGACGTGGGGCTTCTGCACCTCCACCCCCCACGAAGGGCCAGCCTGGGCTGGGGGTGTACCTGGTGCTCTGGATGGGGGGAGGGAGGGGCAGCTGATACCACACCCCAAGCAGGGGTGGGGTGAGGTGGTGGCTAAGAGTGAGGTTTTGCTCCAGATCCTGGCTCCTCACCTCGCTGTGCAAACTACTAACCTCCCCATGCCTCAGTTTCCTCACTGAGGCTAAAATAGGGAAGCTAGTGGTAGGGGTGCTACCTCAAAGGTCTGTTAAGATACGTGAGTTACCTGCTCTGAAGCAGTAAGCATGGTACCCGGCTCACAGTGAGCACCGGGTAGGTGAGATGCTTGGCAGGGCGGACCCAGGAAATGGGGTCCTGCACAATCTGGCTCCACACTGCCTCCCTCCCTTCGTCTCCCTCCACCTGGAATGCTCACTGACAACTGCAGAGCTCACACCTTCGCCTCCTTCATGTTTTTCCTCAAATTCCACCTTCTCAAGGGAACCTGCCCTGACCTCTGTATTCAGCGTGCAACACTGCCCCCCATAGCCCACCCAGCATTCCTGGCACCTTTGGTCCTTTCTGTAGTGCACTCTTCACCTTCCAGCATACTGTAGAACTTACTTATACTTTTCCTGTTGACTGTCTTTCTCCTCTAGAATGCAAACCCAATGAGGCTCACTGCTGTATCCCAGTGAACCATGCCTGGCCCATAGTAGGCCTTCAGCACACATCTGAGGAGTGAATGGATTCATGTGGGCAGAGACGAGGGCCAGGGGCCAGGGTGTCTCAGGACACCACCCTGTGCCATCACAGGGGTGGAGGTGGTAAAGAGGATGCTGTGTGTGTGTATCCTGCCTGTCCTTTCAGACAAGTCTGCAGGGTTCCTGGCTTGGAGCCCAAATCTGGCAGGAGCCTTGCCTGGCTGGGTCCACAGAGAAACTTTGAGGACCCCAAGGGCTGTGCTGTGGCACTGGGATGGGATGAGTCCTCCTCAGGTGGCATCCCAGGTGTGAACGGGCAAGGGGGTAGTGATGAGTGAGGCTCCAGGGGAGGGTGTGGAGGTAGGTACAGCCAGGCCTTGGATATAGGGAGCAATGGCTCATTTGCTCAGCCCCCTCTCAGGAGCTTCGGGTCTCCCTCTGAGGACTCAGTCTATGGAGGAGCAGGCGATCCATTGATAGGGAGACCCAGGGCCTGGAGAACCAAGTCCTAAGCCCTCCTACCTGTCAGTTTTCCCTAGAATGGAGAGGGTCAGGGTTGTGCATTGTGGCTCACGGCATATAGTAGGTGTTCCGAAAGCCAGTAAGCCCACAGATGGCTACCCTTGTGGGGGACACTGGGGGTCATCTGTGTCCTCTGAGGCAGAGAGGCTGCAAGTGATTGTGGCCACCAGGTCATGAACTCTCTTCCAGGGCAGGCTGGCTGCTGTGCCTGGCCACCCTGTCCCCACTGCCTATATAGGGCCCGGCACAGTGTAATTGCCAGTCCTGGCAGAGCAATGTGTCATGGCCCAGGCATGCCCAGGGGTCCCTGGCATGCTCCAGTTGCTGGAAATGCCTACTTCTCTGGCCCCTGAGGACACAGCCACCACCCTTTGGGCTATTCCTGGTCCCCTTGTCCACCATCCAACTGCAACATTGTGTCCTAGAAAGAGGATTCCAACAGACCCCACCCGAATCCTGCCTCTGCCACTTTTTAGGCTTAACTTTGGGGAAGTTAATGAGCCTCTGTTTCCTCATCTGTGACTGGGATAGGCAATGAACCCCTCAGGTGGTGGACTTACTAGGATTAGATGAGCTAGCACATGCCACATGTGAGCACAGATTGGGGTCTGGATTCAGATTCCAGCCCTGCTGTGTTAAGCCTCTTCCCTAGCCTCTCTGGTCTCAAGGTCCTCGTCTGTACCACAAAGGCTGGATGGTCTCTGGGGTCCCACAAATCAGGCTTTCTGCCCATTCTGGCACCCATGGTCCCATCTGGGTGACCAGCCCCAGGCTCTTCACACCTCAGCAGGGGAGCCCTCCCGGAGCTGTCCTGCCTTCTTGCAGCTGGAGCCTGGGACTGGGGGCAGGGCCTGTGTCAATCAGGAACCAACTGGCAGCCCTCCCTCTGTGTGGCTGGCATGAGTCCCAGCCTTGTCTCTGCCACCAACTCCAGGCAGTAGCTTCTCAGAGGGCAGGACACAGGGAGGATGGGAGTGCAGGGAGATGTTGGCAGAAAGAAAGCTGGGAAGACAGGAATCTGACTAACCAACTGACTGACTGACAGACAGACTGCCCTTTCCAAAGTGTGTCCATGTCCGTTGTCAACTGACATTCACTCATCACAATGCTCTACCCACGAGGTCAGCAGGGCAAGTATTAGCACCTCCATTCACAGACAGACAAACAGGAGCACCTGAGACTCACTCATGACCACACTGCTAGTAAATGGCTGAGCTGCATGGAAACCCTGACCTGGGCTCTTGACGCCTGCCTCTGATGGGCTAGCGGCCAGAGAGGATCAGCATGGGAGGGAGCTCAGGCCAGCTGCTCCAGACATCATGACCTGTGTATTGGCTCTGATGCTGCCGGCTGCTCCAGGGGCCCTGCCCTCAAGGAGTTAGAATCCTGGGAAGAAAAAAATGCTGGGAAAAAAATAGAGAACAAAGATTTGGGACACGTGAGGTCTGCAAGGCCTGGAGGGGACAAGGGAAGGATTTCTGGAGGAGAGTGCTTTTGAAATGGGCCTCCAACGGATGGGGATTCTTTCAATCAAAAATAGGAGAAACTCAAATCCATTTGTACAACAAAAAAGGGGGGAGTTACTGGTTCATCCAGGTGTCAGGAAGGTATCTGGCTCCTGCTGGCTTCTTCTCTGAGCCATCCATATTTTCCCTGGGGTTGGCAGCTCCTGACTTACACCCTCAAGGCTTGGCAACTTTAGTGGCAAGAGAATGTTATCTCAGTAGGTTGGAGAAAAGTTCCAGGACAGAGTCATATTGGGCCAACTTGGGTTGTATATTGGACCCCAGGTCTGGAAGGGGTGGATGTGGGGCAGGCATCACCCACAACAGATGGGTGGGCTCTGGATGGAGCAAGAGCAGGAGGGGGCACATTTCACCCAATGAGAGCTGGCCAGAGGAGGATTAGAGAGGAGACCAGTCTGGGGGAGCTGTGGGCAGGAGGCAGGATGTTTAGTGGACCCAGTGACCTTTTCCAGTGACCTGGGACTTGACCCTGAGGGGACAGGAGAGTAGCTATCCCTGAGGGGACAGTGTCCTATCAGGCCTGGGGAAGTCAAGGAAATTGCAGATTTGAGTTTGGATCTGCTTCCCAGCTATGACCTTGAGCATGACATTTTAAATGTTCAGGCCTATTTCTTCACCTGAAAAATGGGCATAGCAATATCTACCTGGGAGTTTGCTGTGAAGAATAAGATAACTGACGTGTGTCAAACGTGGCTGTGGTTGGTGTTCAGCAAGGCATCAGAACAAGGCAGCTGGGTTCATAGAGGACTTCCACCAGTATTTATCTCCCTCTTCATAATAGGTCTGAGAGTTCTCTGGATGTGGGGAGGGGACTGCTGAGCAGGTTTCACACACTGGCCCAAAGTCACAAAGATGGAAGTTGATAAAACCAGGACATGACTATGGCACGGTGCCATGACAGCATGCCAGGTGGATCAGGGTGTTGAGGGGGGGTTGTGTTGCCCAGAGTTCCCTCATGGGTTAAGGATGGGTCCTAGTTGGCCCTTCCTTCCCCTGGAGCCCACCAGTGTTGCCTTAGGCAGGTACCAAACCCACCGTGGGCCCACCATTGATGTCTACCCCAAGCAGCCTCTTGAGGGCTGGGCCCATGTGAGCCCCAGCAGAGCAGATGGAGGAGTCCTCTCCTTGCTGCCTCTTGGTAGACCTTTTTCAGCTTCCAGAGGCACCCTTTGTTTCTCTATTCCAGGCTTGGGTGGGTGGAGTCACTGTCCACATCCAGTACAGCTTAGCGTGGCCCATCCATTCAGGCCTACTCATCCCTGGAGACCCCTGTGAAGTAGACCCTGAGTGAGGCCGTACCCAGCATTCAAGGGGCCCCCTTCCCAAGGTCAAGGTTTTCCATGGTATGACCAGGCCCTTCCTAATGCCACCCAGCAGTGAGATATCCACTCTGGCTGCAAGATTGTTCTTTCTTCACATGTCTGTCCATGTTCTTATCTATTTCAGGTAGAATCAGGCTTGGCTTTGAATAATAGAGACCCCACTTTAACAAAAGTGAAAAGTCTATTTCTGTCATAAAAGTCCTGAGACAGGCAGTGTAGAGCTGGTAAGAAGGTTTTATACAATCCTGAAAGACCCAGGTTCCTTCCAGCTCACTGCGCCACCATCTTGTCCTCATGGTCTAAGATGACAGCCAGAATGCCAACTGCCACAGCTGCATTCCAGGCAGCAAGATGGAGGAAAGATAAAGAAGATGGGGGCAAATGGTACATGCCAGCTTACTTTTAAGAAAGATTCCTAGAAATCCGGGCACTTGATACTTCTGCTTGGTCATGTAGTCACATCTAGGTGCAAGGGAGGCTGAGATAATCTTCATTCTAGGTAGCCATATGCCCAGCTAAAAATCAGGGGCTTGGGTACCGAGGAAAAGGGGAGAATGGATACTGGGGGTAACTAGCTATCTCTGATACCCCATCCACTCAATAATCATTTATTAGGTATTCGTTGTACTTACCCACATTATAGTATTTATAATATGATTAATACCTTAGCACCTCATGAGTGCTGAACGTGCCTGGCATATAGTAGGTGCTTGTTAAGCAGTGGCTATTATAAATGCATCAGAGTGTCGTGATATGAGCCAGGCTTCTGTGAGAGTGGAGAGGAGGGTGCCTGGCTGGCAGAGGAGCAGGGTACAGAAAGGCATCCTGGGGGAAGGAGGTCCACCTGGAAATGTAGGGGTCTTTCTTTTTATCGACCCTGGAGGGCTGGACCACTGGGGGTTAGAAGTGGTCAATTGTAGCCATTTTAGGATTTTGTATTACCTCCCCATACTGCCACCCCATCCTACCTCAGCCTTCTTTGGGGAATGACTCTGATAACTCACTCTCACCAAGGTGCCAGTGACAGTAACAGCCAAGCACAGGTTCTCTGGGTGTGCAAAGTGTAAGCTTTTGTTGAAGAATTTGGAAATCAGTTAAGGTGAGGGGGCTAGTTCTGAAGCCCTTGGGTTCTGAAGCTGTGGAATGCTCACATTTTGAGCAGTTATACAATTACTTGTGAAACTAGAGAATAATAATCAACATTATCTGAAACTCCCACACCTGCCAGAACGGGGGTAGCAGATGCTTGGTGCCCTTCTGAGATGATCCTGAGAAAGGAAGGCCCAGCCTCTAGGGACATCCCTCAACACACCTGGCAGGATAAGGAGGAAGCTGAGAGCTTGACTGTGTGGCCCTCCCTAGACTCGGGCATGGAGGAGGCTGGGGCGGTGGGCATCTGGCGTGGGTACCTTCATGCTGCATGGCCTCCCTGCCTTCACCCTTCAGGGGCTGTGGGAGAGCAAGGTGCTGCTGGCTGGTCCCAGCATGGGCCTGGGAAAGCAAGTCACCACTGTGTGACACAGAAAACAGAGCTCCCACCAGACAGGGGTGGGCCCATAAGACTTGGGACCCCTCCCCAGGGCTCTCTGAGGCTCCCTCTATCCCTGGCCTGGGGAGCCAGACAGCACCTCCTCCAGGAAGTCCTCTCTGCCTTCCTTTGCTGGGCCCACCCTCAGGGCTCCTGCAGCCCTCCATCAGGCATGGGTGGCCCTGGACTTCAACTGCTGTTTGCTTGTCCCTAGCCCTCCGCTAATCCCTCTTAGAGCCCAGCCCTACATATCCCTCTGCCTTGCGTGTAAATATAAGCTCAGTAGCTATGCGTCAACTAATGAACAAGTGAGTAAGTAAGTGAGTGAGTGAATGAGTCCCCTGGCTGTGAGGGCGTGGATCCCCCAGCAAGGAGGGGGAGGCCTGCAAGGGTTAACCGGGAGCCCGCCTGTGGTCTGAGGTAAGCAAGGAGTGTATTTGTTCAGGTAAATAAGGAAGGATTACTTATAATGGGAAATCAGGCCCCAGCCAACTCTTCATCTCGCGGCTGCCCGACTTCCTCCCAGCACATTCCTGCACTCTACCTACGTCCACACTGCTCCACAGACCCAGTCCCCCAAGCTGCCGCTGCCCCCTGCAAGCTCCTCAGGTTGGGTCTTGCCACGGTGCCAGCAGGTAGCGCTAGCCCAGGGGTAGAGGGCTCCCAACAGGCACGCAGCTCTGAGACCTCAGAGGGCTACCCCTCGAGGGCAGCCAGGCACCCAGCGGCCAACCCAAGTGCTGCCTCTGTCCCCAGCCCTGCTGGCCTCTGGTCCCACTGGCTCCCCAGATGCCTGGGTGAGACACAGCAGTGGCCCAAGCTGCCCACACCTCCTCCTGGCCCCTGAGGTTTGTACTGCAGCGGACAACTCCTTGGGCACCAGGCAGCTAACGGGTAAGTCTCACAGGAGTCACAGAGTGCCCTGCCACAGGGCCTTTTCCCTGCCAGCTGTGGGGAGGTGGGTGACTGCAAGCAGGACTTGGAAGAACATTTTGCAAGCTCAGAGCTCATCTCTCAGGCATCAGTGATCCTATGATCTGGGTCCCTTCACCCTTAGAAACCCCTGTCCCTCTCCACATGCTGCCCAATCTGCCTCTCTGGGCCAACCCCAGAGGCTAGGTGAGCCCCCTTGGTCCAGCAAGGCCTGGGTACCCCACATCTGTGGGCTCCACACCAAGCCCAGCCTGCCCAGCCCAAGGGGACGTAGCTCTGCAGGTGCAGTGCCTCAGCCCCTGAGACCCAGCCAGTTCTGCCTGGCTGGTGAAACAGTAGTGGCCCTTCTGCTGCTGCCAGCCCCAGCTGCTGTGCCAAGGGAAGGGTCTCCCTGGTGCTGGGCCACCAGTGGGCAGGGGCTTGCTGGAACCTCGCTAAGGGCCAGGGCCAGGGTTTGAGTTGGAACAGGCAGATGGGCCCAGAGCCCAGGGCGGGGGTGGGCAGTGGTGGGCATAGGAACCAGGTGGTCTGGGGTCACTGCCGAGCAAACCCCCTGAGCACTTGGACACCAGGGGAAGCCGAGGGCCTATGGGCCCTGGTATGGGCACACAAGGAAAGCAACAGTGGGGATCCCTTGAAGGTGCTCATTTCTAAGATTTGCCAGATTCCTGGTGGAGAGAGAAGTGGGTGATGGGGATGACAAGGTGGGAGGCTGAAGGACCTGGGCAACTGGGGTGCCCCTGAGGCTGGCCAAGGTGTGTGCATGTGTGTGCGTGTGCATGTTGGGGATGGGCAGGCCCACTGAGCTAGCCCCAGATCACTCACCACCAGCTGGGGCCACCCAGCAGCCCACACCCAGGCCAATGCCCCGAGAGATCTGTCTCCTTTATGATGGTCTTGGCCTTTCTCCTCCTCCTTGGCCAGGGCTGGGCCTTGGCTTCATTTCCTGTCCCCACCTCCCCAGTAAACAGCTTCACAGCAAACCCCAATAAAGCTGCATCTCCCCAGCACCAGCTGCTTGGCTGAGTAACAAAGCAAACAGGCATCCAAGCTTCCCCAGGCCCAAGGTGGCAGGCAGGGATGGGAAGAGATGCCCCATCAGACAGGTGGGCCTAGGCCGTGGCTTAGCCAGGCCAGTTGAGCTGAGCTCACCCCCTACCCACCTGCAGGAGGGGCCAGAGCCCAGAACTCCCAACTTGGAGTCTCACCACCCCAAATTCACAGACAAATGGAGCAGGGAGCATCCTCAGAGCTCCCGGGAAGGCTAAGGTATGTGGAGGAGGTGGTCTCTTGATGGATAGGGGACCACCCTCCCCTTTGAGAGCCTGACAGTGAATGGACAAGCGTTTTCTCTGTGCCCAGCACCATGGGGGGATCCAGAGCTGAAAACCCAGTCCCTACCAGACCTGTTTATTGTGCATTATCAGTTATAAAACACTTTGATTATTACAAGGACCCTCTGACTGAGGGCTTCTCTGTCAACCAAGCCTGAGGGAATAGGGCTACACCCAGTAGGTGCTCAATCAGTGCTCAGAAAGTATAACTCTGGCAGTAAGTAAAAGAACCAGGAGGACCCACTTTTTACCACTGAAGTCGTTGCAGTGTGTAGTTCGTAGCCCTGAAACAATTAGAGCGTGACTTTGTGCTAAATGACTTGATGCAGCCTGAATGTGATCTGGGGAAGTCAAAGACCCTCTGGGTGGATGGCAAGAAGGGAGGGGTGAGGTATAAGCTTGGGCAGGTCACTTCTCACTGCACTTGCAGCTCTTTGTGAAATGAGAAGGTTAAACAAGGTGTTAAAGGAGGCTTCATGGAGGAGACAACTTGGAGTGGGGTCTTGAAGGCTGTCTAGGAGTTGGTTAGAGGCAGGCTGGCAGGCAGGATTTGCCAGCCTATCTCCTAGGCTGAGGTTGGGGGGGCAGGAATTCCTGGCTCTGGCTCCTCCTAGAGGGCGGGGAGGGGTGGGCGAGGCCAGCAGCTGCCCTGGACTGGGCTGGAGAGCAGGCTGACCCCAGGGCAAGGGCCGCAGGACTCCCTCACCACCATCCTCAACTCTCCTCCAGACTCTGCCCTTCAGCCCATCCCTGTACCCACCACCACCACCTTTTTTTTTCCCATTCCTCACTCCTTCTCTTCTCCAGCCCCATGCCCTCCCCTGCTCCCAGGTGCCACCTTCATGCATGCTCAGCCCATCATAATTCACAAGGAATTTCCATTCACCCTTCATCTCAGTCTTCACAACCCTCTAACCCTTCTTAACAGCCCATCTAACAGACAGGACAACTGAGTCTCAGAGGCGGCTGAGTCACTTGCCCCAGTTCCAGAGATAGAGAGCAGAGAGTCAGGGCTCAAACCTGGTCTGGGACCCTCCCCTTTCCCCACCCCTACCCTACTTCATGCCCCACCCTGAGCCCCCAGCCAAGCGAGTGGCCTGTCAGGTGGAACAACTCTTCCCAAAGCAAACTTTACACAAGCCGAGTTGCCCTGGGCTCTTCCTGACATTTAATGCCAGGCTCCTTCTGCTGGCTAGTTTGCATGTTCTCAGCCTGGGAGGCCCCCCTGCCAGATTCTCCTCTCCCACTTTTCAGTGGCTGGGGGGTGGTAGGTGGAAGGAAGGCTCCTCCTTCCTCCCCAGCCAGGGACCTGAGTGTGACTCTGCTGGGGGCCAGATGGGACCAGAGCCTACCCAGGACCATAGAAAGGGGCAGTGAGGTCTCTCTGAGCAATTGCCAGAATCGAGATACTTCTCCCTCTCCCTCTAGCTCTGGGATAGGGGAGAGGTGGCTGGGAGTGACTGCCCAGGCTAGGGTTCCAGCAACTGAGACTGGTGAGGGGTGGGGCTCAGGTATCTCTGCTCTTAGGGCAGCAAGTTGTCCTGAGGCCTGCTGGGATCCAGCTCCTCCCATCCCCCACTTCCAGCCACTCCCCAACCCCACACCAGGACAAAAGAAGGGCATGTGTCTCTGCTGACACCTCACTGATGGGAATGGTTCCCCATAACCCCCTAATAACCCACCCCCACCATCTCAACCTTTTTTGAAGCAATTTCTATTCTTAGCTTCTCAGGACAATTTATTCTGGACTTTTATCACCCGTAATGTTGGAGTGCCTTCACTTTGTCCAAACACTCCCTTTCCAAGCCTGGAGGTATGCCCCCTGGCCTTAGGATTGGGGCTTAAGGCACATTTTTGTCTCTCAGCCTGTCAAGATTTTACAGACTCACCAGTAGAGTTTATGAAGTGCTTCTGCCTTCCCTGGTCTGTGTGCGCCTGCAGGAGGCTAGAGACACGTAAGAACAGAGATAGCAGTAACCACTGTGCACAGCCCTCTTGGGAGACTGTACGGCCTTCTCACATCACTGTACTGCCTGGAGACTTCAAACCCCAGGGACACAACTGCCTTTATGAGTCCCCATTTCACTGATGAGGAGACTGAGGCCAAGAGGGCCAACCAAGGTGCCCCAGCCAGGAGCCCAAGTGGAATCCATGTACTCTTGCATCTTCAAGGATCTGGCCGCCAGGCTGGTGCCAGGCTGCGGGGAGCGAGACACCCGTGAAACCTCACAGCCCCTGTCCTGTAGCAAGTGCTGGGAGGTGTGGAGTACGTGGCGCTGGTGGAGGGCAGGGCAGGGAAGGTGCTACAGCTGGCCCCTTTGAGAAGGGCTGGGAGGTGAGGGCGAGTAAGCTGCACTAGAAAGCAGGGGCGGCCACACGGACGCAGGCTGCGGCATGAAGGTGGGATGTGCAGGTGGCCAGCGCATGGCAGTCTCAGGAGGGCAAAGGCCTGACTGGGGTCCTGAGAAGTGAGATACACTTGCACACAGTATGTGCTCAACCAGGGATGAATGAAGACACAAATTGATTTCTGGAAAACCCTGAACGTGAGGCAGAATTGTACCTGATATGGAGGGAAATTGGGCTCTGTCCCCACCTCATCAGCATCACTCACTCCAAGCCCCAGGCTTATCTGGGCTGGGGGTCCCTGCTGCCTGGAGGGGTTGGGGAGGAAGTGCTGCTGCTGGGGTGGGAGCCAGGCCTGATGGGCAATTAGTGAGGTGAGGGACAGCCTGGTGGTGGCCCTGCTTGGCCAGAAGGGTGGGCTGAGTCTTTCAGAGCCCCTGGACACCAACTCCAGGGACAGTGGGGGACACCCAGCCACACCCCTCATCCTGCCAAAATCGTCAGCCCTGAACTGTGCCTCTGCTTGCGAGGGGAGCCCCAGGTATCCACCTCCATTTCTCTACCGTCCTTCTTCCAAGTCCTCAAAGTCAGGCTGAGGGGCAAAATGAGGGTCATGGGTCATAGAATCCAGACAGTGCCCAGGCTGGAAAAGTCTTGGGGGATGACTCACCCCCTCAGAGTACAGAGGAGGAGACTGAGGCCCAAGGGGACCAGGGACTGGCCCAGGGTCTCACATTTGGTGGGAACAGGGCACGACATCTCCAGAAGCTGAGGCCTCGAGTTCTTCCCAGGCCGTATCTCCCCTTTGGAGCCAACTCAAATACGAAGGTACACGCGGGGCTGAGGTGGGTCCCTGTACCTCCAGGCTGGTGGCACCCATGCCACCAAGGCCTCACCAGTGCGACCACTGTGGAGCTGTGATTTTCAGGGGCTGGGTTGGCAGGTGGCCTGAGCAGAGGCAAAGGGATGGTCAGTAGGGGTGACCCTAGGGGTTGGAAGGTGCCAGATCTACCAGCCCATCTGAAAAGATGGTGGAGCTGAGTCTTGAGTTCGAGTCCCTTCTCAGTCACATATAGACTCATGCAGGTCACAGCGCTTTTGTCTGTCAGGTGGGAATAATACTGGCTACCCCAGGGGCTGGATGGGAGGGCCCAGCAAAGCAGTTTATTTAGTTTGACCTCCCCCTTGTCCCAGAGAGAGTTGGAAGTGGTGTCAGTGAGGGTGTGTGTGTGGATGCCTGAGGTGCCCATACAGCAGGGCATGAAGGGGACTTCGCTAGTACAAATGTGCCATTGGGCTCCTAGCTGCCCATGGGAACTGTGGGAAGAACAGACTACACCAGGGTTCCTTGGTGCTCCCCCGCCCCTTCTGTTTCCTATGCCCCATCCTCCTGCTACCTGCCCCTGCCACCAACTTCCACTCACCCTCCTGCCCCTTTATAACTTCACTGCATCCCCCATCCCTCCCTACACACACCCCAGCTCCTGGGCCCACTACCTACTCCCCAAGGTGAACCCCCCACAGAGCCAGGCTCCTGCAAAAGTTAGGTCAGTGGCCTGGATAGGTCTATGCCCTGAGGAGGCGGGGAAAGCCAGGGCGTCTAGAAGAAACCCATTTCTCCTACTCTCATGCTGAGTCCAAGACAGGCAAGGCCTCTCTCAGCCAACCCCAGGGTCCACCTCCCTTCTCTCTGCCCACAGCAGGTGCTTGTGGATGGCCACAATGGGGTGCTTGAGAGAGCACTGGAGCGGCCCACCTGGAGGTGGCCAGCCTGAGACCACTTCCTGGGCAATAGGGTGGTCTGTCCAGGGGGGAAAGGACAGCACTCTGCGCAGTGAAGGGTGGGCAGTAAGGAGGAGGCCTGGGCACTTCTCTTGGGTCCAGCTAGTTTGAAGAGTAGTGTGAAGGGGAGATTGCTGGGGTTCCATGGGCGGGTCAGAGGAGCAGAGAAGGGGTGGGAGGAGCAGCAGAGAGAGGGAGAGGCCAGGGCCTGAGACGACGGGGGCGTTCAGAGACGCCAGACATGCTGCTGCATGGCCAGGTCCTGGGCCATGGCCTGGGACTTGCTGTGGCCTGGACACCCCAGCTCCTCTCCAAGGTGCTGACCAGCTGACTTGGGGCAGGCCCAGGTGGCCCCTGCCCACTCTGCATGGTCGTGGCCGGGTCTTAGTCCCACGAACACAGTTCCCAACTCTGGCTCATTAAAGGGGGCCCCGGGGTTTGGGTGGTTGGAGGGAGGGCCTGACAGGACAGTCCAGTGGCCACAGTGGGGAAGCCAGAGGAGGTCAGAGCTTCTCCTTCTGCAGCGAGGCTGGCTAGGGGCTGAGCAGCAGGGCCAGGGTGGCTAGCTCTGTCACCCCTCAGCACTTCTCAGCGGGGTCCTGAGCTCTGGGAGGGCTGGGGTTGGCTCTCAGGATTGAGGTGCAGGCTATGGCACATTTACCCCACACCACCATCCCCCCCAGGATGTAGGATCTGGGAGCCTGGACCAAGCGGGTTGTGAAAAACAGGCAGCAACCCCCGATGACAGCCCAGACCCTAGTAAAGACCTCCCAGCTGACTCCATTTCCTGAAGCTGTGGTCTCAGGAGCTATTGGGGGTCTTTTGCCGGTGCCAGTTGGTACAGGAGGTGAGAACCTTGGAGGCAAGGGGGCCCAGGGGCACATTCCCAGCTCCAAGGGGCGAGAACAGGCAGGGCAGTGGCAGAGAAAGCTGAGCTAAATCTCTAACTTTGGGTCCCTCTGCCTATTTCCTTAACCTGCCTTTCTGGGGGAATGGGAGGTGCTGAGAGAAGGGGTGGCTAATCCTCCTGGCCGCCACCCCACCGATCTGGTCCTGTGTCTGGGCCATGGCCTCCACCAGCTGTTACCAAACTTTCTTTGTCTGGAGTGGGAGCCAGGGCTTCTGGGGCAGGAGGGAGCCAGGACACGCTGAGCTTTAATCCAGACACGTGGCTTAATCCAGAAGAGATCAACTCGAGGTTTGGGAGCTGGAGGCATCGCTCAGGAGACAGGAGCCCCTGGGGCCCACTGGCAGAGGCTATGGGGAGGACTGGGCCTGCCATCCAAGGGACCTGGACCTGGCAAGTACCTGGCTTGTCCCAGGACCCTAAGCCTAAGAAACAGTGGCCTGAGTGTCAGGAGGCCCTTGGTCTGGCACTGGTTTTGCTGTGTGACTGTGGGCACCTCCCTGCCACTCTTTGAGTCTCAACTTTTCCAGTGCACTTGTGTCCCCTGGGCAGACAATCACCTGTGGATCTACTCACAGGATGGATTGCATGGCACAGAACAGGAAAGCTGGGCAGTCAGAGGAGGGAGCTGTTGGGGAGGGCTCCCTGGGGGAGGAGGGCTTTCGGCTGAACTATGATGAGAAGGAAGGGGCATCTTGGGCAGGGGACAACAACACAAGAAAAAATAGCCATGTCATCCCCATAGCACAGGGACTGAGTGTGAAATGCCATTCTCATTAGAGCCTGGATTTGTGGTCACCGTGTCAATCCCTGGTTCTGGTCCAGACCCTGCCACTTGAATCCCTTCCCTACACTGGGCCTCATTGTTCCCACCTATAAGACAATCACATATTATATGGCCCCTTCCAGCTCTGATTATCTGGGCTGGGTAGGAGGTAGGCTCAGAGGTGGGCATGAGGCACTGGGATGGGGCAGGGAAGGCAATGGAGAGCCATGGGAGGTTCTTGAGAACAGAGGTGTCTGATAAAAAGGTGTTGGAGGGAAATGAGCTTGACAGTGGGGTAATGAGCAGCCAGGAGGTGGGCATGGACTTTGGAGGATCAAAGATCCCAGGCAGGAGGTGGGCAGAACTCCCAGGAAGTTGGGACTAGCCAGAACAGGATCCTCAGAGGGAATGTGGTCCAATGAGCAGAGCCCATGCATGGCCAGATGGGAGCTTGGACAAGCTGCGTAACCTCCCTAGCCTCACCATCTGCATCTATAAAATGGGGCTTGGGAATCCACGTCACCCAGGCTGTGGGTAGAAAAGGGGGTGATGTAGGTGAACGCCCTGGGCATGGCACATGGGAGGTGCTCACTGTGCACTTCCCTCTTCTTCCTTCCCAAGTCCAGCCTGGAGCCGGGAGGAGATGCCTGAGTTGCAGGCTGGGCACACCAGCCCCTGGCTCCCTGACCAGTAAGCCAAGCCTCCCCATCCCCCAGACATGGGCTGCATGGGGGTCAGAGCATTCCCCAGCACCCTCACTTGTGGAAAATCAGAACTGTCCTCTTGCCACACAGTTAATCATTAACTTATTTTTCACCAGGGAAGTGTCGGAGCTAGGACCAAGGCTTGGTGGAGAGCAGGTTCTTTGGCATTTAGGAATACGGTGAGGGCAAGCTGAAATGTGGGGTGTAGAGAGGGAAGCAGGAATTCTCTACTGGTAAAGGAACCCTGGGCCAGGAGTCAGAAGACCTGGATTCAGGTCGTCTACCTCTCTGCACCTTGACTTCCCCATCAGCAATGACAATAAGGCCCTTGCTGCCTCTCCCATGGGCAGAGGAGAGGATGGGAGGGCTTCATGGCTCGTATCCTTGACAAACGTGTCAAGGATGTGTCATTACATCCCAACCTGGCAAACGCTGCCACTCCCCCTGCCCTTTCATCCCCACCGACCCCCTCATACAGCCATGCCCTGAAACACAGCAGCTACCTCCCATCCTTCCTATGGCTGAGGCCAAGCAAACAGGAGGGCCACAAGGGAAGTGAGTTCTCTTGCTTCTTGGAAAAGCTTCTGTCTCCCTGGCATGTGGCCCAGAGTGTTGGCAAAGACTGTCCTAACGTGGCAGGCACAGGGGTTCTGGGGACGTGGATGGGGTGGGAGCCAAGCAGGGGGTGATGAAGGAGGAGTGGGGGACTGAGGGGGGTCCCCAGGGGTGGAGTCACCCACGGGGTAGGGTGTGGGCACAAGTCAGGGTGGGGACCCAGGGGCAGAGTGAACTGTTGGCTCTGCCTAGGTAAATAATATGGGCCCACGGCACACACTAGTGTTTACACAGAAGGACTTGAAATGATTCCAGGCCTGCCCTCTATCCCCCGCAACCACAGCCCCCCCCAGTCTCTGCCCACCCCACCTCGCCCTGACCTTTTCTTCCTTGTCACTTAAAGGAGCCCTTGAAAGGAAGAGTTGAAATCAAAGGGAACACCCTTCTGTCTTGCTGGCATTCTCTCTGCCACAGGAAACTGCAGGGCTGCCATGAAAGGTTGGGCAAGTTGGGCACTACACAAGGGAGGTGGGCAGAGGGAACTGAAATTCTACCTGGGCTCCGGTCACCAAGCTGTGCTATCCAGAGAGGAACGGATGGCATTTTCTAAGTTGTACAGAGGTGTCAAATGGGCTAGCTGCAGCCCTAGAGAAGTCGGAGGTATCAAACTGGGTTCTTTCCCTTGTCTCACGTGCAGAGGTAAGTGCCAGCTGCACACTAAGGCTGAGCAGGTCGGTGCCACAGGGAGATTGGAGATGGGCCAGGGAGCCCCCCTTCACTCCCCATGGTCCCAGTGTGGCACAATAAATTCTGCCGCTGTTAGAGAGGCTACCGGTCCTTTGATTAAAGCCTCCCCCTCCTACTGGCCAGATGCCTTTAAAGCAGCATTTCTGCAATTTGAACATGCATCAGAATCACCCAAAAGGCCTGTTAAAACATATTGCTGGGCCTCCCCTCCCCCAGAGCTTCTGATTCAGTAGCTCTGAAGTGTGCCTGAGAATTTTGAGTTTCTAACAAGTTCCCAGGTGGTGTTGATACTGCTGGTCTAGGCACCACATTTTGAGAACTACTGCTTTAAAGTATAAATACCCTTGAGAAAGGACACAAATTAACTTGCCCTTAACAGGTTATCTGCTCTTTTCCTCCTTTCTAAATTTTTCCTGTATTACTGGGAGCATACATCTGTTGGTAATATTCTACCTCTGTCTTGGTTTGTTCTTGAGTCTCAGGCCCCCAATTCACTGAATATCCCAGAAAGCCCAGTGTCTGGGTGCATGTACATCTCTCAAGTTCTCTGCCTCTCCCAAACTGTGCACTGTGGAATGGGGTTCAGAGAAAAGGGCCTGGGCAAAGCAGAGGCTGGGTGATCGATGGGAATCGAGGCCTCTGATGGCCTGTATTGACGCTGAGTGGTGCCCTGGAGGGCCTCGGGGCAGCAGTGAGGAACAGATGTCTGAGTTGCTGGGGGTCTTAGTTTTCCCTGGAGCCTGCACCTTCTCACCACCTCTGCTGCCCTGAGGAAAGGCTGGCATGTGGGTACCTCCTCCAGCAGCTGCACGTTCCTCCAGGACTTAAGGGGAGAGGAGAGGGCCCTGGGAGCTGGGAGAGACTCTGGGGGCAGCACCTTTCAAGGGACGGTGAAATGGGTGGGTACTAGGAAACCAGCCCTGGAGGGGAAGCATGCCTATGAGTTGTTACTCAGTGGTCAACTCAAGAGTATTACACTCTGGGACTGTATTGACATCCCCAAATCGCCATGTGGGAGGGGAGGGGCTGGCCGACTCCCCAACTTGTAAGGGGGATTCTACCCCACCACACACCCCCTTATTCCGTTCTTTCCCCTGCTGGTGAAGACGATGGCAGCCTTTAGGATGGTGGCCTTTTCCCTTCTACCTCCATGTCTGTCTCTGTCAAGGACAGAATAAAAGAAAATAAGCTTTGCTAACAGTAGGAAAGATTTAGGTTAGGTTAGCAGGAAGGATTTGGACATTAAGGGCTCCATGTCCGGGCCTCAGTTTGTTCATCTGCCAAATGGAGCTAATCATGCCTCCATTGTGAGGACTGAATGAGGTCAAGAACCTCAGAAGATTGCTTTAAGCACATCACGTGTATAAAGATTTGCTGCTCCCAGCCAACCTGGCTTCCTTGGGGGGCAAGGGAGCTATCTATTTACAGTCCTACCCACCTCCCACCTCACTGTCCTTCCCAGCCAGAAGCCGGTCTGCCCAGCCCTGTCCTAGCTGCCCAATGACCCAGAAGCCCCCAGCTCTCCCTGGCCCAGCCCACTGCCCACTGGCTCCTCACCCCGTAACCAGCTTAGTGGCCCCATGGGGATGGGGAAGCAGTCAGACCTGACTCTCTCTTTCCTCTCTCATTTCTGTAGACTCAGCCGCCAGCCCGAGCAGCAGTGGCATGGGCAGTGCCAGCCCAGGCCTGAGCGGCGTGCCCCCCAGCCGCCTCCTGCTGTCGCCTGACACGGCATCGAGGACAGGCTTGGAGAAGGCAGCAGCAGGGGTGGTGGGTCCCGAGAGACGGGACTGGAGTCCCAGCCCGCCTGCCACGCCTGAACAGGGCCTGTCTGCCTTCTACCTCTCCTACTTTGACATGCTGTACCCCCAGGACAGCAGCTGGGCTCCCAAGGGCCCTGGGGCCAGCACTCGGGAGGAGCCGCCTGAGGAGCCTGAGCAGTGCCCCGTCATTGACAGCCAAGCCACAGGGGGCAGCCTGGACTTGGTGCCAGGTGGGCTGAGCCTGGAGGAACACTCACTGGAGCAGGTGCAGTCCATGGTGGTGGGTGAAGTGCTCAAGGACATCGAGACAGCCTGCAAGCTGCTCAACATCACTGCAGGTGAGCCCCTGTCCCCACACCCACTTCCACAAGGGGGTCACAGATAGGGCTGAGGTCGCTGGGGTGGGTTGAGGCACTGCTAGATGGACCCTGGCCACCTCTGCCCAGCCTTGGGGATGCTGGCACTTCTACACACGCAGCCTATAACACACAGAAGCTGTAAGCCTGGGCTGGGAAGGTTTTGACTCATCTCTGGGCCCCAACCATGCCAGCCTACTGTCCCCACTTGGTAGGTACTGGATGACGTGAATGCAAGCTGTACACCATTTGGCTCACCACCTCCTCTTTGACTGCTCCCCACTCTCCCCTCATTCACTCTGCCCCAGCCACACCAGCCTCTTTGCAACTCCCACAACACTCACCACAGGACCTTCACACCTGCTGGTCCTTCAGCCTAGAATGCTCTTCCCCCAAATATCTATTTGTCTCACCTCTTTCAGGTCTTGACTCAAATGGCACCATCTCAATGAAGTTCTTCCCTGTCCCCTCCATTGAAAGTGCTACCCACGCCCCTACCTCCTGTCCCCTCCACCTGCTTTCTCTACAGCACTTACTGTCCTCCAACATGCTGCACATTTTATTTACTTATCTTGTTTACTGTATGTTTCCCCCACTAGAAAGTGCACTCCACAAGAGCAAGGATTTTCGTCTGTTTTTCTCATCACTACATCCCCTGTTCCTAGGCAAGCACTTTGAACATAATAGATGCTCAAAACACCGTTGTTGAATGAATTGAACAACAAGCACTTCTTAATATGCCAGGCCCTATTCTAGGACTTGGGAATTGAGTGGTGAACACAATACAAAAGTCCCTATGTTCATGGAGCTGACATTACAGGGAGGGAGACAGATTATAAATAAACAGATAAATGTGTCACTGTCTGGTGGTGAGGAGGGAACATCCTGGGGCTGGGCACGTGTGTGTCTGCCAGGCCTGAGGATGTGGCACTGGAGCTGATGCTATGGGCTGAGGGGCTGTGGGTCTCCAGTCCCCTGTCCCCCCATCATCGCTCCAGCTTCGGGCAAGCCTGCTCCATTTCCCTCTGGCTTTGGGCCGAGATATTGGAGCATCCCAGTCTGTGCAGCTTCCACTTGGAGGAGGGGTCTTCACAAATCCCTCAGACCCAGCCCCTGCCCTCAACGTCCCCTGTTGGCATCCCCACTGGAGGCAGCTCCTGCCGATGCCTCAGTCCTCCAGTTCCCCAGTGCTCACACCAGCCCCACCCTGGGAGGTTCTCCTCAGGCCTCTTGCCCCACATTGGCTGGGGAGGGGCGTGCTCTCTGAACAATGGGACAGAAACAAATTGCTTTGACCTCGGGGAGAAAAATGAGTTTATTAAATGAGGGCAGCCCATCCTGCGGTCACCCAGCTGGGGCACTGGCTTAGACCACAATGTTCACTTAGAGGCCCCATTGTGACCGTTCCCACCAGCCTGGCCCCCACCTGTTGCCCTGCCAGGCTCACTCCAGAGCAGCTCCCCTCCCCTGGCCTCTGCGGCCTATAGTTGCCCCATAACCACCCTATGCGCTGCCATTTACTTATTCGACACGTGTGCACTGAGCTGCTACCATGCACCCAGCCCTTTGTTAGGTGTGGGACAAGGAGATGGAGTTCTCTGTGCCTCAGTTTCCTCATCTGTAGTATAAGAGGGTGGCGGGAGTGTTGGGGTTATAAGACTAATTCCTGGTTAGGTTTTTCTCTGGTTCCTTGAGGGGTTTGGGGAAGGCAAGAGGTATCTGGGGGAGAAGCTCAAGTGTTTCTGGCTTGATGTCACTGACCCCTCCAGGGCTAGGGCTCTCCTGAAAGGTCCTTTGGAGGGGCTAGAGGGGTGTGGGAGGACCTGAGGCCTGGGTGAGTTGGGGGGTGCAAATGCACCAGGCTACCCTGCCCTGAGCCAAGTTTGTTTTTAGGGTCCTGGCTCCTCCCTTTCACCCCCTTCTCTTCTTAGGTACCCACCTCCACAAGTCCCCTCAAGGTTCTCTCTGGGCCTGGCCTATCAATACTCCAAGGAGCGAATGGTCCCAGGCCACAAGTTGCCATGGGTGCCCCATCACAGCAGGGTAGGCCACATTTGGGGTAGTGCCCTCAAGTAGCCCCTGAGCTGAGGGGATGTCTCTTGCTCAGACCCTGTGGACTGGAGCCCTGGCAATGTGCAGAAGTGGCTCCTGTGGACAGAGCACCAGTACCGGCTGCCCCCCGTTGGCAAGGCCTTCCAGGAGCTGGGGGGCAAGGAGCTGTGTGCCATGTCGGAAGAGCAGTTCCGCCAGCGCTCGCCCCTGGGTGGGGATGTGCTGCACGCCCACCTGGACATCTGGAAATCAGGTAGGACATGGCATGGGGGAGCAGCCCCTCAGGGCTCCAAGCCAGGGACACTGAGAGGGATGGCTAGGCCAGGATGCCAGCCAGGGAGCTGCCCTCCACTGGGGAAGCAGCCCCCTTGGCCCCAACCTGGACTCTGTTCTGAATCTCAGCCCCCATTGCAGCCGCCTCCAGGATCCTGGTGAACTCCCCAACCCCAACCCACTCCTAGCCCTGGTCAAGGCCACAGAACATTAGCACAGAGCACATGGGCAGCTAAAATGTAGAAATCAGACTGCCAGGGCACAGGATGTCAGAGCTGAGGGCAACTACGGATACTGAGAAGTCCTTTTTTTTCCTTTTTAAATTTTGTTTGTTTTGCTTTGTTTTTCATTAAAGAAGTAATAAGGCATAAATGTGCATGTTAAAAAAAAAGATCATAGTGAGGCCGGGCGCGGTGGCTCACGCCTGTAATCCTAGCACTCTGGGAGGCCGAGGCGGGAGGATCGCTTGAGCTCAGGAGTTTGAGACCAGCCTGAGCAAGAGCAAGACCTCGTCTTTACTAAAAATAGAAAAATTAGCTGGGTGTGGTGGTGCGTGCCTGTACTCCCAACTCCTCGGGAGGCTGAGGCAGGACATTGTTTAAGCCCAGGAGTTTGCGGTTGCAGTGAGCTATGATGATGCCATTGCATTCTAGCTGGGGTGACAGAGTGAGACCCTGTCTCAAAAAAAAGAAAAAAAGACCGTAGTGAAAAATAGCATAGCACGAACAGTTTCTCCCTCGCACTCCCGACCCCAGCTTCCAATCCCCTTCCTAGAGGCACCAACTGTGACCAGTTTCTTGGGTAGCTGTCCAGGGAAAGTCTATGCATATTTAAGCAAATATGTGTGTGTGTGTGTGTGTGTGTGTGTGTGTGTGTAGTTTTTGCTCCTTTTTTTTTTCAACATAGATAGTACCAGAGTATCCCACTGCTCTGTACCCAGCAGTGTATCTTGCTACTCATTGGCCTGTATACAGCTGCCCTATTGAGCACCACCATGTGCCCTACACAGAGCCAGGCACTTTGGTGGATGTGATGCTTCCTCAGCAAACTAGTCAACCTCTTGCTCTGAAATGGACAAGGGGATGGGACCCACTACTATGACCCCGTCAGAGACCAGTGCCCTGCCCCAGCCTAGGCCCCTTGCCAGGTGGTGGTCAGTGCTAGGCTGAGGGGAGGCCAGTAGTGAGGTGGGCAGAGGCTGGCTGCCTCCGCCCCGCGCTGTCGGTGTGGGGGTGGGAGAGGCGGAGAGGGGCCAGCTGGAGAGCTGGAGGGGATGGAGTGCTTAGTGAACTTGGCAGCTGGAGGGCAGGGAGCCTGTTTATATTATGCCAGGCACTGACTGAGCTACTGTGCAGACTTCACCACCTTGAACTCCGAAAGACCTGTGAGGGGTGTCCTGGCCCCATTTTACAGGTGAGGAAAGGGAGGCACAGAAAGCCTTGATGTCTGATGTCCTCCCCTGAACAACAGGGGGATGCATGCAGGGCCTCTGTGGCTCCTTCCAGCTCTGAAATCCTGAATTTTCTTCCAGGAAGCAGCTGCTTGTATACAGTTTGCCTTCCCAGATTGGCAGGAGGCAGGGGGCCATAGGGGAAACCCCCAGCCGCACAGGGGCTCCTGTGGCCCGTGGTCCCACCCAAACGCCCTCCCTCCTGCACCCCTGGGCCTCTCCTGGGTCCCCAACCTCCTCTCCTTGCCCTGCAGCGGCCTGGATGAAAGAGCGGACCTCACCTGGGGCAATTCACTACTGTGGTGAGCTGGGGCAAGGGGGTGCCTGGGGGACAGGGAACTGCCACTGAAGCAGGGGGGTGGCTGCAGCTCCCCACTCACCGCCCCTCCCTGGCCGCCCAGCCTCAACCAGTGAGGACAGCTGGACCGACAGCGAGGTGGACTCGTCCTGCTCTGGGCAGCCCATCCACCTGTGGCAGTTCCTCAAGGAGCTGCTGCTCAAGCCCCACAGCTACGGCCGCTTCATCAGGTGGCTCAACAAGGAGAAGGGTGAGCAGGCTACCCTGCGGGGCGCTGTTGGGTGAGGGGGCGCTGAGGTTGGTGGGGGCTCCTACCAGGCCCTAGGCACAGGGGAAGGTGGGGGGCTGGCAGAGAGGTAAAGCTGCCCCCCACCTTTGCCCTGAAGGCCAAACACTCCATTCTCATGGGACTGCCCCGGGTCTCTGTGTGCAATTTGTGTCTACATCTGTTTCCCGGCCAGACTCTGTCATATTTAGGATCCTCAGTGCCACACAGTGCCTGGAACATCATAGGGGCTTAAAACTACTTGCTGAGAGTGGGACACAGTCTTTGCCCTCAAAACATCATAGCTTCACTGGAGAAACTAATGACGTCCAACCAGAAATACAATGCGAGCCACATATGTAATATTACAGTTTCTAGTAGCCACATTAAAAAATTTTTAAAAACAGGTGAATTTAATTTTAATTATACATTTATCTAATCCAATATTATAAATTATTATTTCAACATATTAATATGAAAAATTATTACTTTTAATAATTATAATTAATTATATATTATTTTACTAAGTCTTAGAAATCCAGTGTGTAACTTATACATCTCAATTCAGACTAAGCCACATTTCAAGTGTTCAAGTGTCACACATGGCTGGTGGCTACTGCATTGGACAGTGCAGGGCTTGGGGAGTGTGTGTGTGTGTGTGTGTGTGTGTGTGTTTAAAAAGCCTAAGAGCCAAGAAACCTGGGTCCTAGGCCCTATCCTGCCATAGTAGCTGCGGGTGTCTGGACCTCAGTCTTCTTATCTGTAAAATGGACTAGATTCGTTCACCCAACAGACCTTCCTTGAACACCAACTCTGGTTCCACACTCACTCAGCTGACTTTATGGAGAATTCTAGTGTCCTGAAGGTCTGGGAAGGGCTTGGCAGCACTCCAGCCTTTAGGGAACTGCAGCATGTGGGAGAAATAGCAGTGAAATGAGCTGGTGTGTGGAGCATTTCAGGGCTGTGATGGGGCCCATGGGGACAGGAAGGAGAGATCAGCTGTGTCTGGGTCCAGAAGGACTCCATGGAGTGGGGGTTAGTTAGATGGGGGTGGAGGAGGAGATGTTCCTGCACAAGGTGCGGTGGCCCCAGTGTGCATTTGAGACTGAGGGTGAGCCAGTGTTTGGGGATAGTCACATGATGGAGTTCTAGGAAAGGGAGATCAGGGAGGGTCGTGTGGTCTGGAAAGGCTTCCTGGAGGGGGCATGCTGGCCTGGCCTTGGCAGGAGGGTTTAGAATGAGAATGGAGGGTATTAACAATGTAATAACTTGTCCCAAGGGGTACTTCTTCAGGCTCCACTCTGTTTTCTGTAACAACTCAACAGTCCATGGTGGTCGCTACAACCCCCTCCCACAGACAGAAAAAGGAGCCTCAAAGGGGTCCTAAAGGTAGCAAATGGCAGAGCCAGGGCTCAAGCCCAGTTGGCCCGGCTCCAAATCCAGTCTCCTTCCAGCACCTCATATTTATTAATCATGCCGGAGAGGGCTGCGTGGGCTGAAATGTCTGAGAACAGCAAAGAGGCCGTTCCAGGCTTGGAACTCCAAGGACACAGGTGGTGGATGATCTTGCCAAATGAGCTGCGGGCACTGCCGGGAGCTGCGTGGGGCTTTGGATTAGGGCATGCAAACCCCACAATAGGAGCAGAGGTTGGTAAGGGCCTGGCCCACAAGGCCCCAGAGAACCCACTAAGGTACACAGGCTCACCCTGCACCAGGAAGTTTGTGACTCCAAAGTATTCTCTACCATTTATTGGGGCATGTGGCACATGCTTTGCACACATTTCTTTAACCCTCACCACAACCATGGGAGTAGGTATTACGGTCCCCACAGCCTGGCCACTGCCTGAGCAGAGGGAGATCTTGGCACTGGTTCACTTGGCTCTCCAAAGACTAACCTGGTGGTCTGGGTCTTTCTCCTTCCTGCTGTCCCCACTTGCACCACTGGCTCTCTCTGGGCCCTCCTGCTCCCCCAGGCATCTTCAAAATTGAGGACTCCGCCCAGGTGGCCCGGCTGTGGGGCATCCGCAAGAACCGTCCTGCCATGAACTACGACAAGCTGAGCCGCTCCATCCGCCAGTATTATAAGAAGGGCATCATCCGGAAGCCGGACATCTCCCAGCGCCTCGTCTACCAGTTTGTGCACCCCATCTGAGGCTGTGGGCCAGGCCCAAGGCCTGGAACCCACCCTTACCAGGCCTCCCGCCTGCCTGCCCCTGCCTTGGCCAGACCCTGAGCTGGGGGAGAAAGGATAGTCTGCTGGCATTCCGGAGTCCAAGGTCAGGGAGGGGGCAGCCACCGCTCCCAGGGCTATAAGTGGGCTCTCTGGGGACCGGGGACCCCAGGGTGGGGTGCTTCCTCAGGCCTGATTGCTCACATGCTCAATCCTCTGGAGGGTGGAGGGAGGCAGGGCAGTTCTTGGCACCGTTCTCTAGGGAAGGACCTCCCTCCAACAGCCTGTGACCCCGGAATTTCCAGAGCAGAGCCTGCAGAATGGCAGTGACTTGGCCAAGACCTCTTCCAGTCCAGGGCTCTCTCTGCTACATCCCCTGCCTCCCATTGTGCGCCAAGCCTGGCATGGTGCTAGGAGACATCTGCACCTCTGAGCTGGGGAGCCAGGTGTGCCCCCAGGAATGGATAATAAAGATATTAGAGAACTGACTCATCCCCAATGTCTGTGCAGTGAATGGCACAGCCCGGAGGCCATCATTTGTCAAGAGTGGTTGTGGTCATAGGAGCCTGGGGTGGTCAAGGGAGGCTTGCTGGAGGAGGTGGCATTGAGCTGAGCCTAAAAGGAAAGGGATAATTGATTGGTAGAAGCGTGTGGGAGAGAGGCAGTGAGTCCTCAAAGCCCAGGAGGGGCTAGAACAGCCACCACATCTTCCCCACCCTGGTTTGGGCTGAGAGGAGGGAGTCAGGGCTGGGACTGAGGAGGGTCCACACATGGGACTGGAGAGAGGAAGGCGTCCTCCGCATACTTTTGCTCTGCTGTGGAGCAGGGCTTTGTGCCTGGGGTGGGCCAGGGGGCTGACCCTCTTGCCAGGGGGTCCAGAGCCCTTGTCTCTGCTCAGCCCACTAAAGGAGCTGGACTACACCGTGGGGCGTGGGAGGAGGTAGGTGCTTCCGTCCCCTCGTGGGACACTGGCTTTGCAGCAAACAGGGTGGGAGAGAGGTTAGCTTGTTTGCGGTTTCTTTCTCCTGCAGACCTCTCTGCCCTCCATACCTCCTGCTTCCTGATCGGTAAGTACCCACAGTGCTCCATAACCCTTACCTCTGAGGCCTGGCTTCTAGCCAATGCCATCAGACCACTAAGGGTTAAATGACGCTTTGTACTGCTGCCTCTGCCCCCAGCAATTTTATTGTCTTCAGAAGAAAGTTTACTCCTGGCAGTGAGCAAATAGCACCTTGGCATCTGTCAGCTGGGATTGGATTGGGAGGAGGAGAGGGCCCTGCCCCAGGCCTGTGCCTCGCTGGGCCTCTGCTGTCTCCCACCCCCTGGGAGGGGGCAGACTGGGACCCTGGCCAGAGCCAGGCTCTGCTCTGCTTAACTGGTTTTGTCCCCAGCCAGCCGGCTGTCCCTGGAGCCACTTGCTTGTACATCCCCAGCTGGGCCCAGGCCTGGAAAGGCCTCAGATCTCAGGCAGGGGCTGGGATGGTGGATGGGCAGGGGACTAGAGGCTAGGGGTCGGAAGGTGGGCAGCTCCCTGCCCACAAACCCTGGGCAGGCACACACCCACCCTGTGACACCCTGTGAGCTGGCAGCAGCAATCTGCAGACTCCTCTCCCTCTTCTGCACACATCCCCATCCAAACCCCACCTGGCCTAGGTATTCCCCAACCCCTCTCCACGGCACCCTGCCTCCAGGGCTCCCCATAAGTAAATGTAACAGCCTGTGCAAACAAGAAAACACAACCTTTCATCTTTATTTGAAGATTCTGGCTAAAACCAGGGCTTCAAACAGATGTGGGGGAGTAAGGGAGATGGGGTGGCAAATAGATTCGGTCTCCAGCTTACCTTTTCTTCCTGCCCTGAGCACACCCTGGAGCTGGAGGAAAGTGGGGAGTGGGGGTGTGGGAGCTGTAGTAAATTTGCCTTGAGCAACGGGTTTGTAGTAAATTTGCCAGGGCCAGAGGGGCCTCAGAGAGACATCTCACCAGACGGGGGGAAGCTGAGGCCCCCACAAGCTGAGAGTGGGGTGGGAACACAGTGAACTGATGGTAGAGCTGGGACTGAACCTGCCGTGCCCCAGAGGAGACCTGCTAGGTCCTGCTGGAGCAAGAGCTGGGCTGGGCCAGGCAAAACAGCCAAGAGCCCGTAGTTCTGTCCTGCCCTCATGCCTGAGGACTTCTCCCTCCCAGGGGTCCCACACAGAAATGCCTTCAGACTCAGACAGGATACAGGAAAGCTGCTGTCACAGCACATGGAGCCTGACACTGTGGACAACCAGGAACCGTGGGCCTCAGAAGTCACTTTTGGAATTGTTTTAAAAATTAAAACCTATTTGGGGGCCACATTCACCCTTGAACCATGAGTTTGGGACCCTGAATGCCCCAGCTGTCCTGGTCAGGGCTTGTCACCATGCACCCAGAACCTGAGAAGGCCAGAGCCCCAGGAGCCTCCAGTATAACCCTCCCCAGCACAAAGAGGACCCAGGACCCTGCCAGGTGAAAGGACCAGCCCTCAGGCACCCAGCCTGTGGGTGATCAGCCAAGACAGCACCCAGTTTTGCTCAGGCACCACCTCCCCAACAGACATCCCAACCACATAATGGTTCTCAGAGGGCTCAGAGACCCCCCAGGACTGAAGACACGCAAGACTCAAGATGACAACGTCCAGCCAGGTTGACACAGTTCTGGATTTTATCCACAGTCATACAATCACAACTTATATATATATATATTTGTATTTATATACCTTTAAATTACACAATCATGTACAAAACAGGTGCATTGCTGAGACCACAGCACTTTTTGGAGTTTCACAAGTGTCAGAACTAATGGAGTCAGAAAGCCTAGGGTGGCGGGTGGCGGGGCGGCCCTGGCTCCTCACAGAACCAGGCCACAGAATGGTGGTTAACTGGGGACAAAACACATCATTGCCGAGCCCCGCCAGGGCGGGCCCGTGCAGCATCGAGGGTGCGGGCAGGGGCTACAGAAGGAGGCTGTGGGCACGGCAAGGGGTGCGGCCCCCAAGCTTGGTGTTAAGTGCCCTTACACCAGCACTGACAGGTGGGGCTGGGCTCCCGGAGCTCAGGGGACTTCCAGGTGGGAGACCCTCCCGCTTTGGGGTCCTGAGGAGCCTGGGGACCAAGAAAGAGTGGTCCTAAATGGCCACGGAGGTGGTTGCTCAGAAGGGATGGGGGTTCAAGTCCCTTCCCTGGCATGGGCAGCTAGAGTGCTAAGAGGGACAGGCCTGGGGTCCAGCCAGGTCCACACCCCTCCCCAATGCTGGGAAACCTCTGGCACAAAGAGGGGCAGCCCAGGCCCCAAGGTGCAGATGTGACAGCTTCCTGCCTTTCCAGAGTAATCTGTGAGGGGCAGGGGTCCCCAACCTCAACTCCTGCCTGGGGAAAGGCAGGAGAGGCTTTTGTTCTGGAGTTGGGAGGACTGCAGGCTTCCAAAATCTTGCTTCAGGCTCTGAGGAGCCCAGGGCACATCTCCGGCTGCAGCCAAGGCCCAGAGACCAGGCAGTGATAAGGACAGGGGTGCTGGTGGCAGGGGATGAGGTTTGCCTGTTCCTGGGGTGCCATCACCCCTGGCCCTGAGGGAGGCCTGCCCCAGTTTGGGCCCCTGCCAGAGTCTGTCAGGATCCTCTGTGCCCACATGAAGGTCAGAGCCTTGAGGCTGGGGTCTACTACTTCCTACCAGTGGGCTGCTGGGAGAAGCAGCATGGAGTGCAGGAGTGCTGAGGGGTGACCGAGGGGCTGGGCTAGCACACTCTCTTCACCTGGAGGCCCCGGAGGCCAGGAGGGAGGAGGGGGTTTGCAGTCCAGAGGCCTAGAAGTGGCATCCTCCATAACAAGTCTCACCTGGTGCTGCAGGACTTCTCAGCTCCTTGCCCTAGAGGTCCCCAAGAGATATCTCCTCCAGCTATTCCCCCACCTCTTGGGGTCTTGTCCAGCCCTGGTCTGCTTCCCAAGCCCCCACCCCACTCCTGTGGGAGAGGCTGGTACCTAGCACTCGGCGCTACTGCTTCCACCAACCAGGGGATGGGCCCTTTGCCCCGACCCACCCCCAAAAGCCCTCTAACTGTGACCCAAGCTTGGAGAGACAAAGGGGATGCCAGCAGGAGGAACGTTGTTCTGGGGACTGGGGGACAAGGAAGAAAGACGTTGTGACTATCCTGCTCCTGAAGGCCAGGGCTCCCCCTTCCTGCTAAACTCAGCTGCAGGCTTTCCTCTGATGGTCCCAGGCTGGAGGCTCCCATGGGCTTCCATGGGCTGTCTCCCCAGGCAGGCCAGGGATGGGGAGAGGGGTGGTTGGGCTAAAGGCCTTGCAGGCACAAGGCTTGGTCTCATGGAGGCTGATGTTGAGCCCAGTGATTCTATGGTTGTGGATGGACAGGGAGGGAAGGAAGGTAGGTGGGCAAGATGCCCTCCTCCCCAAGAAATGGGAGGAGGCTGCTACTGTTGCTGGCTGTGCTGTGGGTTTTGGGGTCCCCATCCCCTGCGAGAGGACTTATGAGACAGGGAGGGTCTCTGCAAGTTACTGAGGGGGTATGTCTCTGAGGAAGAGCCTATGCCCAAAGTGCTGACAGCTGGAAAGAAGGGCCCAAACCGGGTCTTGGTCCCTCAGCTGGGCCTGGAGCTGCAAGGGCAGGCACAGACCAGGCTAAGGGCCTGCTTCATTCCTTCTCCTGTACCCCAGTGACACCATCACTTCCTCCAGCTCACCCTTCTTCATGTCTGGGGAGTCTAGGGACCCACGGAAACCTCTATGGTGGAGGAGGGTGACCATTCCTCCTCCAGCCCCACTGGTCCCAAGGGATGGGGCTAGGAGTAGAAGGGCACTCCCCGGGGCAGAGTGGAAGACTAAAGATTGGGAGGCCTCCCTTCTTGGGGTCTGCAGGGGTGGCCTTGAGAGTTGGGTAGTGGTGGAAGGGGGAACAGGGAGGGAGGGAGAAGAGGTTAGGAAACCAGGCCCAGGGAGCAGGGGCAGGTGCCAGCAGCCTGGAGGGAGTCGGATAGGGGGTAAGGCAGGGTAGAAGGTCCAGGAGACATCCCTCAAGGCTCAGGAGACTCTGGTGGAACCTGAAGAGCAGATGTTGTGATGTTGGGCTAAGTCCTAAGACCCTCACCTACCCTGGGGCCATCATCCCAAGTCCTACCACCCTGGCCTCCAGGTGGCCCTGCAAATGCTCTGTCTCTGTATTTTTTGTTTTGTTCTGTTTTGACTTTTAAAAAAATAAAAGCTTGATCGGAAAATATGTTTGGAACTCTATGGCGAAGGGAAGGAGACGAGAGTGGGAAAGGGGGAGGCGATGGGCAAGGAGTGAGGAGGTGTGGAGGAGCCGGGCAGCTAGATGGCCTCCACGTAGTTGGCAGGGTAGAGGCCCAGCTGCCCGCTGTCCAGCCGCCCGCGGCACCAGCCCTGCTCATCCTCCTCACCCAGCTTGGTGAGCTCGTCTCCTGGAAGGGGGATACAGGGAGCGGATCAGAGACGGCCGCCCCTCCCTCAACACATTCTCCGCTAGGTGAGTCCTCCAATGCCTCCCTCCTCGTTAGTGCCCAAATGCTCCAACTCCTTTAGTTGGTCTTAGATATTGGCCACGGGCCCCACCCTTGGAGACCAGTCCCAGTCCCACCCCAACATCCACGTGCGCCCCTGGCACAGAGGTCCTGGCCTACTGATTCGCCTCATCGGCGTCGCGGTCCCGCCCCCGAAGCCCAGGCCCCGCGGGTACCCAAGGCGCAGGTCCTGACCCCGCCCCTGGCACCCATTCGCCCGGGCAGTGTCCACGACCAGCGCCAGGCCCCGCCCCCCATTCCCCGCAAATCCTTGCGCACCTGTCCTCAGGCCCCGCCCCCACCCACACCCGGTCCAGGCCCGAGCCTCTCTGCCAGTCGCCCTAGTGGTCGCCACGCCCGCCCGCGCCTTACCGGCCTTGAAGCTGAGCTCGTCCTGCTCCTGGCCGTCGTAGTCGTAGAGCGCCCGCACCCGCACTCCTTTGGCGTCGTCCTCGAAGGGGTTGGCACCCCCATTGGCCTCACTCCCCCCGAAGGGGTTCCCGCTCTCGTCGTCCGACCACTCTGTGGCGTAGGGCTGGCCTCTGTCGTAGCTGCTAACACTGAGACACAGAGGGAGGACCCAGCTTGAAATCCCTCCCCCGTCCCCCCCCCCCACCGTGTCCCTAGGGCCAACCCCTCCTCCTAACCAGAGCTCTGACCCCAAATTCTACCAAGGCTGGAGCAGGGATTGGCGGCATAGGAGGGGGTCTCGAGACAGTGACCCTCATGACAGCTTTTTAAACACATGTGAGGCAGGGCCATTCACATTATTATTCAGCTCTTGAGGGAGAGGGCACTGTAGGGGACCCCAGAGAACATCTGAGCCTTGATCTGAGAGGTAAGGACCGCCTAATGCTTAAGAGCAAAGATCCTGGAGTCAGACCTCCTGGGCATCATACCCGACACTGAGGTTTACTAACTATGTGACCTTGGGCAAGTCACTTAACCTCTCTGGGTTTCAGTTTCTCCATCTGTAAAATGGGAATATTTACACATTTGCCTAGAGTAATGGAAGGCTTGAGTGAGTTAATATATTAAATATATGGAAAATGCTTAAAACAGGGCCATACACAGTAGGTGCTCTAGAAAGATTGGGCAAAACTCAGCTGTCCCAATGTGTGGGCTCCTTTTGGCCCCAGGAAGCTCCATGGGAGGCACTCACCTGCCACGGTCCCCAGCCTGGGATGTGGACTCCACCACCCCAGTGGCATTGGTCAGCGTCACTCCCTCTGCCTTCTTGGGCTGTTTCTCCTTCTTGGTAGTGGTGTGAGGGAGGTCTGGGTTCCACTCCTAGTGGGGGCCAGGAGAGCAGTCAGGCTTGGGGGCTGTACCCTGAGGACCCTTCTAGCCTTTTCAGGCTCCCCTTCTCCATCCCCACACATCCTCACCTCAAACTGAGGCCAGTTCATGGGCATGCCAGGGCCGCTGGTGCTGCGGAACCATCTGAGGTCCTCCTGGGCGTCAGCCCCCCGGATGGCTTGCTCCAGCTCACGGTACACGTGGATGTAGCTGTACACAGGGAGATGGGGGAGGGAGAGGACACAGATTCACCATGGCTCCTCTTCATCCTCAGTGAATGGCCAGAGCCCATTCAGGGGACCTGCAAGATGCTGGCCATGCCCTCCAGCCAGGAAGCAAGTGGACTTTGCAGGAAGTGGCTCCAGGCACGCCCACTGAGCTCCCTTCTCCTTCCCCACCCTAGCCACTCACCCATCCATCCAAGCACATGTTTCTGGAGTCCCTAGTATGCGTCAGCTTGCATCAGGCAGCCCCTGTGTTTGAAGCCTCTTCCGCGTTGACCCCTGCAGCTCTGCCCTCCCCTTTCTGGCACTGTGAGGTAGGGCCTGCACCAGTTACACCTTCTGCTGGCTGTGCCTGTGCCCTCCGTGCCCACCATGCCCAGGTACCTGCTATTCTCGGCTAGGTTGAGGTGACGTTTGACGTCCAGCAGCACCTCCTTGAGGAAGACCAGACGCTTTTCCTCAAATTGCTGGCACTGTTCAAACACCTGCTCCATGCCCTCCATGTACTGGGGTGTGGTCTTGCCCACATCTTCCAGAACCTTCTCATACTTCTCCTGTGTCTATGGGCACCAGGGTGGAGGGTGGGTGGGATCTAGCCAGGTCTGCAGCTCCCAGCCACCACCCACTCCGGGGGCTCTCCGACCCTCCCCTGCCCCCACCACCCTTGGCTCGGCCGCACCTTCTGCACATCCTGCTTGCACTTGTCCACCTTGTCCTGCAGCTTCTTTTGCTGCTCGGGTGTGACCGACTGCTCCGACTTGCTGTTCATCTCCCGTGTCATGGCCAGCTTCTCCTCTTTGCAAGCCAAATGGTAGGCTTTCTTGGCTGCCTCCAGCTGTGGGGAGGGGAAACGGGGGGCAGGGCCCCCACTAGTAAGCAGGAACAAACATGGTCATTCATCAACTCCTCCACCCTGCCCACTCTTCCCCAGGAGTTGTGAGCGTGTGTTCTTAAGAGGCAGAAGGGCTGCAGGCCCCGGCTCCAGGTATTTGGGAGCAGGGCTCCTCCATCTGTGCTGTGTCCCTGCATGGCACTGCCTGCTCCCCTGCACAGACGCTCCAATCAGGCAGTGCAGTGCCCGCCCCATCTGTGGATCCAGAGAGCAATGTGCCTTCCTGCCCCTGCTGGTATCTTTCCTGGGGACAATTCCTCTTTTTGCCCATGGGTCTCTTTACCCATTGGGCACTGTCTGCCCATCTGTGGACATTTCTTCCTGGAAGGCAGTGCTGCTCCCCTATGGGCACAATCCCAGAGAGCAGTGCACTGTCCACGTTATCTGTAGACACTCTCCCTGTGATCAGCATCCTCCGATCAGACTGGCCTTCTGAGCTCAGCCGGCCACCCCCACCCCGTCTGTGGCAGCACCCACTGAGTACCTCCTTCATCTTCTTGGCCCAGGGCTTTTGGGCCTTGCGGAAGCCATCTTCAGCCTCCTTGGTCTCCTTGAAGCCGCCCATGATCTGCTTGTGATAGGCGTCCTTCTGCCAGTTCTTGACCTTCTCCAGGTCCTCGTTCAGCAGGCTGTTCTTCATCTCCTGGTGCAGCTCGCTTACCTTGTCCGCCTCGGTCATTATAGCACCCCAGGCCCGCTCCAGGCTGCCATACTGTGGGCCTGAGAGAATGACAGTGATCGCGGGGACCTTCATCACCCCTGCCCAGAGGCTCCCCTCCCACTTCCCTTCCCTGAGACTTTCCCCTTCCTTGCCATGGCAACAGAAGTGCCCTCCTCTGCTCTCCCCATACGTCTATCCCTTCTCTAGCCACCATCTCCAGGAAGACTTCTCTGGCTCCTGCACCATCACACACCTCACCCTGCAGCCCTCACTGGGCTCTGCTTGCAGCACCTGCCCCTGCACCTCCTCCCTGCCTCCCCCGTCAGCTTGTGCGCCCCAGGGACACAGCCTGGACCCTGTGAGCTCTCACAGGCCCAGCACAGAGCCAGGCACACCAGGTGCCCCAGGAATGTTAGCTGAATGTAAAACTGAAGAACCAGCTAGTGACAGGTGCCAGGAGGCCACTGTGGACCAGTCATTGCACATTCATTTGTTGTCTGTGTACTGGCACCAACTTTGTGCTAGGCATTGTGCTAGGTGGTATAGGCCCAGCCCCTGCCCTCCTGGGGTTGAGAGTCTAGTACAAGAAAACATTAACAGATATATGTAAATCCCAACTTGAAACTGTTCTAGATTAAAGGAATCTAGAGACACGACAACTAGACGCAATGTATGCCTCTGGATTGGATCCTGAACTAGCACAATTTGCTATAGTAAAATTTGCATACGGGCTGTATTAAATGTCCCAATTTTGATAGCTGAACTATAGTTACATAAGCAAATGTTCTCGTCCTTAGATACATGAAGAATTTAGAGACAAAGAGGGATGATGGCTCCAATTTACTCTCAAATGGTTCAGAAAAAATATGCATATCAATGGAGAGGCAGTGAGGAAACAAACGTTATTGGTGAATCTGGGGGCAGGGTCTGCGAAAGTTCTCTGTGCTTCTGTTGCAACCTTCTCAAAGTTTAAATTATTTCAAAATAAGAAAAGTTTTTTGTTTTGCTTTTTGTTTTTTTAATACAACCTGAAGTTGTACAAAATAGAGCTGAACAGGGAGGCCTGGTTTGGCCTGGAAAAGGCCTCGGGGCTAGTAGATGCAGGGCGAATTCCTGCATCTGGGTCTGGGTCTTCCAGAACCCAGACTGTGGAGGGCCCTGGTTAGGACCTGGGGGCGTGCACAGGGTGGGCCTGGGGGTGCACCTTTCTCGATGAGCTGGCGCCAGCGCTTGGCCCAGTCGGTGAGCTGCTGTGCATAGGCCTTCTCGATCTTGGCGCGCTCCTGCACGCAGTTCATCAGATCATTGCACAGACGGTGGCCGTCATCGATGCGCCTCACCGTCCGCTTGTAGTTCCCCACCTGGTGGCCAAGCAGCGAGCGAGCGCGACTCCCGCGGGCTCCCGGGCTCCCCGCACCGCCCGCAGGCGCCCCGCTGCGCATGGGGGGCTCCCCGCCCTCCAACTTTCAGAGGCCCCAGCACCCCACATCAGACCCCGCCATCTATATGCACCCTCATCCCACTTTAAACATAACTATCTCACTGCCACAAAATGCAGAAGGATGTTTATAAGTTGGACTTGGGCTAGAATGAATTATTCATTTTGTTCTTGTGAGCTAAATCTATCATACTTACATAGTCATGTAAGCGTTGAGTTGAGCTGCAGCTTTTTGACATAATATTATGTTTTGTAGACATCTCATTAAACACTTATTAATTTAGGTTTGCCAGTTTTCGTTTTGGGTTTCGGGAGCCCATAGTAGTTTTTTTCCCCCAGGTCTCAAATATTTCCAGAGGTTCCCAAAATGCTGGCTTCTAGTCTTGCCTCCACCCCTATGTCACAGTGGGGCTCTGAGAGCTCGTTCCACTCCTGTGTCCAGTGCTCCACCCCTACCCACCTCACAGGGTGGGGGTGGGAGCAGCTATGAAAGGCTGTGTAAACTGTAAAGTGCTGTACCTGCCCATGTGAAGTGCTGGAGTCTGAGCCAGGGCCTGCAGAGCACTTCATGGCTACAGCTGCCTGTTGGACACTGAGGACTTGGGAGGGGCCCAGGGCCTGGGGGCCGAGGCCTGAGGTCATGGGCGAGTGGGGGTGTGATAGGAGCCTGGGCCGGGGGGAGCATCAGGCCTCACCTCCCAGAAGCTGTCGGTGGTCTCCTCCGGACCCAGTGAGGCCTCGTCGTAGGAGCCGGACATGGCACAGCCGTGTGGGGATGGACAGGTGTGGTGTGGCAGTTAGCAGGCTCGACTGCTCATGCGCTGGGAGGGCAGGAGAGAGATCCCTGGAGGCAAGGGAAGTGCCCCCACATCCCATCCCAGGCCTGGGTCCCCAACCTGATGTGGCAATGAGGGCTCCATGGGATGAGGCTTGTATTGGGATGGGGGCTTCCTATCCAGAGCCTAGCTCACCAGACCTAGGGTTACCCCAAGATTCACCCTGTAGCACCCTTGTGCCCACCTCCCCATCTCCCCACTCCACCTGCTCCCCCTCAACCCAATCCATCCTCCAGCTCCAGCATGAGCACCTCCTCTCAGAAGCTGGCCCCAACCTCCAGAGCCCATGGCGCCCGTAACTGTTTCTGTGCTCCTGGACTCATGGAGTTAAAAGTAAAGGCCACATAATTGTGTATGTACTTTATAGAAATCTGTGCTTGCCTTCTTAGACAGACACAACTCCTCGAAACCAGCCTTCTAGGCTCATCTTTGTGCATGTCCTGCATGTCCTCCCCAGGGCCTGGCAACCTGTAGGGCCCACTGGGGCTCGATGAGCCCCGGCTGGCTTCTTAAGTCTGGCCCTTCAGACAGGGCTTCTGGTGCCTGCGTGCCCCCCACCTGCTATCCCCTCAGCACTACCCACCCTGACCCAGCCAGATCCTTGCACCAGGCCCAAAAGACCCTCCCCAGGTTCCCCCACCCCGGCACCAAAACAATGCAGAGTCCCTGTTCTTGGCCCCTAGAACTTCCTCCCAGCCCCCAACTGGAGCCTGGACCCACGTTCCCCAGGAAGCTGGTGGCAGGCCCCCTCCCACCTCCAGCCCAGTCTCAGTGCCTCCTTAGTTATCTGAGCTTGAGGCCCCTGTAAATGCCCTTCTGGCTGTCCTCTTTCTGAGCCTCAAAAGCCCCCATTAGCTGCTTACAAGTCTCCTGAGAGCATCAGATGTGCAGCTTCCTGGGCCACAGGTCAGACCACCGAGATCTGTGTGAGTGTCTGGGGTGCTGTGTATGCCCTGGATCTGTCGGCAGGCATCACAGTTGTCCAATCTAGGCCATGTGCTGCCCCAGGGCCAGGGGGTGAGGTACTCCCCTCCTCCCCTCCTCCAGCCAGGCTTCGCTGCCACCCCAGGCAGGAATGGCTCAGTAGTCAGGAGACAGGACTCAGAGGGCCAGGGGCCTGGTTTTCAAAGAGGCAGCAAAGTCCAGGCCAGGCCCCACTACGAGCTGCCAGCCTCTGCCTGGCTCCTGGCCCTGGGGGACGCCTCCCTGCCTCTGCACTGCGGCCTCCGGGACTGTGAACCCTGACTAGTGAGGATACTCAGAGAGGGCTGGCCTCGGCAAGATTCAGCCCAACCTGAGGGTCCAGGGGACCCCCTGCACTCACCAGCAGCTGGCTCTCAGGCTTAGAGCAGGGGGCACATGCACATGAGGATCCTTGGTCAAGGATGTCCCTCTACCTTCTGGCCTCAGTCTCCCCATCTATCCAGGGCCTGGTGCTCTTTTCCCAGTAATAACCTAGCATTGCCTCCTTGCACCTCTCAGGCACCTGAACATATTTTGTTCCCTCCCTTTTAGCAGAACCTCAGACAAACCTTCCCATAAACTTGTGCACAGTGGGGGTGGGTGAGGGAAGGCAGCTGGATTTCAAGGGACAAAGAACTGAGTCTTTGAATTCTTCTCTTCTTAATTTGGCACTTTTCACTCATAAAGCAGTGCGTGCTTCATAAAGAACATTTTCAACTTGGATACAGAGAAATAAAAAGACAGATGTTTAATGAAGCAATTTCAGCCAGGTCAAGCAAGTATCCCTGGGATCATAGTCCCTTCCAGAATGCTTGAAGTCACACAGAAAGAACTCTGCTCTTTGGGACCCCCCATAATATACAGTTGTCAGGGGGCTGGTGGTGGGGGCATTCCCTCATGGGAATGAAGGTGGAACCCCAGCCTTGTGTCTCTCACCCATGGTAGAAGGGAAGTAACTTGATACAACACAAGGGTACCAAGTAATTGATATAATTATAGGGGGATACACCCTTTACCCAGAAATACCAGTTCTAGGAATTGACCTTCCAGCCAGTTGGGCAAACTGAAGATGCACAAGGTTATGCACGAGGCAGTATTGCTTGTAAATGCAAAAGGCTGGAAACAACCCAAATGCCCATCCACAGGGAACTAGTTCAATAAATTGTGGTGCAGGTCTGCAATGGAAGCTCTGGTCCTGAATGGAAACTTCCCCAAACCATGTCGCTAAAGCAAAATGAGAAAGGTGAAGAACAGCTTGTCTGGGGAAAAAATATAAGCAGGGAATATTACTGGAAGACCACCAAAGAAGCTGGTAACGGTGATGGCCTTTGGGGAACTGGATGGCTATGGGACAGTGCAAGGGAGATTTTTTTCCCCATAGGTCCCTTTGTGCCCTTTTGATTTTGCCTTGTGCTCCCAAATTGCACGCTTTTTAAAACCTTCCAGCCTGTGTCAGGGGAGAGTTCAGAGAGCTAAGAGCCAGGATGGAGGGTGCGCTGTCAGCATGGAAAGAGGGGACAGTGCAGCTAAGACCCGGAATATCAGGACAGTATGCCCAATGGCCACTCTCCATCTTGTCCAGACAAGGAAGCCAGGCCCAGGCCAAGTGAGACTTGCTAGGGTGTACCCTTGGTGTCGGCAGGTAACGGGTCTCCCCAACTCCTAACTGAGGTAGCATGTGTAGCAGAAATAGCTCCAACCTTGGGGTCCTTGTTCTGACACCAATCTGCTGTGTGACTTGGGCAATTCACATGGCCTCTCTGGGCCTCCCTGTGAAACGCGGATGATACGCCCTGTCTTAAGAATTAGATGAGACAGTAAGTGTCCAGCCCACAGCAGACTCCAGGCATTTCCCACTGCAGCCATGGGCCAGACCCACACAGGGGTGGGCTCAGGAAGATGGCAGGCAGAGTTAAGGACAGGAGGCCAGGAGGCCGCATGTGAGCCCCCCAGTACCGCACGGTCAGACACACCATCCTGCTCTGCCCTTGCCTCCCCAAAACTGGCCTCACACCCCCACCCTGGGGGCAGGCAGGAGGCCCAACTCTGAACAAATGCCACGTCCTTCCTGAAGGGCAGTCAGTGCCTGTCATCACTGAACAGGCTGTATCTCTCAGTCAGAAAGGGATGTGGCCAGTACCTGGCACTCCCTATGGCCAAGCTCCATAGGCTCTTAGCCTTCCTCAATCCTTCAAAGGGGCACGGGGCCCATCTGATTTCTCTTGCCAGGGGTTGTAGGGCTATCTTGGCCCTGAAAGCCCTTGACTGTTAATAATGACAGTGGGCATTTATTGAGCACATACTGTTCACAAGTCTCATCCAATCCTCACCACAACCCTACAAGGCAGGTCCTGTTGTCACCCCCACATTGTAGCTGAGAACCCAGAGGCTCGGGGACATGGCTGAGACAGAGCTTGTCCAGGTGCCTTGGGGAGTAAGTGAGGGCAGTAGGACAGGAGCCTAGCACATCACAAGGTACCCACCCACATGCTCTTATATTTAAGGTTTTAACAGTAATGATAATGCCCAGCAGGTCCTCAGGGCTAACCCTGCCCTCCACCCTGCACAAAGCACTTCAGGCGGGTGAGCAGCATGTGAGGTAGCAACTATTATTAATATTATCCTGTTTTGTGAATGAGGAAACTGAGTTATGGAGCAGCAAAGTAACCTGCCAAAGATTGCCCAGTGTGATGGTTAGTGTTAGGTGTCAGCTTGACTGGATTAAGGGGTGCCCAGGTAGCTGGTAAAGCATTATTTCTGGATGTATCTGTGAGGGCGCTTCTGGAAGGACTGGCATTTGAATGAGTGGACTGAGTAAGGGAGATCTGCCCTCACCGAACGTGGGCAGGCATCATCCAACCGGCTGAGGGCCCGGATAGAACAAAAAGGCAGAAGAAAGAAGAAAGGGGAATTTGCATGCTTTCTCTCCTCTGGAGCTGGGACACCCTTCTTCTCCGCCCCTGGGCATCATAACTCCAGGTTCTCCAGCCTCTGGCTCTGGGACTTGCACCAGTGGCCCCTGGTTCTCAGGCCTTCACATTTGGACCAAGCCATGCTTCCCTGGGTCTCCAGCTTGCAGTCAGCCTATTGTGGGACTTCTCAGCCTCCATAATCATGTGCGCCAATTTCCCTTAATAAATCCCCTCTCATCTATCTATCTACCCAGCATCCATCCTATTGGTCCTATCTCTCTGAAGAACCCTGACTGATACACTCAGCTAGGGAAATGTAAAGCTGGGATTTGAACCCAGAGTACCAATCCAGGGCACGTACTCCTCACCACTACTCTTGTATATAAAGTGGTGTTGACACTAATGATGGCTATCACTAGCTAGCATTTACCGAGTGTCTCCTGTGTGCCAGGCACTGCTCCCGATGCTTTATGTGTGCTTAATCTTCACGTACAGGTGGGGAAACAGAAGCATGGAGCGATTAAGATAGTGTACCCAGGGCCTCCGAGATGGTCAGTGGTGGAACTAGGATTCAATCCTCTCTCCAGCTGCGGCCCCCTGCACTGGTCCCCTCTGAGCCTCACTCCCCAGGCCCGCTGATGGAGGCCAGTAGGAAGCAAGAGGCAGGGAAGAAGGAGGGAAAGGAGAAGAGGGAGGGAGGGAGGGCACCGAGCTTCCCCGAGCCCTTACTTGTGCCAGGCCCCCACGCCCAGCGCCTCGTTCATTCTCACGCAGTCCTCAGAGGAGGGCCTGGCTGCTCCTTCTTCTCATCCTTGAGGAGACCAAGGCTCAGAGAGGTAAGCCAAGGTCGCAAAGCTAAGGGGTGGCAGAGTGAGGACCTTACCTGGGGATGTGCGCGGCACAGAGCAGGATTACAGACTCCAGAACCAGACAGCCTGGCTCACATCCTGGCTCTGCTATGCGTGGGCTGTGGGACCTCGAGTGCATCACTTCCCCTTCCTGGGCCTCGGCTCCCTCATCTGTACAATGGGCCGTTGCAAGGATTGAATGGAGTACTAGACCTCAGGCGGTTGGACCAGTGCCTGGCTCACGGTGAGCTCTCCATAGGTGTCACTCGCATTATTCATTTGCCATCGCTGTTGCTGGTAGCGGGGTGGTAGTCCCATCTCCGGGCGGGACTTCTCTTTTTGTGGAGCCGGGGAAGGGCCTTGCCTTCCTTGCCCGTGAGGACAGTGTAGCCCACAGTATGCGGAATGGGGGGCATGGGGCTCTGGCCCTGGCTCCACCACCTACCACTGTGAGGCCTCGGCCAAGTCCTGTAATGGGGGTCTTGGTTTTCCACCTTGTGCAATGGGGTTAGACAGAAAGGTGTCCCAGGGTGAAAGGTGTCCCTCCTCAGGCCCTGGGCCTCCTCCTGACAGCTGCCTCTAAGACACCCTGGAGGGCAGGGGCCTTGGCCATGTTCCATCCACCCCTGGCCTGAAGAAGGGCCCACAGAGGATGGGCCTGGGTGGGTTCCCATGTCAGTGGTCAGCACGGCCACAGGCCTGGGAGTCGCTCCTCCGACCCCCCAGCAGACCCTGAGCTCTACCTCCCACCGCTCCTGGGAGTCTGGCCCCTTCTCCCCGCCCCCCACTTACTTGCAACTCCTTCTCCACCCCAGCACGCCCGTCCCCTCCTCCCTATCGTCACTGTATTATTCTTCACAGCCCTCATCGCCATCGGACATGCGCCCGACATTACTGCATTTGTCACATTTAGTGTCTTCCTCTCCCACTGGAATGTCAAACTCAGTAAGATCAGCGATTTGTATCTGTCTGGTTCTCTGCTATTTTCCCAGCATCCAGAGCTGTGCCTGGCACACAGTAAGTGCGCAGTACACGTTTATTGACTGACTGAATGAACAAATGCCAAGGAACGTTCACTCAGTAACTAGCAGAAACAATGAATTCTGAAGCCCAGAGCCAAACACAGTTACCTGCACATAGTAGGTGCTCAATAAATGATGATGATGGTGGCACAACCAAGGGCCAGAGTCCCACAAGAGGGGGGTCCTGAATCCCATCTGTCTGCTGTTTCTGGCCCCTGCTCCTCCTGGCATGCCCTCCCTCCTCTCGGCAGTGGCCAGGGCACAGTCCCCTGGTCTCTTCCCCCCGGGGCTCCCATGACGACTCTGCCTCAGCATGGTGCCCTCCCTCCTCAGGGATCCTGTGGCACACAGACACAATAGGTGTCACTGCCCACTCTCCACTCTCCTTTGTATCAGCAACAACAACCATTTTTGAGCACCTACTGTGTACCAGCCTCTTCACACACACTACCTCTGCTCCTCACAACCCACTGAGATGGGCAGTGACTTCACTGCCTTGTCTGAGAAGTTAAATAACTTGTCCAAGGCCACACAGCAGGCAGGAGGCAGAGCTGGTTTCAGACCCAGGGGTGAGTCCTTCCCCTGGCCCTCCTCCCAAACCTCCGTGGGGGTCACTCCAGCCCTCCTGGCCTAAGGCCCTCTCCCCAGGGACAGGTTCAGCTCAAACCTGGGCAGGCCATGGGGAAGCCAGAGCTGCCGCCCCCGCCCCCGGGGTCTCAGGTCCCACAAACATTCCCAGCAGCTCCCCTGCCCCTCACCTCACCCAGAGAGGGACAGACAGTCTCACCGCTCCTGACTTGGGGCCACACAAGGACTCTGCCAGTCTCTGCTGGGGCTTCCAATGCAGCAAGGAGGATTCGGGTCAGCTGCGAGGGGCCGTCCTTCCACTCCTCCCCGAGGGTGTACCCCATGTCCATCTGGGCCTCTGTCCCTTTGCTCAGGCCTCCCCCCTGCCTGGGGTGCACGCTGCCCTCTCTCCCATCACTCACCTCTCCCCCCAGAACCCTGCTCGCTTCAAGGGCCAACTCCGCTCCTCTCCCTCCAAGAAGCCTTCCCTGAATATCCCAGCCCTCACCTACCCCTTCCTTGCCCAACACCGATTCTTAGTCACATCCTGCCTCAAACCATGTCTTGCTGGTCCAGGAGTGGCAACCTGCTCTCCCAGCAAGCACAGGAACTCCCACCAGATCAGCACAGTAGCTAAGAGCACTGCCCATGGGGCCACACAGAGTGACTAGAAATTGGGTTCAAATCCCAGCTCTACTACTCACTGGCTATGGTACTGTGGCAAGTTACTTAAACTCTCTGTGCCTCAGTTTCCTCATCTGCACAATGGAGGTGATACCACCTACCCCGTGGGGCTGCTGTAGGATGAAATGAGTCGCCCGTATGGGAGACTCTTCTCTCTGGAGGATCTCAGCCCCCTCAGCTAATGCCCCCCAGAGCCCTTCCAGGACTGCTGGGCCTCATCCAGGACCCCCAGGTCTCCAGGTCCCCTCTGAAAGGAAGAGCGCAGGCCTGGCTTCCTCTTGCCTTTTCTTTGGGTCTAAAAACCAGGCCCCCTGACCTCCATCTCTTCCACGCTGAGGTCCCCCAGGCAGTCCCTGACCTTTTGCTCTTCACCATCCCCATCCTCTCCCTCCTCCCTGCAGCCACCCCAGAAGCCCCAGACTGTCTCTCTCCCCCCCAGAAAATCACCCCAAAGGGCAGCTCCCTAGCCAAGGCAGCATTTCACCGAGCCTGCAGGTCTCTGGGGAGCCTCCAAGGCCACTGCAGGGCCAGCAGGGAGTAAGACTCGCCCTTCCCTCATGGCGCTCACACTCCAGTGCAGGCAAAAGGCCAAGGAGCAAATACATATCTCCACACTAGACGGTGACAAAAGTTACAAGAGAAGTCAGGCAGGGTGAGAGGGACAGGGTGGAGGGTGCCTGATGAGGGTGGTGCATACATACCCCAGCACCCCCACTCTCTGGGTCTGAGGCGTGTTCCATGCTGCCTCCCAGAGTTCCCTGGCGGGATTGAGTCCTAGTTGCCCACAGTGGTAACTTTGGCGGCTGCCTTCCCTCCCTGTCTCATTTCCCCACTCCCAGGCCACCTCCCACATGAAGCATATCCTTGTCTCAGAATTGGATTCTGGGGGAGTCCAAAGTGAGACAACCACAGGTGGGGAGGCAGGAGTGGGAGCTGGTTAGGGGGACAGGCCCCCCATCCTCTGTGCTCTGGGTGCATCCCTTTTCTCAAGATTAGTCATCACACAGCTGACACCCCTGCAGGGGTCTGTTTGTCCTGAGCCCACTGCCTCTGTGGCCACCTGGAGAGCAGGCGCCAGGCCTGCCCCCTCTGTGTGTGATGCTCCTGGTGGGGGCGCAGAATGCTTTTCTGACAGCATAGAACTCAGGGATGCATTCTGACCAGGAAAAAGGGGCCATCGGCCCTCTCCCTGCGGCGGCACTGTGGGGTGGTACTGTGGGTAGGACGCATGTGGCTCCTCTGCTTCCCTGCCTGGTTGGGCAGAGCTGTTTGGCCACAGCTGGAGTGGAGAAAAGGAGGAAATGTGGACCCATCGCATGCCCAGCATCCTGTCCAACCTGATGCCCCTGGGGCAACTGCCCAGGTAGGGGGGCATCGCCTTCCTCCGTGACGACGAAATCACAGCCCCTCCTTACAGCACAGAAGCTGAGGGCCAGCCACCGAGGCAGACACTCCTGGCTTTAAATTGCAGCCCTGATTCTCGTGGTGCAGATCTGGGCTACAACAGTGAACAAGACAGAAAACTCCTTGCCCTCGTGGGGCTGACAATCTAGAGGGGCTGGGCAGGCAAGAAACCAGATAAATAAGTGAATGATAAAGTATGTTAGCAGGTGACAAGGGCTGTGGAGAAAAATAAGGTGGGGAAGGGGGTGGGATGAGGTGGGGGGCTAGGAGTGACACTGTTTCCTACAAGGTGGCCAGGGAAGGTCATTCTCAGAAGGTGACATTTGAGCAAAGACCTGGGGGAGGTGAGGAAGGCAGCTAGGCAGGGCATTCAGGCAGACCAACAGCCAGTGCAAAGGCCCTGTGGCAGAAGCATGGCTACCAAGGTTGAGGAACAAGGGGAGCATCAGCTGGAGCACATGAGTGAGGGGGAGGAAGAGGGGCTGGGGATGCAGATGACTTGGGGCCTAGTAGGTCAGAGTGACACAAGAGCCACTGCAGGGTTTGAGAAGAGGTGGGATGTGGTCTGGCTTACACTTTAAAGGGTCCCTGGCTGTTGCAGGGAGAATAGACTGCAGGGGTGGGGCAAGGCAGGCAGGGAACCTCCAGGAGGCAGCTGTAGTCCTCTAGTGAGGGGAGAGGGCTCCAGAGAGGAGGTAATGTTAGAGGCGTGTGGAGGGGCTGGAAATACTTGCCACCGCCCGAGCGCGCAGGATTTGCGGATGGTCTGGATGGGACGCGAGATGGGGAGTCAAGGACAGCTCCCGGGTCTGGCCTGAGCAGCTGGCAGGCGAGTTGCTGTTTGCTGAGATGGGGATGCCGAGGGAGCAATGTTGCGGGTGACAGGAGCTCAGTCAGGGAAACCTGGGATGCCCACTAAGGGCCGACTGCAAGTGTCTCCCCACCCCCCAGCTCCCACACTGGGGGCATGTGGGCAGGGGCCAGCCTGGGCCAAACTGTTCTTCCAGTCCCTCCTGCCCCGGCCCCCTGCTGAGCTCAGGCCTCTGAGTGTTCCTGGGGCCTCCCCTGAGCTCCCTCTAGTGCAAGGAAAGCTACCAGGGGAGGCCGGGTCCCAACCTGGCTTCCAGGCAGGTGCCTTGGGCCGTGGGCACACTGGGTAGCATGGGGTGGGGCTGGGAAATGTGTCCCAGGAGCCCATTCTGGGGGTTCACTACCCTAGAGTCTGGAGGCAGGAATGTAGGGGAGAGACAGAGCAAGCAAAGACAGACCCCAGGGACACGTGAGGCAGAAACGTGACAGGGAGGGGAGTGCAGCCTTGAGAAGGCAGGGCCGAAGTGGGAGGTCAGGGCAGGACTCGAGTGGCCGGGAAAGGGACAACTCCTTCCAGCTCTCACCAAAAGAACCTGCCCTCTGAGCCTCACCAGCCTGTTCTCCAGCAGGGATGGGACAGCTCCTGACTGGCGACTCTGACTGGGGACTGAGGCCAGCAGGCCCGGCTGGACTGTAGGAGGTGAGGCAGGACAGATGCCAGCCCCGCCCTGTTCAGAGGAGCAGGGGGCAGACAGTGTCAGTGTGAACGGGCAAGTCTTCATCTCCCACCCTGTGCCTGCCACCCCCGAGACCTGCCCTCTCACCTCCCAAGCCCTTAACCCCAAAGTGGAAGCCCCTGTGGCCAGCACTCAGTGGATGTGCACCCAACGTGTGCAAAAATGAACAGAGCCATGCCAGCTGCCCAGCATGCATTCCCCCATCACAAAACCCCTCCTCGGCCCCTGCACCAGGTCCTCTGACCCCTGAGTGCCCAGGGGAAGGGGAAGCCCCACAACATAGAGCCAGGGCCCAGTAAAGGGCCCAGCCAAGCTCTGGGCGTGCGGGTAGACAAGGCAGGTGGGAGGGGAGCAGGCCTCAAGCACACCTGAGGTTGCATCACTCCTCACCCCTCTCAGGCTAGGGTCTCCTCCCCATGCCGGCCAAGGTCCCTCAGCTCTGTCCAGGGCAAACCTGGACCAAGTGTGCCCCACCCCCTGGACCCCTGCAGGTCCCTCCTGCCTCTCCCTGCTCAGCTCCTCCCCAGTGCCCAGCCCCACCCGCTTCCAGTGGCAGAGACTCCTCTGCAGTGCCCCCAGCAGAAGCGGAGTCTATCCCCAAGAGCAATGCAGCAGAGGGACAGAGGAGGGGAGGAGGGCCACAGGCACCCTCACCCCGACCCGGGCCTGCTCTCCTGTGCCCTAACATGGAGGCCCTAGGCTTGCCGGGGATGGGCACAGGGGTCCTTTGGGAGATCTGGGCTGGGGGAGAGTTCATGAGGCCTGCAGGGAGAGTGAGGAGGGGGCAGAGGAGAAAGATGCCTCTGGCCTGACCAAGGGGCCCTGAGCCCAATGCCTGAGACCATCCAGGGCCAGCAGGGAGGCTCTGGTGTTGAGGGTGGGCAGTAAGTCTGCTTGTTCCAAATGGCCAGACCTAGCAGTACCCTGAATGGGCCGGGGGACACCCTCACTTCTCCTGCCCTCCGTCCCCTGACACTGTCTTGCTCCAGACTGTGGGTCTCTGGAGGCTCCAGCCCCCTCAGCCCACTCCCCAGGGAGTCAGGACCTGTGGCAGTAGTAGAGACAGGGATGGAGGAACAGAGGAGGAAAGGCAATAGGGGACAGTCCTCCTGATGGGGAGGGCCAGCTTCTGGGGAGGGCCTCTTAAGTTAGGATGCTGGCTATGCCCCAAACCCTGCTCCCCACCGTGGTCACTGGTCCCAGCCCCCCTGGGCTGGCCTGTGTGCTTCCTCCCAGGTGCCGCTGTCCACACAGCCTCTTCCAGCCCTCAGCATGCCTACCTGGGCCCGTGTGGGCACCAAGCCAGGGGCAGGTAGGAGTTTACTGCCCCTGCTGGGCCAGGCCAGGGCCGGAGGGGCTGGCTGTCCTCCTTCTCCTCCGTGGTGGCGGGCGGGGAGGGGGCCTGGCGCCTGGCTGGGGGCTCTGTCTTCTTGGGTTCCCTCCACGGCTCACTCAGGAAGGCAGCAGCGCCAGGACTGCAGGAGCCAGCTCCCCGCCTCCCGCCTCCTCCCCGCGCCCTCCTCCCAGCCCGCCTCCTTCTCCAGCCACCCACCTCCTTCTGCTCGTTTCTATGGCAACTGGACAATGCTCCGCACAGACAGCCTCCCTCCCCTGTACAGCAGGGGACGCCGCCTTCTGCATGGCACACGCTTCACATTCAGAGAGGCTGGTGGGGACACAGGCTCAGGCCGCCACCCTTGACTGGTGGGGTCCTGCTTCAGCCCCTTCCCTCTCTTTCTCCCCAAGATCCTGCCTCCCAACTTCCCTTCCAGACGTCATCAGCTGCACCCTTCCATGCACTTCCCTTGGGTTCTTAAAATCTTACTGCATGCTGCTCTGTAAAACATTTCTATGTGTCTAATCATTTATTCTCTCATTTGATTAAAACTGAAAATTTCATTTTGAGTTTTTCTGGGCCAGGCTGAATGTGAAATGCTCATCCACAATGTTGTGCTATGAGGCGTCATACCCATTTGACAGATTGGAAGCTGAGGCCCACAGCAGTAAAACAACTGTCTGAGCATCCAAGGTTCCTGGGCTAGCTGTTGGCATTGACACCTTGTGATTCCAACTCTGGTTCTTCTCCCCCAGGCCATGGCTGCCACACACCCCACAGAGTACACATGTAGGTTTGCACTGCACATGTGTAATCCTACACACCCATGTGTGTCCAGGGCATGTGCACTGCAAAAACACACCTACAGATACACTCATTACAAGTATTTGCACACATGTATTTCCACAAGTCTGTTGTATCTACCTATACACATACACACAATGCACACACATACACACATATAATTGTAACACTAACATCAGCATAGACATATCTTTAAGACACATGTGCACACATCTACATGGATCTAGAACATGCAACACATAAACTCTTCCTACACAAGGGCACAGCTGCACACACAAGCCCCGACTCTAGCCTTCGGGCGGGACTCACTGACTGGCTGCTCTGCCCTACCCAGGGATTGGGCACTAATCTGGTCTCAGCAGTGTCTCAGCTCTGCTGGTGAAGGGGAACAAGGTGAGGGTAGAGACAGGGTCCACTCTTCCCCCACCTCATTCTGAAAACCCAGACCAGATCCTGCCTACAGACCCTCAGCCTGTTTAGCCCTGGGACTTGGAGTTATGACAGGGTAGAGTAAAACGGCCCCCTCCCTCCTCAGAGGGCACTCCACACTTCAGATAGCCCTGCTACCCCCCAAGGGGACAACTGTGGGGGGAGGGGGTGGCAGGAGACCAGAATGGAGACACAGCATGCCCCACAGGACATGCTGTTCCCCAGCCCAGTACCACCTCCGGGCCTCAGGCAAAGGTCCCTGCAGCCCCTCTGTCCCAGGGCAATTCTCAGGGACCCCACACACCCAGAGAGGGCAGATACAACAGGAAAGACCCAGAAGCCCACCAAAAAGTAAGCAAAAGGCTGCCTTTTGATAATAACTATGGCCTTTTCCATATTCATCACATCTAAGCCCTCTCTCTATTATAAGGCTGCTGTCAATTAGAGTAAGGGGAAAAATCACCTTGGAATAGAAGAAATAGGCATTTCATTCATTCAACAGGTATTTACTAGGCACTGACCATGTGCCAGGGACTGTTCTAGGTGCTGGGATACAGCTGTGGGCAAAACAAAAGTTCTTGCCCTTGAGGGCATGGCGAGCTGGTGGATTTACCACACACCCGTCCTGGTCTCAGGGTCCCTCCTGCAGTGTCTTTGGTTGTCACAGTAGCCTTGCCATGGTGAGACCTATTAGGAAATACGCTCTGAGAGATGAAGCAGTTTGCCCAAGATGACAATGTCAGTAAATGGGTGGGCTGGGATTTGAACCCTCTGTCTGCCAAGCTTTCTCCAATGCTCCACATTGGTTTCATTAAGAATGACTTGATTGGGAAACAGGAATAGCCACCCAATTTCTAAAAGTTTCACAGCCAAGTTCGCTTCTATCCTTAGATCAAAGGCAGGACAGGGTCATATGTACTTGAAGGGTCAGTCAAGTGGTAGGCATGAGGACCCCCAAAGCAACCTCAGAGGTGACTTCCAGCCTTGACTTCCTTGAGCCAAAAGCTGGTGTCGGTTGTCCCCAGGCCTGGAGGTCCTCGAAAAGAGTCAGGTTGAGGCTCAGGAGGGAGGGTGGGGATGCCTGGAGCCCAAGAACAGAGGCTCCCTGGAAAGTGAGGCGGCCTCAGCTAGGGGGCGGGAGGGATTGAGTTCCCAGGTGCTGTAAGCAGAGCCCCCTGCCCACCTGCCAGCCCCCAGCCCTGATCATCTTTCTCCTAAAGAGCTGGCTCCATCCAGGGATACCAAAGACAGCTGCCCTCCCACCCACCCTCCATCAGCCTGATCCAGCCCATCTGCTACCTGGCAGACCCCGAGCCTTGCCTTCCCACACTCACAGATTCAAACAGGCCATGTAGGAGAAGCTGACCCCTTCTGTCACCCTCTTCCTCCCCAGTCCAGAGAACATCCACCCTGCCCCCACTTTCAGCCTAATCTAGCCCCATCTGCTGCTGGGAAGGCCCTGAGTTACCCACCTGTGGCCCCCTACTCCCCCAGTTGCAGGTCCAACACTGGCCCAGGGACACCCTCCTACGCCACACACACACACAACACACACTCTCACACCATGCCTGACCTCAATTCCTATTCCTGGACCTTAACCATGGTCCAGACCCACAGGCAGGATCAGCCTACAAATGAGGAGAGTGTCTTGCCTAGGCCGCAGAGCAGCTGCCCTCATGCCCTTGGGAGAAGCCAACCCCTCTCTCACTCCCTCCTTGCCCAACCCCCAAAAGCATTCATTGCCCCCTCCCTGCCAGCTCCACACCGTTATCCCACATGTTTCCCAGAGCCAGGGCAAAAGCAATCAGGGCTCATTAGCTGCTGCTTTGCATCTCATTTGCATAACATTCTCATGACTGTCAAAATGCCAGAATCCGCCCCAACCCCTGCCCGTGATATGCAGAGCTGGCCAGCTCTGGAGGAATAAGATGGAGAAGGCTCTGCTGAGGATCTGTGCAGGGGATAAGCATGGGGGGTAGGCACTGGAGACAGGGAGGACCAGAGTGAGAAAATGTCCAGCGGCCCTGACAGGCACCCAGGGGAGGGCCCCCTGCTAAGTCCAGGCACTGTGCATGGTGCTTTACACTTTACCCACTCGTTTTTCAAAATGAACCATTTTATAGATGTGGAAACTGAGGCTCAGAGGAGTTAAGACCTGACTACTCAAAATCTGGGCCCAAGGACCAGCAGTTTGGGCATCACCTGGAAGCTGATAAAAAATGCAGAACCTCTGGTCCCACCCCAGTCTTCCTCCATCAGAATCTGCATTTTTAGAAGATCCCAGGAGATTTGAGTGTGAGGCTACTAGGTGAAGGGACTCACCCTATATTATAAGACATAGCTGGAAGTTGAAGCAGGTATCAACACTGAGGTGTGTCGACTAAATCCCATGCTAGTTTCTTTAGTGCATTTAACAAACGTTTCCTGAACACCTACTATGTGTAGCACCACTCTAGGGTAGAACACAGCAGACCACCAAACAATGTCCATAGCCTCGTGGACATTTCATGCCAAAGGGAGAGAGACACATAATGAATAAAAGTTCAGGTGCTGATTAGTGTATCAAGAAAAATAATGTGGGTTAAAGGGACAGAGAGTATGAGTTGGGAGACATTTTAAAGTTCTTCTTTGAAGAGGTGACATTTGAACAGAGGCCTAAATAAAGGGAGAGGAGATATGTGATGATTTGAGGGAAGAATGTTGGCGAACAAGGATGCCAAGAATATATACAATGGGGAAAGGATAGTTTCTTCAACAAATGGTATGGGAAAACTGGATAGCCATATGCAAAAGAATAAAATTGGATCTTTATCTTACATCATGCACAAAAATCAACTCAAAATGGATTAAAGACACAAACACTTGTCTGGGCGAGGTGGCTCATGCCTAAAATCCCAGCACTTTTGGGAGGCTGAGGTGGGAGGATTGCATGAGGCCAGGAGTTTGAGACCAGCCTGGGGCACACAGTGAGACCCCTGTCTCTACAAAAAATTAAAAAATTATCTGAGCATGGTAGCTCATGCCTGTAGTCCCAGCTACTTTGGAGGCTGAGCTGGGAGAATCATTCGAACCCAGGAGATCAAGGTTACAGTGAGCTATGATTGGGCCACTGCACTCCAGCCTGAGTGACAATGAGAACTTGTCTCTAAAAAATAAATAAATAAGTAAAGACATAAATATTTAAGACCAGAGCCTATAAAATTCCTAGAAGAAAACACAGAGGAAAAGCTTCATGACATTGGCCTTGGCAATGATTTCTTGGATATGGCACCAAAAGCAAAGGCAATAAAAGCAAAAATAGACAAATGGGGCTACATCAAACCAAAAAGCTTCTGCACAGCAAAGGAAACAATCAACGGTGTAAAAAGGTAACCTACTGAATGGGAAAAAATATTTGCAAATCACATATCTGATAAGGGATTAACATCCAAAATACACAAGGAACTTACAACTCAATAGTAAAAACAAAAAAACAAAGACAAAAAAACCCCAATCAGATTTAAAAATGGGGCAAGAGACTCCAACAAAGACATACAAATGGCCAACAGGTATATTAAAAGGTTGTCAACATCACTAATAATTGGGGAAATGCAAATCAAAACTACAATGAGATATTACTCATACCTGTCAGGATGGCCATTATCAAAAAACCAAAAAATAACAAGTGTTGGCAAGGATGTGGAGAAATTGGAACACTTGTACACTGTTGGTGGGAATGTAAAATGGTATAGCTACTGTGGAAAATGGTATGGAGGTTTCTCAAAAAATTAAAAATACAACTACCATATGATCTATCAATATCACTTCTGGGTTTATATCCAAAAGAATTGAAATCAGGATCACAAAGAGAAATTTGCATTCCCATGTTCATTGCAGCATTATTCACAACAGCCAAGATGTGGAAGCAACCCAAATGTCCATCAGTGGATGAATGGATAAAGTGCGGGGCCAGGTACGGTGGCTCATGCCTGTAATCCTAGTACTTTGGGAGGCTGAGACAGTAGGATCGCTTGAGCCCAGGAATTTGAGGTTGCAGTGAGCTATGATGACGCCACTGTACTCTAGCCCTGGCAACAGAGTAAGATCCTGTCTCAAAAAAAAAAAAGTGTGGTATTAGTGGAATATTATTTAGCCTTTAACAAAAAGGAGATCCTATGACATGCTACAACATGGACAAAACTTGAGGACATTGTGCTAATGAAATAAGCCAGTCACAGAATAACAAATACTGCATAATTCCACTTATATGAGGTCTCTAAAATAGTCAAACCCATAGAAGCAGAAAGTAGAATGGTGATTGCCTGGGGTAGAGGGGAAGGAAAAATGGGGAGTTGCCGTTCAATGGGTATAAAGTTTTACTTTTGCAAGATGAAAATGTTCTAGAGATTTCCTGTACAACATTGTGCCTATATTAACAATACTGTACTGTACATTTAAAAATTTGTTAAGAGAGTAGATCTCATGTTATGTGGGGGTTTTTTTTAACCATAACAAAATTTTTTTTAAAAGACATCATGCCGAGCAAGAGAAGCCAAACTTAAAAGAGCACACACAGTGGGTTCTATTTATATGAAGTTCAAGAACAGACAAATCTGGACTTCTGATTCCTGATAAGATGGATTAGAAGCACTTCTCCCTAGTCCTCCTGCTAAGTACAGCTAAAATCCCTGTACATTATATATAAAACAAACATAAGAAGACTCTAAAAGGTTGAGAGAAGAAAGCAGACAAACTAGGGGCCTCAGGACCCAAGAATGACACAGTGGCGAGATCCCTGGGTTTTCTTTTTGCCCAGACTTGGAGCTGGAGAAGTCAGCAATCCAGAAATATCAATAAGTATAGACAAAAATAGCCCCAAGAAAAACCCATCTCTAGCCAAAGGACCAGGAAAGGCACAGCCTAGCAAGACAAAAATCTTTAAAACAATAACTACCCTACTATAGCCAAACACCATGGAAAAAAACTACAGTGCCCACCCCATGAGCAAAGGCCAAGTGGGGAGCCTTGCCTGGCTGCAAACTGGTACCCCATCCTCCACTGCCAGGGTGATAACAGAAGAACTAGGGGTAGCCAGGACTTCCATCCCACCCAGCAATAACAAGGCACCCCCCGCCATGCTGGGTTGGTGTCAGAGAAGGCCTTGGTTAGGGTTTTTACCACTACCCAACAGTAAACAGGTCAGTGGATACCACGTGGGAGCAGTAATGAGGCACCTCTCCCTTCCCAGGCAGGGAGGGATCAGTGGAGTTCTAGTGGGTCAGAACTCCCACCACTTCCCAGAAGTAAGGAGGCACCCCTGGCCCCCACCAGGGTGTCAACCAAGGTCAAGTGGGGGACCTGGACTTCCACTCCCATGGGGCATTAATAAGGCCCAGTGTTAGAAGAAGCCTGTTGAAACAGATTTCAAGAAGAACCGATGTTTCATAACATAAATACCCAAAATGTTTGGGATACAATAAAAAAATAATTTTTCATACCAAGAACCAGGAAAATCTCAACTTGAATGAGAAAAGATTAACAGATGCTAACACCAAGATGACACAAGTACTAGAATTATTTGACAAGGATTTTAAAGCTGTCATCTTAAAAATGCTTCAACAAGCAATTATGAACACACTTGAAACAAATGAAAACATAGAAAGCCCTAGCAAAGAAACAGAAGATACAAAGAAGAACCAAATTGAAATTTTAGAACTGAAAGCTCACCTGATGGGCTCAACAGCAGAATGGAGATAAAAGAGGAAAAATCGGTGAATTTAAAGATAGAACAATGGAAATTACCCAGTCTGAACAACAGAGAGACAACGGACTGGGGAAACAAAAAACAGAGCCACAGGAACCTGTGGAACTAAAACAAAAGATCCAACATTCATGTTTTTAGAGTCCAAGAAGGAGAGGATAAAAAGGAGGGGCTGAAAAAGTATTCAAAGAAATAGTGGCTGAAAAAAACCCTGAATTTGGCAAAAGACATAAATAATAGATTTAAGAAGTTGAGTGACTCCAAATGAGTAGAACATCAAGAAACCCACTCCAAGGCATATCATTGTCAAACTCCTGCAAAATAAAGACAATGAAAAAATCTTGAAAGCAGAGAGAGAGAGAAATGACGCTTTATCTGAGAAGGAAAAATGAATGATAGAGGATTTCTCATCAGAAACCACGGCAGTCAGAACGAAGTGGTAGGACATTTTTCAATTGCTGAAAGGAAAGAATTTCCAACCCAGAATCCTATATCCAGAGAAAATATTCTTCAGGAATGAAGGAGAATCAAACATCCTCAGATGAAGGAAAACTAAGAATTTGTTGTTAGCAGACCTGCCCTAAAAGAATGGCTAAAGGAAGTTCTTGAAACAGAAAGGAAATGATAAAAGAAGGAATCTTGGAACATCAGGGAGCAAGAGAGATTGATGGAAAGAGTAAAAATATCTATAAATACGATAGACTTTCCTTCTCCTCTTGAGTTTTCTAAATTATGTTTGAGGGTTGAAGCAAAAATGATATTGTCTGATATGCTTCTGAAAGCATGCAGAGGAAATATTTAAGACAATTAGATTATAAATGGGGAAGACAACTAGATTATAAAGTGAGGTAAGTTTTCTACACTTCATTTGAACTTGTGAAATGTTAACACCAGTAAACTGTGGATGGTTGGGTAGATAGCTATAGATATATAGCTACAGATATATAGATATATATGGTAACACCTAGAACTATTAAAAAAATCTATACAAAGAAATATACTGAAAAAAAACTACGGATAAATCAAGAACAGGCAAATCTAATTTCTAGAGCTCGAGGTCAGAAGAGCAGTTGCTTCTGGGAGATATCAACAGGAGGGAGTATCCCTCTGGGGCACTGGAAATATTGTCTATCCTGATCTGAGTGGTAGCTTTCACAGATGTACAATTGAGTTACATAGCTAGGATTTGTTATACTTCAATTTAAAAATGTTTAGCTTTTTAAGTTATACCTCAATTAAAAACAAAAAGAGAGGTTATTGCAATAGTCCAGGACAGTGATGATGGTGCAGTGGGAAAGGTGGGATTCAGGGCACCCTCTAGAGATGGAGCCACAGGACTTGCCATGTGTTGGATGGATTGTCTTCCATGCCACCACACCCATGAGCACCCCCTGCCCACTTTCTCACCTCTGGTATGTCAGGAGAATTAAATAGGACAAGGACACTCAGAACCACAGTCCAAAACAGCAGCTTCACCAGGCTCAGTGCTAGGCATGCAGCAGTGTTCAGTGCATGCTCCAGCATGGCTTACAGTGCTAACAATACTCATAACACCTCACTTCCCTCTGGTCCCTCCAATTCACAAAGCACTTTCCTCCCCATTAATCTCTGGAATATATTAACTCTATATTGCATACAAGGACACGGGAGTATGAAAGAAGCTAAGGAATTTGTTCAAAGTCACACAACTCATGCCGATTTGAATCAGGCTTTTGGATTCTAAATGCAGTGCCCCTTCCAGGGATCCTCAGGTTTTAGTAAGCATCAGAACCACCTGGAGGTTTGTACAAAGTGGATATTCTGATTCAGCCATAGAGATTCTGATTCAGCAGGGGTTTCAGTTGTCTACTGCTGCATAACAAAGCTCCCAGGAGTTTAGTGACTTAAAACAATGATTTATTACATTTTGAGATTTTTGTGGGTTGACTGGGTTCAGTTGGATCATTCTTCTCTTCTGCATGACCTCAGCTGAGGCTGTAACATCCAAGATGGTTTCTTCATTCCCATGACTGATCCTCAGCTGGGACAGCTGGCAGTTGCCTGGGTGGGTTCAGGGTAGCTGAATCCACTTACATGGTAGCTCAGGGCTCCAAAAGCAATCATTCCAAAAGGACAAGTTCCAGTGTGTAGGCACTTCTCTACCGAGCTTCTGCTTGCATCACACTTGCCAATGTCTCATTGGCCAGAGCAAGACACATGGCCAAGCCCAGAGTCAACATGGAAGAGGCTATACCAGGGTGTGAATATCAGGAGTGGGTTCATGGGTAGGGATAGGGAGCACCAACATACCTGTCCACCACAGCAAGTCTGTGGTAGGGCCCAAGAATTTGCATTTTTTATAAACTTCCATCCTGATAATTCCCCCATTATGAAGCTGGTATTCCAGTGACCATACTCCAAGCACAGGTCCTATCCTATTGACACCACAACCAAAGGGACTTTTAAATGTCCCCATCTGTTCTGATCACTGATCAAAAGGAATGCCACAGACACTGTCATTGTCCTGGGGGAGCTGACAGGGCAGACACACACACACTGGGACACAAAAAAGCCGTCCAGACACTGGCTTCTTCAGCAAACCTGGGGCACTGACTTTCAGCCCTGACCCCACCCTGTTCCAGCTAGGCTGCCTTGCCCAGGTCACTCCCCTCTCCAGGTATTGGTTAGATTAGCTACTTCTTACCTCTTCACCACCAGGGGACCCTTTATGTATTTCTTCACCCAAGGAATCCCATGTCTTGAAAGATTTTTGTCTACCAAAGAAACTGCACATACTAAGTAATTTTTTAAAAATTGGAAAACAAATGCTTTTTACTCAGTTAATTACCGGGTAGAGTTTCTGATCAGCATGGAATAACCAACATTTCGACGCGGAATTGAGAGAAGTCCCACCAAAAGCAAAGAGCTTGGAGGTACTGGATAGACCAGGCTGCCTCAGTTTGGGAAATGTTCAATTTGGGTATATCTTTTTGCAATATTCAAAATAACCAAACCCCTGTCTGGAGTTTTGGGGGCATCCAGCTGAGAGCGACTACACAGGGTGTCCTCTAAGTAAGAACCTGTCCAGCTCTAAGTACTCAGCATGCTGAGTACCTCTTGGCCCCAGTACCTCTTGGGGCCAGCACACTGCCAGGCACCAAAGGGAAATTGTCCATTATGGTAGCCACTAGTGCCATGTGACTACGTGCACTGAAATTAATTAAAATTCAATAGAATTAGGAATTCAATTCCAGAAAAAGATCAATTTCTCAGTTTCGCTAGCCACATTTCATATGCTTAACAGCCACATGTGGCTAGTGGCCACCAATTGGACAGTGCAGATAATAGAGCATTTCCATCATCACAGAAAATTCAAATGGACAGTGCTAGGAGGTACAGTTTAAAAATACAAATGCAAGCATGTCCAACGTTACAGGCTTGATGGTGGGTCCTTAAATCTCAAATTCTAGCTGCTTCACTGCTTGGATGATACGATAGAGCTATATTTCTAGGACCAAGAAAAAAAAAAAAGAAACTCATTCCAAAACAGTGCAAAAATCACACATAGGGATGCAACCAACCTTTAAAATCACATACTATATTTAGACAGAAGATGATTAAGCTCCTGATAAAACAGCATTACCAATAATACTTGGAGTAAGCCACGGAATACGACACCTGGCAGAACCCAGCTTTCCTCAGGACTCCCTCCACCCTCAAGGAAGACAGAGCAAGGCGACTATACATTTGTATCCTGACAAATAGAAACCCCTTTGACCCTGCAAGTCCCATACTTTGGACCTATGCTATTTCAGCATCTATTTCTAAAGAAAGCTTGCTCTGCAAGGCAATAGTGTGGAAAAGACGGTGGGGATGTCTGCTTTAGTGGTGGAAGTACGTGTTGGTAGCAGACACTGTTAGCTAACCAACTGTCCCTCTTACTCCTCCTTGTTCCTTTGCCCTTCCTTGCTCACCAAATCTTGATTGCATTAAGAGTGATTCAAGGGAAATGCTGATAGGCCTAAGGCAGGGTTTCTCAACCTTAGCACTATTGGCATTTTGGACTGGATAATTCTTTCTTTTCTTTTTTCCTTTTTTCAGAGACAAAGTCTCACTCTGTCACCCAGGCTGGAGTACAGTGGCACCATCATAGCTCACTGCAGCCTCGAACTCTTGGGCTTAAGTGGTCCCCCTGTCTCAGCCTCCTAAGTAGCTAGGACTACAGGTGTGCACCACCACACCTGGCTAATTATTTTATTTTTTGTAGAGACAGGGTCTTGCCAATTTGCCCAGGCTGGCCTCAAACTCTTGGCCTAAAGTGATCCTCCCACCTTGGCCTCCCAAAGTGCTAAGATTACAGGTGTGAGCCACCGCACCCAGCCTGGGATGGATAATTCTTTATTGTAAGGCTGCCCTGTATTGCAGGATGTTCAGCAGCATCCGTGGCCTCTACCAACCAGATACCAGTAGCACCCACCCCCGAGTCTGCAGACATGACAAAAATGTGTGCAGACATTGTCAAATATCCCCTGTGGGGCAAAATAACCCCAGGCTGAGAACCACTGGTCTAAGGCTAAGACTCCAAGCCAATGGTTCTCAAACTTGAGCATGCATCAGAATCACCTGGAGGACTTGTTGAAACAGATGGCAGGGCCTCATCCCCAAAGTTTCTGATTCAGTAAGTCTGTGGTGGAGCTCAAGAATTTTGCATTTCTATCAAGTGCCCAGGCAATGCTTATGTTCCTGGTCAGGGACCCCACTTTGAGAACCACTGGTCTAGGCTCTTTGACACTCCTGTCCCCCTGGCCAGTCAGACCAGAGGGCAAGTGCTGAGGGACTCCTAGGAAAGCTTTCTCATTGATGACTAGAGACACTTGGGAAGAAAGTCCCTTGTTTTCTTGGACATTGTGGAGTCTGCATGTGATGTCTGGAGCTGTGGCAGCCATTTTGTGACTCCAGAGGGTAGTTAGTTTGAAGGCCAAACTTACCCACTGAGGATGGAAAGAAACTTGTCCCTTGAGGTTGTTGAGTCACAGAGTTAACCAACTCTGTAGCATTCTTCTCAGGAAATCTTTGTGAGAGAGATAACAAGTCTTCCTTTGTGTTTAAGCAAGTAGTTCCCAGACTTTGCTGCCAATTAGAATCATCTGGGAAGCTTTAAAAACTCACCCCACACCAATCAAATCAAAATCTCTGAGTGTGGGACCCAAGTATCAGTATTTTCAAAAAGCCCCCTATCCCCAAGGAGTTTCAATGTGCAGAGAACCCTCACCACTGGAAATGTGGCTGGTGGACCATCAACATCACCATCATCCAGAAGCTTGTTAGAAAGGGAGAATCTCAGGTCCCAATCCAGACTCTGAGGCCTACTGACTCACAATCTGTATTTTAACAGGTCATATGTGATCCACATACACAAAATTTGAGAAGCCATTTTGAGTTGATTTTTTTGGTTATTTGTATCCCAACTGCTACCATCTTTAGTAAGTCTGCAGGGCTCACACATCTGAACACAGGATTCACATGTTAAATCATTTGAAATAATTCTTTCAAGAAAGACCCTAGTAGTGTGTCACTGGAGAGCAAGGTGGCACGTCTCATAAGGTTGACCATGCCTATACTTACAATTTAGGAATTCCACCTCTTGGCGTACAGCCTAGAGAAAATCTCACGTGGGCTCAAGAAAACAAATACAAAAATGTCCTTTGCAATTTTGTTATATCAGAAAAGAGAGAAAATCTAGATGTCCATAGTTGGGTAAATTGATAAGTAAATCATGGTACATTCATATTACCGTAACATTAGCTAACATTTCTGAACCGACACAGTCCAAAATGCCTTACATTAACTACCTTGTTTAGCCTCAGAACTTCCCCATAAGGCACACACAGAGCAGTAACTTCCCCAAGTAACTGCATAAAACTTGATGAGCTAGGTAGGATTAGAAACCAAGCAGTCTGGCTCTAGAACTGTCCTCCTAATCATTATAGTAGCCTCATGGGGGGAAAAAATCTCCCCTGACCCCCTGACCTCTCTACACAGATGTGCCTCTTCTTTCCACACACCCTCTGTGTCATCACAACACCTGTAATACTCAACTGCAACGATTATTTTCATGCCAAGGTGCCGACCCCCTTACATCACCTGCAACAATTTTTTTTATTGTGGTAAAATACACACAACATAAAATTTACCATTTTAACCATTTTTAAGTGTACAGTTCAGTGCCATTAAGTGCACTCACATTATTGTGCAACCATCACCACCATCCATCTCCAGGACGTTTCTACTGTCCAAACAGAAACTCTGCACCCATTAAGCAGCAACTCCCCATTCTCCCTCCCCCCAGGTCCCAGCAACCACCATTCTACTTTCTGCCTGTAAGGATTTGCCTAAATGGGATCACACAATATTGTCCTTTTGTGTCTGGCTTCTCTCACTTCGCATATGTTTTCAAGGTTCATCCATGTTGTAGCATCTATCAGAATTCCATTCCATTTTAAGGCTGAATAATATTCCATTGTATGTATGTATCACATTTCCTTTATCCATTAATCTGTTGATGGACACTTGGGTTGTTTTCACCTTTTTGCTAGTGTGAACAATGCTGCTATGAACACTAGTGTTCCAGTATCTGTTTGAGTCCCTCTTTTCAATTCTTTGGGTTATATACAGGCATACTTCCCTTTATTGCACTTTGCTTTATGGGAACACAGTTATTATGTTTTTTTTGCAAATTGAAGGTTTGTGGCAACCCTGTGTTGAGCAAGTCTATCACTGTCATTTTTCCAACAGCATGTGCTCACTTCATGTCTCTATGTCACATTTTGGTAATTCTCACAATATTTCAGACTTTTTCATTATTATTATATCTGTGATCAGTGATCTTTGATGTTACTATTGTAATTGTTTTGGGGTACCACAAACTGGGCCCATATAAGACAGTGAACTTAAATACTCCCTATTCCCAGAAACACAACAATATTGAAATTAGGCCAGTTAATAACCCTACAATGGCCTCTACGTGTTCAAGTGAAAGGAAGAGTCACATGTCTGTCACTTTAAATCAAAAGGTAGAAATGATTAAGCTTAGTGAGGAAGGCATGTAGAAAGCCAAAGTAGGCTGAAAGCTAGGCCTCTTGCACCGGTTAGCCAAGTTGTGAATGGCAAGGAAAAGTGCCTGAAGGAAATTAAAAGTGCTACCACAGTGAACACACAAGTGATAAGAAAGTGAAACAGCCTTATTGCTGATATGGAGAAAGCTTGAATGTTCTGGATAGAAGATGAAACCAGCCACAACATTCCCTTAAGCCAAAGCTGAATCAAGAGCAAGGCCCTAACTCTCTTCAGTTCTATGCAGGCTGAGAGAGGTGAGGAAGCTGAAGAAAAGTTGAAGCTAGCAGAGGTTGGTTCTTGAGGTTAAGAAAAGAAGCATCTCCATAACATAAAAGTGCAAGGTGAAGCAGCAAGTGCTGATGGAGAAGCTGCAGCAAGTTATCCAGAAGATCTAGCCATGACAGTTGATGAAGGTAGCTACACTAAACAACAGATTTTCAGTGTAGATGAAACAGTCTTATCTTGGAAGAAGATGCCATCTAGGACTTTCATAAGTACAGAGGAAAAGTCAACGCCTGGCTTCAAAGCTTCAAAGGACAGGTTGACTCTCATTACAGGCTAATTCAGCTGGTGACTTTGAGTTGAGGCCAGTACTCATTTACCATTCCAAAAATCCTAGAGCCCTTAAGAATTTTGCTAAATCTACTCTGCCTGTGCTCTATAAATGGAACAACAAAACCTGGATGACAGCACATCTGTTTACAGCAAGGTTTACTGAATATTTTAAGCCCACTGTTGAGACCTACTGCTCAGAAAAAAAGATACCTTTCAAAATATTACCACTCATGGACAGTGCACCTGGTCACCCAAGAGCTCTGATGGAGATGTACGGGGTGATTAATGTTGTTTTTATGCCTGCTAACACAAAATCTATTCTGCAGCCCATGGATCAAGGAGTAATTTCAACTTTCAAGTCTTATTATTGAAGAAATACATTTTGTAAGGCTGTAACTGCCATAGATAGTGATTCCTCTGATGGATCTGGACAAAGTCAATTGAAAACTTTTTGGAAAGGATTCACCATTCTAGATGCCATTAAAAACATTTATGATTCACAGGAGCCGGTCAAAATATCAACATTAACAGGAGTTTGGAAGTTGTTGATTCCAACCTCCATGGATGACTTTGAGGGGTTCAAGACTTCAGTGGAAGAAGGAACTGCACATGTGGTAGAAATAGCAAGAGAACTAGAATTAGAAGTGGAGCCAGAAGATGTGACTGAATTGCTATAATCTCATGATAAAACTTGAATGGATGAGAAGTTGCTTCTTTCTTGAGATGGAACCTACTCCTGGTGAAAATGCTGTGGATATTGTCGAAATGACAACAAAGGATTTAGAATATTCCATAAACTTGGTTGAGAAAGCAGAGGCACGGATTGACAGGATTGACTACAATTTTGAAAGAAGTAACACGCTACCAAACAACATCACATGCTACAGATATGTCTTTCATGAAAGGAAGAGTTCATCAGTGCAGAGAACTTCATTGTCTTATTTTCAGAAATTGCCACAGCCACCCTAACCTTCAGCAACCACCAGCCTGATCAGTCAGCAGACACCAGTATTGAGGCAAGACCCTCCCCCAGCAAAAAGATGACTCGATAAATGCTCAGTTGATCATTAGCACCTTTTGGCAAGAAAGTATTTTTAAATTAAAGTATGTACATTGCTTTTTTGGACGTAATGCTATTGCACACTTAATAGACTACAATATAGTTTAAACATAACTTTTATATGCATTGGGAAGTCAAAAAATGCATGGTGGTGACAGAGCAAGGGACAGTGTGGGGCAGGCCGTCCCTGCTGCAGAATCAGAGAGGTCTGGCTGCTGGGCAGGCTGCCTAGGGCAGGGCTGGGTGCAGCCGTGGGGGCCAGAGAGGAAGGGCAGCTCAGCAGGAGGTGAGCCCATGTGGAGCAAATGGGGAAGCTCAGCCTGGTTGCAGAAGCTTCCCAAGGAGGACAGAAGGAGCAATCATAGCAGCAGCTGACATCTGTGGGAAACCTGTCTGCCCATGCTTTCCACTGTGTCTCATCTCTAAACTGAGGGTGACAGCAGTGCCTACCTCACAGGGTGGCTGGGAGGATACCTGAAGCAGGACAGGAAAAGCACCTGGAAGGGTGCCTGACACAGAGGAAGTGCCAAATAATATCAGTTCTAGACGCCATCAAAAACATTGGTGATTCACAGGAGCAGGTCAAAATATCAACATTAACAGGAGTTTGGAAGAAGTTGTTTCCAACCCTCATGGACGACTTTGAGAGGTTCAAGACTTCAGTGGAAGAAGGAATTATCTCCTTTACTCTCAACAACCCTAAGGGATGCATGCCATTATCTCCATCTTTTGAAAGCAGAACCTGGGGATCAGACAGGTGAAGTCAGTTGCCCAATATCACACAGCAGGAATGAGCCAGGATTCAAACCCTGTTCTATCCAGCTCCAAAGCCCAAAGCCTTTGGTCCACAAAACTTGGGGACCAAAGGCTGGAATCTTGGAATCCAGGAATCCGGAGCTGGAAGGGGCCTCTCAAAGCCATTTTGTCTGGTCTAATCCTTTCATTCTGTAGAGAAAGATGACCAGAGAAGGGAGCATGTCAGACTGTGGGTGTGGAGCTGAGGCTTCTAGATGGACCAACAGGCAGGACAAGCCACTGCCCTGGCCTCAGCCTCAGTCTCCCCATGGGTCAGCGAGACTGTGTGTCACGTCTCCAGCCAGCACAGTTGAAGGTGCTGGGGAGCTGGGGCACAGCGAGGAGGAGAAGGCTGAGACCCTCTGCTCCAAGAGCACATCCACCTGCCTCCCCCTTCGGGTTGGCAGAGATCACCCTGAGAGGCCCCTATGCCCCCACCCCCTGGGCCTGCAGCCCAGAGACCCTGTGGCAGCCCCCCACCGCAGCCTCCTACCCACTGCGGGGAGGAAGTCAGACAATTACAGACGACCTTTGCAAGGGAGCAGAATGTAAACTAGGATCCATTTGCCTGTGCAGTCTTCATAATTACCACAGCAATTATTCCCAATGAGTCATTGTGACCGGCTTCAGCCCAGGTGCAGAGCCCCCAGCCATGTTTTGTCCCTCCCCCTCCCCATCACAGGCTGCCCTTTGTCCCATGGCATAATCACCTGCCTCTCTGCTCTCCAGCTATGACTGCATGGGTGGGTGACTGGCAGCTACTTCATCCCCATTGCAGAGAGGGGGAAACTGAGGCTCAGCCTCACCAAGGACAAGTGGCCTGTAAACAGTTGAGTTCTGGAAGGAGTTAGACCTTAACACCTCACCTGGGTCTCATTTCTTCCTACTGTACTGGGCCTGGGTGAGATAGAGGGACCCTCAGAGGAATTCTCTCTTCTTTACAAACAGGGAGGAAATGGAAACACAACTAGCACACATGGTATGATTTAGAGAAGTTGTTTCTAAACCTGGATGTATAAGAAAATCTCCTTTTAAAAAAATGCACATTCCTGTTCCCTACCCTGGAAACTGATTCTGCTGAAATAGGGTAAGACCCAAGTGTTCCTGTCTCGATTTTTACTTTTACAGGTCCCTTGTGATTTCGACCATCAATCCACATTTGGGATTGAAATTCCTAAATATTTCTTGTTCTTTCCCCCACTGTCAACATTTCCAACAACCAAAAGCCTCTTCTTTTGCACATCTAAATAACCACTGGAAGAGTTTAAGGGAAGAGATATGAGTCATTCACACGTTAGTATAAATAAGTTTACTCAGCTAACTTTCTGCCAAATGCCTAGCTGAGCTGAGATCCTGCCCACTGGGAGGAGGACAAGGTGGGAATCAGGAGTGTTGATAGCGGAGGAAGAGAAGAGAGCAGGAAGAAGGAGGAAACAGAGGTGCTTCTGAGGAAGGTGTTAAGAGTGGAGGGCCCTGAACTGAGGCACGTGACTTGAATGGTATGTCCCATAATGGGAAAACCAGAAAGAGGCTTGAACTTACAGTAACGAACAGTTGTGCCAGAGCCCACACAGCAACTAAGCAGTGTTCGTCTCAGCTCTGTGGGAGATGCTGAGCACAGGGCAGAGACCTGCCTACACAGCCAGTGGCTGGGGAGTGGTCTCACTTCTCAATACTCAAAGTGTGGTCCAAGGACCAGCTGCACTGACATCACGTGGGAGTTGGTTAGAAATGCAGACTCTTGGGCCCACCAGACCTATGGAATCAGACTCTTTTAACAAGGCCCCCAGAGGCTCCTGTGTGCAAAACATTAGGGAAACTCTGGTCTAACTAACATTTGACCACAGAGAGGTCTGGGAATTACCTGCTTCTAAGAGGACATTGATGGGCAAGAGATGGGGCCCCACCATGAAACAAAGGATGGGGCGAGCGCTGGGCCTGGGCGGAGGGTGTTAAACTCCTCCAAGGAGCCAGCCTGAGTTGCTTTCTAAGGGAAAGGGAGGGCAGGATAGGACAATAAAATTAAGAAGTAGGTAAATTTGGGGCTCTGGACTTGGAATCTCTAGGTGGATTTAAGGCTCACTTTGCCACTAACTTGCTGTGTGACTTTGCACAAGTAACTGGCCTCAGTTTCCTCTTCTATCAAATGGAGTTGATACTATATTTTCTTGCTACCTTTTATGGCTCTTGTGAGGACCACAGGAGCTAAGATGACAAAGCATGTGGGAGACCATGAAACCCTGGGCAGGATGAGTCACCATGGCTACCTCGCAATGTCCTCAGGAGACTCCACATAAGCCTGGCCTCACAGGTGGCAAAGTTTACCCCTGTTCCCTTCCCATACCCTTCAGAGCTGGAATTTCATGCTGAAAGGAGTTGGACAAACCAGGTCACATGAGGGTGTATCTGACAATATTTCAATGTGTCTGCCAGGATTTGGTTTTGAGGACCCTTGGAATTAGATATCAGGTGCAGTCAGGTGGGGGTAGTCCAAGGGCTCCCCACATCTCACATCCTCTTACCCACCAGGGAGCATTGGTTCCCCACGTGGGCTGCGCAACAGAAGCAGAGATGTCTGGACCATCAGAATGGCTAAAATGAAAGGACAGGCAATATCAAGTGTTCACGAGGATGCAGAGCAACCAGAACTCTGGTAAAACACTACTGGTAGGATTGTAAAATGGTAAAACCCTTTGGGAAACTAGGCAGCAATATCTACTGAAGTTCAGCACATGTACACCTTAAACCAACACTTCCACTCTTGGGTATATACCCAACAGAAATAACTGCATGTGGCCACCAAAAGACACGGACATGAATGATCGCAGCAGCGATATTCATATTAGCCCCTAAACAACCCATGTGTCCATCAATAGTTGAAAGACTAAGTAAGTTGTGTGCCGTGCTACACACTGTGCTGCCCAGAAGCCCGGCTTCAGGATGAAGGTGCTCCATCCCCGGCAGCAGAGGTTATTTACTGCTGCCAACTCTCAGAGTTCCTCCCCAAGAATTGCCCTCCACCTGATGGCCCCCTCCCGGGGAAGCTCACATCCAATAACTGGTTGACCCAGGCCTGAATCCCTTGCTTAATTCAGGATAACTCTGAAGCGCTATCCCAGCCCCATTACTCCCTACGGGATCAGCTGAGGCCTGCATTAAAACGGCACCTTGGTTCACCCACTCCTCCTCTCCCCACCCCACATCCCTTCCCCTGTTAAAAGTGGTGCTCCTGGGAGCACTTCCCAGCGACCCTCCCATACACAAATCTCCAAGTTGGAACCCAACCCACCCCAGCTGGTGTCAGGAGTGATTCTAGGAAGCAGCCTCTGAACACTGGGACCTAGGAGCTGGGTCGCCCACCTGTCCCTGGCACTAGGAAGAGAGCTGATGGCCCCACGAGCAGCAGTGATGAGCCGTTAACGCTGTCCCCACGGTTGGAGAGGACCAGTGTGCACCGCAGGGGCAACAGCTCCTGAGCGTGAGAGGCTGGGGGAGCGCCAATTCATTATAAAGCCTATGGAATGGGTGGCTGTTCCGCGGTTCATGAGCACTGGAGAAAGACAATGCAAGGCTGAGGGTGACTCATCACTAATTTAAGGCCAAGTGTGAAAGCCAAGGGCCTGCTCAGCAGCATATAAATTCTCCTCTCCTGCAGCTGGAGGGGAGGAAGACGCTGAGCAGCAGGCCAGGGTTTAATTATGAGTGGAGCACAGCAGCAGAAAAGGTTGAATTCTCAGCCCAAGATGGGTCTGCTGCAGCAAGGTCAGGCCCAGCTGGGGAAAGAGTGAGATGCAGAAGTGACCCTTAGCCAGCACTCCCCCTGCTTGTAGACCTGCAGCCCTACCCTGACCACCAGACCCATAAGTGGGGTAAGTCTTACCCTCACTCGCTGGGGCTAAGAGAGGAAAGGCTGGTGTGGGCAGAACCATCACGACGGCAGAAGCCAGGAGAGTGCGCCCAGGACTCAATCCAGAGGGGCTGGACCAAGGGACGGGGTGGCACATCAGGTCGGATAGGGACAGACAATCCTATAATACAAGAACTAACACTGTGGCAAGGACCCGGCCAAGATAGTGTTAACAGACAGCTTGGAGAAAGCGATGGCCCACAGCACAAGAAGTAGACACACCAGGGCTGCTGTGCCAGGCAATGGAAGAAGGATCCAAAGGCTCGGAGAAGTGGGCATGCTCGGGTGGGTGCCACGTCAGGCCAGAAGCCCACCGGTTCTCTACCTTCTGCAGGAAGGTCAGACAGACACTCCGTTTACCAGAGCCATGAGGAAAGCCCGGAGAAGCTCCAGGGTGACCGTCCTCTGAAGACCTGATAGTCAGAGCTGCTGTTACAGAACCCGGGTGCCCCGACAGCAGTGGAGATGACAGACCCCAAAGGAAGAGGCCAGGTGACAGCATTCAGTCATCAGGAGCAAGGTGAGGTCAATTATCACAAGTAGCAGCAAGGTCAGAGCTGCCTGACCCACAGAGGTATGGGAATGGCTAAGAGACCAGGTGTCCCCAAGGGCCAGCCAATGAGGACACTGCCCATTCTGTGCAATCAAAAGAATTCAAGGCTTGATGAGCTGGGGCTGAGGGCAGCAACCCAGTAAAAAAGTCACCATCCTCTGACAAGTTTCCAGACCTGAGCAAGGTTTCAGATCCAATTGACTGAAGGAGAGACCCGGTCCCCAGAAGGAAGGACCCTGCAACCCTAAAGCAAGTATATGTGATGATAACTCCACCAGTCCCTCCCAAGAAGGACTTACACGCCAATTATTTGGGTAACCGTACACTGGAGAAAGAGGAAAACCCCGGCATTTCAAGGACTGTCAGACACAGGGTCTAAATGAACATGGGTACTGGGGACCCAAAAGGTCATCATGGCGACTGTTAGAGTGGGAGGATAGGGGGCTGGGTAATGAATGAAGTCCTGGCCCAGGTTCAGCTCACAGGGAGTTCACTGGGTCCACAGCCCATCCAGTGTCATCGCCCTGGTCCCTGAATGTATAACTGGAACAGACACACGTGGCAGAACCCCACACTGCTGCCTTGGCCCGTGGGGCAAAAGCTATTGTAGAGGAAGCCTCTGAAACCGCCCCCAGCAAAAGGGTGTGGCTCTGGGCACATGACAGGATCCGCTGGTCTCATCACACTGTACCACCCAGAACTGCTGCCGGATAGGGTGACGAAATGGCCTTTTGAAGATGCAGCTGATTAAGAGATCCATGGTACAGCACGGTGACTATAGTTCATAGCAATGTACTGTATTCTTGAAAATTGCTAAAAGAGTAGATTTTAACGCATTAACTGCCATGTGAGTTGTATTTAACTGATGATAGTTTTGAGCCCAGTGCCTCGTGAAGCATACGTAACTCACATGTCCCTTCACCTTGGGAGCCGCGAAAACTATTTTTCAAGTTGCATATAACTCATGCACAGAAACCAATAAAAAATAAGAAATTTTTCATTAAATTAGAAAGGATCGGCTGAGTGCAGTGGCTTATGCCTGTAATCCTAGCACTTTGGGAGGCCAAGGTGGGAGGATTGCTTGAGGCCAAGAGTTCAAGACCAGCCTGAGCAACATAACGAGACCCAGTCTCTACAAAAAATGTATTTTGTAAAAAAAAAAAAGAAAAAAATGTTATAGCTGTTTTAGAATTTGTCTAGCAGGTTTTCCGGTCCTCACCGGAAGACCCTAAAAATAAAAAAAAAATAAATAAAAAGTATCATTTTGTTTTCAAAGTTTTTATTTTATTTTTGTAATAAAAATAGCCCCCAAGGAAAACAATTTTTTTTTCTAGTGTGGCAGTCAATGTGTTAAGTGGTCTCATCACAAAAGTATATGAGGTGATGCATATGTTACTTAGCTTGATGTATCCATTTTACAATGTATATATATTTCAAGTATGTATATGTTGTACACCATAAATACATACAATTTTTATTTTTCAATTTAAAGGATGGAGAGCCATCTTCTGGGACACAGTACACACTCTTAATTATTGATCACTACATGGTGCTATATCCCCAGTGGTCCCCAGTGGGACCAGAATAAATGCACTGGAGAACCACAGGGTAGAAGTAGGCACAGCCCCACTCACCATCACACCCAGTGACAACTCTGGGCATTGACGAAATCCTGGTTCCCAAAGGAGAAGCAGTTCCACCAGGAGACAGCAAGAGTTCAATTCAACTACAGCTACCACCACTTCCCTTCAGGTTCCTTGTGGCAAGAGACCAGCAGACAAAGGAGTCACCATCCTGGCAGGAGGGGATCAGCCCTGATCACCAGCAGGGCCTTCTGTGAAAGCCTCACGCTGTCTGTACACCAAGGGGCAGGGAAGAATAGCTGTGGCATCCAGGCAGTTCCCTGGGCATCTCTTGATGCTCCCTTGCCTGGTATTGATGGGAAATGGGTGAGGACCACAGTCAAGGTCTGAGAAGGGCAGGATGAGGGTCAGGGTGCCCTCGCCAGGTAAGCCGCCTAGACCAGCAGAGGTGCTGGCCAAGGGCTGGGGAGCCTAGCATGGGTAGCTGAGAAAATGAGTGTGAGTTGTGGCCCTGAAACCTGCTGCTGCAGCGGGGACCTTCCCCTTGTGAGCTTCCCCAGGAAAAGAGGCCAACCAGAATCCCGAAGAAGCTGTTCCCGATGGGGTGATTTCCAAGCAGCATGAGGAGTGGGCTGCAGTGGATGCCGAGAGGGTGCCCAGGTTTGCCCCTCCAGCTGGCAGGAGTGCTGCCTGCTGAGGGCCCCCAGGTGGGTCTCACCCTGGGACTTGCCCTTGGCTGAAGGGAGCTGCCTTGCCCAAGGTCATGCCTCCTCCTCAAGAGCCATCCCAGCTTCAGGGCTGTGTGGGGTCAGCTGAGGCCGCTACTGTAACTTCTACTTCAGCCCAATCCTCCACCCCTCAGTCCTGTGCATGCCAAGAGCAACCTCCTGTGTCCACACTTCCTATATACAAACCTCCAGCTCAGACTCTGTTTCCCCAAGGACCAGACCTATGACAACTACACAACAGTGAAAAAGGGCAACTACTGCCACCATTCCACAGAGGACTCTCACAGACATAATACTGAGCAAAAGAAGCCTGACACAAAAGAGCATGTCCCACACGATTCCACTGGTATGAAGTTTGCAAACAGGCCAATCTGATCCTGATAGAAGTCAGAATAGCGGTTATAAGGGGCAGATATTAACTGGGAAGAGGCATGAGAGAACCTCTGGGGATGCTGGAAGTGTTCTGTATCTTGTTCTGGGTAGTGGTTCCAAGTTCATGGACATGTGCACTTTTTACCTCAATTTAAAAACTTACCAATGCCCAGGCCTCAGTCCCATTAAATCAAAAAACTCTAACGTGCAGCCGGGGTTGAGAAGCCCTCGACTGGGGTCTGCTGAAGTGGAGAAGAGACACTGTCCCACAAGTTGAGCAACTGAACCGAGGCTCCAAGGCAGAAGGAAAGAGCCACAGAAGGCAGCCCGCAGGGTGGCAGCGGGTAGGAGAGGGATCAGAGCGGCCCAGGGGGATTGCACCAGCTAGCACTGAGGAGAGGAAGGAAGAGGTCCAGCCGTGGCAATGGCACCCTCTTGCTGCATGGCCTTGGGGCAGGCTGGTGTCCTCCCTGCTGGTGCAGGGCTGGACCAGGCGCGGGGGCGGGAAGGGCAAGTGTAGTCACATTCCGATAGCCACACTCCGTGCCCTTGGAACCCTCAGACACTGCTCAAATCCAGTCCAGTTCCTTCCTGGCAAGTCACCTCCTGCCCCCCTGCTCCCATCTGCAAAGCAGGGATGATGGTGCCTACTTCACACAGGGCTGTGAGAACCACTGGAAGACAAATGTTTCACAACACCTCCTCCTTCCTCACTCTCAGCTGACCACTGCAGCTGCTTATTCTGGGGCAGAGGGTGGGGGACGGCGGGGGCAGGGGACGTCACCCCACATGTGTGCCCTGGAGCCCTGGGCTCTCTTCCTCTGTCTAGGCTCCTCCCTGCATTGCTCCAACGTGCTCCCACATGACTGGGTTTGCCTCACTGCAGAAGCTCTCCCATCCAGAAACGCGCTGTTGTTTCTCCTATTTAAGAGAAAACCAAGGTCCTCTCTAGACGGCCCAGTGCTCTCAGCTCCTGGCCCCTGTGTCTGTTCCCTGGGGGGCAGAGGACACTCCTGGGAAGGCTTGTCCATCCTCCCTGTCTCCAATCCCTCCCGAAGCCTCCCCAATCAGCCTCCCGCCCTCCCCAGCCACCACTGAGGTCTGCTCCCAGCCCTGGGCTGCCTGGGGTGGGGCGAGTTGGGGTGTTGCACTCTCCACCTCCTGTGCTGGGATGCTGTTCCCCTGATATCCACAGCGCTCATTTCCTTGCCTTAAGTCTCTGATCAATGTCCCTGACCCCCACTTCCACCCCATCCAAAACAGCCCGCCCATACCCCTCACTCCCTAACCCCTGCTTTATTTTTTCTGTTTAACACTTATCACTCCCTGATATATATATACACACACACACATTTGTAAGTTAATAGACTTTATTTTTTAGAGCAGTTTTAAGTTCACAGCAAAATTGATCAGAAAGTACAGAGAGTTCCCATAGACCCCCTCCACCCACACACATAGCCTCAATATCCTGCATCTGTGTGGAACATTATAAATGTGAACCTACATTGACACATCATCATCACCCAGAGTCCACCATTGTAGCATCATACAGAAAAACTGCCCTGCCCTAGAAATCCTGTGTGCTCTACCTAGTCATCCCTTCCCCCCAAACCCTAGCAACCACTGATATTTTTACTGTCTCCATAGTTTTGCCTTTTCCAGAATGTCATATAGTTGGAATCATATAGTAGGTAGCCTTCTTTACTTAGTAATATGCATTTAAGGTTCTGCCATGTCTTTTCATGGCTTGAGAGCTCATTTCTTTTGAACACTGAATAATATTCCATCATCTGGATGTGCCACAGTTCATTTATCCATTCACCTACTGAAGGACATCTTGATTGCTTCTAAATTTTGGCAATTAAATTTCTTGACATTCATAATACACAACAGCATGTTAAAGACCCGGATGAGTCCTAGAGTAAGGAAAATTTACTTTGGTTGAACCCAAAGTTTTTCCCAAATCTGACCATGGAAAACTTGTCCAGGTGCCACCTCCCACCCCCCACCTCCTGGGTGGACAGCTGTTCCTCAGAGGACAAGCTCTGCCCACCTGCTCCACCCCCCAGTGGGGCAGCCAATGAAGGCGGAGAGGGGCTGAGGGCAAAAGAGCAGAGCCGGGGCACCCAGGTAAAGGTAGGTGGCCGGGTTTGGAGGCTTGGAGGACGTGAGCCCAACTGGGGTGAGGACCCCTAGAGGAGCAGTGGGAATAAATTGGGGACTCGACTCTAGTGCCCTACAGCCACAGAGTGGCCAGACCACGTGGCCCTGGGCAAGCCGCTTCCCTCCTCTGTCCCTCAGCACCACTGTAAGACGAGGGGATTGGGCAAGGCTGGTCTCTACAGCCCAAGGCCCTATTCCCAGAGCTTCTGAGACTATTGGATGGGTCCTTAGGTTGGTTTCTAGAATTCAAAGTCTAATGCCTCTAACACCCAGTCTCTAAAGACATTCCCCATATATGGGTACACAGGAAAAAGATAACCCACAAAATGGGAAAAAATATTTGCAAATCATATATCTGATAAGAGTCTAGTACCCAAAATAAAGAATTCTGAAAGTTCAACAATAAAAAGACAAGTTATGCAATTAAAAGTTAGGCAAAAGATGTAAAAAGACATTTCTCCAAAGAAGAAATACAAAAGGCCAATAAACACATGAAAAGATGTTCAACATCATCTGTCTCAGGAAGATGCAAATCAAACCCACAAGATACCACTTCACACCCACTAGGATGGCTATGATCAAAAAGACAAGCAACAATAAGTGTTGGTGAGGATGAGGAGAAATTGGAACTTTCACACGTTGCTGGTAAAAACATAAAATAGTACAGTCTGGAAAACAGCCTGGCAGTTCTTCAAACGGTTAGACATATTGTTACTATATGACCTAGCAATTCTGCTCTAGGTATATATACCCAAGAGAAATGAAGACATATGTCCACACAAAAACTTGTCCATAAACGCTCATAGAAGCATTATCCACAATAACTAAAACATAGAAACAACTCAAATGTCTGTCAAGGGAAGACTGGATAAACAAAATGTGGTTTATCCATACAATGGAATACTATTCAGCCTTTAAAAGGAACAAAGTAGTTATATGCTACAACATGGATGAACCTTAAAAATATTACATTAAGTGAAAGAAGCCAGTCACAAAAGACTTGATTCCATTTATATGAAATGTCCAGGATAGGCAAATTTACAGAGACAGAAAGTTGCCTGGTGGTTGCCAGGAGCTAAGGGAAGGGGAACTGGGAAGTAACTGTTAACGGGCACAGGGTTTCTTTTTGGAGTGATGGAAATGTTCTAGAATTAGATAGATGGCTGCACAACATTGTAAATATACGAAAAGCGACTGAATTGTACATTTAAAAGGGGTAAGGCTTATGGTATATGACTTATATCTTAATAAAAAATGTATTTATATAAAAGATCCACAGCTCCTTGGAGAGATGGCTGGGTCCAGCACTGAGGAGCCAAGAACATCTTCATATCAAAAAGCAAAGGCATTTTCAAAGACCAGTGTGGTTGTATGACAAGGAGAAGAATGTAATGGAAATCGGACCTTAATTTGCAGTAAATGTGGGATGGCCACAGCTCTCGGGGCTCCCCCCAGCTGCTGCGGGGCGTACCTGATTTCCCTGCAAACCGTGGCACTTCAGCAGGCCACACACACAGGGAGATGGGCTTATTTGCACATGCTCTGCATATTATTTCACGTCCAAAATTCACACACATATTCCCCAAGTTCTGCCAAAGGGGGCACAGTCCCTCCCCAGTGCAGCCCCTGCAGGGAGCCCCCAGGGCTGAGGTCTGGAACAGAGCTCAAGCCTCCACTGCCACAGCCCAACTGAGCAATAACTAAGAGGCCAGGGGGCTGGGTGGTGAGGGGGTCCCAGGGAGAGAAGGGGGCTCAGGGATCTGGAGCTGACACAGGCCTGGGGCACCCACCCCTGTACTACTGCCCCACAGACCCCCCACCACCAAGGCAACTCCCCACCACCAAGGCAATTTGCAAATATTTTTTCCCACCACCCTCTTACCCATATCCATCAGGTGGCAGTTTCATGATTAGGTAGCTACCTGTTAGGCTTGTCTGGGCCCTGTTTGGCAGGAAGGAAGGTGAGGCAAAAAGGAAGCCCGCTGTGATTTGCCACCCGCCCCCAGCCCTGTCCAGGGGCACCCGAGCCAAGCCAAGCCGGCTTTGTGGCTTACCAGGCCAGCTGCTGTGAGGGGGGAGGGGCCGCCAATGCCCAAGCCCCGCTGGTCCAGCCAGTCAGGGCCAATGACACAGGGCAGGCAAGGGGGACAGAGGCAGGGATCCTGGGCTCTGTGGGGTGGGGGAGGCCTCCCCGCAGAAGTGCCCCATCTGGGGCAGGGCCAAGTGGAACAGGGGAGACAGCGGCCAGTCACCCAACACCCGGGGAGCAGGCAGCAGTGGCAGCCTGGTGACCGATGGAGCTGCTGATAGAGGTGACACCAGATATCCTGATGTGGGTGGGGCTGGGGAAGGGGAGGCAGAAAGGGAGAGAGCCACATTCAGACTTGTGCATTTGAATCCCAGCTCTATCACATACTCACTGGACCACCTTGGCTTGCAGCCTTCACCCCTCTGCAGCCTCAGCTTACCCTTCTGAAAATGTGCTGCTGTGAAGGTGAAGTGCCCCTATCAACATAAGGAGCCTGGCACAATGCCCAGCATATAGTATATGCTCAAAAAATATCAGTTGTTATGATTATGGTGGTGGTGGCTAAATGCTGGGCATGTCCACTGCCTGGAAGCTCCAGGACACAAGGACAAAGCATGTTTCATTCACCACTGAATGGCCAGCGCCCAGTTCAGTATACAGCACACCACACTCAATACATATTCATTCAACAGAATGAATGCATGAGTGTAAAACTATAAAAGAGTGGCCACTAAGACCATTTATCAGGTAATCAGAGGATCCCAAGTAAGAATCTGAGCTCAAATCTGCCCCCTTCCCAGGTGTGCAACCTTAAGCAAGTCACTTCATCCCTGAGAATCTCAGCTTCCCCATCTATGAAATGGGAATAATGATAATTAATAAATACCATCTCCATACGCTTGTGGCAAGGCCCAAAGCAGAAGATGGATATGGAAGTAGAAGAGGTGCTATTAGTGCTCTTTTATCAGGTGGGGCACCCATCTCCAGCTGCGGTGGGTGCTGGCTGCTAACTGCTCACAGCTGCCCCCTCCTCCTGAGCACTGCCCTTGGCTTACAGGAGCTGCCTCACCTGCATGATGCATGGGAAGTTAGGCCCTCCCTGGGGAGTAGCCTGCAGCCAATGACCACTTGATAAGGGGGTATAGAGGCCTGGCCCCTTGCCTTAACAAAACATACCCCGTGGGACTTGCTGTCCATGTTCCGGAGCTGCCCAGGGGACCAGGCTGGAGCTAGGCTTCAGTTGAAAGCACATCTTTTCCCACCCTAATGTGAGTGTGCCTGCAATAAATCATTTTCCCGGAAGCCCTGTCTCAGCTCTACCCCTAGGGAACCCGACCTGAGACAGGAGATATTTTATAAACTACGAAGCACTGTGCACAAGTATGGACGTTTTTTATTTTTCAGGAAACACTGAAGGAAGAAGAGCTAGTGATGTGAGAGTAAGAGGAGGTCTGCTCCGGGGCAGGGGTGAGGGGCAGGGAAGGGGCAGAGTCATGCTGCCCTGCCCCCACCCCAACCCTGCCTCCATGGAACCCACTGGCAGGTAAGGGAGACAGACTGAAACCCATGAGAGCATAACATCAGGGATAAGCACTATGAAGGACTATGATGCAGGGGCAGGGGGTGGAGGACAATGGGGGCTACTTTGATGAGGTGGTCTGGGAAGGCCTCTCTGAGGGGTGGTGTGTGCAGAGATGTGAACATCATGAGCCACGCAGACCTCTGGAGAAGAGAATTCCAGGCATAGGGAATAGCAGTGCAAAGGCCCTGGGGTAGGGTGTTTCATAGGTCCAAGAAATGGCCAGGAGACCAGCAAGGCTGGAGTGGGTGAGATGAGGTCCAAGGAATTGGGCAGCCAGATAACAAGGGGCCTTGTAGGCAGCTATAGGACTTTTCATAGGGCTTTAGCTTTTATTCTGAATGAGAGGGGAGTCATTGAAGCGTTCTGAGTAGAGGAAGAACGTGATCTGATTTAGATTATAAAAGGATCTCTTTAGCTGCTGGGGCAAGAGGGGGGCAGGGGGACAAGGTAGAGGCTGTAGCAATAATCCAGGAGAGCTATGGTGCAGCCTGAGAAGGGAGGGCGGCAACGGAGGTGGTGAGAAGTAGTGGGATTCTGGGTGTTTTGAAGGTGGAGCTGGAAGGATTTACTGATGACTCAATGAGGAGGTGTCGGAAGACAGATGAATCCAACTGCCAATTTACAGAGAGGACAGAGGAGCATGCTAAACTACACCATGGGGATGCAATCAACAAAAACTAGACTCTGGGAAATTCTACAGGACAAATCACCTGCTTTCTTCAGCAGATAAATTGCAAAAGAGTAAGAAAAAGATGGAGAAGAAAACTAGGGATTGAAAGAGACTAAGACATATCAACTAATCACAGTGTGTGGACCTGACTTGGATCTTGATTTAAACAAACTGTTTAAAAAAAAAAGACATTGTGATGTCTGAAACAACAGGGAATGTGACTATTGAGTGGATATTGATTATATAAAAGAATTATTACTTCTTAGGTATAATAATGGTATTGTGATTATGTTAGAAAAAGTCCTAATCTTTTAGAGCTATATCTTGAGATATTTAGGATGAAATGATGCCTGAGATTTGGTCCGAGTTATCACATTATTGGGGGTCGGGGTGGGGGAGGAGGACATGAAACAAGACTGGCCGTGAGTTGACAACCGATGAAGCTGAGTGATGGGTACCCGGTGGTTCATGTAATATTTTCTCGACTTCTGTAAATGCTTCCATTTTTCCATAATGAAAAGTTTGCAAATAAAAGAAGAGGAATTAGAATCCAAGGGCAGGTGCTGAATGGCCTAAGGCCCCTCAGTGAGTCAGAGTCAGGGCCAGGACCTTGGCCCCCTGTCCCCCTCCTGCCCTGCCTCAGCTGCCTCTCCTGCACTCTGGTGACTGGTCCAGGCTGGACCCAGGTAAGTCAGGGATGGGATGTGTGGCCCCAGAGAAGGCCCAGGTGGGACAGAGTAGGGCTGAGGGATGCGGAGTTTCTGCCAGGCCCTGCAAGAAGGGGTGGGGAGAGCCCGGGGCCACCTGCCCCTGGAGGTCCAAAGAGGCAGCTCGTTTACAATGCCCAGCATCAGCAATCCAGACTGGCCGCCCCTGTGTTCCTGTGCCGATTTCCTCCCCAGCCCCTGAGCCCACTGCTCACACTCCAGCCTTCACAGCTTTGTCCCTGCTGCCACTCTGCCTGGAACGCCCACCACCTTCCACCTCTGAATCTGACCATGGTTTCCTCCCCGGTCCGCTACCCACAGAAGACCACCCACCCCCAGTCTTGCAGAACACACCTGCCACCAATCTGTGGGGCAAGTGATCATCCTCCCTCCTTGACCACAGGGGATGCAGCACAGAGATTGTGAGCACAGCCTCTGGAGCCAGGCTGCACGGCTGTGAATGCGGCTCAGCTATTTACTCACTGTGTGACCTCATGCAAGTCACTTACCCTCAGTTGTCCCATGTGTAAAATGGGGGTAGCCTCATGAGGTTACTAAGAGGACTAAATGAGTTAATAAATATGGATAAACAGAACAGTGCCTTGCACATCAGTGGATCCCAGGCCCTCCCCTCTGTGCCCCCACAGGACACCACAGTGTCATGCAATCACCACTTTCCCAGACACTTGGCTTCTGCCATGGTCCTTCCGCAGCCCTCCTGAGACCCAGACAGCACCTTACCCCGTTTCCTATCCCACCAGGTTTCATCCACCACTGGTCTGGGGAGACGAAGGAGAAACAATCCCACAAGGGGACCAGTTAGAAACCAGCCACAAATAAAAACTCTTCAAACCCAAGTGGCAGCATGTGACTCAAATGCCATCAGATTAAGGGGAATGCATTTTACATGCTCATTATTCAGCTTTCTAAGAAAAAAATCCCAGATATTATCAAGCACAGTTTTAATTTTTTTTATGAGTAATGATGTTTGTTGTAGAAAATGCAAACAACACAGGATGGCTGAAATAAAAAGGAAACATCCCCATCTTTCCTGGCCCTCGGCCTCCCAATACCTCCCCCCAGAGTTAAGATCTAATCACAAGCAGATATACAGCCTCCTACACATTTTCATGCAAATATGAACACAGAGGTATGTATGTACATATGTGTATTTTTAAAATTGGATCATACTAAACACATTGTTCTACAAAGTCACTTGCTTTAACCTGTCAATACATTGTGACCAAGATCCACACTGGTATTAAGTTCTGCCCCAGTCTTTTCTCTCAGCATCCCCAAGCACCTACAACAGTGCCTGGCACATAGCAGACACTCAGAGAGCCACTGACTAAATTGAAGAATGGACAACTGCCTGAAATCACAGCGTATAGAGAGAGCCTATGTCCCCAGTCCTCCTGATGGACACCTAGCTTTGCCACACCAACCGCCTTTGCCCAGCTATCTTTGCACGCTGTCCAGACAACACCTGTAGGATAAGTCCCAAAAAGTGGAACTGCCAAGTCAAAACTTTGACCTCTATTGTCAAAAAGATAGTGCCAACATATTCTCCCCTACTGATGTGAGAGTTCCAGTTTCCCATACCCTCAGCCAGATAAGAGCTTTATTATGATGAAGATTTTTATTTCTTGAATGGATTAACCTTATTTAGTGACTCCACCCTTGATCATCAAATCTCCCTTTGTCCCACCCTGAATAAATGAGAGAACTATCATTTTATTATTTCTCAGCAGCGATAGGGAGCCAAAATCCACAATGAAGGAGCTACTCTCCAGACAGTACACACAGAAACAGTTTACAGATGCCAAAATTTAAACATCTCACGTATTTCTAAAAACGGACATGTTAACGTTTTAAAACTGTCAACTTCAAACAAGTAACTATTGGCCCCTCCCTCAGTACCAAAGAAGAGAAAACTAGGACCCCTACACTCTCCCTCTCTCTCCACCCCTCCCTATCTCGGCCTACAGTGGCCACACTTAGTTAATAAAAATTCAAGACACCTAGTTAAATTTGAGTTTCAGATAAATGACAAATAACATTTTTTAGTACAAGTATGTCCCATGGAATATTTGGGACATACTTACACTCAAAAACAACAGAAACAAATTTGCTGTTTATCTGAAATTTAAATTTCACTGGGCACCCTGTATTTTATCTGGCAAGCCTACCCCAGGCCCCACCCAGCATTTTAATATCAATGATTTTTAAATAGTTGCCAAGGCCTCCTCTGCCCTCCCAGTCTTCAGGTGTCCTGTGGCCCCTCACATCCAAGCTTGAGGTCTCCAGAGGCACCACCCCCACCCTCACAGACACACTCCCCTTCTGGAGATGGCCCCACCAACTCCCCTGGCATTAGAGTTCCTGCCTCCCCAGAGCCAGCTGGGGCCAGGTTCCTGTTGGTCTTGCCCCTTTGACCCATCTCCAGGTTACCTCCGACCCATTTTTCTGGCAGTGAACACTATCTGTTGCCCCAGCTGCTGGGCTGTGTCAGTAGGTGACCTCAGCCGGCAGCCCCTTCAGGGACTGCCGCTACCGCAGAGTCACCTGCCCAAGGGCACGCCCACACACCCAGTGCCTACTGGCTGCTGGCTGCTGGTGTCTAAAGTCCTGACCATCCCAGCAAATGGACTCTGAAGGGCCACTCCAGCCACAGAGCACCCCATGGGGTCCTCTGAGGTAGCCTGCTGGGACTGCACCAGAGCTCCTCTTCTCCTTTCATCCAACCCTGCTTCCTTCTTCCTTCCCCGCTCTCCACAGCAGGCTGGGACCACTCCCCCTCCTGCCTGCCAGCCCCCGGCTGCTTCACGGCCTGTCCCAGCCCTCCCCTCCAGTCCACTGTGCCCCTGGCTGGAAACAAGCCACTAAGTGTCCACAGTGGGTGGGTCTGACAGTGGCTAATGGGTTTCCTTCATTTGGCTTTCCAGTATGTTCTAAATTGTCCATGGCAAACACAAATTACTTTTCTAATAAGCAAAAATAATGAAAGACTTTTTTTCTCTTTAAGAAAAATGTAAAACCAAACCAAAGCAGCCCTCTCCCAATCCCTCCACCTTCTTCCCCAGGGAGGACCCCCCCCATCAGTGAATGCCCCCAACCCGTATGTCCTCCCTGTCCTTTATGTGCTGCCAGGTCCACAGCCAGTTTCGCTTCTCCAGCTAAGGGTTTCTACCGTCAACTTGATCTTGCTGGGGGTACCTGCAAATTTCTGAGTGGGTTCCTCATCTCCTAATGGGAGGGGAAGAATGTTAAGTACGTGCTGAGATTGGTGAGACCGGTGAGGAGAGAGAGTATATGACGGGACCAGCAGTCACTCACTCCACAAGTACGAGCTGGGGCTACCAGGCCAGGCCCTGGGGACACAGGACACAGGACACAGACTCTGCCCCCCACAGACTCCACAGCCCTGTGGGGCGATGGCAATCAAAAGCCTGAGAGGACACAGTGTGATGGAGCTTCCAGGAGAGGCGAGCAGGCTGGGGAGGGGGTCTGTGCATGGGGCTCCCAGCCCAAGCTGAGGAGGCTTCTGGGAGGAAGAGAAGTCTTGGTGGGCTCCTGAGGGTGAGAGGGAGTGGGCAGGAAGGAAGAGGGAGAGGAGGAGGCAGAACAGCCTGTGCAGAGGCCTGCAGGTGGGAGAAGTATGACTTGTTGGAGGAACTGAAAGCTGTTCAGGGCAGCTGGGGGCAGAGGGAGGGTGAGAAGGGAGAGTCAGCCCAGGCTTGGGGAGGGTGGCAGAGCCCTTAGGGAGGCTGCGTGGCTGTCAAAGGAGCAACAGGGCCAGAAAAGAGCTCTGCAAATGTTGACATCCTTCACAGACACAGACTTGTGGCTAGGCCAAAACCCTTGGTGGCAGCCTCTTTCTCTGACCTGGGTTTGTTCCTGCATGTGATGGGGTCATAAGACTTGCCCAGAGCTGGTTATGAGGCCCCCAGAGGCTGAGGACAGCCTGGCTTGGACCTTCTCAGCCTCCCTGACGCTGACCTGGATCTTCCTCCTAAGGGCTGGGACAGAGGCAGAGACCTCAGGTCTGAGCTTAGTACCCCAGGAATAAAGTCCCAACCCAGTGGCCTGAGTAGAGCCAGACCTTTACACCAGGCCTTCCACCAAGCCTGGATATTGGGCTTGCGCACTCAAACCAGGAGTACAACAACACTCTCTGGAACCAGTGGGATTGTGACACATCTCCAAAAGCCATAGCTGCCAATCAACTCCAGGCTTAGGAAGGACCTAAATAGAACTGTGTGGTTTGGATGGCTCTTTGGTCCTGGGGGATAGAAAGAAAGCCCAAGAGGGGGCTCACCTCCCTCCGTGAGGTTGCCAGCTATTTCCCAGAGCTCACACTCACTCAATCATTCATTCACTCCACAAATATTTACTTGGTGCCAAACCCTGGTCAGGTGCAGGGGTGATGACAGAGATGAATCAGACAGGTTCCTAGCCTGAAAGTACTTCTGGTTTAGAGGGGTATTGTCAAACAAGACACCAATAACCAAGCCACTAGGCAGACTGGGTCCAAGAACACAGGGCAGGAGGCAAGGATCTTACTTGGGCTATCAGGGCAGCTGCCTGGAGGGGGTGGCTTGAGAGTGGTGATTTGGACACGTGATGGGAAATCCAGGATGGGAGACAGAGCCCCCCAAACCACTGACAGACAGTCCTGTTTGCACCCTAGCTGTGCCAGGGGCTGGAGCAATGTGGGTTATTTACGGTTGTGCCTAGAAAAAAGCAGCCATACGTGTCACTGCCCATGTGGTACAGAGCTGGGTTGTTGTGGATAGGGGACACCTGGGGCTTGAAGCTGGGTCTGGCCAAGCTATGGGATTTGCCACTGTGTCCCCCACACCCTGATGACCCTTTATCCTTTTCCCAGTCCCCTGTAAGGTGAAAATAAGGGAGAGAGATAGCTCCAGTAGGCAGCAAGTGGCCCAGAGCTTGAAGAGAGGGCAGTGCCCAGCAGCCCATCACTTCTGCTGTATCTGCGGGCCTTTCAGCATCACCTCCTTCTCACCTCCTTCCCCCTCCCATCCCAGCTGTGGGGGAAGGGGCAGAGGGACAGAAGGAAATACCTATAATCATAAACCAGACAGGCATCAGCTGCTGTGTTTCTCTCCAGCCCACTCTGATCCATAAATAGCCTATGCACCAAGCTGGCACGAGCCCACCCACCCCTTCTGGTACCAGAACACCCCAGGCGGGAGACTTGGACCACCCAGGCCCAGGCCCCAGCTTCCCAGGGAACCTATTTCCAGAGCTTTCCCCAGGGTAAAGGCCTCCGCTGCCGGCTCCCTCCCCAAGGGGCCCAGCACAGGGGCATCCTGGCACTGCCCAGGTGATGCCCTCGAACTCCCGTCACCTGCAAAGCATCCCCGGGCGCGTGCCCACCTCTCTCCAGGTAACTGCACAATCCTCCCTGCACTCCCCCCTTTCCCCCCAAACCACTGGCCCAGGAAGATGTCAGTCCCGGGGCCCACCGCCAACACGCACTCCCTAACCGGACCCCCACGCGACCCCCGCCCTCTATCCAAGGGCCAGACCCCCTACCTGGAAGCAGCAGCGCCGAGCACCACCGGTGGCGCCACGGGACGAAGCGGGGCGTCCGGGGCCCGGCTCAAGCCCGGACGACTTCCCGGGGGAGGAAGGGGCCGGCGCTGCCGCCGCCACCGCGTCTCTCCGGGATCTCGCCGGGGCTGCGGGAAGGAGGAAGGTCAGAGCCGAGGCGGGGGGTGGGGGGCGGAGGATGAGCGAGGAGGCGCGCGGACGAGCGCAGATTAGAGAGGCATTTTTAGCGAGCCAATGGCAGCGCGGGCAGGGCGGCGCGGTGGCTGCGCAGGTGGAGGCGCCGCGGCTGCTGAGGAGGCAGCGACCCGCTCGGCAGGCGCGGGGGTGGGCGCGCGGGCCCAGCTCCCCCAGCACCCGCAGCCACCCTGCCCGGCTCTGTCCTGGCGGGGCGGAGGGGCTGTGCGGGCCGCAGCGCAGCGAGCACCTCCGTGTGCCCTTCCTCCCCAAGCCTCCCTGCAGGCGCGACCCGCACCCGGGGTGTCGCTTCCGCCCCGCTTCACCATTTCCCCACCTCCTTGGCCTTTCCTCCTCTCCGAAACCTTGCGCCCGTATGGGGGGTATGTTTGAGGTGTGTGTGAGCGGGCTCTGGAGTGGCGACCCTGGCCACCACCACCCACCCGTGCCCCACCCCCGCCCTCAGCTTCACCCAGAAGTGCCGAGTTGACCCCATCGTGGGGCAGAGTCACTAACCCTTACGTCCTAGTTCTAGCTGGACCTGCTGTCACCAAAGCAGACTCCAGGTTATCTCCTTGGGGCTCTCTGGGGAATTGGGGGCCTAACAGATGACCCACAACGGCCTTCACTCTTCCTGCCTTCGACCCTGAATGCTTCCCAAGAGCCTGGACACTGCAGGGGGGAGTGGGGCACCAGCCGATGATTCACTCAACACATGCCTATTGAAGGCCCGCTATGTGCCAGTCACCGATGAGGGGCTGGGCTACAGCAGATGACAAAACAGGCCAAATCTCTGCCCTCCCATAGTTCACATTGGTGACGGAAAACATATATTAAATATAAGTAGTATAAGTGTATATTTTAAAATGGTATGCACAACGTAGAAAAATTAAGCCAGGGAAAGGGAAAGAGGTGGGTGGTGGGGTAGCTCAATTTGAATGTGAGCCCCTCAGGTACGCATGCAGACTCCAGTTTGCCACAGACCTCACCGCCCCCTATTGTTTGCACCTGGGATGATCAGCTGTTTATTTCCTGACCTCCCTCTCTGCTGGGCAGCTTCAGCAGAGGCACTGAGATTCATGACCCCAGTGACTCAGGGGAATGTCTGAGTGCAGCATTTGTTCATTCAGTAAGAATTCTCTGAGCACTGGCTGTATGACAGGTGTTGGAGCCTGGAGGAATTCAACACCTATCTGGGGAGTCCAGATGGTGGTATCTACCTCAAGGCTTAACAGGACAGCCAAGTGAGTGGACAACGTTTTGGAGAAGGTCAAAAAGCTCCGGGTTAGGGCCACCCAGGAGGCTTCCTGGAGGAGGCAGAATTCCAACAGGTGCTGAACTGATAGCTGGGATTCTGATGAGCCAGAAAGGGCAGGAGGCAGGCAAGAATTAATGGGAAAGGCCAGCAAAACCAGGGGACATTTGGCAAGTGGCTGGGGCTGGGGTCCTGGAGCATTGCTGGGCACCCTCTGTGCAAGGGGTATGCTGTTGTCTGGGGCTGATGAAGCCTCCACCCCCCACTCCCACTCCAGCAGCTCCTTGTCCCAGTTGCCCTCCCCCCAACCTGGAATTTCCCAGTGGCCCCAGGAGGAGGTATGATGAGCAACTTGGGGGTGGGAGGAGGGAGGGCACAGACTTCAGTCAGTTGTTTGCTTACTAGGTGAAAACGGACACATTACTTAACCCCTCTGAGGTTCAGCCTTCTCCTCTTCATAGCTGTGTGGCAAGTTGCTTAATTAATCTGTGCCTTGGTTCCCTGGCTTGGAAAATGGGCATGGCCACAGCACCTACCTCACAAGACAATCTAGGTGAGCTGCTTAGCACATAAGTACTCAGTTAACTTTGTTGTATTTATGATAATGATGATAATAATTACACTTGCCTCATAGGGTTATTAGAAATAGACAAAGAATATAAGCCACCTAGCATACTGCCTGAAACCTAGTATGTGTGCAAAAAATGGTATTATTATTATCATTAATGACATACAACCCCAAATCTCTCCCCTTTTGGTCTACCACTGTAGTGTGAAATTCCCTCCTTTAGACAGAACTTTCTTAATATAAAGAGACTAATTCCCCAAGAGGCTCTTAAAGTGCAATCTAGGATGAATAGACTAAAAAAATCTGCCCCTCCCCTACTAATACATTAGCCTGGCTCAGTGTGTCATCAGGAGCTTTGATGCAGATGAAATGGAACCCAGGACTGGTAAGTTTTGAAAAGGCAGTGAAGCCAAGAGCATGGGACAGTGACTGATAGAGGACTTTCACTGTCCCTTGGCAGCCAGGCATTTGGTGGAGGATGTCAAGAACAGGAAGAGGGCATTCACAGGGGATGAGGTTGTAATGGCAGGAGCTGGAACCTCTTAGGGCAGTGCAGGGAGGGTAATGGCTGGGCAGACCTGATTAGGCAAATGAAAGGAGAGGGAGGAGGGTGGTGGGGAGAGGGGGTGAGGGAGAAGATAAGCTGGGCTTATTCCATTAGGAGTTGATGTATGCCTGGGACTGAATTCAGACCTTAGCAGCCCCAAACTGCTGAAAAAATGAGAGCAGAACACACATACACACACATAGACACACACACCTGCCCTGTGTAATCCAAAATAAAATGTTATTTTAGGAATTGACACAACTTCCATGATTCCTAAAATTAAACTAGCTTCCTTCTAGATTTTCTGACTTATGTTCATCAAACAAGAATTTCTCTCTCTCTCTCTCTTGTTGTTTTGTGCCTCTTTCCAGAGAAAAAGATGTTCTCCCTTTTGCATAGCACTTTTCAAAGTACTTTTCATATCTTTTGTCTCCCCAACAACTCACTTTTTTCAGTCCCATTAAAATCTGACCAGGCTGGGCATGGTGGCTCACACCCGTAATCCCAGCACTTTGGGAGACTGAGGTGGGAGGATCGCTTGAGTCCAGGAGTTCGAGACCAGCCTGAGCAACATTGCGAGAACTTGTCTCTACAAAAAATAGAAAAATTAGCTAAGGGTGGTGGTGGACGACTGTAGTCCCAAGTACTCAGGAGGCTGAGGCAGGAGGATCGCTTGAGCCCAGGAGTTTGAGGTTGCAGTGAGCTGTGATGACATCACCACACTCTAGCCTGGACAACAGAGTAAGACCCTGTCTCAAAAAAAATAAATAAATAAATAACTGACCAATCTTGGTTTCCATGGGACCTTCTTTCCAACCTAGTGCTCCAAGCCACCCTGCAGTCAGAAGCCTCCTGTATTAGGCTTTCTGCACCATACAGAGCAAAGAGGCAGGCACAGCCCTCCCCAGAGGAGTTGTCAAATGCAGACAAGACATGAAGGACGTGTAGACAGAAGGACAAACCAGCACTGAACAAGCATGTGAAATAAATAAATGAATGAATGAATAATGGATTGGTAATTAATATTGCATGTTTAGCCTGGGAGAGATGGAGGGTGGTGGGGAGGCTTTGAATTCCCTTTTGTTCCATCCAACATGGAAGGCTTCAAGGAGGGGGTGAGGTTTGCGGAGTTTCTCTATTCCTACCACATCTCTGGTTGAAAAGGAAGGACAGGGATTTCGTCCCAATTTTGGCAGAGCAGGACTCTGAAGCCCAGAGAGGGAAAGTGACTGGTTCAAGGTCACACAGCACATCAGTGACACAGCTGGGGCTAAAAACAGATCTCCTGACTTCTGGTCAGGTGCTGTCTTCACCCGATGATTCCTCCCCTGCAAACCTAAGTGGAGGTGGAGCAGGACAGAGTGTGGAAAGTGATTGGCCCAGTCGCCCAGCGTGGCGTTTTATTTTCTGAGCTGTCTTTCTGCAGCATGCAAAGAAGTGAGCAGGACACCCTACCACCACCACCACCAGGGACAAAACTATTTTAAAAACAGCCTCATATCTCCTTCTGCCCTCTCCTTATCCTCCCACCAGCTGGCTTCACACTTGCAAATTGGATTCCATCACCTGCCTGGTGAACAGAGGCTGTTGCCAGCTGTGCCCTGAATCCTGAGACCAGAGAGTCAGGAGCCTTGGAATTGTGGCTTTCTCTGTCGGTGACTCATGCCTGGGGGTTAAAAATTTCCTGAAGACGTAGCACCTTGACAAGGCCCTCAATCTTGGGAGGTGCCCGGAGTCAGAACCCAGACACAGCCTACACTCAAGAGAGGGATCACTCCAGGACATACAGAGACTGTGGCAAACACCGAGCCCTTTTCCTGGACCAGGCATTTTCTAAGCTTTACACATATAAACTATGGGGATGGATATGATTACTAGCCCCTATATTACAGACAGGGAAACTGAGACCCAGAGAAGTTAGGTAACTCGCCCAAGATCACACAGCTGGTAAGTGGTGGAGCTGGGATTCAAATTCAGGCAGTCTGGTTCCAAAAGCCGTGCTCCTAATCATACAGCTAGGAAAGAAGCAAACATTTACTGAGGGTATTACTATGCACAGGAGGAGTTTACATACATGCTCTCATTTAGGTACTCTTATCCCCATTTTACAGCTGAGGAAACTGAGGCTCAGTGGATCCTTTGGGGGGACCTCTCTCAAAGTATGAAAAGGGAAGACATTTGAGATTGTCCTTAGGGTACCCGCTTTGGAACAGGCCTCAGTGGCCCAGACACCATCGCCACCTAGTGGCATTGTACCTTAAATGTAAGCAGAATGTCTAAGCAGAGGAAGGGTGTCAAGTTCAACACAACAAAGATTTTGGTTTTCTGTTTTAATTTTTGTGCCCTGAACAATGGAGAAGTATAATTAACTAATAATAATCTTTTATATTTAAGATGTGGTCCTGGCAGGATGCGGTGGTGCACGCCTGTAGTCCCAGCTACTCAGGAGGCTGAGGCAGGAGGATCGCTTGAGTCCAGGAGTTTGGGCTGTAGTGTGCTATGCCAATCGGGTGTCTTTACTAACTTCGGCATCAATATGGTGACCTCCTGGAGTGGGGGACCACCAGGTTGCCTAAGGAGGGGTGAACCGGCCCAGGTCGGAAACAGAGCAGGTCCAAATTCCCGTGCTGATCAGTAGTGGGATCACACCTGTGAAAAGCCACTGCACTCCAGCCTGAGCAACATAGTGAGACCCCGTCCCTTTTAATAATAATATAATAATAATAATAAGATGTGGTCCTGGGAATAGTTCACCATTTGTAATGTCATCCTCAGCATTTAATACTCGGGGGGAGGGGACTCTCTACAATGTATTGATTTCTCAGTTTTCCAAGGGCTGTCACATGCATGGTTTCATTTGACTCTTACCACACCGAATATTACTTTGATTTCTACTTTTTTTAAATGAGGAAATGAGACTCATCAAAGGGGCATTGATTGTGTTGGTGTTTGAACCCAAGCTGGATGGCTCCAGAACCTGTGTCTTGTAACTGGAGAAGCCCCATTGGGTCAAGCTCCCGTGTTCCAGGCCCAGAGAGGTTGGATGAATTGCCCAAGGATCCCAGTGAGTCAGTGGTAGGCCTGGGTCTCAAGCCCAGGTCTCCTGAATTTTAGGGCTGAGTTCCTCTCCAATCCTGGGCTGTGTTTCAGCTTCTACTTCTTCCAAAGCCAACTCCACCTGAAGAAGAAAATAAGATTTAGGCAGAGACACTGCCATGAGGCTGAGAAAATGATATTTTTATTTTTTGGTTTTTAAATTTTTTTTCAAGAGACAGGGTCTTGTTCTGTCTCCCAAGCTGGAGTGCAGTGGTGCAATCATAGCTCACTGCAGCCTCAAACTCCTGAGCTCAAACAATCCTCCTGCCTCAGCCTCCCAAGTACCTGGGACCACAGGTGTGTGCCACCACACCTGGCTAATTCTTCTTATATTTTGTAGAGATGGGGTCTTGCTATGTTGCCCAGGCTTGTCTTGAACTCCTGGTCTCAAGCCATCCTCCTGTCTTGGCCTCCCAAAGTGCTGGGATTACAGGCATGAGCCGCCACGTCTGGCCAGCACGTTGAGGACTTTGAACTAAGGAGATTGGAAGGCCTCAGAAGCAGCCTCGGAAGCAAGTTCTCTCTGACCTTCTCATGCCTCCTGTTTCTTGTCCCTCTTTCTCCCCTGAAGTGAGTCATAGAAACCAGAATTTCTCTTCTCCAAGGCAGGTAATAGAAACTACAGCTCCTTGCCCCGAAAGCAAGCCATAAAACCTAGAAAAGTCACTCTCTCCCTTCTCCCTTGAAGACCCTTATTCCAGAAGGGTTCTGCCTCAAACCCAAGACGAAGGAATGCTGCACAGAAAGACCAAGAAGACTCTGAAGTGACAGGCCTTGCTGGGTTCCCCCCTCAGTCTGTTACCATTAGAGCATACCCTTTTGTCCAACCGCATATCTACATGGCTATCTATTCTTCATCAAACCTAAGGATAAAAATAGACCATTTTCCCTGGGTCATTGCTGAAGGCTCTCATGTCACATAAAACTTGGATTAAATAAATTTGTTATGCTTTTCTCTTGTTAACCTGTCTTTTGTTAGGAGTGTTGTCTGTGACCCTTATGTTGGGTGAGGAAAGACATCACCCCTTTCTGTTCCTACAAGGCTCACAGCTGCAAAGCACCCCATCCAGCCCACAATCTCTTCTTTGCTGCTTTTCAGTCTGAGAGCATGGGGTCTTCCTTCTAGCTGGACCTCCTTCATCATGCAGCCAAGTGTTAGGCCAAGAAGAAGAAAACAACAGCTCCGGCAGATTTGCCCACTCACCACCCACCCCTCCTGCCTCCCGTCCCCTTCTCATGCTTGCCCCCCTTCCCAGAGCCAGGAGGGCCAAACCAAGATGAGCTGGGAATACATCATGGGGTTTAGGGCTGGGGGCTGCATCTGATCCTGGTTCTGTCACCAGCTCACTGTGTGACCTGGGCTGGGACACTTCACTTCTCAGCCCTTGGTTTCCTCACCAACACAATGAAGCTGGATCACAGCATAGTGTGTTGTAGCTAAAGCCTGAAAACTACCTAAGTGTCCCTCCAGAGTAGGCTTATTAAATACTTCCTGGCACAGCCAGGCAATGGAATATTACACAGCTGATAAAAAGAACTAGGCTACCCTTAATGTTCTGATGTGAAATAATCACCAAATATCTACTTTAAGGGAAAAAAGCAAGATGCAAAGCTGTGAGTATAGTCACTACCATTTGTATGTTTTAAAAAAGGGTAGTGGTGAGAGAATACATACTTATGTTTGCTTGCAAATGCAAAGGGTATTTCTGGCAGGACCTAACGACCTAGAAAGAGTGGTTGCATGTGGGAAAGAGAAGCAGATGGCTGCACACAGGGCAGGGAGACTGCTCTATAAAGCCTCATGTTCCTTTTCAACATTTGAACCAGGTAAATGTATTACCTACTCAAAAAATTAAATTTCAAATTTTAAAGATAAAAAATAAACACAAAGGGGGAGTAATAATGATAACCAACATTCACAAGGACTTGCTCTGTCCTTGACACTATTCCAAGTACCTCCCAGCCAACACCTCACTGAATTCTTACAACAAAGCTATGAGGCAGGCATTATTATCATCCTCTGGTTTGCAGATGGGGAAACTGAGGCACAGAGAGGTGAAATAGCTTGCCCAAGTCATGCAGGAATGAAGCAGTGGTGCTTGGCTGTACACCCAGGTGGTCTGGCCCCACGTGCTGCTGTATCACCTTACCTACACAGGTGTTGTGGGGAGCTTGACTCTTTGAAGAGTCAAGAGTGCTCGGCAAAAGTGAGAAAGCTTTGCTTATCTGGGCAGAAGCTTAGCTTAAAGCATTTTGAGGCTGTGACAGATTGTACTTTGCAAAGATGGCACCAACAACAGCTCCCATCCCCCATGCTCTTCTGCAATGTGACCTTGCTATCACCATCAAGAGGCAGGGTCTGTTTCTCTGCCCCTTTCAATCTGGGTGAACTGTGATTGCTCTGACCTAGAGAAGATGGCAGAAGTGATATTGTGCTAGTTCCCAGCCTAGCAACTTCTGCTTTCTTCCTCAAGTAGGTGTTTGTGTTAACAACCCTCTGACAGCAGCACCAACTAGCAGCTGTGAGAGAGAGAGAGAACTTCCAGCCCCGGCAGCAATCTGACTGCAAACACACACGAGACCTCAAGCGACAAAACCACTCAGCTGAGCTGGGTCAACCCACAGAATCAGGAGAGATAATCATACAGTGTTGCTTGACGCCACTAAGCTTTGGCATAGTTTGTTGTACGGCAAGAGGTAGCGAGAATGAAGACTTTAAAGTGAGGTTGCTCATTGGGGGGCCCAGTTCTTGGCTGTGGTTCTGTTGCTTAATAGTGTTCAATTGGGCAGAATGGAAGAAGAGAAGGCAGAGACCCTGGCCAGACTCCTCGGTGTCAGCCTCCATCAACAACAGCCATCATGAGGTTCAGACCCGAGTGTTGTCAATGCTCTACCTCCTTGTCTCTCTTGGCCTCTGCTTTTGCTCTGATGGCCTGGGTAGCACCATTAACACCATTTCTGGTTGTACTGACAATATACTTGGCTGCCCCTAAGCCATAAGTCACCACTTTATAGCATCAGTAAATCAAACACCAAAGCAGAGGGTGCTCTGTGGGCTACCTGTCTCCCTGGCAAAATTGGGAGCTCCTTGGAAATTGGCCCATCCTCAGTGCGCAGTGGGAAGGCTTAGCCCCATCATTTGAGCCCTGGACTCTTCTTGGTCCTGCATTGTTTTTGTCTTTGTCTGTCTAATGAAGTTCCTCATGATTTTGCTCATGGGCAAACTAAGAGACAATGTCAGACCGTCAGTGTTCTATCCAAGCCATAATTCATTTCTTCATTCATTCCTTGTACTGAGGGCCTACTGTGTCCCAGGCACTGTTCTAGGTGCTAGGAATATGGCCATGTACAAGACAGGCAAAATCCCTGCCTTCATGGGACTCACAGCCTGGGAGGGAAGACAGATGATAAGCAGACAATCAAATAAATATAAAATAATGTCAGATGGTAACAAACGCTATGAAGAATAATCCCAAAGTGCTGGGATTACAGGAGTATGCCACTGCACCTGGTCGAGTATGGGATTTCTTTTGGGGTGATGGAAATGTTCTGGAATTAAGTAGTGGTGATGGTTGCACAACATTCTGAATGTCGGATGTGATTCAACAGTTAGACAATAATAGGGGATATTCTTCATAAGAGAAGTCAGTGAATGTTCCCAAGAAATCATCAATACAACATAAAAATGACCTGAAGAAAGAATCAAAACTTCTTGAAGAAATTCTCATCTGCAAAATTTGATTAGAGAAATTATACTTGGTAAAAGTAATGGTCACAAGGAATACTCACAATTGCAGGGGCTTTAAACAATGGCACTTGCTATGTACTCTCCCCCCCCAAAATTCAATAAGTCATATGTGATTAAATAAAATTAGTAGAAAGGAATTGATCCCAATGATAATCTCAGCAAGGTAAAAATCAAAATGGAAAAAATTTTATTGCATGCTGTAGAATATTACTCAAGGAATTGTCTTCTCTTAATACTGTTCACTCCAGGAAGTATTTTCTCAATGAAAATTATAATAGAAATAAATCTGATTAAAATTTTATATTAATAAATGGGGTCAATACACAAATCTACAGAGACAGAAAGTAGATTAGTGGTTGCCAGGGGCTGAGGGGAGGGGTGAATGGGGAGTAACTGCTAATGAGTATGGGATTTCTTTTTTCTTCCTTTTTTCAGAGACAGGGTCTTGCTTTGTCCGAGCTGGAGGGCAGTGGTGCAATCATAGCTCACTACAGCCTCAAACTCCTGGCCTCAAGCGATCGTCCCCCCTCAGCCTTCAGAGTAGCTGGGACTACAGGCACGCACGACCACACCCGGCCAATTTTAAAATTTTTTGTAGAGACAGGGTATCGCTATGTTGCCTGCTGCAATCCTTCTCCCTCAGCCTCCCAAAGCACTGGGATTACAAGAGTGAGCCACCACACCCAGCCAAGTATGGGATTTCTTTTGGGGTTATAGAAATGTTTGGAATTAGGTAGTAGTGATGGTTACACAACATTCTGAATGTAATAAATGCTACTAAATGTTACACCTTAAAATAGTGAATTTTATGTTATGTGAATTATCTCATATAACTTTTCATTCTGTCATATGAATTGTTATATGTATTGTCTGTCTTTATGCCAGTACCACACCATCTTGATTACTGTTGCTTTGTAGTTTGTTTTTAGATCAAGAAGTACGAGACCTCTAACTCTGTTCTTTGTTTTCCTTTTTTGTTTGTTTTTCTTTTTATTTTTTAGAGACAGGGTCTCACTCTATCACCCAGGCTGGAGTGCAGTGGCACGACCATAGCTCAGTGCAGCCTCGAACTCCTGGGCTTAAGTGATCCTCCCGCCTTAGCCTCCTGAGTAGCTGGGACTACAGGTGCATGTTCTTCATTTTCAAGATTGTTTTGTCCATTTGGGGTCCCTTGAGATTCCATATGAATTTTATGATAAATTTTTCTATTTCTGTAAAAAATTGTGTTGGGATTTTGATATGAATTGCATTGACTCTGTATATCATGAACCCCTTTTCTTACCTCCCTGAGGCTGCCTGGCCTGGCCAGGAGAAGCCAGCACAGCCTTGGGCTGGGGCGCTCCTCAGCCCTCACCCTGGCTCTGCCACTTACTGGCTGTGTGGGAGTGAGTCTGGGCCCAAGGCTGAGCTCCCAAGGCTCAGCTTTCCCATCTGTAAGATGGAGCAAGCAGTGGCCACTTTGCAGGACTATGAACTATCAATCATGTGACGACGTAGTGGTGGCTCCACAAACAGTGATGGAGATTACTGTGCTATTCAAGAACACATATCCACCTCCTGAAGGGAAGAATTTTCCTCCTGGAAAATCACAATCTTTACTGAGAAGGAGAGTTTGGCGCTTTCTGCAGAAAGGAGAGTCCCTTGATCTTCTCTTGCTCCTCTCTGGCTCTGGGTTTGTGTCCCAGACACTGGATCTGCAGTGGCCCTAAGTGGTAGGCAGGCCACAGAGGCACCAAGCCCCGTCTGTCCTCTTTAACCCATGCTGTCCCCTTGTCCCCTACTTGCAGTGGAGCAGCCAGAGGCAGGAGCTGAGGACCCCAGGCCCACCTCTGAGCACACCCTGCCCCTGCCCCAGGTCTGAACTCAGATGAAGGAAGAAAAGCAATAGTGGTGACTACAGAAATGCACAATGACAGGCAAAGTCCCTGTCCCACCCTCCAAAGCTATAGCTCTTATTCAAATTACAACACATCCCAATATCCTGAGACCCCCCCCCCAAGCCCTGCCACTGAGGCTGGCTGGCACCTAACCCCAGAGATGGCAGCTGAAGACTGATGCATTGAGCCAGGTGAGCTCCTGGGGTGACCCTGGCCTCTGGCAATACAGACCTGCCACCTCCAATCTGCCACCTCCACTCGGGAGCAATGGGGGAACCATGGGCAGTGTCACACAGTGCATCAGTAGCCCAGCTCTGTTAATGGGACAGATCACTTTGCCGAGGACCTCTGAGTAGGGCGGTCAGTTAGAAGACAGGGCTTAGAATCGGCTGCAGCATGATTCTAGTAAGTGATTTTCATAATATGTGTCTCTAGCTGCAACTTATGAATTCACATATCTACAGTAAGGGTTTGTTGTGGGATCTCAGAGCACAAAGTACCTTGCAGAACTCACCCAAGCCAGGCTGCAGCAAGACTAAGCCAGAGCAGGGATGTGCTCTGGCTGAGTTCCCAGACCCATCAGACCCCAAGGAGCCGAGAGTGTCACTGCGCCTGACTGTCCCCCATCACAAGCGCCAGGAGCAGACTTGCCATGGCAGTGCCCCAGGCCCTGGGCCTACTCCAGAAGTGGGGCCTCTGACTCTCCCTTGCTCCCCCCCATTCCTCCATGCTGGGGGTTGGGCCTCTCTGCCAAGGCCTCCCCACTTTCTACGCAGGGGCATGTAGAAAGAAGCAAAGGGACCTCAGTGTCTATGCATCATTCCCTAAACTCACACAACAAATACTTACTGGCTATTTTCCCCTCTGAATGCAGCCCCCTCATTTTGCAGCCCCTATTATTATCCCCACTTTACAGAGGAAGACATTGAGACCCAGGGAAATAAAATGTCTCACCCAGGAGCACACTAGGTGGTAATGACCTGAGGCCAGAATATAATAACGACCACCCATCTCACCCTCCTTTTTGCTAGTTCCTGTGTGGTGGGCCAAATGGTGGCCCCTAAAGATGCCCATGTCTGAATCCCCAGAACATGTGAATATGTTATGTTACATGGTAAAAAAAAAAAAAAACCTTTCCAGATGTGATTGGGTTAACGATCTTGAAATCAAGAGATTATCTAGATTATCTGAGTGGGCCCAATGTAATCACAAGTGACCTTATAAAAGGGAGGCAGGGGGATTGAGTACATAAGAGAGGAGGGCAATATGACAACAGAAGCAGAGATCAGAGTGATGTGGTCTGTGGCCAAGGAATGCTAGAGGCCTCTAGAAGCTAGAAAAAGCAAAGAACAGATTCTCCCCTGGGGCCACCAGAAAGAACCACCCTTGCTAACACGTTGATTTTAGCCCTGTAAGATATTTCAGACTTCTGTCCTCCAGAACTGTGAGAGAATGGATGTATAATGTTTTAAGCCACTAAATTTGTGGTAATTGTTACAGCAGCAGTAGGAAACTAATCTACCCTGCTAGACTCTAACTTTTGCATCAACTTTGCAAGGTAGAGGTTATTATTTCCTTCTAACAGGTGGAGAAACTAAGGCTAAGGGCAGCTAAATGGGCTTCCCAAGATCACACAGCTGGTGAGTAACATACCTGGAATTTAGATATGTGCCATTCCAATAGACCTCCTACCTCCCTCCCCAGGGCAAAGATGGGCCCACACCCAGGGCTCTGGATACCATCCACACTATTTCCACTTTACCAGCTGTGTGGCTTTGGGGTGAATTGGTTAAGCTCTTTGTGTCTCAGTTTTACCATCTGTACAACCTGTTTTATCTATTAATGTTCTTAGCGTTGTACAAAACTGCCATTAGGTTGCATTTGTTTGGCAGTTATTCCATAGGTCCAGAGACCCTCCCAGAAAGCTGTGTTCCATATACTTCTGTACCAGTGTCATCGCATGCTGCTGACACCATCCCCAGAAGCTGGGGAGATCAGGCAACCTCCCTGAGTCAGCCTCCCAAAGGCTTAGGGTGGATAATAGAAGCCAACAACTCCCAGCCAACACACCCACACTGTGCCCATCCCAGCCCCAGTGTCCGTGCGGTTCCTACAGTAAGCTCTTGCTCTATCTGCCAGGGAAACGGAATTATGCAGGGTTACTCTGGAAACATGCTGGAGAAAGGCAAGTGTGTTCATGGAAGAGTTTTGTCCCTCTCCAGTCTGTCATTGTCATGATCCGGTCTCCTGGCTGGGCCCTTAGGGACTGAGGCCCAAGACAGCACCTATGACAGGTGAGCCATGCACATGACCTGGAATCTGGATCCTCCTCTGGCTCTGGCACCGCGCTGAGGAGTGAGCTTAGACAAGGCACCTCCCCTCTCTGGGCCCCCCTCTCTGGGCCTTGGTCCCCCTTTGGGCAAAACAAAGTGCTTGATTTTCATAACGATAATATTTGTGCCGTGATTGTTGTCTAAATTTAACCCTCACAACACTGCTATCTCTGAGTAGGTGCTGTTATCATCCCCATTTTGCAGATGTGAAAACTGAAGCGCAGAGAGGACAAGTTGCTTTTCTAGGGTCGCTTTGGTTGCCAGGCAGTTTGGTTTCAGAGCCTGTTTTCTTAATCATGTCATTTAAGACAAAAAACTTTAAAGAATTACCAGAGGCCTTGTTTAAAATGCAGCTTCCCCCACCTTTTCTCCAGGGATTATGATTCAGCAGGTCTGGCGCAGCCCGGGAACCTGTCATTTTTAAAAGTTCCCCCAGGTGATTCCCAGATGGGACCTGGGCTACACTTTGAGAATCAGAGCTCTAAATGTTTCCCAGTTCAAATAAACTCAATGACACCAAGTATGGGGAGAAGGAGCACCGAGGAACGACAGTACCCAGAGCACTTGCCTTGCTTACTCCTCCTCGCTCATCTTTGCCCCTCTGATCCGCTCTGGCTCACTGTGAGCCTGACAGCAAAGATATCTGGGAAGTTCTGGCAGGTGGAGCTCCCTGTTTCTGCTTCTTAAGGATGAAAGGGACAGCCTGTGGAATTTGACCAGAGGCAGAAAGTCAAATCTTCACCTTGAAGGGAGAAAGCCAGGCACAGAAGACAGCTGGAAGGAGAGGCTCAGAGCCTGCTCTCCAATTTGCAAAGATCCACTTCTACGGCTGAGGAAGGGGAACTTCTATGTGCTCCCAGCCAGCCCCAGAAAAAGAAGCTGAGGCATCAGAGAGGAAAACGCCCTGCCGGGTCCATCAGAATGTCAAGGCCCCAGGCAGTGGCTCCTGTCCACACGCAGCCAGAGGCTGGGGCCCATGCAGGAGGAGCAGCAAGGAGGGAGCTAAAGAATGACTTTTGGAGTGGCCCTGCCACGGCAGATTGTCCACCTTCCCCTTCAGTTGTCCTCACCCTCAGGCTGCAGGGAGCTGTTACGCCAGGCAGATTAAGACTGTGGGGCCAGAGAAGAGGGAGGGGGCAGGCCCTGACACTCTGAGGCTGGTAAAATGTGCCCGCAGAGCTGCCGCCCGCATCCAGAAGCATTATTTATGGCGCCTTCCAGGAGGGCTGATTTGTGCTTTCCTCCTGCTCCATCTGGCCCTCCCTGGCAGGGCGCCCGGCTAGACTTACCACGGACAGGGCCATATGTCCTGCCAGCCCTGGGAGACCTGGCGAGCGACTGGGGCGGGGAGGAAAGATGGGAGCTAATTTCTTTCCACAATGCTCCCCAAAACCCCGGGTGGAAACTCCATACCTGCATGGAGTCCCGTGGAGCCGGATTCCTTGCCCTCCCCCACCCTATCCCTTAGCGACAGTGATTGGTACAGCGTTCAGTTAGCCTGCGGCAAGCCTCCTAAGTGGCAGCGATGCACCTGCTCGGGCTCTGTGTAGACAAGCCTGAGCTGGAATCTCTGAAAACCGCACCACCCACCCCCTCCGCCTGTCGGCACCTGCGGCTCCTCCTTCCAGGAGGCGGAGTCTGTTTCCCTCCCCTGAAATCTGCGCGGGTCTCGCGACTTGCTCGGACCAACAGGAGGCGGTGGGAGTGACGCGGCGACAGCTCCACGCCTGACCTTTAGGAGACCTAGCAGCTTCTGCTTTTGTGCTGTCTGGGGAAGCCACCACCCTGCTTTTAAAAACCTCGCGGATTACTGAATGACAGGGAACTCTGAGTGAAGTTTTTGTGGCCCTTCCAGCCTAACCCAGTGACCAGCTGAGTGAATGATCCTAGCCGTCACCAAAAATCAAGTTTACAACACAACTAGTGACAAGCTATCTCCACGAAGCCAGAAATACAAGTGGGTGAGGACAAACCACCAAGGGCCACAAGACTTGCGTGGGAGGAAGCAGAGGGAAGTAACTGGGGCAGCATCGGGTGGACCTGAAAACAGGAGAACCCCCAGGTAGGCAGGAGATATTCACTGGAAAGCATAGCAGCCAATCTGAGAAGGGCGGCGGAAACTGGGTGCAACCAAGTGCAAGGAGCTTGAAGGGGCTGAAGCAGCCCATAGAGTTCATGGAGCTCCTATACCTCTTGAAACAGACCCTCCAAGGCTCCCTGCTGTCTGGGGACAGGACCCCACAGAAACTGCTGGGCATGGAATAAAATTGAGCAGCAGAATAGGGACAACAGAAATAAAGGACGGAAGGGCCAGATAAAAGTGGGTGTGCCAGTTATTAATTTATTGCCTCTCAATTCCAAACCCCCCTTTCTTCCTCATATCAGATGAGCTACTGAAAAATTACAGTACATGTGTTTCCTAGTTCTGTCCACCAAAAAGGCTAACCCCATAACAATAGCATCCCCAGAGCCTAGATTGTGGTCTTGAAATATTATTTTCCATGAAATCAGGGCTTCTTGGAGAAATGCCTTGTTTCAAGCCTAGAGCAGGAAAGTAGAAGGTACAAGATGAGCCAGGATCACCTTGACACACCAGCTAGCTAGGAAGCCCTCAAAGACTAATAGGATCATGTCAAAAGGATTCAGGAGCCACTTTGAAGAGGCTCCCACTGGATCATGTGAGCTTTAATAAGGATAAGAATTGCAATGAATTCAAATCAATCAAATAGGTTTAAATCCATGGGTTCATAATACTGTTAAAAAACAATTGGTCACCAATTTATTTATCTTGAAAGCTGGTAAATAAATGAATCAAGCATTTATCCTGTCTTCCTTATATGAACTATATCAAATAATAAAGGAAAGAATCACCTTATAAAAGTATTACAATGAATAAAAGAAAAAGAAGTAATAGAATTAGAATATCATCATTTTGCTGCCCTGATTGAATTAACTGATGTAGGCATGAAGCATCAATAGCTGCTAGCATCACAAAAAGAGACAACCAGATATCATGTGCCTCCTGAGAGAAGACCACACAACCATCTAAAATGTTGCTAAAGGGATCCACCGTAAGTCTGACCAAACCTGTACATGTCCAGCTGCCAATTCACCAGAAATATAGGGAACAGAGGAACATGTTAAGCTGTACCATGTATATACAATCAGCAAAATCCAGACTGTAGGGAATTCTACAGGTCAGGCAGCCCAGGTACTTAGACAAATTTGTTGTAAAGAAAAAGACAAGCAGATGGAGAGTGTGGCCAACATACCCTAAGTGTCCCCTAATGAGTCCTACCCTTCCTCTTGAGTGTGAGTAGTACTTGTGACTTGCTCCTGGCCAATAGAATAGGGCAAAGGTGACAGGCTGTCATTCCCCCACTCATGTTTTGTTATAGAAGACTCCACCTTAACAGACTGGAGGGAGAGACTCTCCTGCTAGCCTTGAGAAGCAAACAGCCATGTGTGACCAGCCTGTGGGGAGGGCTATGTGGCCGGGAACTGTGGGCAGCCTCCAACCAACAGCCAGCAAACGTCTGGGACCTTCAGTCATGCAACCACAGGAAATTAATTCTGCCAGCAACCTGAATGAGCTTGGAAGTGGATTCTTCATCTTCAAACCTCCAGATGAGAATGCAGCCCAGACCACACCTTAACTGCAGCCCGTGTGACCCTGAGCAGAGGGTCTAGCTAAGCCAGGCCCAGCCTTTTGACCCATGGAAGCTGTGAGATAATAACTGTGTGTTCTTTTGACTCATTTTGACCCATTTGTTATGCAGCATAGAAAAACTAATATAGAGGGAGAACGTGTAAATTTAAAAGACTTAGAAAACTTATCAAGGTTTTTTTCCCTACCATTCTTTTCCATTTGCATCTTTTTGTTTTGTTTTATTTTTTGTGCTACAATATGAATGAACCTGGAGGACATTATGTTAAGTGAAATAAGCCAGTCACAAGAAAGACAAACACTGTGTGATTCCACTTTTATGCGGCACCTAGAGTAGTCAAATCTATAGAGACAGAAAGCAGAATGTTGGTTGCCAGAGGCTGGGGGGAGGGAGATGGTGGTTATTGTTTAAAGGGTACAGAGTTTCAGTTGTACAAGATGGAGAGTTCTGGAGATGGATAGTGGTGATGGTTGCACAATATGAATGTACTTAATACCACTGAACTATACACTTAAAATGATGAATTTTATGCTGTGTGTATTTTACCACAAGTCTTTTAATTGGGGGAAAAATCTGCCAAAATAAAAGACATAGCAAGTTTTTTTTCCCATCTCATTCTTTTCTATTTGTGTCTTAAATTTTTTTTTCTTTTTAAAATATAAACTTTAGTTTTAGGTTCACAGCAAAATTGAGCAGAAAGCACAAAGAGTTCCTGTAAACCCCTTGTCCCCCAACTACAGCCTCCTCTGCTATCAATATCCCACACCAGAGGTGTACCCAAGTTTGTTACAATCAATATTTGTACATTTTTAAAAACTTTATTTTGAATTAATTTTAGACTTAGAGAAAAGTTGTAAAACTAGTACAGAGTTTCTTTATATCCTTCAGCTTGCTCCCTTAATATTAGTAGTAATCTCTTATATAACCAAGAATAGGAAATTAACATTAGTACAGTATTATTAATTAAGCTACAGACCTTACTTGAATTTCATGAATTTCTCACTAATGCCTCTTTTTGCTTCCAGGATCTCACCTTGCATTTAGTTGTTATTTTTCCTTAGTCTCCTTCAATCTGCAAGTCTTTCCTTGTTTTTTATGATACTTATCAAGTTTTTGTTTTTGTTTTCTATGAGCAAGCCAAAACAATTTTTTAAAAAGAAGAACAAAGTTGGAAGGTTTATACCACCTGATTTCAACACTTTCTATAAAGCGACAGTATTAGGAAAGTGTGGTATTGGTCTAAGGATAGGCTTGTAGATCAATGGAACAGAAGAGAGTCCAGAAGTAGGTCCACAACTTCATGGTCTATTGAGTTTCAACAAAGGTGTCAAGGTAATTCAATGTGGTAATTCAATGTCTTTTCAACAAATGATGCTGGAAGAACTAGATATCCATCTGAAACAAAAAGAACCTTGATTCTTATCTCACACCATACACGAAATTTAATTTGGAATGGATTGTAAACATAAGTGCAAATGTTAAAACTAAAAAATTTCAAAAGGAAAACAGAAAATCCTGTGACCTCAAGGTAGGCAAAGATTTCTTAGGACACAAAAAGCATGGCCTGCAAAAAAAAAATAATAATAAATTAGACTTGATCAAAATTTAAAACCCTGGACTTCAAAAGACACTGTAAAGAAGATGAAAAGACAAGCCACAGAGTAGTAGAAAATATTCATAATACATATATCTGAAAAAAGGACTGATATCCAGATTATATAAATAACTCCTGCACTCAACAAGACAAATGACCCAGTTTTTTAAATGGGCAAAAGACTGAACAGTATACTTTAAAATGGTTAAGATGGCAAATATTATGGTATGTATATTTCACCATAATTTTAAAAATTTAACAGGCAAAAGATTTTTAAAGCCCTTTCAGTAAAGGAGATATATAAATGGTTAGTTAGGCACATAAAAAGATGCTCAAAATTATTGGTCATTTGGGAAATGCAAATTAAAACTATAATGAGATACCACTATATACCTATTAGCATGGTTTAAAAAATAATTTAAAAAAAACCCTGACAATTCTAAATACTAGGGAGCATTCAGGGTAACTGGAGTTCTCATATATTGCTGGTGAGAATGTACAATGGCACAGCCACTTTGGAAAACAGTTTGACAGTTTTGTACAAATTTTAACATATACCTCCTATACAGCCTAGCAATCCCACGCTTGGATATTTATTTACCCAAGAGAATGAAAGCTTATGTCCATACAAAAACCTGTACACCAATTTTAATAGTAGCTTTGTTCATGATAGACAAAAACGGATAACAACTCAAATGTCCATCGAAAGAAGAATACATAAACACATTTTGTATGTTCATTCAATAGAATAGTACACAGCAATAAAAAGGAAGGAAATACTGACATAGGCAACACCAGGGATGAACTTCAAAACCATTATTCTGAATGAAAGAAGCTATACTCAAAAAAGAAAATAACATATGAATCCATTTATGTGAAATTTTAGAAGAGGGAACGCTAATCTATAGTGACAGAAAGCAGGCCAGTGGCTGCCTGGGCCCAGGCTGGGGGGAAGGGGTATAAAGGGGCACAAGGAATTTTGGGGGGATGATAGAAATGTTCTTATATTATGATTGGTGGTTTCATGACTGAATACACTTGTCAAAGCTCAGCTGCGCACGGTGGCCCACGCCTGTAATCCCAGCACTTTGGGAGGCAGAGGTGGGAGGATCGTTTGAGGCCAGGAGTTTGAGGCTGCAGTGAGTATAATGATGCCACTGCACTCTAGCCCAGGCAACAAAAGGAGACCCCATCTCAAAACAAACAAACAAACAAACAACAAAACTCATCACATTGTGCAATTAAAATTGATGAATTTTGGCCGAACCTGGTGGCTCACACCTGTAATCCCAGCACTTTGGGAGGCTGAAGCGGAAGGATTGCTTGAGGCCAGGAGTTCAAGACCAGCCTGGGCAACATAGCAAGACCCCATCTCTAAAAAAAAAATAGAAAAATTAGCCAGGTGTGGTGGTATGCACCTGTAGCCCCAGCTACTCGGGAGGCTGAGGCAGGAGGATTGCTTGAGCCCAGGAGTTTGAGGCTGCAGTGAGCTATGATGATGCCACTGCACTCTAGCCTGGGCAACAGAGCAAGACCTTGTCTCAAAAAAGAAGAAGAAGAAGATTGATGCATTTTATTGGATATAAATTATACCCCAATAAAACTGATTTTTTCAATGGGCAAGACTGAACTATGGTGTCTAGAGATGCAAACTTGGGTGATAAACCTCCTCAGAAGTACGTCCTATGAGTCAGCTATACCTTTGTTTTCTGTGGTTTCCTGTATCTGATCTTATTTTATAATGGAAAGTTAAAAAATAAATTAAAAAAATAATTACTGATTAGCATTTATCGAGCACTTTCCAAGTGCAAGGCACTGTTCCAATCATATCACTTGTGTTAACACTTTTAATCCTCCTCCCAACTCCCTGAGGTTGGTACTGTTACTATCTCCAGTGAAGAGATGAGGAAGCCGAGGCACAGAGAGGCTAAGAGATTTGCCGAAGTCCCCGCAGCTGGGGTTTGACACAGGCTGTGTAGCTGCTGAGTCTGCGCTTTCAACTGCAGAGGTAAAGAGAGGCTCTGATGGGGGATAGGCGTGGAAACCCTCGGGGTTGGGGGGGAGTGTGGCCACCATGCTTGGTGGGCTGTGCTGAGGAAGGAGGCGCAGTAGAAAAAGGATATTGAGGCATGAGTTTCAAAACCAAAATGTACCACAAGCTTCACTCATTCCTTTTTTTCCCTTATTCTATTGATTTGGTGGTGTATGACATTGATTGATTTCAAATTTTTTTAAGAGTTTGAGAAGAATTGGAGTTATACCTTTTAATGTTTGAAAGAATTCATCAGTGAAGCCATTTGGTTCTAGAATTTTCTTTGTTGGGAGGTTACTGATTACTGATGTCAACTTAAAATGAAAAAGCTGAGGCAAAATTAAAGTAAGTAGAGAATTTATTTGGGCCAAGCCTGAGGATTGCAACCCAGGAGCATAGATTCAAGTTGCCCTGAATATACACTCCCTCATTCATTTCTTTAAGAAGTCTTTACTGAGACCCTCCTGTGTGCCAGGCACTCTTCCAGGCTGCTGGGGCCCCACCCTTGAGCACCACAGGCAGAAATCCCTACCTTCTTGGAGCTGACATTCCAAACTTTGTGATGTGTCGGTTTTTCCAGCTGTGAAATGGGTACTTGAAGATGTGATTAGGCAGTGAAAAAGAATATAAGGAAGTAGGAGAAATGCTCAGAGGTTTACAGGTGATGGTGTATGAACCAGACCTTGACAGCAATGGAGATCACCTCCAATGTGGATCATCTCTGCAGCAATGTGGGTCATCTCGTCAAGAGCAGGGATGCAAGGCAACAGATCCAACAGGCTATAAATATGTGGCATTCCCTGGACTCTGCCTGTTGTTTCTGCTTCGACATTGGTCATAACCAAGTAGTTCAGGACAATAATCACCACAGCACCAGGCAGGTAAGGTCAGAGGAGCTACTCCAAATATGATAGGCAAAGAGGTGGCAGTCATCAAAGGGGAGGTTGCCCACCGTATGGTTTGTCCTTGTGGAGGGGATGATCCAGCTCCATTTAGAGGAGAAAACAGGCCCTCAATCTGGAGGTGCCAGATATGGGCAATTCAAGTGTGTGTGTGTGTGTGTGTGTGTGTGTCTGGGAATGTATCAGCAGCTATCCACCTACGTACCACAAACTGACATATGCCGTGGGAGCTATAAATGAAGATTTGCAGTGCAGATGGCTCTTTTGAGGAGGTTTCTGCGAGTGGGAAGAGGTCATGTGCTACAGGATTGGGAAGCTATTCTAGTGGTGGTAAAGGGAGATGAGGGAAGAGGTGAGACCCAGGGTGTCTCTTGAGGAATGTCTGGTTTATTGTTGTTGCAGCCAGTGCATCACTGTACCTGGGCCATGAGCTAGTGTCCTCTACCACATTCCCAGAGCCCTGGAAATAGAGAAACCTCCTGAGAACACAGCGCTGGCCGTGGAGGTGCTGATCCTTCAGGTCTTCCTCCTTTCCTGCTGTGACAGGAGAGTTTATTAAAGGCCCAGGAATCTCAAAGGAAAGGAGCTGCAACTTGAAAATCTTTACAAGTCATAGTGTACTCATTTCCAATCTGGGGAGACCTCCAAGTATTCCTGGGGACCCAGACCCTGGCTTCCATCTTTAGTAGAGGCCCTTGGGTGTTTATAGATTCCTCAAAGTCACTGGTTCTCAACTTTGGCTGCTTTAGGAACTGCTGCTGCTCAGTATTTATGTTCACCAAAAGACATGTACAAGAACATTCTTAGCAGCTTTATAAATAGCCAAACACTGGAAACAACCTAAATGTCCATCAACTGCATATTTCAACAAATTATGGTATATCTTTACAATGGAACACTACTCAGCAGCAGTAACTACCTACAGACACCTACAACATGCATGAGTCTCAGACCTAATGATGGAGGGGGGCAGGTAGCCAGACACAAAGTGCACACTGTGGTGACATCAGTCAGAATACAGTGCACCTGGGAGTGGGGGTGGGAGGATTGTCTGGAAAGGGAGGTTCCTGTGCTATTTGGCTATATTCTGTAACTTGATCTGGATAGTAGTTAACATGGATTTGTACACACATATACATACATGTAAAAATGAGTTGAGTTGTAACCTAAAGATCTGTGTACTTTACTGTATGTATATTATAGACCAGGAAAAATTAAAAGGCAAAATACTGATGCCTAGGCCCCACTCCATGGTGCCTGACTTCATCGGTCTGGGGTGCGGCCTGGGTGAATGGATTTTCCCTTCCAGGGGATTCTGACCGGCAGCAGCAGGGATGAGCTCTCCTCTCACTGCTCCAAGCCCTGGGATCTAGCTCCCTAACCCTTGCCTTGGCCCCAGCAGGACAACCTCATTGCAAAGGGACAGCCTACGGCAGTGGGGAAGCCTATAGACTCTGCAATCAGAGCCCAGCTTTATCACTTCTAACCTCTGTGACCTTGGGCAAGAAACATCCATTTCTCTAAACTCAGGAGTTTTTTGTTTGTTTTGTTTTGGTTTGTTTTTTGTCTTTAACATCTGGCAGGTGGTTATACCTACATCTCATGGGATATAGCTCATGTTCAATATAGGGTGGGAGTGGTAAAAATGGGGTTGGTCTCTATTAAGGTAATCTCTTCAAAACATTCATTTATTCCCGTCACTACTGCTTGCAACCTTTCCATGGCTTTTTATTGCACTTTGAACGAAATACTGATGCCTTACTGAGGCCGATGTGCCTGATCCAGCTTCACCTTGTTCACCATTTCCTAGCCATGCTGTCCACCTTTCAGTGCAAGCTCTCTCCTGCATTGGGGCCTTTCTGAGGCATTGTTCCCTCTTCCCGGGTCTCACCCCAAGCCTGACTCCTGTGGGTTTCAGGTCAAACGTCACCTCCCCACTCCCCGTTACTCTCTGTCACTACACCCTGATCATTTTCTTCATAGCTCATAGCACATGACAGAAGTATTTGTTGCTTGATGTGGGATCCATGTATGCGCCTGTCCCCATTTTAGCCCTACCATATGGCCCAGTGCCAGGGACCCAGTGCCTAACTGCTGAATAGAATTCAGTGAACTCAACTCCATGATGCACCAGCCTCCATGAGAAGCCTTTTGTAATGTCAGAGGTATTATTTTACCTCCTCCATCACTCAGTAACCTCCCATTTCCTCTGCTCTTCATGAAGTTCTTTCCTATTTTGAAATACTTACTAAGTAACATGTGAGACATAGTGCTAAATGCTGGAGAGCACACTAAAAGGAGGGGGAAAAGACATGGCTCCTGTCCTCAAAAAGATGCCACCCAGGGACAGGACCTTCGCTAAGTACCTGCGCATGTACATCAGTGCAGAGAAGGAACAAGCCTCAGAGGACAACGGGATGACAGGCATGAGCAGTCCAGGGAAAGAGGCCAGGCAGATGGAGAATGGCATGCTGGTGATGGATGCCCTGGACAGGCAGCTGCAGAGACAGCTCAGCAGCTCCTCCTCCTACAGCGAGGATGTCAGCAGGCACCACAGCAGCACGGCGGAGCTGCAGAACTCTGGGGCCAAGAAGGAAAGGACCTGGAAACCAGTGGAGGCAGATGAGGCTCAGACAGGAAAGGTCAAGCTGCCTGTGTTCTGGGACTCTTCTTCTTGGTGCCACCCTGGCTTCTAGCTATTGGCTAGGTCTCTAGACTGACAGCCCCATTGTCAACAGGACCCAGGAGCCCACAGAGCCCTGGACATTTTGCAAGGTGACTACTCCGTGGTGGCGTTGCTTCCCGCGGTTTGCACCTGGATCTGCTGCACAATGTACTGCCATCGCCTAAGAACTTCTTCGAGTGGACCCCCCAGTGGGAACCTGGTGAACCGTTTCTCCAAGGCTTGACATGGTGGACTCAATGATCCTGCAGGTCGTCAAGATGTTCATAGGCTCCCCTCCTCCATACAGAGTGAGAATGGACCCTCTTTTGGATCAGCGGTAACCCAGCAAATAAGCAAAGCCCTACATCTAGAATGGAAATTGTGTGCATCCTGGAACTGATGCAGGAAAGTAGAATGGGGTAGTGCTGCTTGTCCTGCTCCGGATAAGGGTAGCCCCAGAAACAGGCTTAAGTTAAACCCCTACCAAACCCCAGTTTATAAGAGACCCTTCCTAGCACCACAAGATAAGTATGGTAATATAACCATGAATAAAAAACAGAGTAAAACAATATGTCAAATGAGTGGGTCAGGTGCTAACCACTATGCATGAGTTTGTCTCTTTCAGGTCCCTGCCCTGGTTGAAAACAAAGAAGTGGAAGGGACCCTATGAAGTGCCTCTAACAATCCATACCTTATTGAAATTGTCAGAAGTAAAACCTTGGGTCCATCATATCAAAGTAAAGATGTGTCCCATAAAAGGAGAGGAACCATGCCTCCAGTGGAGGGGCAGTCTTTAGGCGATCTAAAGTATCTGGGAAAAAGGGAAAAATAAAAATGTTAATATATTTGCTAAAAAAAAAAAAAAAGATGCCACCCAGGGATGGAGGCGCCGCGGGAACACTGCCATTCCAGGATGAGCTGGGGGAAGTGCTGTGGGTTCCTCCTCGGCCTCTTCTCACTTCACATCCTCTCTAGGTGATCTTAGATCCCCATGGGTCTTGGATGATGCCCTTGCCTCATCTAACCCAGCTCTCTCCCACAGGACTTATTCCAAGCTCTTTATCTGAAATTATACTAGGTGTTTGCACCCGTGTGTCTCATGGGCACCTCACATGCAACAAAACCTAAAACTGAATCCACCTCTCATGAACAATTTAGTGGTATTTCAGATAAGTAGAAGTATAGCTTATTGAGGAAACACTGTTGTGATATCGGCTAACTCTTTGGAAGGAAAATGTTTTACATCAGAAAACATTCCAGGAGAATAAAAGATTTAAACATAAAAAGTAAAATCACATAAAGACTTTGAATATTTTTCCAAGCAAGCTGGAGAGCCACTGGAGGTAGGGATTTAGGCAGGGGAGTGACACGATCTGATATCGTGGCAGGATCACTGTTGCTTTAGTAAGGGAAGAGACCTGGGAGACCGTATTTCAGTAGACTGCATTCCAGTGTTGCCGCTGGGAAGTGAGCAGTCACACATGTCTTCTTGCTGGTTGCTTTGATGATCTTCTTTTTGTTTTTGATGTTTTACCACTTTGTTATGATATGCTTAGACATGGATTTGTTTTTGTTTATCTGACTTGGTATTTGTGGTGAATCTAAAGTGTGTTGTCAGCTGGGCATGGTGGCTCATGCCTGTAATCCCAGCACTTTGGGAGGGCGAGGCAGAAGGATCATTGAGCACAGGAGTTGGAAATCAGCCTGGGCAACATAGCAAGACCCTGTCTCTACAAAAAATAAAAAAATTTGCCAGGTGTGGTGGCACCCACCTGTAGTCCCAGCTACTGGGGTGGCTTAGGCAGGAAGGTAGGTCACTTGAGCCCAGGAGTTTGAGGTTGCAGTGAGCTATAATCACGCTGCTATACTCCAGCCTGGGTGACAGAGCGAGGCCCTGTCTTTAATAAATAAACAAATAAATAAAGTGTGTTGTCTTCCAACAATTCTGGAAGATATTCTCATGGTGTCTCTTTTCCACTTTCTCTTTTATTTCCTTATAAGACTTCATCTAGACATCTATTAGACTTTCTTACTCTATCTTTCATGCCTCTTATTCTTTCCTTCAAATATTCTATCTCTTTCAATCTCTGCACTGTGTTGTGATTATTTTTTTCACTTCTATCTTTCATTTCACTGATTTCTCTCTCTCTCTCTTTTTTTTTTTTTTTTTGAGACAGAATCTTGCTCTGTTGACCCAGCTGGAGTGCAGTGGCATCATCATAGCTCACTGCAGCCTTAAACTCCTGGGCTCAAGTGATCCTCCTGCCTCAGCCTCCCCAGTAGCTGGGACTACAGGTTCACGCCACCACACCAGCTAATTTTTTCTATTTTTAGTAGAGATGGGGTCTTGCTCTTGCTCAGGCTGTGGTTTTTCTCTTCAAGTGTGTCAAATCTATTGTTTAGTCTTTTTTTTATTGAGTTTTAAATTTTAATCTTTTTAGTTTTTGTTTCTGGAAGTTTTATTTTATTCTTTTTCAAATCTGCTTGACTAGTCCTTAGATTATTCTGTTCTTTGTCCATATGGTCAAGCTTCTTTTTTTATTTTTGTAAACATGTTATTAATACCTATTTTTATTGTGGTAAAATATACATAACACAACTTACCATCTTAACCACTTTTAAGTCACAGTTCAGAAGTGCTAAGTACATTCACATTGTTGTGCAACCAATCCCCAGAACTCTTTTCATCTTGTAAAACTGATGAATACTTATTTTTATACTTGATCTCAGCCAAAAGGCCAAAATGCAACAAATACTTATTTTTAGACAACGGAACTACAATACTTTAGGAAACTGTAGGTGAATGTTTATATAATCTTGAGATGTGGAGTGATTTTTTAAGCATTGTACACGTCTGAAACTATAAAGATTTGCATATGTAATCACAGAGTTGTACAAAAGAAAAAAAAGGAAGTTAAAAAAGAATATAAAGAATATTTTGAAATACTATGAAAATCAAGACAAGTAAAAAATTGAAAAATATGTGACAAAAGATTAATAGCTTTAATATGTAGAGTGACTTCATATCAATAAGAAAAAGAATAAACTCTGAATAGAAAAACAGGTAATGGAAATGAATAGATAATGTATAAAAGAAGTGTCAACATAACTGAGAGAGGCTCTCTAAAAGAAAATGATATTTATTCAAGAATGAGCATTGCAATGGGAATATACATGCCACAGTACTAGCTATGTGTGTATTCAGGAAAGTAAAGGAACACCAAGGAAAAATGAGAATTACATAGTATTTTTGAGATAATTATCCTTGGCTACAAGGATCAATAACAAGGGTGGCACCAGTCTGAGCTCGGAAGGCAGTTGCTGGGCAGATGTTCTCCCAGAAGTAATTTTTTCTGTAAGGTTTCTATGCCTTTGTGCAAGGTTGTAGTTTTTCAAGAGTCTTTTGTGCTAGTTCTTGTCATCGGGCATTTGTGCATAAGAACCTCGTCTTCATGGCCTTCCCCAGCTCTGTTTGTCAGGGTTTATATCACAAGTGACTTCATTTTGATTCTCACAACTTTCACAGAATGAACACAAATTTTAAAAAGAAAAGAAAAAGAAAAATATTTAACCACAGTAGTAATCGAAGAGATGCAAATTAAAAGAATAGTGAGATTAACATTTCTTATCTATCATAATGGCAAATATGCATAGGTGTGGTATTATTCAATGTCAATAGGGTTAATGGGGAAGTAAGCCTTGTTCATATTGATAATTGCTGATACAAGTATAATTGATAAAGCCTTCCTGTAAAGCAATGTGGCGTGTGTCACACACGTATACCTAAACACGTATGCTTTGTTACTCAACAATTACGCTTCCAGGAATTTACCGTAAGGAAAATATTGGGCAAGGGTGCATATATATGTGTAGCATTGTTACTTATAATAGTGAAAGATTTTTAAAATATAAATCTAATCATAGGGTAATTAATCACCAGTGGACTACTACGCAGTTATTAAAACTGTAGTTATTAACACAAAAAGAGAATGATGACATATCGGTAAGAAAAAAACCCAGCTTACAGAATTTATACATACTACATATAGAAAACATCCCATTTTTGTCAAAAAATATATTTGTGTGGGTGCATGTGAGTTTGGAAAAATTTCTCTGGTTGATGAGATTCTGCTTTTATCCTGTTATTATTATTGTTAATAAAATAACAATATCTGTGTGTTCTCACACAGAACAATTATCTGTGTGTTCTCTCTCTTTTCCTGCTCAAAGAGCATATACTACTAGCATAGTAAGTTAAGTTTTTGGCGGGAAAAAAAAGAAGTACCGTGTTTCTAAAGGAACAGCCCAAACATAAGTGACCGTTTATTGATAAAGCACAGAGGCTCAGAAGAAACACGCTGCGGTTTCCTCGTGTGTGTGCCCATAAAGCGGTCAAGGTTGGGGTTAGAGCCATTCGTCCCTCAGGCACCGCCGAGGCCACCCCAGGCACGCGCGGGTCCTGGCAGGGGGCGGGGCCACGCCAGCCCGGAAGAGACGGCGTGCCGCGCCGCGCATGCCCTTTCCTTTCCAGTCTCGGCTCTGGAGCGTGTAGCCACCGCGGTGAGGTTCTCTGGAGTTCGGGTTCCATCGGCCCTCATCGGGGCCACCGTGCTACTGTAGCGGCCGCTCCTCTCCAGGGTCAGGGCGGGGGGGGCTTCTCTTACCGTCCCCGCACACCCATTTCTGAGCAGCGACAGAGGATGGGGGGCGTATTTCAGGGGGTAGGGGGCCGCTAGTAAGCAAAGATTGGCGTCCGGATGGCCGGGGGAGGAGGAAGGAAGGATGAAGCACTTGCGTGGCGGAGACCAGCCAGGCGAGGCTAGGGAGACAGCGTACTGCCTGCACGCTTTTCCTTCGGGACAGGATTCTTTAGAACTGCCTCCTTGCCTGGCCGTGGAGCGCTGGTTTGGGGTAGGAGTGGTAGGAAATGAGGGTGCGAAGGCCTTAGCCCTTCGGTTTGGGGCCAGCGGCCTCTCAAGAAGCGAGGGCTTTACTCCTCCTGGCCCTCCCTGCGTACCTTAAGGTACGACCGTGCGTTTCCTCAGTAGGTACTGTCACTCATTGTCCCCACATAACGCTGAGAACACAGGGTCTCTTTGCTCCCTGCACCCCCTGTATACCTTTGTGATTGTGAGCACTTACGAAAGTCTGGAGCAAATTCGCACTCTATCCCCGTTTTGTTTGAACGTCCTGGCAACCTTTTTTTCACCTGAATTGCCTTTGGTGGTGAGAAGGGAGCTGGTAGTCTGAGTTTGTTTTGCAGTTTGTAGTCCTCCTTTCTGCATGTTTTGTAGGGCGTATTTGAGTTTTCAACCCATTGGGCTATGGTTTTGTGTGGCCATTTTGGGGTCATGAACTTGATTACTGGACCCTGGCCACATTGCTCCGAAGTGCTCTTGATGATCGTTTCCTTTTTGCAGATGTTGATGCCCAAGAAGAACCGGATTGCCATTTATGAACTCCTTTTTAAGGAGGGAGTGATGGTGGCCAAGAAGGATGTCCACATGCCTAAACACCCAGAATTGGCAGACAAGAACGTGCCAAACCTCCACGTCATGAAGGCCATGCAGGTAGAGGGGTGAAAGGGGGAGGCTGTTGGATTGGGATGGAGATGGAAGGGTTTTCCATTAATGTTTAAGGTAAATTCCAAGGAGAGGTCAGGACGGCTGGTGCTGCTTGCTGCCATGAAGGGCAGTGAGATACACTGGATGCTTGTTTACAAAGCTTTGCATTTCATTTCTAGCTCCAAGCTCCTAGTTACGCAGTTTTCTGCCTTACAGTCTCTCAAGTCACGAGGCTACGTGAAGGAACAGTTTGCCTGGAGACATTTCTACTGGTACCTTACCAACGAGGGTATCCAGTATCTCCGTGATTACCTCCATTTACCCCCTGAGATCGTGCCTGCCACCTTGCGCCGCAGCCGTCCAGAGACAGGCAGACCTCGGCCGAAAGGTATGGTGCCCAAATAAAATGGCCTCCAGTCTGCTCTGAAGCAGCCCTTTGGAGGGGGTAGTTTCTTTTGTGTGAGAGATGGAAGTGTTCCTTATAACACATTGGTGTTAGCTTTAGAGGGACTGTGGCATGCAGGACCTTGGTTAAGACCTTGGAACATTTGTCCTCTGCCTTGGGACCTGTAATAAACTGGATTCAGGTCTTCATGCCATCTGTGACATTGCGTTAAATATGAATAGAATGTTAGTCTGTGGCTTTCTTCCCCAACACTTGTGCAAATATCCAGACATGTGGTAGCACATTGAGTAACTGTTATCCAGCAGAGTGAGGTTGTACTTACCCCCAAGAAGTCCAAAGCAAAGCTGTTTATCACATGTGAAGGCATCAAAGAGTTTTGTAGAGTTTCTTGGCAAGGGGGGCAAAAATTACAAAAAGTAGAATGGAGGAGAATTGGTATTTGTATAATTACGGTGTGAAAGGATATGCGTCTGTGTGGGGTGTGTGAGGAATTATCTTCTGACTCTGGAGATCACTACTGGCTCGCAGTTAAGTCTTGTTAAGGTTATGGTTCCTTGTCAAATGAACTTTGTAGGAGCTGCAGAGAGTCTGTGGGCTGGGGTGATGAGATACAGAGATTCCTAAACATAATTGTCAGACAGTCCAGATTCCCCTAAAGAATGATTTTGTAGAGCTCAGGGATCTGGTGTGTGTTACGAAAGTTCCTAACGGGTTCTAGTGGTTAGGTAGAGTTACGTATCTTTAGAGCAAAGGTTCTGTACTACGTCTTGGAATCATCTGGAGAGAGAAATACTAGTGTCTATTTGCGCCTTACGGATTATGATTTAATAAGCATAGTTGGGCCTCACATTTATTTTTACCACTCACCACATGATTAGGTTTTCTCCTTCTGCTTTAAAAATAGTTCATATTCTAATTACGTGGGCTCCAGGTAAGTTCCAAGGTAACTGGGTAGAGATAATACTAGATTAAATTATTACTTTTTGTGTTCATGAGAATTTTTTAAGGTAGCTTTTAGCTTTCATTTTAAGGTCTGTGCCTTAATATATATCCCACAGCCTGACAGGTATGCAGAAAACCCCAAGAGGAACTAAAGGATTTTTGGTGGCTTTTAGATTATGTACTTAATATTGGAGTTGGGGCTTTGCGCTTAAGATGCCTCCTATTCCATTTGCGTTCTAAATTTTGACTATTCAGATGTTTGTAGAAACAGCTAGATTTCTAATTTGCTAAAAATTGGAAAATGCCTTTTTGTTGAAAAACAAAATAGAAGAAAACAATCTTTTTGCAAATGTGTGGCATTTTAACTGAGATGTGAGTTTTCTAGGCTTTTGAGGAACCAAACTGTCAGTGATGACAAGTTTCTGTGGGGAAATAGAAGTCTGTAGCTGACAGTTCTGGGTACAAGGAGTTATATGTCCCCATTAACCCATCATAACCATGTGGTTGCTGAGTGAGAACGGGAGAGCATTGCCAATTTTCTTGGCCTTCAGGGAACAGAGTTCCCACATTGCCCTGTGTTCACAGTGTGGTTTGATTTACGTAGGCCTGGAAGGCGAGCGACCTGCAAGACTCACAAGAGGGGAAGCTGACAGAGACACCTACAGGCGGAGTGCTGTGCCCCGTGAGTAGTGGGATAGAATCTCTGGATTCTCAGAGTTGGCCTTGGCTGGGGCTCAGCCCTTGAAGATGCCAAGGTAACCAGGAATGATCCTTGGTTTTCAGTCTCCAGATCATCAGAACAGCCATAGTCCTTTGTGCTTCTTTCCTTATGCTGGGATTTGATAGATGGGAATTAGAAGGGAGACCTGAGTTGAGGGCACAGAAAACCTTGGTTGAAGACCTTGAACTGAACAAAACTGACAACTTTCAGGAAAGCAAAAGGCTTTTCTTTGTTCCAGGTTGTGTTCTGTGCTGTAAGCTCCCTGAGGGCAGGGCCCACTTAACTTCTTCATTGTTTTCTACTGAATCAGTGCGAAACAGTCTTGTTTTTGAGTAGCAGGTGTTTGCATTGACCTGGAACAACAGATGTTTGTTTTTTCAGCAGATAAGCTTTTGTGTGCCAGGCACTGTTCTTGGGGCTGGGGAGATAGTAGTTTACATAACAGATCAAAGGCCCTTTTTGTTGAACTTGCATTTTAATGGTGGGTAGAATAAGTATATGTCAGGTGGTGTGGGTGGTATGGAGGGAAGTTAAAGCAAGGGGGTGGGTGTTGGCAATTTTCAGTTGAGTTTTGAGAGAAAGTTTTATAGAAGTGAGATTTAAGCAAACACCTGAAGGAGGTGAGGGGAGCCAGCCAGTAGCTATCTAGGGGAAGAGCATTCCAGGTAAAGGACCTCAGAGGGCACCTGGCTTGTCTAAACAACAGAAGGCTTTGGGAGATAAGGATGTGGGCCGTGGTAAGATGGGGAGCCATTGGTAGTATTTTGGCAGAGGAGTAACAAGATTCAACTTGTTTTAGAGAGTTACTCTTTGTTGTAGAAATAATTGTGGTACAAAAACAATGTGTAAAAGGAATTTCTAATTTCTGCCACTCTTACCTCCTCTTGTCATCTTTCCTGATTGTTCATAAGTAAAGATAGAAGTGACCATTTGACCTGAATACCTTACAGGGCAGTAGTGAGAATGAATTGCTCCAGCTCTTGGTTCAAAAGAAGTTGATGGTTACTCATACACGGGGAAATCAGGGAGCTGTTCTTAGAGGATGTGACAGTTGGGCCTGACCACAGGGGTCCTCAAGTTAAGGGGAAGTGAGAATTTCAGGCAAGAGTTCGGCCTGTACAAAGGTATGGAGATGGGGAGAATTCAGTGGTTTGCTTGGTCAGAGGGCACAGAGGTTAGCAGACAGGAGCCTGTGGTGGGTGTGGTCTGAAATGGACCAAAAGGAGACTACAATTTTAATAATTACTGAAACCACATTATGTTACCTTTAGCTCCCCTGCTCCCCATAGATATAAAATTTTCTAGTAGCCACCCTTGAAAAAGCAAGCAGAAATAGGTTATTTCAATATTGATATATTTCAGTATTGAGATATTTTATATTCTTTTTTCCTTAAGTCTTTCAAATCTGGTTTGTATTTTGCACACGTCTCAATATGAACTAGTGGCTGCCATATAGGACAGTGCAGGACTAGATCTTTCATCGTCTGCTTCTCTCCCATGATGGTAAAGTTGCTTTTTGCTTCTGTGGGCCCTCGTTGCCTTTACCTCTTGGTTTTTCCCTTACTGCACTCCTTTGTAAGGTAGGTGCTGATCTGAAGTAGGTGGTAAATAACTCAGTGATGAAAAGTAAAGATCCTCTGGGACCACATACGAAGGGCATACGGTCCAGGCTTTCTTGGAGGAGCTAATAGTTTGGGTTGTAAGTTTTGAACGGTGATAGAAGAAGGATGGCTGGGGAGGGAGCAAGGTGGCTCAGAAGGTGTTTCTCACCTCTGTTGTAGTTTATTTATACCTCATGGGGTGGTACATGGCCTTTCTGCAGGATTAAGGTCAAGTGAATTGTCTTCTTTTGACCCACGGTAGATTAGGTCATATGATGACTCTAAATTGGTGTTTCACTTTCCAGCTGGTGCCGACAAGAAAGCCGAGGCTGGGGCTGGGTCAGCAACCGAATTCCAATTTGTAAGTATCTCCCCATTCACATTCCATAAGCAATTACTTGTTCTGGCCTCAGTTGTGTGGCCCTGCAAGTTCTGCAGATGTGGTATAGTGTGGTGGGTCCTGAACTCCCCAATTTTTTCCCAAATTCCAAATAAATTTTACGTTGAATTGCAGTACTCAAACTTACGTAACTATATAATTACTGAATTGAGTCTCACAAATCAGTACATATGTTTACTAGTTTACTAGTATTTTCTGTTTCATTTATGATGGTCATAACCTGAAATAGTTTCATGAACCCCAAAGCTTGAGATTGAAGTACACACTGCTGGAGATTGGGTGGGCTCAAGAACCAAATCCTTCGTCTTTTAGATGATATGATCTTAGTTTTCTCTGCCTCGGTTTCTTCATACATAAAATAGAGGTGATAATTATAGCTATCAAGGTAATCGTGAGATTAGTTAATATAGGTACAGTGCTGGCATGGGGGCTGGCATATCACTTTTAGGGCAGCATCTGTCCTGCGGCAGGTCTCCAGAGCACACAATTGCCTCTCAGATACTCATTTGTAAAAAAAGGAGGCATGTGCAGTAGAAACAAAATCAAGTCCTGTGCTGGGTACTTCCATATATGTATATATGAACACACACTGAGTGGGTGGCCATATTGCCATTTTACCAATGAGGAAACAGGCCTAGATACTATGTGGCCCCCACTGCCAATAAGGGGCAGGGCTGGGAATTACGGCCTACATTCACTTTTCTAGCCATTTACATTTGGGGGCTTCTCCAGTGATAATGAGGCCTGAAAGTTAGCAAAACCTTGCGTGAGGTAGAACCTGAATGCTGCTAATACTGATGTCCTGTGCTTTTTCTTACAGAGAGGCGGATTTGGTCGTGGACGTGGTCAGCCACCTCAGTAAAATTGGAGGGGGTTATTTTGTGTTGAATAAACCTGTAGCCAGAAAAACTTAATCTTGTGTGTCCATTTTGTTTGCATTGTGTAGCTGGTTTAAGGGTTGGAATGTAAATGGTAGGGGAGTTGTCTTTGTCTAAGGTGATGTCACTTGTTACTGTTACAGCTACTGTACTTGGCTTTCCCATGTGCCCTCCTTGCTTTAGCCAGCACCTCCCTGCAGAGTTGTGGCCAGTGTGGTACTGCGTTGTAGAGGCAATTGGAAAGCTGGGCAACCAGCCATGCTAACTTAGCTCTGCGTGATGGGGAAGTTGGTATTTGTTGGCCTAGAGTTGAGATTTTGTGCCTGCTGTCTGGAACTGAGAAGTACTGGGGAGGGAAGATGAAAGGAAACAACCAAGGAAATGGTGTTCTTGGAATCTGTCACAGACAATGTATGGGGAAGATGCACAGGAATGGTGTTTAGGCCAACGGTTTGTAAATACGGATCTTCAAGGTTCAGGGTTTGCTTACAAGAATCACAGGAGAGGCTGAGTGTGGTGGCATGTGCTTGTAGTCTCAGCTACTTGGGAAGCTGAAACAAGGATCGCTTGAGCCCAGGAATTTGAGGTTGCAGTGAGCTATGATTATACCACTGTACTCAAGCCTGGCAGACAGTGAGGCCCTGTCTCTTAAAAGAAAAAAAAGAATCACAGGAGAAAACAATGCACAAAAAGATTTGAAAAGAACTGCCCAGCATCTGAAACTCCTGGGATTTTTGTCTTACCATGATTAGAGTAAATATTGGGCAATTGGAGCTCTTGCTGTCTCAGGGCTCTTTGAAAAAAGAATGTATTGTAGTTTTCCTGGGGCCTTCACGAGTGGTGGTCCAACGTACGATGTGACTAAATGGTCAAGAGGAGTGCAATCTTAGCTTGGGTGCCAGAGAGGGGTTTTGATGGGAAGTGAGCTGGGGGTGAAAAGACCTGGCACAGTGCCAGGAAAGCTTGGAGCAGCTCAGGGACAATCCTGCAGACTTTGCTCTGCTGGGCAGGAGACCAACGTTGGCTTGCAGATCAATCCCCGTGACTGGTTGCCTTAAATATGTGCTAGTGGGGTGGAGTTGGGGGTTGTTGAGGTGTTAGAGATACCAGTTCTGGGCCAACTTGTGATGAAGGACAGGCCTGCCAAGGTAAGATTTTTCAGCTAGAAAAACTAGTAGCTAATCAAAGTGCATCTTACGGGTTCTGGAGACTTGGAAATCTTCATTTGTGGAGTACTATGGGCCAAGCATTGTAGAGATGGACAATAGTTGGTCAAATGAGATTGATGATAAAAATCCTAAACTACGCAGAGGTGGTTTCATGCTGGCAACCACCTTCAGTCTTGATGGGCAGTTGTAATGTCGACCACGAGGTGGCAGCCAATAGCAACTCCAAATAGGCACTTAAACTTAGTTCTGGGAGGTGAGCTTTGGAATCTGAACCACCAATAAAACAGAAGCTTGCTTTGGCAGAGAGAGGCAGTGCCTGGGGAAGCTTGTTTCAGCATAACCTTGGCTGCCTTGCCAAAGATTGCTTTTTATCCAGTTTGTCTGCTGGCTGAAGTGATGTGGTTTGCCCATGTTCACACGCCTTGTGATTGTTTAACCTGGATTCCACTATGAAATGTTAGTAGGTCCTGCCTTTCTGTTTCCCACTGAGGCCCACAAGTGAATGGGTTTTCTCCACAGCCTTAGTGATTTCCTGGCCCTAAGATGTCACTTTTTCAGTTAGGGCTGTTTGCCAACCTCTTCCCCTGTGATTTAAATTAGTCCTAGAATATATTCTGTAAGATCACCTATGGACTCCAGAGAAACCTGAGGAGTCTATAAGGTAGTTAGAGCGTGTGGATAAAAACATGCAGGTGGAGGTGGTTCTTGCTGCCTGCCAGCTTCCTCCCCCACCTTGGTAGATTGAACCACCCCTGCCTATCAGTAATCATTCCTTAGCTGCTCAAGGATCATTGCTGATTGCATGTACTGAGAAACAGAAGGCTCAAAATTTGCTCTTAAGCAACCTCACTGTCTAGTTAGGGAAACAAAACCAAAGCTACACATTAAGAATCCGTGACAGATAATCTATATAAGTGGTAAATTGTTATGTCCAGACTGAGTTCTAAGGAAAGGGAGATGAACGAAGGCTGAAGTGGCCCAGACGTGGGTTTGTGGGACAGCAGGAGGGGTGAAACCACTTAGGGCATCCTGAAGAGGGTTATTGGAAAACAAAAATGTCAGATGGTGCCAGGTTATGAAACTGATGTCAAAAAATTAAGTTTTTTTGAGGAAAGCTAGGAAAAAACATTTGAATGCTATTACAAGTACCTGAGAAGGTCACCTGGGGAGGATGTGGGTTATGAGGGACAGGGAGAGGGCTACCTGGGTGGCTGCATAGGCACAGCCATCACTAGGAGAAAGCTTTGGGGAAGTTTTGAACCATCTTCCAGGGTTGGTCTCCAGGTCTATCATAGCCTCACGTCTGCCCACCAGCCCTATATCTTGCCAGCTAATCTGATCACCACTACTGCCACCAATAAACACTCCACAGGATTTTTAAAGGGATTTTGGAAGCAAACAGTTGAAGATACATTTTCCAAATTTAACATAAACTTCCTGATATGGACATAAATCCCTTTTTCCTGAAAAATAGAGTCCCCTTACAGCCAGTGCCAACAGCAGCTTTAAGTCTCTGATGCTTTTGAAGCCCCACTTCTGCCTTGATTAATTTAGTAAACAGACCTTTAGGAAGTAGCTACCATGTGCCTGTTATATGCTGGGAGACAAAGATGTTAAGATGCAATCAGCTTAAAGGATTTCCCTGGAGATTTGTTTTTGAGGCGGTTACATCCTGTAGCCTTGAAGACCTGAAGGCCCACTACAACACTTCCTGTCTGGTGCCTGGCATGGGCCTCCCACTGGGCAGTGCAGGCCTATTGAGGCTAAGTGTTCTGTCAGGATAGATTTGCTTGCATTTTCTGGAGTTTTATATAAATGGAATTATACAGTATGTACTCTTTTTAGTCTGGCTTCTTAGTATCATTGTTTTGACATTCATCAGTGTTGTTGGATATGTCAGTAGTTCGTTCCTTTTTGTTGCTGGGTAGTATCCCATTATATGGATATACCACAATTCGTTTATCCATTTACCTGTCCTTGGGCATTTGAGTTGTTTCCTGTTTTGGCTATTGTGACTAATGCTATGAATGGTCACATGCAAGCTTTTGTGTGGACATAGTTTTCAATTCTCCTAGGTATATACCTAGGAGTGGAGTTGCTGGGTCTGTGGTAACTTTATGGTTAACATTTTGAGGAACTGCCAAACTGTTTTCCAAAGTGGCTGCGCCATTTTACATTCCCACTCACTTTGTGTGAACTTCAATTACTTCTCATCTTCACCTACACTTGTTATGGCCAGTCCTTTTATTTTAGCCATTCTAATAGGTGTGAAGAGTTTGGACTTTATCCTGCAGATGATCATGAGCCAGTTAACAATATTAAGGTGGGGTTAGGTGTGGACAGGGAAAGGAAGACATTGGTCAATGGGTACAAAGTTTCAGTTAGATTGGAAGAAGAAATTCTGATATTCTTTTGGGCAGCAAAGTGACTATAGTTAATACAGAATAAATATATTTTGTATATTTCAAAATAGGTAAAAGAGAGGATTTTAAATGTTCTCATCACAAAGACCTGATAAATATGCTAATTAGCCTAAGTTGATCATTCCATAATGTGTACGTGTTGAAACATCACATTGTACCTCATAAATATATATATAATTATTATTTGTCAATTAAAAATAAAACTTAAGACAATATGAAGGTGAGGACTGACATGACCAGGCATACTTTGATGCTTGGCAAATACTTGAACCCTACTGCAGAATACAGTAGACTGAATTTGGGTCTGTGCAGTGACCACACTGGGGCACTGAGTGGTCATGGGTAAACCACTCAGTCAATAGTGACTACAATACACATTCAGGCTGCTAACGGGAAAGGGAGGGGAAAAATCCATCATTTGATTGCTCAGTTTTAGAAAGGGAAACTAGGACAGAATGAGGGCAGTTGGGGGCGGGGGAGGAGGGATGAAAGGAATTGTTTAAAAAGTTACAGCCCATAGAAAGCCTGGAGCCCGTTTCTATTTAAAAGTGCTTTATTAGAAGCCTGTGATAAATGCATGGCACAAGTCCAAGAGAACAGCCACTTGAAAAATAAGCCCTGCATGGTTTACTGACATATCAAAGAGGCCATTGTGAGGGAAAGGGCATCTTTAAAAATAAATAATTATTAAATGGGAGAGGATACCCAAGCTGAGGGAATAAGGTGGCCTCAAAACAGGACAAAGCTTATAAAAGTTACAAATCAAACGAGATTTTAAAATTCTGAAGAGTAACTGCAAGAAATGTCAAAGTAAATAGTTCTAGTTTATTTAAGTGTGTGAAAAGTAGGAGGTCAGTTTGAGAATCTAGGGGCATCATTTTATTAATGTGCAAAAAGTGTACTGGGAGAATGAACAGTCAACAGACTTTTGACATCTTTGCCTCCATTACACAGAGATGTCCCCTTCCATTAAAATAAATTAAAAACCTTTAGTATGGAAAATTTCAAGCATATATAAAATAAATATAAGAGTATAATCAACCACAATGTACCCATCACTGAGCTTCAAAAGTCATCAACATTCTGCCATTCCTCTGTGTTTTGTTTAGAGATGGGGTCTTGCTATGTTGCCCAGGCTGAACTCAAACTCCTGGACTCGAGATCCTCTGCCTCAGCCTCCCGAGTAGCAGGATTACCTGCACATGCCATGGCACCCAGCTTCTGCTTTTCTTGTTATATTTATCTCTATACCCACCTTCCTCCCACCCCTAACTTGATAATTTAAGTCAGGTTTATTGAGGTACAATTTACATACAATAAAATTCACTCTTTTTAGGCATAGAACTCTGAGGGTTTTTTTTTTTTGTTTTTTTTTTTTAGTAAAACTCAGTGGAAGAGCTCTGAGTTTTGATAAGCAGATACAGTCATGTAACCACCACCACAGTGAAGCAATAGAACTTTTCCATCACCCTGAAAAATTCCCCCATGCTGCCCATTTGTGGGCAACCCCCTGGTAACCACTGTTCTTGGTCCCTCTAATTTTGCCTTTTCCAGAATGTCAGATAGATGGAATCATATAGCATTAGATCTGGCTTCTTTTTCTCAGCATAATGTATTGAGATCCATCCATTGGTGCTGCATGTATTAGTAGTTTGTTCCTTTTTATTGCTGAGTAGTATTCTGTCGTATGGTTATACTACAGTTTATTCATTTTTTGTTTTTTATAGAGGAATTTTTGGGTAAAATTGACATTGAAATACACAACTCTTAACTCTACCTTTTTGACACATGGATACAACTATGGAACTCACACCCCTGAGGAAGAGAAAAGCAGGCCCTAACATCAGGAACTGGTCTGATCCTACAGCTAGGCCTTGGCACATTTGGAGCTGACCTAGCACTCACAGTGAGGCCATGCCATTCTCCTGTTGGACCTAAACAATGTCATCAAACATCAACAATCAGACAAGGTCACTTTATGACTCTGATAAAGTAGACAGAAAATCAAGACTGCTTCATAATCTTGTCTAAGCATGGACAAAAACAAGTTCACTATGCAAACCACCAAAATATAAAACACTCCCCTCTACCAGCTAATGCCAGTAACTGATGCTTCCCTACTAGTTATAGCTTTAGCCATGTTCGTTCCTCCTTCTAAGTAAGATTTTTTAAAGATACCCAATCATAGAATTACCGTCCTTCCTGATAGTATCCAATCCAGAGCAAAGCCTTGTTTTCTTAAGCCCGCCTCAAAATCACTTAACACAAGCCCAAATCCTATGTCCTTCTTATCATTTTCTTATTGAGATCTATACATCTTCATGATATGTATTATCCTTCATTACACAAGCAAAAACCCAACTTTGTTCTACTATAGGTATGTTCCTAGTCTTTGGCTGGAGGGCATGGACATCCCTGTCAAGATACAGACCATTGTACTTTCCCATAAAGTTCCTTCATGTCTCTTCCCAGTTAATCCCCCACCATCACCGATGGACATCAGTGTTGTTTGGCTTCTTATCAACAAAACTGCTATGAACATTTTGTACAAGTCTTTTTGTGCACATATGTTTTCATTTTTGCTGGGTGTATTTGTTTCCTATTGCTGCTGTAACAAATTATCACAAATTCAGTGGCTTAAAACAACACAAATTTATTATCTTACAGTTCTGATGGTCAGAAATCCAAAAGGGGTTGGCAGGACTGCATTTCTTCTGGAAGCTTTGGGGAGGATCTGTTTCTTGCTTTTACCAGGTTCTAGAAGCCACCTGTACTCCATGATCCTTTCCTCTATCTTAAAGCCAGCAAGATGGCATCTTTAAATTTCTCTCTCTCTCTGACCTCTGTTTCTGTCATCATATTTCCTCTGTCTCTGACTCTCTTGTCTCCGTCTTTCTCTTACAAGGACCCTTGTGATTACACTGGGCCCATCTAGATAATACACAATAGCATCCCCATCTCGAGATCCTTAATTACATCTTCAAAGTTTGTTTTCCTGTGTAAGTAATATAACATATTCACAAGTTCTGAGGATTAGCACATGGACATCTTTGGGCGGGGGTCATTATCCTACCTACCGCACTGGGCAAATATATCCAGAAGTAGAATTTCTCAGTTATTAGGTAGATATATGTTTCACTTTATGAGACACTGCTGAACAGTTCTCTAAAGTGTTTGCACCATTTTATATTCTTGTATACCAATATATACGAGTTCCAATTACTCAATATTCTCACCAAGATTTGATGCAGTCTTTTTAATTTTAGTCATTTTAGTAGAGATGCAGTGGTACCTCATTGTAGTTTTAATTTGCATTTGTTGATTATTAATGATGTTGAGTACTTTGTGCTTATTGACTATTTGTATATTTTTCTTTGTGAAGTATCTGTTTAACAACTTTGCCATTTTTAAGTTGAGTTGTTTGTCTTTTTTATTACATTAAATGGCAAAAGTCCTTTATATATACTGGATACAAATCCTTTGTCAGTAATAACTCTTGTGAATATTTTCTCACAGTGTGACTTGGTTATTTTTCTTTAATGTATCTTTTGGTTATCAGAGTTTTAAAATTCTGATAAGGTCTAATTTATCATATTTTTCTTTTAGTGTTATTACTTTCTGGGTCCTGCTAAGAAATCTTTGCCTACCCTCAGGTCCTGAAAATATTCTATGATTTCTTCCAAAAGCTTTATGGTTTTAACTTTTATGTTTATGTTTATGCTCCATCTCAAATTAATTTTTGTGTATAGCATGATGTAGGGGTCAAGGTTCATTATTTTTCTATATGAATATCCAGTTCTAGTGCCATATTTTCCTTTCTCCATTGATTTGCATTAGCTTTTTTGTCAAAACTCAGCTGATCATGTAAGTGTGGGTTGATTTCTGGACTCTATTTCATTGGTCTATATGTCTATTCTTAGACCAATATCACATTGTCTTGATTACTGTAGCTTTAGAATACATCTTAAATTCAGGTAAGTCCTCCAGCTTTGTTCTTTTTCAAGATTGTTTTGGCTATTCTTGGTACTTTACATTTCTGTAAATTTTAGAATCAATTTCTTAAAAAAAAAAAGGCTGCCATGATTTTGATTGGGATTGCTTTGAATATATAGGTCAATTTGGGAACACTATCGAGCCTTTCAATCCATTAATGTGGTATATATTACACCTCTCCATTTATTGAGATCTTCTTCAATATCTCTCAACGTTTTATAATTTTTAGTGCAAAGTCTTTTGTTAAATTTATTCCTAAGTATTTTTATGGTATTTTAAATGGAGTTGTTTTACTTTAATTTTCCAATTGCTTTCTGGTAGAATATTAAAAATGATTGACTTTTAAACTTTTTAATTAAAATGTAATGATATACAGTAAAACTCACAGATCTTAGTTAGATATTCAGTCCAGTGGGTTTTACAATTGCATCCACCTGTATAACCACCACTCAAAACAAGAGATAAAATATTTTCATCCCCTCAGAATGTTCTCTTGTGCCCTTTTCCAGTCAATTCCTTCCCCTTCTCCCCATAACCAATATCAGGTTTCTATCACCACAGATTAGCTTGGTCTGTATTTGGATTTCATAAAAACGGAATTATGTAGTATATATTTTTTTTCATGACTGGCTTTGTTCACTTAACGTAATGTTTTGGGGATTTATCTGTATTATTGCATGTATCAGTAGTTTGTTCTATTTTGTTGCTGAGTAGTATTCCATTGCATGAATATACCACTATTTATCCCTTCTCCTTTGATGGACATTTGGACTACTTCCAGTTTGGGGCTATTAGCAACAAGGCTGCCATAAACATTCTTCTACAAGTTTTTTTTGTAAACATTTGTCTTCACTTCTGTAGGGTGAATACCTAGGAGTGGAATTTTCTGGGTCATAGACTAGGTATGTCTTCAACTTAATAAGAACTTTCCAAATAGTTCTCTAGAATGGTTGTTTCATTGGCCAGCCACTACACAATCATTGTATGAGAGTTGTGGTTGTTCCACATCCTAGCCAACATTTTGCTGTTATGAGTCTTTTTTTATTTTACTCATTCTAGTGAATGTGAATTAGTATCTCATTATAATTTTAATTTAGTTACCCAATAACTAATGATCTTAAGTGCTTCTTTGTGTGTTTGTTTAGCATTTTTTAAACTAATTACACTGTCATTTATATTGTTGGGCATTTTTATATCTTATTTTGTGAAGCATCTGTTCAATTATATTTTCTATTTTTAAAAATTGGGGTGTTTGTTGTTTTATTACTGATTTGTATAAATTTCAAAATATATTTTGGATACCAGTCATTATATATATGTTTTTTTTTCAGGCTTGTCTATTCATTTTCTTAATTATGTCTTTGGATGAACAGGCTTTATAACTTTGATAATCCAATTCACAAAGTTTTTTCATTTTGTACTTTGTGCTTTTTTGTGGCCTAAGAAATTTTTGCCTACTTTCAGGTCATGAAGATATTTCTTTCTTTTCTTTCTTTTTCTTTCTTTCATAACCTAGCCAGAAGTGCATGAAGATATTCTTTTATATTTCCTTTAGAAGCATTATGAGTCTTGGTTTACATTTAGGTCTATGATCACCTCAAGTTAATTTTGAGTACAGAGTGACATAAGGGTCAAAATTTACTTTTTTAAACATTTCATTATGAAAATATAGCCATATTGATATAATTTTCCAATGAATACTCATATTCCCACCACCTAGATTCTACCATTAACGTTTTATATATTTACTTTATCACTTATCTATTTGATATCCATCCATGTCTTTATCTATCTATCCATCCGTTAATCTATCTTATATTTTTAGGGCATTTCTAAGTAAATTGCAGAAGTATACTTCCTCCTAAATATTAATATTTCAGCATGGATATCATTAATTATAGATCAGTATTATTTACACAAGTGAAATATATAAACCTTTTAATTTAAAAAAAATTTTTAATTGACAGTAATCATATATATTTATGGGACACAAATCTTAAGTGTTGTTTCACAGTGTTGTGACAAGGTGACCTGTGGCAACCCAAACCTTTATGAAGATATATAACTTTGCCATCATTACAGAAAGTTTCCTCATTCTTCTTTCCCATTAATCCCCACCCTTCACACCCACTGTGGCAACCATTGTTCTCTTTTGTTTGGGTTTGGTGTTTTTTCTCACCATACATTAGTTCTGCCTGTTCTAAGACTTCATATAATGGGATCATACAGTATGTACTCTTTTGTGTTAAGCTTCTTTCACTTAGCATAATGTTTCTGAGATTCGTTTATATTGATGTGTGATTCAGTAGTGTGTTCCTTTTTATGGATGAATAATATTCTGTTGTATAGCTATACCACAGTTTGTTTAACCATTCTTCTACTGATGGTCACCTGAGATGTTGCCAACGTTTGGCTATTATAAATAAAGCTACTATGAATATTCTTATATGAGCTTCTTGTGGACATATGTTTTCAATTCCCTTGGGCAAATACCTACAAGTAGAATTGTTGGGTCATAGGATATATTTTTAACTTTAGTAAGAAATTGTCAAACAGTTTTCAAAAGTGGTTGTACCATTTTACATTCCCACCAACAAAGCATGAGAGTTACAGCTGCTCCACATTCTCCAAACATCTGGAGGTATGAATCTTTTTTATTTCAATATTTTGACATTTAGCCAATCTGGCGTTTTTCATATGGTTTTAATTTTCGTTTCCCTGATGACAAATGATGTTGAACACTTGTAAGGTGCTTATTGGTCATTCCTCATATATATAAAATTTTTGTGAAGTGTCTTTTAAATCTTTTGCCCAGTTTTTTAAAAAATTAAACTTTTAATTTTGAGATAACTGTAGATTTGAATGCAGTTGTAAGAAATAATACAGGCGAGAGTGTGTGTACCTTTCACCTGGTTTCCCCCACTAGTAACAGCCTGCAAAACTATGTCTTGAAAAAAAAATCTTGAAAAACAGTATCACAATCGGGGTACTGATACTGATACAGTTGAGATACAGAATATTTCCATTACCACAAGGATTGCTCATGTTGCTCTTTTTATAGCCACACCCACTTCCCTCCAATACCCTCCTTTACTGCTGGCAACCGCTAATCTGTACTCCATTTCTGTAATGTTGTTATTTCAAAAATGTTACATAAATGGAATCCTATGGTATGTAACCTTTTCTGATTGGCTTTTTTTCACTCAGCATAATTCACTGGAGATTCAACCAGTTTCTCTCATGTATCAGTAGTTCATTCCTTTTATTTTTGAGTAGTATTCCATGGTATGGATGTGCCACAATTGTTTGACCATTTACCCATTGAAGGACATTGGGGTTGTTGCCAGTTTTTGGCTCTCACAAATAAAGCTGCTATAAACATTCATGTACAGGTTTTTCAGTAAACATAAATCTTAATTTCTCTGGGATAAACACCCAGGAGTGCAGTTGCTGGGTTGTATGGTTTTTGCATGTTTAGTTTTTTTCTTTTTGAGACAGGGTCTCACTATGTTGCCCAGGCTGGAGTGCAGTGGCTATTCACAGGCATGATCATGGCACACTGCAGCCTCAAACTCCTGGCCTCAAGTGATCCTCCCGCCTCAGCCTCTCACTGGGATTACAGGTGTGACCCACCACACCCAGCAGAAGTTTTTGTTTTAACAAAGCCTAATTTATTAATTTTCTTTTATGGTTGTTGCTTTCTTGACTCATCTACCTTTTAACTCACGAAGATATCTTACATTTTCCACAAGAGTCTTTATGGTTTTAGTTTTTATGTTAAACTCTATGATCTATCTTGAAGTAATCTTTGTGTGTGATGTGAGGTAGGAGTCATGGTTCATTTTGTCCATATGGATACCCTTTTATTCCAGCACTATTTGTTAAAAAGCCTGTCCTTTGGCCAGCGGGGTGGCTCATGCCTCTAATCCTAGCACTTTGGGTGGCTGAGGTGGGAGAATCACTTGAGGGCAGGGGTTCCAGACCAGCCTGTGCAACATAGTAAGACTCCATCTCTACTAAAAATAGAAAAATTAGCTGGGCATTGTGGCATGTGCCTGTAGTCCCAGCTACTTGGGAGGCTGAGGCAGGAGGATCACTTGAGCCCAGGAGTATGAGGTAGCACTAAGATAATAGTGCTCTGTAGCCACAGCTCTCTAGCCCAGGCAACAGATAGAGACACTTGTCTTAAGGAAAAGAAAAAAATCCTGTCCTTACGTCATTGGATTGCTCTGATATCTCTGGTGTCTTTGTTGAAATTAAAATAACCATAAGGTGTAGGTCTATTTCTGGGTTCTCTGTTCTGTTCCATTAATCTATTAGTCTATCCTTAAACCAATATTACACCATCCTGATTACTTACTGTCATTTTATAGTAAGTATTGAAATTGGATAATATAAATACTCTGACTCTGTTCTTTTTCAGGTTTTTTTTTTTGGCTATTTTACATTGTTTTCATTTTCATATACATTTTAGAATCATTCTGTCTACATATTCCCCTAAAACTGCTAAAATTTTTATAAGAGTTGTGTTAAATCTATATAACAATTTAGGGAGAAAGGGTGTCTTTTCAATACTGAGTTTCCTAAACCATAAACATGGTATATGTCTCCATTTATTTTGGGCTTTTTTATTTTCTCTCAGCAACATTTTGTAGTTTCTTGATGGTATTGTAAATGGCATTTTGTTTTAAATTTAATTTTGCATTTGTTTGTTATTAGTGTATACAAATATACCTGATTTCTATATATTGACTTTGAATCTTTTCACCTTGCTAACTTCACTTATTAATACTAGTATTTTGAGTGTATCTGCCTTTGGATTTTCTACTTACAAAATTATATTTTCTGTGAATATTGACAATTTTACTTCTTTTCCAGCCTTTATCCCTTATATTTATTTTTCATGTCTTACTTCACCAGCTAAGATCTCTAATACAATACCTAATAGCAGTGGAAGGTGGAGGTTTTCTTGCCTTGTTCCTGATATTAATGTAGAAGCATTTATTCTTCCACAAGTGATGCTAGCTGCTGCTCATAGGTGTCTTTTATCAGATTGGGAAAGTTTGCTTCTATTCCTAGCTTGATGAGAATTTCGATTATGAAAAAATAATTATATTTAAATATTTTTATCAAGTGCTTCTCCAGGATCAAGATGATCATACAGTTGTTAATGTGGTTTATTTTGTTGTCTGATTTTTGTAAAGTTAAACTAACTTTACATTCTTGTATTAAACTTTTTTGGTCACAATATATTTCCCTGTATATATAACTGGATTCTATTTACTGATACCTTCTTCAGGATTTGTGTGTGTGTGTGTGTGTGTGTGTGTGTGTGTGTGTATGTTTGTGTTCATGAGGGATGTAGGTCAATAACTTCTTGTACAGTCTTTATCAGATTTTGGTATCAAGATTACTTTAGCTGCATAAAATAAGTTGAAAAGTATCCTTTTTTCCTCTATTTTCTGAAAAAGCTTGTGTAGAGTTTGTATCACTTCTATCCTGGGTATTTGATAGATTTCACCAATTATACCACCTGGCACTGAGTTTTCTTTGTAGAAATTTTTTTAATAGACTTTTAATTTTAGAATAGTTTTATATCTACAGAAAATTCGTGAGGATAGTACAGTGAGTTCCTATGTACTTCATGCCCAATTTCCCTTATTTTATTTATTTATTTAGAGACAGGGTCTCACTCTATTGCCTGGGGTAGAGTGCAGTAGCTCACTACAACCTCAAACACCTGGGCTCAAGTGATCCTCCTGCCTCAGCCTCCCAAGTAGCTGGGGCTATGGGTGTGTGTTACCACCCCAGATAATTTTTTTATTTTTTGTAGAGACAGGATCTTGCTGTGTTGCTCAGGCTCGTCTCAAACTCCTGGCTTCAAGCAATCTTCCCACCTCAGCCTCCCAAGGTGCTAGGATTACAAGCATGAGCAACCATGCTTGGCCCCTTATTATTGACGTCTTACATTAATATGCTACATTTGTCACAACCAGTGTCAATACATTATTGTTAACTGAAGTTGTGAGAAAGTTTTTGACAAATTCTAATTTTTAAAATATATTTTAAAAAATTGTTCTAATTTTCTATTTTATTTTGTGTCATTTTTTAGTAAATTTTGTTTTTTCTAGGAATTTTTCCATTTCACCTAAATTTTTGAATTTATTGGCTTAAGGTTTTCATAATATTCCCTTATTTCTCTTTTTAAAAAGAAGTTTTAGATGGAATTAAGCTGTTATCCTTATTACTCTTTTGATGTCTGTAGGATCTGTACTGATATCCCCTTTATCATTGCTGATACTGGTAATTTGTTTTTTCCTGTCTTTTTTCCATAATCAGTCTTCCCCATAATTTATGATATTGATTTTTTTCAAAGAACTGACTTTTGGCTTTGTTAATTTTTTTTCTATTGATTGCTTTCTATTTCATTGATTTCTTCTCTTTATTAATTTCTTCCTCTATTTAATGTGGGTTTAATTTATTTCTTTTTTGTGTTTTTGTTTTTTGAGATGGGGTCTTGTTCTGTTGATTGGGCTAGAGTTCAGTGGCATCATCACAGCTCACTGCAACCTCAAACTCCTGGGCTTAAGCAATCCTCCTGCCTTAGCCTCCTGAGTAGCTAGGACTACAGGTGAGTGCCACTACGCCTGACTATTTTTCTGTCTTTTGTAGAGACGGGGTCTTGCTCTTGCTCAGGCTGGTCTCAAACTCCTGGCCTCAAAAGATCCTCCCTCCTTGGCCTCTCAAAGTGCTAGGATTACAGGTGTGGGCCACCTCACCCGGCCATATTTTTTTTTCTAGCTTCTTAAAGTGGAAATTTAGATAATTGATTTTAGGCTTTTATTCCTAATATAAGCATTTAAAGCTATGTATTTCCTTCTAAGCCCTATTTAGTTGAACTCCACAAATATTGGTATCATTCAGAAATATCATATAGTTTCCTTTGTGATTTCCTCTTTGTCTCATGGGTTATTTAGAAGTAGATTATTTAATTTACAAATATTTGAGGCCTTTCAGGTATCTTATTATTGCTTTTTTTTTTTTTTTTTGAACAGTCTTGCTTTGTCGCCCAGGCTGGAGTGCAGTAGCGAGGTCATAGCTCATTGTAACCTCCAACTCTTGGACTCAAGCAATCCTCCTGCCTCAGCCTCCTGAGTTGTTAAGACTACAGGTACACACCACCACACCTGGTTAATTAAAAAAAGTTTTTTGTAGAGAAATGTTGCCTAGGCTAATCTCAAACTCCTGGCCTCAAGTGATCCTCCTGTCTCATCCTCCCAAAGTGTTGGGATTACAGGTGTGAGCCATAGCACCCAGCCTTATTATTGCTGTTCTCTACATTAAGTCCTTTTTCCATTTATTGAGGCTTATTTTATAGCCAAGCATGTGGTCTATCATGGTGAATGTTCTATGTGTACTTTAAGCAAATGTGTATTCTATACTTGTTGGTATAGTGCTTTATAAATATCAATTAGGTCAAAATGGTTGATAATGTTCAGATTTTTTGTATTCTTCCTTTTTGTTGAGTTCTTCTGTCAATTACTAAAGGAGGGGCAATATAATCTCCATCTAAGATTGTGATTTGCATATTTTTCCCTTTAGTTCTGTTTATGTATTTTGAAGCTCTATTATTAGGTGGATACATATTTATAATTGTTGGGTTTTCTTGAAATATCTCTCTTTGTCTCTGATAGTATTACATTTTTGAAGCAGACGGGAACCATATAGTGGTAAATATAGTGGCATCAAAGTGGGGGGGGGACATAAGCCAAAACTTGTGACTGACCCCATAGAAGAAATGAGAAAGCATGTCCAATTTCCCACCTCTATTTAAAAAATCTCCCCTCAACAAAGAAGGGATATCTTGAGGGATTCTTAGGAGCAAACCATAAGAAAGTCATAGAATATTTTTTACATCTTCATAAAAAACAAACAAAAAGGCTGAATTCAGAAATAACTTAAACTCAACATTAGACTGACCACTGGGATAATAAAACAAACTCTAGGACTTGAATATCCTTAAGATATAAATTCCAGATAAATTAGACATTTATTGGCAGGAAGCTAGAACATTTATCTTAAGGAAGAAAGAGTCAGGAAAACAGACTATTTCTATGACTTAGACCTAAATCTAAGCCCTAAGAGAAACATTTATTTAATAAAAATAGTTAAGAGTGCTGACTGGATAGCCAAACTGCCAGAGTTTAATTTCACCCCCACCACTTTCTAGCTGTGTAGCAAGTTACTTAACCACTCCATGCCTTGGTTTGCTCATCTGTAAAATGCTCATCCCTACTGTCATCTAATTAATACCAGTACGTATTCCAAAAGGTTTTTGTGAGTATTAATGATTTAATATTCCTTAAACCCTTAGGACTATGCTTGGTACATAATTAACCATTGATAAATGTTAGCTATCTTAATTCCTGGGCTATTCCTATTTGATCTGGGCTGAGATTTACTGGTAGCAGGTGGATTAATCCCAAATGCTATGCTACTTTGCCATTAACTTGCAATGGTTGACCCATATGCCATGATGTACCACTACCACAAAGAAGACCGATTAATTTTCCACTTCCCTTTGCCCCCCCACATACCAAAGGTGCAAGGTTTGACAATTTTGCATGCAATTTGAAACATTACTCCTCCTTGCATGCATCATACATAGCCATGTCATAAAGTAGAATGGCTTTGGGAACCAAGTGTTATGGCTTCACATGACTGGTAACAGACATTAAAACAAATCCCAATTTGGGTTCAACACTCTCAAATACTTTCAATACTTCTATGATTTTAAAAAGTGACACTTTAAATAAAAAGAGTTACAAAAACAAAATCCATATTCAAAGTGCATCCTGTATAGAGACTTAAAAGAAAATTAATTTGTGTTATCTTCTTGGATAATGAGTTTAAAAATAATAAATATTCTACAAAAAAAAAATCTCCCCTCAGACCTACCCTAGGACTTGAAGAAATATAATTATTACAGCTTTATCCTACCGGATGTTTGGAAAATTGGGCATTTTAATTTTATTTTTATATATTTTATTTTTTAGAGACAGGGTCTTGCTTGCTCTAAGCCCAGGCTGGAGTGCAGTGGCACGATCACAGCTCACTGCAACTTTGAATTCTTCGGCTCAAGGGATCCTCCCACCTCAGCCTCCTGAGTAGCTTGGACTACAGATGTGTGCCATCACAGCTGGCTAATTTTTTTTTTGTTTGTTTTAGAGATGAGGTCTCACTATGTTGCCCAGGCTGGTTTGGAACTCCTGGCCTCAAGTGATCCTCCTGCCTTGGCCTCCCAAGGCACTGGGATTACAGGTGTGAACCACTGTACCTGGCCAGGCATTTTTAGTAGAATGACATACTTATTTGGATTAATATTTTTGACTTGAATCTATTACAACCCTCTATTGCCTATGGAAGGATACCCTCTTCACCACAAGAATTATCTCCTTTACCTCTGTCAAGCACATTGCCTGGGGTATATGGGAAATGAACGAATGAACCACAGACCAGGTAACTTTTATGGGAAATGTGGTAGGCACACCAATGATCCTTGTCTCCTGGTATTCATGCCTTTGTATAATCCCCTCCGACATTGAATCAAGGCTGATTTATGTAATCAATAGAAAGCTGTGGAATTGATAAGTATGACTTTCAAGACTATGTCATAAAAGGTATTGCAATTCAGTTTGGGCATCTTGTATTGTTCACTCTGTGGAGAATCCAGGTACCATGTAGTGAGGATGTTCAAGTAGTTCCTTGGAGAACCCCACATGGAAAGGTACTGAGGCCTCTTGCCAACTGCCAGCCATGGAAGGAACCACCTTGGAAATGGACCCTCCAGGTGCAGTCAAGATTTCAGTTGACCCCAGCCAACACCTGACTACAATTTAATGAGATACTCTAAGCCAGAACTACTCAGTCAAGCCATTCCAGTATTCTTTATCTAATATTTTTTCATTTTCATTTCATTTTTTTTTTTAGAGATAGGGTCTCACTATGTTGTCCAGGCCACACTTGAACTCCTGGGCTCAAGTGATCTTCCCACCTCAGCCTCCAAAGTAGCTGGGACTACAGGCGCACACCACCGTGCTCCTGGGGACTTGACGGCACGTGGCAAGGTAGGCCTGGGGAAGTGGGAGGAGAGGCATGTTAAGGGAGCAAAGTGGAGTAAGGAAATCAAAAAGCAGTCTTCTGTATTTTACTCACCACGTCATCCAGGATGGGCTGTAAGAAGTTACTACAGATGGTCCCTGAATGTGGAATCAGGAGAATGCTGTGTGATCTTCATTCAGAAGACAGATTTTAGGTGTGTCAGATGGGGGTATTCCTACAGACAAGTTATTCTCATTCCATACTGGGCAAGTGATTGGGCTCTACAATAAAGATCAGGTTCTGGAAGGGCAATAGCTGTTCTTTCATTTAACAATTTTTTTTCAGCCGTTTATGCCAGGCCCTGGGATAATTGCTGGGTGAATTAAGCAAGGGTAAGTGACACACAGACTCTGCCTTCAAGAAGTTTGAAATATGTAGGGGAGATCGGCAAGAAAACAATGACAACACTATGTTACAAATAATGTGATAAATCAGGACAAGCTCAGGCCACTAGGACCCACAGAGGTAGTTAGGAGGTGCACCTTACAGAGGAGGTGACTTTTAATCTAAATTTTGAAGGATAAATATGATTTGGCCTCTCTCTGGGTGAAAGGGAGGGGCAGGACAATGGAGTGTGTGAGAGTCTTGGAAGGAGAGCCTTCCAGACAGCAGAGAAAGCATGTTCAAAGACTTGGAAAGTTGTCTAGCGGTTCAAGAAACTGTAGGTAGTTCTTAATGACTAGAATATAGGAAATGAGAGAAGGGATGAGGATGGCAGGGGCCCAGCTCCTGCAAGGTCTTGTATTTCCTGAGAGAGTTCTAATTTTTATCTTCAAAGCACTGAAGAGCAACTGTAGGGTTTTAATCAGGGGCTTGACTTAATCAGATTTACATTTGGGAAGGATTCCTCTTACTTAAGTGGGTGGATGGGAGCCAAGAAGACCAGATGGAAGGCCATAGTTTAGGCAAGAGGGAAGAACTCTAATGAAGCAATGGCAGAGGGCAAGGCGGGAAAGGGCTAGGCCTGAGGATGCCAAGAAGGCAGGCAGAAGCAATGGGGTTTATTACTAATTGGAGAGTGGGTAAGAGATATATCAACAATGACTCCCAGGTTTCTGGCTTAGGAACCTGAATAAATACCTTACTCTGATGTGGACATAGGAAAACAGGCAACATTTACATATTAGTCTTTTCTTTTAGGACTTTTGGAGAAATATTTAACTAGAATAATGTTGAAAGTATAATTTCCTAGAAATTTAAATATACTATTTTACTATTATTTTTCAAGGAAAGGATGGGATCCCTTGGTTAATGCTCCCTAAATGAAGAAAAGGTAATTATTACTACTTAGTCAAAGGATCTGGGAGTGATTTTGTGGGCTCTTAAAACTAAACAGGCCCATAAAAAGCTGGGGGAAGGAATGAGGAACCAACAGAAAACCTCCATCTATTCATTCAATATTTACCGAGCTCTTATTTTTGACAAGGCCTTGTGCTAAGAGGTGGAGATGTGATAGCAAATGACAGTCTCTGCACTCAAACTTGCTTATTACCTTTACTCTGGTGTATAACACCTACAATGCTATTTCCAATCCTGTTCTCAACCTTAAGAAAGTGGCAGATAGTAGTATTCTGCAGCTCTCTGGCTGCTGGTGTGATTTAGCCACATAGCTTTTCTGGGAATGTTTTGGCAACAGGCAGCAAAGGCCATAAACATGGTCCTACCCCCTTGATCTGCTTCTGGGAATTTATCTTGAGAAACTCTCTGAGATAGGGATAAGGATTTACATACAGGGATGTTTATTGCTGTGGTTCTAACGAAACAGGACCCAACCTAAACTTCTAACAGTGGAAAAATGGCAAAATAATTGATGGTACATCTCGTGATGGACTATAGTTAATTAGAAATGGTATAAAAAACTTAATGACAAGGGGGAAAGACCAGAAAAAAACAAGATTACAGCTCTCTACAGAATATGCTCAAAGATATCCATGATTTAGTTTCTTTATGGCCCCAGTATTTTTCAAATTTTTTGACAATGCATATGTACTATTTATACAAATGAAACTTTCGGGGTTTTTTTTCTTCCTTTCTTTTAAATCGGAGAGATAATTCCCAAGAGTTTGGGAATTATGTTGCATGGGCATTGACCAAAATGAACTGAATTCCACACCTTATGTGGCAAGCATTGAGTGAAATGTCAATATTAGCTACAATGCACTGAGTTCCTACTATGTGCTAAGTAGGTTTATTATCCCTATTTTATAGAGGTAAAAAATGATGTAATTGAGGTTCCAACCCAGGTACGTTTGGTTTCAAATTCCAATCTTTTTTGAGTATGCTAAATACAAGCAAATTCAAGAAGGGTAATAAGCAATTCACAGACAAACCCTACACAGGATATTCGGTTTGTTTAGGGCACTGGCATGGTACTAGGTTTGGTGTGGATAGCTGAGAACATTCACAACGTCATACCTCATTCTTCCTTTTTCGAGAGCATCTGTCTGTTTATCTTTTCCTGGAGAATCTGTTGGACATCCCCCATACTCCTCGTTTATCGTCAGAAACGATGATGTTTTATGATTTACATTATGTGTGCACACTTACACATACACTTCTTCTGGCCCTCTTGTTTATCTTAAGAGGAACATTTACTTTTTGCACCAATAAACGATTGCAAGGTATTTGTTCTTTCTAATGCACATGCCCACAGACTTCCAGAGCTTCAGGCAGTCAAAGGCAACCTGCAAGATGCACCCCCTCCCCATCCCCGCGTCCCGTTTCCGTGCAGTTCCAAATCCCACACATCTCAGGTTGCAGTCTCCGTGGCGTTTAACTGCATATTATTATCCCCTCCAGACCTTTCCCCTCATCTCTTCCCAGAGAGAGTGGCAGGACAAGGGTCTGGTGGCATGATCTTGGCTCATCCCCGGCCGCGAATACGCGACGTAACCTTCGGCAAGTCCCTCCTTCCCCCTCCGCTGCCTGGAGCGGCTAGATGGCGGGTTCTCAGCCCCGCCCGCAAGGAGTCCTGCGCCAGCACCCCTATCCCCGCTGGCTTCCTCCGCGCACGCCCCCCCAGCCCCACGCCTACGCAGCCTACGTAGCAGCCGCCTGGAGTCGCGCGGCGCTCTCATTCCAGACGCTCGTTTACGCCGCGCGGACTGGGAGGGCGCGATTCCCGAACGCGGCCTGCGCTGCGAGCGCGCGCCGCTCCGCAGGCCGGCGCGGCCTTACGCTGCTGACGCAGCGCGCCCAAGATGGCGGCGCGGTCGTCGTCGGGGGTGGCGGCGGCAGAGGGGGCGGCGGCCGTGGCGGCAGAGGCTACGGCAGCCGTGACGGCGGCAGCGGCGGCACGGGACCTGGGTCGGGGGGAATGAGGCGGCCGCGGTGGGCCAGCGGCGGAGCCGTGTAGCGGAGAAGCGGCTCTCCCTCCCTGCTTCCCTTGGCTGAACCGGGGGCGCGCGCGCGCGTGGCCGTCCGGAGCGGGCTCCCCACCCCTCGACTCCCGCGACCCGCACCGCACCCCCACCCGGGCTCGGAGGATGATGAAGCTCAAGTCGAATCAGACCCGCACCTACGACGGCGACGGCTACAAGAAGCGGGCCGCATGCCTGTGTTTCCGCAGCGAGAGCGAGGAGGAGGTGAGGCGCGGGGCTGGTCCGGCCGAGGGTCGCGGGGGTCGCCTGCCGCTTCGGGTCGAGGCGCGGGGGGCGCGGCTGCCGGAGGAGGGTGTGTCCAGGCCGTCGAGCTCGGGCCGAATGAAGTTCCGACAGAATTTCCTGAGGCGAAAAAGAGGGAGAAGGAAAAAGGACTATGCGGCGGCGGAGAAGTGGGTCTCAGCGTGGCCATACGTGACGCGCTGGCCGGAGGGGACTGCCAGCCACGGCCAGGGCGATTCGGCCCGGCAGCCTGTCAGCGGGGAGAAGGCGGTGGGTTGGGGAGAGTGTGATTTTGGTCCAAGCCTCCAGCTTTGATCCAGGAAGGCCAGCCCCGCACTTGTCAGCCCAGCACATGTGTGCAGAGGCCGCCGTGCACGAGGCGCGGGCCGGTCTTTGTGGCAGAAAAATAGTCCACTTCATTGGCAGGTTTGGGGTTTGCCGAGGAATTATGTGTGTCTCTGAGCCCAAAGTTGGGGGGGTATGTCTTAGATTTAGGGCGTCGTGCACAAGCCACAGCCAGCTGTTTATTTTACAATGGGCTGGGTAGCCCTTACGGTGTAGGCTGAGAAGAAAGGATATTTGATAAAAATAATCTTTGTGGACTGAAACATTTTCATTTTAATTGGGAAGACCGAGAGCTGTATTTAAAATCTTTGCCCTGACGTTTCTCCAGTGCCCTATAAGAAGACCCTTAGTATTAAATTTGCTAGGAAAATAGAAATGCCTTTAGAATCAATTTCTTTTTGCTTAGGGTACTTAAAAAAATCTCAGCTTCCCAAAGCCGTTTCTGTGGTGATGAAGGGAATTCAGAGAAGGCACATGTTTCGTAAATCCACAAAGAATAGCTGCTTTGGAAATTCGTAAGATGCCTGTGGGAACGCATTTCTCTTCTGTGCATGGTGGTAAAATGGCAGTTAAACTGGAAACAATGAAGGACAGTGAAATTCAATATGTTATATTCCGGCATTCAGCAGTGGGATATGGTGGCAGGGCTACAGTACAGTGCATCGTGTTGAAATGGGGGAAAGGAACTTGACCCGTTAGTTATGAAAAGAAGCTGTGATGAAAGAGACAGATGGATTGCCAGGAGTTGCTGTCCAGAGATATTTAGGAGGAAGTGGGAATTTAAATTATTGCCTGAAGAAAATTAGTTAGTGAAGCACTAATTGTGCTGTTGAGGGATTGTATGTGTGCTCCCTTTCAGCAAAACAGAAGGAAAGATTTGGAAATGTATACTTTGTGTCCTAGCATATATTATAAAAGTCCCCAAAACAGATGCATTGTAATAGGGATACTAAGCAGGGCCATGTTGTAAAATATGTACTGCTTTGGAATACATACTTGAGTAAAGTAAAATCATTGGTGGTTACAACTCCAGAGGGTTTGTTTTCTTCGTTATCATATCATATTATGGGAAATCAGATGGGATCACAGGCTGTTAACTGGAGGGAAAATAATTAGCATAATAACTGTCCCGCTACATTACTGTGGTTAAGCCTGTGAGCACCCCAATTATAAGTAGATATATAATTTAGTTGTATGAATGATGCAAGACTCTTTGTTTTAAAAAATCATGCTAGAAATTGAGAACATGTGAGTACTTTGGATAAATTGGATATCTTTTATAGATAATAAGCAAACTAACAAAGACTTGATTTTCCATTTTCTGTTAAAGGTTTTATTAAGTACTGACATTAGCAGCATTAATGTTGTTCCATGCTTAGTTGTGTGCTTAGGCTACCCCACTGCCTTTTGCAAGTCAGACCTGGCATGGAACTTGTCTTTTAGGAGTTAAAATTTTTAAACTGTTAAAAGAAGTTTCTTTAATGGATTGAAACATTTGATTTATCATGGAATTTCCTTTATTGAATTCCTTTTTGCACATTGGTTAATGAGCAAAGGAAGCATGGCTTTAATTACAGATTCAGTGAGTGTTATAGCTAAAGCCTGGGAAGAACAAGAAAATTAATGAAATGGGCCCATTTTAGACTTGTTCAGTTCAATTAAACAAGTATGTATTAAAGAGCATACTATGGGTACAGCACTCTATCATGTGGGACTTACAGATTAGTATCCCTCTCTGACCAAAAAGTTGAGTAGTTTTAGATGGGATCCCTTAACTGGGAGGGATTTTGGACCACAAAATAATCTCTAGGGTGCTGTTCAACTTTCAGATTATATAATTGTGTTGGAAGGGAAGTAATTTGTTAGTTCCAGGAGAACTTTTATGTTCTCAATAGACGTGCCAGAGACTGAAAGTATTAGCTGCCACATATTGTGGCAATGTAAAATTTAAACCTAATAGGATAGTTGACCCAATTTTATTTTTTAATGGGCACTAATGGCTTTACTCAAGATAGAATAGTTTACAGAATATTATTAGCATCATTACAGTAGTAATGAAAGTATAAACAGCACCTGATTTATAAATTTAACCAGTGTCAAGAAACATACATACAATGTGGAGAAAAAGAGATGAAGATACAGTCATGCATTGCTTGACTTCAGGAATACGTTCTAGGGCAGCAGTCCCTAACCTTTTTGACACCGGGGACTGGTTTTCTGGAAGACGGTTTTTCCACGGATGGAGTGGGGTGGGGGACGTCGCTGCCTCGGCTCCACCTCAGATCATCAGGCGTTGGATTCTCATGGGGAGTGGGCAGCCTGGATCCCTAGCGTGTGCAATTTGCCGTGGAGTTCGCGTTCCCATGAGGGTCTGATGCCCCTGCTGATCTGCCGTGGATGGGGCGGTGGATAGGGCTCTGGCAGTGATGTGTGCTATGGGGAGTGGCTGTGGATGCAGGTGGGGCTTTGCTCCTTCGTCCACTGCTTGTGTGGCCCTGTCGGTCTGCGGCCCAGGTGTTGGGGACCACAGTTCTAGGGGATACGTTCGGAGAAATGTTGTTAGGTGATTTTGTTATTTTGTGTGAACATCATAGAGTGTACTTACACAAACCTAGATGGTGTAGCCTACTGTTGTGGTCCCCAACCCCCAGGCCTCAGACTGCTGCCGGTCTGCGGCCTGTTAGAGACGGGCCGCAAAGCTCTGCCCCGCCCCCGCGTCCCACCCCATGGAAAAATTGTATTCCATGAAACTTAGGAAAGGGGGTGCACACAGCAGACACAGCAGGAGGAGAGTGTGGGTGAGCAAGCAAGTGAAGCTTCATAATACTTTGTATTTACAGCCACTCCCCATCCCTCTGCATCACTGCCTGAGCTCTGCCTCCCCACACCCCTCCGTCGGTGGAAAAATTCTCTTCCATGAAACCAGTCCCTGGTGCCAAAAAGGTTGGGGACTGCTGGCATACTACACACCTAGGCTATATGTTACAGCCTCTTGCTCCTAGGCTATAAACCTGTACAGCGTGTTACTGTACTGAATACTGTAGTCAGTTGAAACACAGTGGTAAGTATTTATATATCTAAACATAGAAAAGGTACAGTAAAAATACAGTATATAAGATAAAAAATGGTACACTTGTATAGCGCACTTACCATGAATGTAGCTTACAGAACTGGAAGTTGCTCTGGGTGAGTCAGTGACTGAGTGGTAAGTGAATGTGAGCCTAGGACATTACTGTGCACTACTGTAGACTTTATTAACACTGTACACTTAGGTTACATGCTAAATTTATAAAAATTTTTCTTTCTTCAATAACAAATTAACCTTAGCTTACTATAATTTTCTAATTTATAGAATTTTTAATTTTTTAAACTTTTTGATTCTTTTGTAATAACACTTAGCTTAAAACACACATTGTACACCTGTACAAAAATATTTTCTTTTTTAAAATTGAGGTTAAATATGCACATATAATTTACCATTCTTTTTTTACATACTTAAACTATAAGCTTTTTTTTTTTTTTTTTGAGACAGAGTCTCGGTCAGTTGCCCCAGGTAGAGTGCAGTGGAGTCACAGCTCACTGCAACCTCAAACTCCTGGGCTAAAGCAATCCTCGTGCCTCAGCCTCCCAAGTAGCTGGGACTACAGGCATGTGCCATGCCGCCTGGCTGATTTTTCTATTTTTAGTAGAGGCAGGGTGTCGCTCTTAGGCTGGTCTCGGGCTCCTGAGCTCAAGCAATCCTCCTGCCTCAGCCTCCCAGAGTGCTAGGATTACAGATGTGAGCCACCTCGCCTGGCCTCTATGAGCTTTTTTTCTATTTTAAAAATTTATTTTTTTTTACTTTTTAAACTTTTTTGTTAAAAACTGAGACACAAACACATACATTAGAGCATAATTTATTTACTTTGCAATGAGATGTAAAGCTTAGAAAATAATTAAATAACAGAGTAAAGCTCAAAAAAAAAAACCACACACACATTAGTTTAGGCCTACACAGGATCAGGATCATCAATATTACTGTCTTCTACGTCCATGTCTTGTTCCACTGGAAGGCCTTCAGGAGAATAACATGCATGGAGCCGGCATTTTCTATGATAACAGTGCTTTCTTCTGGAATATCTCCTGAAGGGCCTGCCTGAGGGTGTTTTACATGTCGTTAACTTTTTTTTTAATAAGTAAAGGAGTACTCTCTAAAATAATGATAAAAACTACAGTATAGTAAATACATAAACCAGTAACATAGTCATTTGTTATTATTATCAAGTATTATGTACTGTACGTAATTGTATTTGCTACACTTTTATACTGGCAGTGCAGTAGGTTTGTGTACTCACCGTAAACGTGAGTAATGTGTTGCACTGCTGTGCCTACGACAAAGTTACTATGGCTATGATGCGATAGGAATTTTTCAGCTCCATTATAATCTTTTTGGACCACTGTTTATATGTGGTCTGTCGTTGACCGAAATGTCATTACGCGGTACCTGACTGTATCAGAAGATAATAGACTATGAGTCAAACCCTCTAGCATTCTGTTTTTTCAGCCCCAGAAGACTTTATAGACCAGTAGTTAGAGTGGCTGAAATCCTGATCCAGGTTAAGATGCGTGAACATAGTTAGAAAGTTTATTGATCACTCATTGACTGCCAGGTTCCCTGATACAGTAACAGAGGAAACAGACATGCAGGGAACTTAGAGTCTGGTGGGAGAAATGGAAGAACAAAGAGATCTACCAACATGACAAAAATGAGTTCCTTTTCCTCCAAACCTCTGGCTTCTTTTCCTGTTGATAAACAAGAATTACCAGGAAAAATCCCCCATTTCTTGTTCTACTAGTTGTTGTAGACATTTGATAAATTAAAATCTTTACATTTTGGGCATTTGTGATAACTATTTATTATAGTACTTTGAACCTGATGTTTGGTGGACAGTCTCCTAACCAACATGGCGCACTGAATGCTTGGCAGGCCTCTGGGTCTGGTATACCCCAACCATGTGGCCTCCTAGCTGGTGAATTGTGTGCTTGCAAAGAGTCAGTTATATTTATTTCTGTATCTGTTTATGTTCATTGTATTTGTTATTGTAATTGTGCAATTTAATTAAATATGCATAAGTCAGTGAAATTTGAGTTCAAAAGGAACAGTTTTCTGAGTATTTCAAATGCTTTGGAAGACTTCATAAATGCAAGTCACTAGAAGAAATTACTGCTCAATTATATGGACAGGCAAACTAGAAAAGATTAGGGAAAGCATCTTAAAAGTCTAGAAGCAACTGTGCACATAAATTACTTTATGAATATTTTCAGGTTTTTGTTCTTTATAGAAACTAGGTTTGGAAAACATAGGTCATTCATTGTAGGCATGGTATATGAAAGAAAGCTTGCAATTCCACAGTATACATAACACAAAACAAGATCTTGGCCCTACAAAGATTAGTAAATACATGTACATTTATATTTTAAAAGCTGTCAGATCCTCCAATTGATACTTTATCATAAATAGTATAGAAGACTGAAACTTATTTCTTGAGTAAGATTTTATTATCCTGAATTGGGTAATATGACATTCATCTTTGTCATGTTATTCAGCTTTGGCCCTCCTAAAGCACTTCCATTGAGGTCTTGCCTTTCCCCCTGTTCTTTCCTTTTTTAGAGCCTCTATGATGAGGAGAAGTGAGAGACACTAGGGGTGAGTTTGTTTTTACTTTTAGAAAGGCCAATGATACAGGATATACACCAAATGACATCAAAAGTTCCTGGGAAAGTTAAAGCTGCTCCTAAAGGGTCTGTTTTTACCCAGGGGGGGAAAATATCTACTAATAGGATTATATCAGATTTCCCTTTGCATTAAAACTGTTTTTAAAAAGACAGGATGAAACTGTCCTTAAGGTATTAGGTTTGTTTGTTGAGTTTTTCCACTAGAATCCCTGTATGTCTTGGCAGGGGGGAGCTACTTCTCATTTTCTCAGATCCTTGAGCTCACCAGGTTGGATGGGGAGATGATTGACACTGGAGATCCTCAGTGGGCAGAGACTCTGGTGGCCTGAGTGTTTGTCTGTAAAATGCCCCAGAGGAATAGGTAGAAGGACGTCACTGCAGACTACACCTTTCAGCAGGCTCTAGAGAGGGGAGTAAAGCACAGGTGGCAATCCCAGAGGTGATAACCATGAGGAAGGGCTTCCAGTGGATCCCAAACTGGTTGGGGAGTCCTTCTATAGCATATCTTGGTCATTGTCCAGTATTATGTTGCTCTGAGCTCACAGTGGGTGCATTGATCCAGTCATCTGACTGGAGATTTGTGCTCCTCATTTCTCAGAATCTTTCCTGGAGGCTTTTTTTTCCCCCGGCTTCCTCTTCAGCCTGCCTAATACCAGTTAGTCAGTCATTTCTCCCATTACATTCTTTTCTGCCTCCTTCCCAAGATGTGAATTCTGGCCTGAGTTCATACTGCAATCTCCATTCTTTTTTCTCCTCCCCTTGCCCTAATCCTACTTCTTTGCTTTGGGTGATTCTCATTTCTCTGTAAGAATAATATCACATATCTACTGTGTGTGAAGCAATCTATATCTCTCTTCATAGCTTAGTACAAAAAAGAAGGGCCTTTGTTGAGGAATACCTTTTTTAATTCATTCTTCAGCATACATTTTTTTGAGAGCCCTGCTCTGGACTGGTTTCTTTACAAGACCCTGGGTATATACATATAAATAAGACTGTGGTCCCTCATAAAGCCAACCTCTCCACCTGTGTCTATCCCCTCCTGCTTACCCAGCAACCACACTCAACAGTTGTCCAGTCTCTCCTGCACCATTGTCTTTCCTTCTCAACTTTATCATTGCCAGGGCAAACAGGCTATGATATCTCCCATTAAAAAAAAAAAAATACTTGACCTCGTATTCCCTCCAGCTGCTATTCCATTTCTCTCTTCCTTTTCACAATATTTTTCTGTAATTGCTGTCTCCACTTTCCCTTCTTTGCATTCTCTCCCAAATTCATTCCAGTTAGGCACTTTTTTCTACCATTCACTGAAGCCACTCTTCAAAATAACCAAATCCAGTTACTAAATTCAGTGGCCAGTTCTCAGTCTTTGTGTTACTTGGTCATTCCTTTCTTCTTGAAACACTTTCTTCACTGTGCTTCTGGGGTATCTCTCTAGTTCTTCCCTCTCTTTCTGGTTGCTCCTCCTTAGTATTGTTGATTCCTCCTCGTTTTTCTGACTTCTTTTCTTGGTAATGAGTGAGGGCACAATATTTGAACCTCTTCTCTTCCCTGCCTTATACTAGAATCTCATCCAGTCTCATCTTTAAATACCATCTTTACAGTGATTACTTTCAAATGTCTATTTTTAGCCCTGACTTCTCTCCTGAAATCAAGACTTGAATATCTAGCAATCTACTTGATATTTCTATTTGGATATCTGATAGACATCTTAAACTTCAAATGCCCAAACTGATTTCTTTTCTTTCTTTCTTTCTTTCTTTTTTTTTTTTTTTGAGACAAGGTCTCACTCCGTTGCCTAGGCTAGAGTGTGGAGGCATTATCATAGCTCACTGCAGCCTCAAACTCCTGGACTCAAGCAGTCCTCCTGCCTCAGCATCTCGAGTAGCTGGGGCTACAGGTGTATGCCACCACACCTGGCCAATTTTTCTGTTTTTTGTAGAGACAGGGTCTTGCTATGTTGCCCAGGCTGGTCTTGAACTCCTGGCCCCAAGCAATCCTCTTGCCTTGGCCTCCCATACTGCTAGGATTACAGTTGTGAGCCACCGTGCCCAGCCTCCAAACTGAATTCTTTATTCCATGCACCAAGAAACAAACAACAATAAAAACCTGCTTCTTCTACAATCTTCCCTCTTTCAGTAAAAGAAATCTCTCATCTGCCAGTTGCTCAGGTTAGAAGCCTTGGAATCATCCTTGACTTTTCCCTGTCTGATACCCACATCTTATCTGGCAGAAATCCGAAATCCAACCATATCTCCTCAACCTTCACTGTGCTGTTCTAGCCATAACCCATTATTGCCTCTTGCCTGGACTATTGCCATGTCTTCCTAACTGGTCTCCCTGCTTCTGCCCTCACTCCTCTAGTCTTCTCTGCCATAGATGCTAGAGTGATTCTTCTAACACAGAAGTCATATGTCACTCCTCTGCTCCAGTGGTGTTCTTACTGAGAGTGAACCTAAAGTCTTGACTATGACCTCTGAGGCCCTGGATGATCAGGTCCCCTGCCACAGCCCTCACATCATCTCTTACCACTTTCCCTCTTACTCATCCCTCTCCAGCCACAATGCCCTCTGCTGTTTCTCTCCCATATTATCTGTGTGGCTCACTCCCTCACTTCAGGTCTTTGCTTATGTATTTAATCACCCTATATAAAATAACACTAGTCCATTGTTACTATGTGTCTTTAACGCTTCTTTTTTCTTGGCAGCACATATTATCACCAGGCATATTATGTATTCATTTGTTTATTGCCTTTTTCCTCCTACTGGACTACAAGCTAGTCCATGATGATGGGGAATTTTGTCTGTTCTTGTCTATTTTATTCACTTTTGTATCTTTAGTGCTTAGAATGTAGAGATGCTTAGTATTATTTGTTGAATTTGTAATTGAATGAATAAATCCCTATAGTCCCTGCTCTCAAGCAACTTACAGTCTCGTGGAGGAACTGATAGCCAAAACACACTGACTGCTAGTGTTTACCAATAATGCATTGATAAATATGTTTCAGAGAAGTCTCTCAGTTCTTTCCTTATTTCCAGTGTCTTAGTGACAGGGTGTCTGATAATTTTGAGTATCAGCCTGATGGGTGTGTCTGTGCATTAGGTTGTAAATCTTTTCTGAATCTTATTGGATGGTCCTGTGATAGGATACTTGGCATTACTTTCAGACATTGAACTTGAGAGTCTGTGCTATCTGGCAGGATTTGTATTGGGTGATTGATGCAACATACTGATCCCCAATCCTGGTGGTGCAGTACCTGCAGGCAAGGGATTTTCATTTTGCTGATATCCTGAAACCTTAATATGTACATAAGTAAATATACAAACAAACTATAATCAAGTGGTAGTTACTGTTTTAATGACTTCTTGATAGTGGTTTGTAACCAACAATGTATGTCAAGTCTGCACTCTAAAATTAGTTAAGACTGGGTGCGGTGGCTCATGCCTGTAACCCCAGCACTTTGTGAGACCAAGGTGGAAGGATTGCTTGAGGCCAGGAGTTTGAGACCAGCCTGGGCAACATAGCAAGACCTGTCTCTACAAAAAAGAAAAAAATTAGCTGGTTGTGGTGGCATTTGCCTGTAGTCCTAGCTACTTGGAAGGCTGAGCAAGGAGGACTGTTGAGCCCAGGAATTGGAGGTTGCAGTGAGCTGTGATAATGCCACTGCATTCCAGCCTGGGCTAGAATTTTTTCCTATCTCTAGGAAAAAAAAGTTAATATTAGAGTAGGTAATTTGGAGATGAGGTTGATAGGGGATCATAAAATTTTCCTGTCATCATCATTTTATTCTTTATCTAGGTCAAGGTTTAAGAAACATGATGTAAAGTTTGAGTCTTAAAGCATTGATTTATGGTGGTTAACATATGAAACAGAACAGAGGAACCATCACAGGCAAAAAGATAATATGTGGATATAAGAAGAGTAAGGAGTTGAGTTTGGAAATAAAATCCTCAAACTTAAAATTTAGCAAGGAAACATATATACCTGAAGTCAACTTTCTGACTAAAATCCTCTCAAAACCCAAGAAAACTTCCTTGAATCCACTTCAAGAATTTCTGCCCTAAAGCACCATGTCTGCAGTCTCCCCTCCTGCTCCTGCCTTCCTGAATGAAGACTTTGCTTCTTAACCCTTTGAATAGGGGAAACTGTTCATTCATTCATTCATTTACTCATTCCTTCCCAAACTTTTATTGAGTGCCCACTTCCAGGCTGGTTGCTATTCTGGGAACACTGGCGAACAAGGCAGAATGAAAGCCCTTGCTCTTATGGAGCAAACAAATTCAGGGAGACAGTGAATGAGCAAACAGATCAGTGAACATGATGATGATTTTAGGCAGCACTGAGTGCTAGGCAGAAAGTAAGTGTGTGATATGGCTGAAGTGGGGTTTTGGCAAATTTTGATTGGGTGGTCCCTGAATGGCAAGGCAGAGGGAGTAACAATTACAGAGGTCCCAAGGTAGAAATGAGTTTGGTATGGAGGAAAAACAGGAAGCAGGCCAGAGTGACTGGAGGCCAGAGCTGGGGAGAGTGGTAGGAGATGTTGGAGAAATGGGAGGGACCAGATCATGTGGGGCCTTATTACCCCTCCAGTTTTTATGGTTCTCCTTTACTCTTTCCTACCTCTGTTACTTAAAGTAAGCAAGCAAATAAACCAGTGACATTCCATGAAACCACCTTCTTTCCTTTCAGTGTGAGGGGTAGGAGTGAATGGGATGGTAAGAGTTTATTAGAGAAAGCTGTGTTTAAGTAATGTAAGATGGAGATAAAAGAAAGTACTATGACCTTTTTAAGAGGTAAGTTTCAAAGGACCCAAAGAAAATTTGAGACAGGAGAGAAAAGGAAGACGAAAAAGGAGAAAGGAAAGAAGAAATTTGATGAAAAATAAGGAAGTGCTTGGGTGATGACCCTAAAGTTTCTTCATATTCTTCTTAGGGCAGTTTAATCAGAAAGGCTTGTTTGAATAGGTAATATATGCACACAGTACAAAATTCAAATGATACAAAGGGTATGGAGTGAAAGGTAATCTCCTTCCATATGTCTTCCCTAGCCACCCAGTTCTTCACCCTAGATTCTACTGCTGTTACCAGTTTCTTGTGTATTCTTTGAGAGAGAGAGAGAGAGAAAAAATATCAGGCTTTTGCACACTAGTCAGTCAGGTAGTTAGTTAGCTTATAAAAGTTAGTACTATGATGCATTGCAAATAAAAGATTGGAGGACAGTTTTTGCTTGATAGAACAAAGATTTGCTAGTTTTTCCTAGAAATTTATTAGAACTCGGGCCACTCGAGTACCTATACTTTTTCAACATTTACCTAGTTTTATTGAGGTTTGGTTACCTTAAGTGCCAGGGATCCTTCTAGAGTAGGGAACTGCTGGGAATGTAGGGAAAGGAATGGGGGTGTGTGTTATTTGTAGGTCAGTTCTTGTGAGGCTGAGTATGTGCTGGCACAGGGTTATATCTGTATCAGGAGAGAGCTAGGGTATGGAAGTTACTTGCCTAACTGACCTTCAAGCCCCTAAAAAAGCCAGCTCAGCAGTTGTCTGGTTCAGACGGGGTTTGCTGATTTCTAAGCTGTCTCATTGTTTAGACTACTCAGAGGAACTGGAAGAGTGGACTTTTTAAGCCAAAGTACTTTCCTTCTCAAGGTAATGTATGAGCCTAAACCTTGTAGGAAGCTGTTTATTTTAGCCATATGCCTTTATCCCCAGCTGTGGAATAGAGAGCAGGTAGAATTATGGGTGGAATTGTGGCTTTTCAGCTCTTTCTGAGTCAGAGATCATGTCTTTTTTTTTTTGGAGACAGGGTCTTGTTCTGGGTGTTGTCATAGCTCACTGTAACCTCAGACTCCTGGGCTCAAGTGATCTTACCACCTCAGCCTCCCAAGTAGGTGGGACTACAGGTGCATGCCATCACCTGGCTATTTTTTCTTATTTTTTGTAGAGACAGGGTCTTGCTGTGTTGCTCAGGCTGGTGTTGAACTCCTGGCCTCAAGCAATCCTCCTGCCTCAACTTCCCAAAGTGTTGGGATTACAGGTGTGAGCCATCGCACCTGGCCAGAGACCTTGTCTTAAACTTCTTTTGTATCTTTTCCCACCAGTCCTCAAAATGCCAACACAGAGCTGGGTATGGGAAAACTTGACTGAAATAGATCATTGCAGTTCAACCTCCTTATTTAATTTGAAGTAGAAAAATTACTAGAATGATACACCCATATTCAAATGTAAACACCAAAAGTATTTGCAAAGCAAACATAAGTGTGTTTTTTTTTTCTTTTTTGGACATTTTATCATTTCAATATGTGTGCTCCTTCTTTCTTAGTGCAGTTAATCAAGTGAACTGTTCTGGTTACGTAGCTGAGGCAGGGGAAGGTCATGACTTTTTGTGTGCTTTATTCAAATATACTTTAAAAAGTTCTTATACAGTTTGGAACACCTTTTAACTCAATTTTAAAGTGGGAAATTAACAATTTGAGTGTCATAAAGCATTATCTTATGTTGGTGTATTTTGTGAGCACTTCCAAAAGGAGAGAAAGAGAATGCGTTTCTAGCCCATGTATCAGAGCATTTAAAAATTATTACAAAAGGAATAAAAATTTAAATCTAAAGCAAGTAGAAACAAACTTTTATAAAGAAAAATCAAGAGTATTGTAAACATAAAAAAGGAATGATCCCTTTCTTTGTATACAATTAGTTGATCTCTTTGTTTATAAAACAATAAAATCCTTTTAAAGAACTGCCCGGAAAATCTTTTTTCTGGGTCAGTTCTTTAACCCATTTCTGATGTGCTTTGTAAGAGCAGTTTAGCAATGATGCACAGAAGTAGATATGAACTCAGACATATAGTGCCTATACTTTTTATTAAAAGGAGGAAGGATAGTGATTTTTCTTTGAACATTTAGGAATCCTAATCATATATGCATTGAAAGAAGTTATATTCTTTCATAAAACATTTTTCGTGTGTGAGTAGCTTGAGCTAATATATTTTAAATATGTGGTCATTGTGATCATACTTGGAAATTTGTTTGATTGTTTAATGTTTTAATTTGTTTCCTCTTTGCAGAAGTGGTTTGGTTGCTAGGCTTATATTTAGCCATCATTAACTGAATGTGCTGAGCCCTGACTCAGGGATTTTACCTCTATCGCTGTGGTGTTGCTTTCTTCCCAGGAGGTTTTGCAGTTTGGGTAGTCTGCCTTTAATAATAATAAGACAAAACTTTCAGATTTTATTGGTAAAATGAGTTAGGAACGTAATCTACAGAGTTTCTGTGTAGAATAATTATATTTCTATGGTATTTTTATGGGATATATAAAATATATAAAACTAGCTCCTATTTGATAAGGAGCTAGTTTGGGATTATCCTTCTGCCAGGCACTATGGGTGATGATTTTTCTTTCAAAAGGGAATTAATTTTTTCATTATAAAAGTAATCGTATTATGGTATTTATAAAGAGTACTTTAAACTGAGGAGTTTAAGATGTGTAGAATACAGAATCTGAGCTTCAGTCTGTTGGCAAGATGCAATTTAGAGTGTAAAATAACTACAGAATTGATGGAGTAGAGTGTTTATAGGAATTTGGAGGAATCTGTGAAGAAAGATGAGCTGGAGTGTCAGGTACAACCCATGGGGCCAGACCTGAACAGTGTGGTTGGATTTGGGTAGCTGAAGAAGAATATATTCCAGGTGGAGGACATTGGGTCAGCTAAACCATGGAAAGTCAGAGGTCTGGATATATAGCCTTTGGAAGCCTGTTTGTCTCAAAGTTTTGTGGATAAAGAGAGCTCTTGTTCCCTTCCTGCTACCCTGTCGACCCCTGCCCAACCTGTACTGGGCAAAAGAAATTAATAGGGTCCAACCCAATGTCTGGGAGAGGGGTGAAGATCCTTGTTTTTTCATGTCCCCAAGGACATGAAAACAAGGAGCTTCACAGAGAACTCTACCAGTTTTAAACCTTGTAACTGCCACTGAAACCAAGAAAATCCTTCAAAATTTAACATACTTTTTATTTCATGGTATTAATACTATATGCCATTAAAAATTGTTATTTTGTTACATGTATAAGAAATTATTTTAAATGCATGAAAAAATGATTTATTTTAATGTCTATTTTTTAATTTAAAATAATCTCTGGCCCACTCTCATATTTATTGAAAACCAGAAATTAAATTCATGAGCCAAAAAATTCAAAACAAAACTAAAAAACAGGGAAAAGCTTATAAAATTAAATATGGATCCCAGCATTAACAGCTGAACGGAGAATGTGATTTTAAAATTCTTAGCAGGCTGGGCACGTTGGCTCATTCCTGTAATCCCAGCAGTCTGGGAGGCTGAGGCAGGAGGATCGCTTGAGCCCGGGAGTTCAAGGCTGCAGTGAGCTATCATGACACCACTGCACTTCAGCCTGGGCGACAGAGCAAGTCTCTATCTCTAAAAATAATAATAATTTTTAAAAACCTTCTGTGGATTACTTTTATAATAAAACTTTTTAAAAACCTAGAAATACAGTGCTGTGGGAGAAAGAAGTGGGGAGATGAGTTCTTTTTGGGTTTGATAAGGTGTTTGACTGAGAAGGAGTTGGCAGAGGGCTGATCAAGGGACTTGGGGGAGCATGTGCTGTGGCCATACTGGGCAGAAGAAGCCAAGGACAGTAGAGGCAATAGCATACACAGTGGTACCTCCAGAGAAGAGTTTGGGTAGCTATGATGCAGGGATGTGGAGTGTATTGAATGATTGGTTTTTCTGGCATAAAATCAGAAAGCATAGAACAATGTTTCTGGAGTTGTTCTGTGAATAACTTTGAAAGTGAATGTACCTGTTGGGGAGAGGGATGTTTACTATTTCTAGGCTCTCTGGCCAACTTCTCCTTCCTCAGAGCACCCCCCTCTCCTTTTTGGAGAAAGCCCTTCTTGGAGAGGAGGAAGGGCCCACCCTCCACAGAAACTGAATGGGCCAGTATGCTGGCCCCCTTTCTCTGGTGTGCCCATGTGGATGCACGACTAAGGCTCCACTAGTTGGCTGCTCAGTGCTTGGAGTCTAGATCCTGAGGAGGCTGAGAAGAGGGGTAGGGGAAGACAGTGGCTGCGTGCTGACCAGATGTTTGTGCTGTGGACCCAGGCCATGGCTATTGCTGCCAGGCCTGGAGTGCGCATGGGATGGGCTCATCTTCCAAACCTGGCCCTACAGTCCCTGCCACTCCAATTTTCTGAGCCTTTAATATTTCTTCAGTAAATTTCCTTTTGGCTTCAGACAGCTAGGTTTGGTTTCTGTTGCTTGCAACCAAGAACTCTGTCTAATCTATCACCTGGGTAGTTTTTAAGGTAAACTCCTCACTAATCCAGTGCACCAGAAGAAATGTATATGTGTTGAGTCAGAATAAACTTTATTTTTTGGTGGGAGAGCTTTTTCATTTTATTTATGAAGCAGGCTATAACATTTCTCCACCTTTTGTAGTAAAAATTTCTTCATGCTAAAGTTTGTAAAATTGATTTTAAATGGCCAAAAAGTAATTCAGTCAAATTAGAGCACTGTAACTGACAGTGGCCTGAACTCCAGTATTTTTATGAAATGCTTGGCAGCATAGTCATGCCTTCCCCACACTTGAAACTTACAGTTTGTATTTTTAGAATTGTCCTAAAGAATATTTGAGAATGTATGAATTTTTAATGTTTTAAACCTTGTGGGTGTCAAGGACCAGATTAAAAAATGAATTTTAAAAATTCAAGTTTATAAAAACTGTAGGATGCTTCTTAAAATACACATCTTGTTGTCTCCAAGTTCTATCTTGGTTAACAAGAATATATTGAGTCCTTGCTTTATGCAAAGCACTATTCTAGGTGCAGTGATGATTTTAAAACTGTGGACATGTTCACTGCTCTTCAGGAAGAAACCTTTTCTAAATTGATGAATTAAATTACCTTTAGCTATTTCAGTACAGTTGAACAAAAGGCTATACTATGTGTCAGATAGAAAAATTAGAGAGGCTGGAGAAAAATTAGAGAGTACGTGGAGCAATTAGAAAAAATGTAGGAGAGGCTGTGCTTTGAAGGTACTTCATTTTGGAGGCAAAATGTTAAAGTAGTCAGTCTTGGGCTTTAGGAAATGGATAGGACTTATAGGTAGAAAGGCGGGGAAAGAGTTTATTAGGAGACGGGGACCCAGCATGACTGAGGGGGGCTTAAGTTTGTTGCGTGCCAGAGACTCGGAGCACAGGAGTCTGGACTGGGGCTAGTAGTGCAGCAGGGGAAGAGTGTGGATGTGGGGTGGGGGGCAGGGGCGGTGGGGAGTTGAGTGTATAGAGCTTTGACTTGAGAGGATGAGGAGTTTGGGTTTGATCCCACAGTGGGGAACCACAGTTGTCCTTCAAAAGGGTTGTTGTGGAAAGGTTCATGTGAGAGTGGAATGCAGGAAGAGCTTGAGGGGCTTTTCACCAGAGGGAATGGTTGAGAGAACGCTATTCTATTCTACGGGTGAAAGCCATGGCAGCAGTGGAATAGAGAGAGGGAGTGAATTAAGTGATGTTGCAATCAAAGGAGTGGACAGGTTTGGTGACAGATGATATGTTAAAGATGAAGGAGATTGTGGTTGAAGATGGCTTTTAAATTTTGATCTTGAATGACAGGAAAAATGGAAATTTAGAAGAGAGGTTGGGAGAAAAGACAGAACTTTGATTTTGTCATGTGGAATTTGAAGTAATGAACTTAATTGAACTGATTGATGACAGTTGAAGATGTAGGACTAGAGGTGGAGTGAGAAGCGAGGACTTAGAGTGTTGAGTGTCAGGGACCTTAGAGAGAGTGGAGAGTGAGCATGAGAGAAAGTGCACAAAGGGGAAAACTGAGGGCAGGGCCTGAGCGTGGGGCATCGTAGCAGTCAGAGAGGTGCTATCATAAAAGCTGAGGAAGAAGAACGTTTCACAGAGGTATGGTGGGTGATAGTGTCAGACCTAGAGCTATCAAATGGGATGTAGCCAGGGAGTTAATGATGACTTTAGAAAGTAGTTCTAGTAGAATGGTAAGATGGATGTATGGATTTGGGTTAAGACAGGCTTTGGGAAAGAAGCACATTTTCTTCAGACATTGGAGTTGGATGAATGAAAAAAACTAGAGCCTGAATTTGAGAAGACTTCTTCCAGATGGCCCCATTCTGGGAAGGAGAGAAGTTCAGTGTATTTACTCTTCCAGTCAATACACTGGTCTGGCAATAGGTATTTGAGAGGCAAGAAAAAGTCTGGCAGAGTGGCTGTGGTGTGGGCAGGATTGAAATGATTTTATTAATGAATGAATGAAGGAATGAGGCAGGGTCTTACTCTGGTGCCCGGGCTAGAGTGCAGTGGTGTCATCATAGCTCACTGCAGCCGCAAACTCCTGGGCTCAAAGCGCTCCTCCTTGCCTCAGCCTCCCCAGTAGCTGGGACTACAGGTGTGTGACACCATGCCCAGCTAAATTTTAAAAAAATTTTTTTGTAGAGACAGGTTTTCACTTTTGCCCAGGCTAGTCTCAAACTCCTGGCCTCAAGCAGTCCTCCTGTCTCGGCCTCCCAAAGTGTTGGAATTATAGGCATGAGCCACCACGCCGAGCCAAGAGCATCTTATAAGGTCAGAGGATTCAGGAAATTGAGAGTTTCTCTGTCTGTAAAATGGGATAACTAGTACCTAATTCATGAAGTTATGAGACTTGAATGAAGAAGGATAGTAAAGTACCTCCCAGGTACGTAGTAAGCATTCAGGAAATGTTAGCCCTTATTACTCAGACAGGAACCACTGAAGGAATAACACTGATCAACAAGTAATTATGAAATAGTAAGATGAGTGCTACTAAAAAAAAAAAAACCCTCTCTGAAATGCCTTAGGAGTGGAGGAGTAGACTAATGCTAGACTGAGAAGTCAGAAACAGTGGGAAAGGAGTAGATCTCGGTGTTGAAGGGTGAGTACAGGTTTGCTGCCACTCCTATATAGATTGTGCAGGCATTAAAAAAAAGTCTAGTCCTAACAGCCTCACACAGCTAGCTACACAAAGATAGATTTCAGTGTGGTATGTGATCCAAAAATATGGGAACTGGGAAAGAGGGGAAAGATTTAATGCAGTAAATGAAGCTGTGTGAGTTTACTTAGAAAGGGCTTTATGGAAAGAGGTGTAAGACCTGAGGTTATAGAATCTTTAAATTTGTAAACCTGGAAGTAACCTTAGACATGATCTATCCAGCCACCTCAGTGAGATAAGGGAACTGAAACCAGAAAGGTGTTCACATCTGTCTGTTGGGATATTTCTGATAATGTGCACAAACTCTAAACAAATTTCTTCGGACAGAGCCACAAAAGGAGTTAAACAAATAGAATGGAATAAATTTGAATAAAAATGTATTTCTAAAACTGACTCCCAACACCAGCATTTAAAAAAAACAAAAACAGGTGGAATGAGAGGCTGTAATATAATTATAGAAGTGTAATCTATACCGACTTCAGCAGCGTCTATTGCTCTGTTGTCTCTGTTAGCTGCAGCTCATCACGAATTCTGGTGCCAATGCATGTGTGTTGTGGGAAGAAATTGAATTTGTCAGAAACATGGATATTTTTGGCAAATCTTGAATGCTAAAAAATACTTTTGAAGGCAATTTTAGTAGTCTTCCTTCCATTATAAAGATGTTTCACACTCACTATAGCAAATTTGGAAAATATCCTCTGTTTTGAGCCTACTAGGTTATGTTACCAGGGTTCTAAAATGTCATTCCTGCTCAGTTTATCCTCCATGGTGCCTACCTGGTGTTCTATACACGATAGGCCCACAATTATTTGTGAGGATAAAATACCATTCAACCTCCAAATAGTCTCCTCCAAAACATGAAGGAAATTACTCTCTTTACTCATTCTGGTTTTTGGTTTTACAACATTGTGATTGATTTATATACAATTTTTTAAAATTAATTAATTTTTTTTAAGAGGCAGGGTCTTACTTTGTTGCCTCGGCTGGAGCGCAGTGGCACAATCATAGCTCACTCAAACCTTGTACTTCTGGGTTTAAGGGATCCTTCTGCCTCAGCCTCGCAAGTAGCTGGGACCACAGGTGCACACCACCACACTTAGCTAATTTTTCCTATTTATTTTTTTAGAGACAAGGTCTCACTATGTTGCCCATGCTGGTTGGAACTCCTGGCCTCAAGCGATAGTCCCACCTTGGCCTCCCAAAGTGCTGGGATTGCAGGTGTGAGCCGCTGTGCCTAGGCTGGCCTGGAATTCCAGGATCCTCTCACCTCAGCTTCCCAAGTAGCTGTGACTATAGGTGTGTACCACTGCACCTGGCTATTTATATAACATTTTATAATCTACTTTTGTATATAATAAGACTTTTTTTCCTAATCTTAATTCTGCATTCATTTTTAATGGCTCCATGCTCATTAAATTGGTGAAAGAACTTATTTAAATGTTCCTCTATTGTTGTAGATGACATTGTTAAATCACAGAAGAAGATAGTATTGGTGACCTCAGTAATTATTGGGTTTTTTCCTTCAGCCTCACAAATGTATATTTTTTGAATATATGACACTTAACCAACCATCTTAAAGTATTACCATTCTCTTGCTGCTCTCTTTCCCCAGTGCTCATTAATAAGAATTAGTGTGATTCTCTATTCATCTAATCAGTGAACCACATAAACCATGAATGATAGGACAGAGAAAGAATATCAGACACTGTTATATATGCCAATAAGCATTTGTTTAGTTAAGGGCCATCTCTAGTGATTTCAGAAAGTACTTGGTATAGATTTATTTGCAGTAAGAAATCAATACCACAGTTCAGTAGTGATTATACTTTCCTGTTTCCCATGTTGCATCTGTATCTGCTGGGTACAAGACTTGCTATCTTCAAAGCATTTTATATAAGATTGCCATTTAGAGACACAGCAAAGTGACGTTAGACGTTTTTAATGCATCTCTTCTTGGTGATTATCATTGACAGTACAGCAACAACTGTGACAAAAATTATGTTTATAGTTTAGCCAAAGAAAATACATAAGAATTCACCCAATGGTGCTGGACTTCACTGGCTTGATGGTCAAATTACTCTAACATTAACACCATTGTTCAGATTGTCAAGTCCTGCCCAGGGAAGGAAGTTGGACATTGATTTCCCACATTCGGGCTCAACTGGTGTGTGACAAACACTGTTATTTGACTGACCCCACCCATCCTGAACCCCTTTTCCTCTAAATACTTACTTCCCAGCTTTCTTTGTAGTTAGGGGTGGCTGTTTGACCCCGAGCAGAAGTCTGCTAAAGAACACATGTGGCTGGCACTATTACTTACCTCTTCTGCCTTAAATGTTGAAATGGTATCTGGAGTTATAGCAGCCACTTTGAGGCCATGAGGTGATAAGCATGAGGAGGGATGGGGAAGTGCAAAGATACAGAGCTGGGCCTTGATAGCATTGAGTGGTTAAACCAGCGCTAGTAGCTGTCTTCCTCAGATTTCTTCTTAGTGAGAAAAGTAAGTTCCTATTTATTTTAGGTAGTTTTATTCAGGTTTTCTGTACCTGCACTTGAAAGCATTTCTGACATCAAGAGGCCCTTTCAGCACTGTCTTTGCCTTTCCCACTCTGACTATTCCTGTGCTTAAGAGTTCCTGTGATTAATGATTGTCAAACTTTTTGATCTGAGGACCTCAGTATACTCTTAAGAATTAATGAGGACCCTAGAGAACTTTATGTGAGTAATATTCATTGATATTTGCCATATTAAAATTAAAACTGGGAAATTTGAAAAATATTAATTCTTAAAAAAATAGCAACAATAAGTCCATTGCATGTTAACATAAACAACTGACCTTTCTGAAAAATAACTGTTTTCCAAACAAAAAAAATTTAGTGAGAAGAGTGGTAGTGTTTTGCACTTTTTACAGATCTTGTTAATGTCTGGATTAATGGAAAACAGCTGGGTTTTCATATGTGCTTCTGCACTCAGTGTCTTGCAGTATGATATTTTGAAGTATCTGGAGAAAATTGAGCCTTGCACAGATATGTTGTCAGTTATTTCATAGACTGTTCCTTAATTTGTGTCTGATGGTTTCTCATGATTAGATTGAAGCCATGAATTTTTGACAACATATCAGAGAATATGTGATGTTTGTACATCTTATTACTGGTGACTTTAACCCTTATTGCTTGGTTGAGGTGGTGTTTGCTTTGTTTATCTACTGTAAAGTTACTACTTTTCCCTTTGTGACAAAGTGTTTTTTACTTTTAAAGAGCTCATCAAGACTATATTTACCATATTCAATTCTTTTTTCTTTTTTTCTTTCTTTTTTTTTTTTTTTTTCTTAAGACACTCGTTCCGGAAACTTTTTTCTTTTTTTAAAACTTTGAATGATTAGTCTCAGAATGATGCCTCAATAATAACATTAGAAAATGGAATCATAATAAAATTAGAAAATGCTTTGTTGCGTGAGACACAGTACAGTAAATTATTCACATCTATAGGCTGAGGGAAAGTTAGCATCAATATTTTTTTTGTTTCTTATGGTTTCATCCAATTTCCTTGAAATACGTTCTTCTCTTTCATGAACCAGAGAACTCACTGATATGGTCAGTTTCACCTTCTTCAGCACTTTTAGACATAGATGGTGCAGCTGTGCGTTGAGGAAGTAAGTCTTATAATCTTCCATTTTTAAGGCAATGATACATCCTTAAATATAAAAACATTATTATGTACATTTTCTTTTTTTATTTTTTTTTCTTTTATTTTTAGAGACAGGGTCTCACTCTGTTGGCCAGCCTGGAGTGCAGTGGTGCAATCATAGCTCATTGTAACCTCAAACTCCTGGACTCATGTGATCCTCCCACCTCAGCCTCCTGAGCAGCTAGGACGACAGGCACACTTGGCTAATAAAAAAAAATTTTTTTAGAGATGGGGTCTTGCTATGTTGCCCAGGCTGATCTGGAACTCCTAACTGAAGCAATCCTCCTGCCTTGGCCTTGCAAAGTACTGGGATTATAAGTGTGAACCACTGCATCCGGCCAATTTTCTTTTCTTTTTTTTTTTAAGTCCTGCCCCCACCCCACATCAGTTTTCTTTTATTTTAGAATAAAGTGTTAAATTCTAAAGTAACAGTTTAGATAAAATTTTCAAATAAATTTTTTTCTTTTTTTCTTTTTTTTTTGTGAAGCTGGCATATTAAAAACACAATTTTTTAAAATTTAAAAATATTATTGCAAAAGACAACAAAGTGTATTCCTTGTGTTTTTGTGTAGACATAAGCAAAACTTCAGAATTTGAAATTAATGATATGTTGCACAGTATTCAGGTTACAGAAATTAGAGCAGGAGTAACTGACGGTATCCAGTAAGAGCACAGAAGTGAGATCAAACTGAGTTAATCTCTGAAAATGAACATATTTGTACCCTAAACCTATTATCTTAGAAAATTCTGGAAAACACAAGGATATACAAGCACACATTCCATTATTGGTCAGAGCAATGGTATCATCACCTGTCATGAAGCCTCTGGAATATTCCACTGTACATGGATGAGACAATGAGAACAGAAAAGACAAATAACATCTTAGTATTATTATGAAAATGTTTTGGCCCCCTAGAGGCCTGTGGGCCCCCCAGGGGTCTTAAGAACTGTTACTCTGAGTGATTCTTACTGTAGCCTGGTGGGGAACCCTGGTGGGAGGAAGGGCATTGTTACTAGCCAAGCACTTTGTGTTCCAGGCACAGATGTTAAGAGACTTTACAAGATTTGGTGTCATTTAGTCAAGGTCTTTATAAGGACTTTGGCCTTCAAATATAAGGACTTGGACCTGGAGTGAGATAGGGAACCACTGGAGGTTTGTGAGCAGAGGAGGGACATGGTCTGACTTTAAGTTTTAAAAGGATTTTCCTTGCTTCTGGGCAAGGTTGGGAGCAGGGAGACCAGTTAGGGAGCTCTTAGCTTAATCCAAGTAAGAGTTGAAGATTGTTTAGACTAGAATGGTGGCAGTAGAGGTGGTGTGAGGTGGTCACAGTCGAGTTATATATGAAGGTGGGATCTCATTACTTGGTTGAGTGTGAGATGTGAGTCAGGTCAAGGATGGTGCTGAGGTTTTTGACCATAATAAATGGAAGGGTAGAGCTGCCATTTTCTAAGATGGAGAAGACTATGGAAGGAGCAGGTTTGTGACACAGACATCAGCTAGATATAGATATGACCAGGGGAGAGGTCTAGGCTAGAGATATAATTTGGAAGTTGTAAGCCTATCAGTGGATTGCCTGGACAAAATCACAAAGGGATTGAGTACAGGTGTAGAAGAGAAGATGACTTGAAGACCAAGCCCTGCAACAATGTATGATTTAGAGGTTGAGGAGATAAGGAAAGAGTAGCAAGCATGGGAGCAAGAAAACTAGAAGAGTATGTATTCTGGAAAGCAAGGAAAGACACAGCTGATGTCACTGTGACAAGTGCTACTGATAGGTCAAGTGACAGAAGGCTGACAGTTGACCATTGGATTTAGCAACAAGGAGGTAATTGGTAACCTTGATGAAGGGATGAAATTCTGTCTGAGGTGGGTTTAGGAAAGAATGGGAAAAGAAGAATTCAAATCAGTAATAATAGACAATTTTATTGAAGAATTTTGCTATAATGAGAAGCAGAGAAATGGGGTAGTAGATGGAGGAGGATGTGGAGTCAAGAGAGGGTTTTGTTTGTTTTATTTTTTATTGAGAAGGGAGAAATTACAGTGTGTTTTATGCTGATGGAAATGATCCAATCTAGTAGAAAAGTTAAAAAAAAAATTTTGGGGGGTCAGAGTCTTGCTATGTTGCCCAGGCTGGTGTTGAACTCCTGGGATCAAGTGATCCTCCCACCTCAGCCTCCCAGATAGAAGTAAAATGTTATGATGCAGATGAGACAGGGGGAGAATTGCTGGAGCAGTGTCTTTTTAGTAGGGCAGGGAGAAGATCGCATACACAAAGAAGCCACAAAAGAGCAGTCTGGGTGGTAGACATAACTGATATTCCCTCAGTACCTTTGTCTGACAAGTTAGACTGCTTGTGAGTTTCACATCTGGTTATCTCAAGTGAATTCTACAATTAACCATTACAGATCTTCCATTTTTGTTCCAGATTCTCATTAAATGAGGTATACTTACATTTCTTCATTTATTTAAATTTCTCACATTTTAGCTTTCATATCAAGGAATATTGTTAGTGCCCTGCCTGATTGAAGTGTAATATATATGTTCTAATGATAGCTTTCACAGTCAGGTTTTACCTTAGAATTATTCTTGTGTTAATGGTCACATTATAGTTTATAATTCTTTTGTAAATAATATATGAAGGTGTTAGAAAAACTTATTAAGTGGAAAGCAAATGGGTGGAAACAATTGATCACCTCAGGATTCTTGTTTTATGTGCTAAGAACTAACAAAAACAGGAGCCATCCGTTTTTGTAAAGTGTACTTTTGAGCTTTGTTGTAAGATGCAAATATGTAAACTAACAGCCTGCTGGTTTCTAGTGAAGGAAGAAAAGCAAATGTTCATAAATCACATTTTTGTCAACTCATCCATTTCTGGAGCTGTTTAAGGATTTTGCCTAATCAGAGTGATTTATGATACATTTGAAATTGTGTTGTTTAGTATTTACTCTTTTGTGTGAAATCCAAATTCATCTTCATTGCTAAAGTATATAGTCAAAGCCAAAGCCTTTAAATAGTTAGCTTTGGGACAAGCAAAAAAACAAAACCCAGAAAACATGCATCATCCATGTTTTTTCACTTCTCTTTCTTTGCTCTTGATCCTTAGCATGTCATGCATATATTGTCTTGGTTTTTGTATTTAAAACTGATGGTATAGACTGGTGTTATTTCATATGTAAGTTTGAAAAGACAACACAGAGGTGATCAGCCCTTTTCTCTTATTCAGAGTGAGTGTGTTGCTATGTGGCTAAGTCCAGGATTTAGGGAGTTCATCTTAGTTGGTGGGTCACCTCTTTATTGGTGGCATAGTGACCATGCTAGGAAATTGCTGTCCACCCCTGCTGAAGTGATCAGCTGAGTGTTGCACCTGTTTCCCTGAGTCTCACGATTCTTTTATTGCTGTAGGTTGAGTTTTGGTGCCCTTCATATGTTTCTTTTGCATGTCCTTTTGCATTTTAGAATGATGATCCAGGAGCTTCTTGATAGTGATAATTGCCTTGGTTGTGATAGGGCAGCGTCAAAATCAATGTTGGGCTTTGATCATGTTTATTTCATTGTGAAGCTGATCATGGGGGTAGGAAGAACTTTTCTGACAATTCAAAAAACTGGTAGCTAGATTAATTTTGAACTGGACATGTGAAAGTTACGAGTGTACAATTACTAAAAATATATGCTGATCAGAACTCTCACCTAGCCGTGTTTAATACATCTATTTTGGGCCCTCTTTTCCCACTGCCAAGAATCCCTAATCTCCCACAACTGCTGAGTTTGCTTCTTACCCTTAAATAACAAGCCTGCTTCCCTTACCTCCCCTTCATGAGCTAGGTAAAAATTCAGTTATTTTTCCTTGCTGAAAGTAGAAGAGGAGTTAAGTCTGCCCTTTATGTTTTTATTTCCTTTTGGTTATTTGCCACTTCTGCTAATCTCTTTGCATAGCTACCTTCCTCTAGTGGAAGTGACTAAATCCCAGTACTTGTTAAATTGTGAAGGAACCCAAGTAACCCTTTATCCTTCTTATGAGATGTGGATCTGGAGGACTCCCAGGCTCTGCTGGCCTAGAATCCCAATAAGCCTTGGTGTGGCTGCTAGCGTGTTATGCAGCCTCTCTGTTCATAAACCAGCTATGAATGTCAGTTTTTGATTACCCAAAAGTAGAGGGGAAGACCACGTTCTTCCTGGTTTGAGTGTTGTGCTTAATTGTTACTGTATATGCTTAATTGTTACTGTGTATACTGAGCATGTTTTTGCTAATTTGAGCTGTTAGAATCCATGTGCTATGTAGAACTGAAGCTACAAAAAGCTCTTGATTCAGATGCAGATTCACAGGACTATCACCAGTGTTAGCTCATGGTGGGTAGTGCTATAGCAGTCAAGTGGAGTCAGGTGTTATAGTGGAAAGAACATGGCCTTAGAGTCCGATCTTTAGGGTTCAGGTCTGAGTTATCCTCTTCAAGTTTCTTCAAGTGTAAAATTGAAATATGTCCATTAATACCATCTATTTCCTAGGGTTATTGTGAGAATTTAATTAGATTATATTTATGTGAATAGAACTTGGAACATTCTAAATTGCTATAGAAATATTGATTACAACTGTTAACTAATAATTCTATGAGCTTAGATTGAACCTTTACTGATCTGTTGAAGTAATCCAGCAATATGATTTTTAAATATATCTAGTACATTTTAAAAATATTTTGGTACATTTTAAAATAGACTTTGCTTTTTAGAGCAGTTTTAGGTTCACAGCAAAATTGAGTGCAAAGTACAGAGTTCCCATATACTCTCTGCCCCCACACGCCATCTTCCACACTGTCAACATCACACACCATGGTGGTACATTTGTTACAATGGAGCCTACTGTGATACATCATTGTCGCCCAAAGTCTATAGTTTACTTTAGAGTTCACTCTTGGTGTTGTATGAATATCCATGGTTTTTGTGTGGACATAAGTTTTCAACTCATTTCGGTAAATACTGAAAAGTGTAATTGCTGGATCATATGGTAAGAGTACATGTAGTTTTGTAAGAAACTGCCAAACTGTCTTCCAAAGTGGCTGTACTGTTTTGCATTCTCACCAGCAAGTGAATGAGAGTTCTTGTTGCTCCACATGCTCACCAGCATTTGGTGTTGTCAGTGTTCTGGATTTGGTCCATCGTAATAGTTGTGTAGTGGTATCTCATTGTTTTAATTTGCATTTCCCTGATGACATATGATGTGGAGCATCTTTTTGTATGTTTATTTACCATCTGTATATCTTTTTTGGTGTGGTGTCTGTTCAGGTCTTTTGCCCATTTTTAAGTTGGGTTTTCTTATTGTTGAATTTTAAGTGTTCTTTGTATATTTTGGACGAATCCTTTATCATACAAGTATTTTGCAAGTATTTTCTCCCAGCCTGTGGCTTTTCTTCTCATTCTCTTGATATTCTGTACATTTTTTCTTATTATCTGGGAGAAAAAAAAATCTAGTTATTTGAGCTTTCTCTTCATGTGTGTGTATGAGAAGGAGAGAGACAGAATAGGAATTTAGTATTTCCTTCAGAAGTTAGGTAATTGTTGTGGACATTCTTAAAACTGGTTTTAACATGTCTCACCCACTAGGATGGAAAATAAATGTTAGTGAGCTTGTGGATACCTCAGACATTGCTGGTGGGAATGTAAAATGGTTCAGCTCCTGTGGAAAAGTTTGGTGGTTCTTCAGAAACTTAAACACAGAATTATGTTTGACCAAACAATTCCACTTTTAGCTATGTACTCGAAAGAGTGGAAAACAAGTACTCAAGCAAATATTTGCACAGGAATGTTTAGCACTATCCATAATAGCCAAAAGGTGGAAATAACCAAATGTTCATCAATGTATGAAGGATAAACAAATAGTGATATATGGTATATACATATGATGAAGTATTATTCAGCCATAAAAAGGAATGAGGTACTGATACATGCTACTATGTGGATGAACCTTGAAAATACGCTAAGTGAAAGAAACCAGTCACAAAAGGTCACATATTAAATGATCCCATGAAGTATGCAGAATAGGTAAATCCATAGATACAGAAAACATATTGGTGGTTGCCAGGGAGTGGGAGGGAGGGTATGGGGAGTAGCTGCTTAATGGATGTGGAGGTTTTATGTTGGGCTGATAAAGTGTTTTGGCACCAGATAGAGCTGGTAGTTTCACAACATTGTAAATGTACTAAATGCCACTGAATTGTTCACTTTAAAATGATTAATTTTATGTTATGTGTATTTCACCTCAATTTAAAAAAAACTAGTTTTAAGATCACAATAATTTTTATAAGTATTCACTTAAAAGTTTTCCTGTTAGGGTGGTCTGTTACTGAATGACAACTTATGATGTTATAGTTGCATGGATGAAAAGGCTTTGTTTTCTACATACTTCGTTGGGTGGGTGTTGTGAGGCTATTTCATTCTCCAAATGCTTTGAAGTACAATTACAAGACAAATTTAGGATCAAGTTTTTAAAAGTAAAAGTTTTAGAATCACTACAAAACTGTGGTTGAATTAATTGTTCAGCAGCAGTGCTTTTCCAGAGTAGGGCAGAGTCATTTTTGTTTTGACCTCTCAGTGGTTGAAGAAAGAAATTTCAAGAATAATATATAATTTGTAGTCTTGATTTTCTTTACTTTAAGAAAAGGATTTTTGAGAGCTTACATTAAAAATATATGAAACAGATCAGTTAAAGATTTAAAAACATCGGTGGAAGAGATGTTCCAAGAATGGGATGTCCACTAAATCTGGCTCTCTCATGGGTTAGCTAAAAGGAAAGAGGAAAAGATGATAGGACTAATGGCTTTTTAGTGACTGGTAAAAGAACACAGATTTGTTAGTCTAGAAATAGACTTTTCCTGACATTATATTTTAAGAGGCATTTATAGAGGAAATTCTCATATGTAGGGAATTTGAGTGGTATAATGGCAATGTCTTTAAATGTGGTTTGTAGAAGATTCAAAATGCTTCTTTATTTGGTCATTTTATAATGTTAAAGGGTTCTTAAAAATTAAATTTATTTATTTTTGAATAGGCACTACTTCTACACCAATCAAAATTCAAAAGGAACAAGTGGAATACAGCGAAAATTCTCCCTCCCAAGCTTATCTCCCCCAGCCACCCAGTTTCCTTCACGATAGGCAACCAGTGTCATCAGTTTCTTATGATTCCTCTAATAGATGTGTGATTATATAAGATTCATTTATATTGATTTTCTATAGGGTTGGAATATTTAAAACATCTTGGTCTACAATGGACTCTCTCCCCACATTTACATCTGTTCATTCTGTGAGTCTTAGAGCAATGGGTTGTCTTTAAGTACAGACACTGTTAGCCAAGAATTCTCAATCTTAATGCTGTTGTTACCTAGTTTTTTCTGTGATTTCTTGTGATAACTCCTCATAACTCCTCATTTTCCTAAGTAGAGTAAATAAAGTGTAATTTGTAGTAGAATAAAACAGTTTGACAGTTAAATTTAATTCATTTAGGAACACAAAAATTTGTGAGATAGTACTTGAAATTACATAAAAGTATTTTCCCTGTAAAAATTATCTTTGTATCTTAATTATCTCCTATATAGTTAAATATTTGTTTTATTCCTGGTCTACCATATGTTTGGTCCTTTTTTTGTTCTCATTTTTGTAAGAATGATAAGCTTGAATTCACACATGTGTAAACAGTTGTTTGTGCCCTGCCTGCCCTCTGGTTATTGCTCTTCTGCCCTGCTCTAGCTCTGGCCCCACTGTAAAGTGTGGCTTTCCTGTACATCTCATGGCTATAGCGGGGCAGCTGGCCAGGCTATCATGGTTTACAATACATTAGTATAAAGTAAAAATTTCTTTTTTACTTGTAAAAATAATTTCCTTCTCATAAGCACTTGCTTGTGCTTCTGTGTGGTATTAATATTATTTTAATAGTAACCTTTAAAATTTGCTATGACTTCTTTGAAATAATAAGCCATAGAATAGAGTTAGGAACCCATTATAACAGTAGCAATAAAGAATAAACTTAAGAAATGGACAAGATCTGTGCAAAGAAAACTTTTTAAATGTTACTGAGAACATTTGAAAAAGTACCTTATTCTTAGGTAGGAAGATTTGACATCGTAAGATGTCAATTCTTTCCATGCTAATCTATAAATTTAACTTAGTCCTTGTAGAAATTTTAAGTTGTGTGTGTTTTTTAAACCACTTATCCATCAAATGCATAAGCAAACTTGGAAGAATAGCCAGTAGAATTCTGAAAAAGAAGAGTGAAGGGCAGAAATGGTGATGTCTAGTTCAACGAAAGCATATTTTTTTTTTTCAAGAGACAGGGTCTTGCTGTGTCGCCCAGGCTGGAGTGCAGTGGTGCAATCATAGCTCACTGCAACCTCGAACTCCTGGGCTCAAGCGATCCTTCTGCCTCAGCCTCCTGAGTAGCTAGGACTACAGGTGCATGCCACCATGCCTGGCTACTTTTAAAAAAAGATTTTTGTAGAGACGGGGTCTTGCTGTGTTGCCCAGGCTGGTCTTGAACTCCTGGCCTCCAGCAATCCTGCCTCAGCCTCTCAAATAACTGGGACTACAGGTGCAAGCCACTGCGCCTGGCTGTTGTGTTTTTTAAAAAATTATCAGTGTACACTCTTGGATTTAAACATATTTGAGGTTCCAGTTTGTTGCAGTTATCATTCTTATTGACACATTTTTGACCAGTGTGAGCCTCTTCATGTTAACTCCTAAGTCCTTTTGATACAACTCTAGAGGTTATTAATTAATTAGTTAATTAATTAATTATAGAGCCTCAGTTTGTCACCCAGGCTGGAGTGCAGTGGCATGATCATAGCTCACTGTAACCTTGAACTCCTAGGCTTAAGTGATCCACCCACTTCAACCTCCCTCCTGAGTAGCCCTAGAGGTTTTTGATAGCTTCTTCAGTACTTGAATTGACAACATATTTCAGAATTATCTAGTACATGTCCTTTTGGTCATAGAATCAGTCATATCAGGAATGAAAATATAGTATTCTACAGAAAGAATCAGTATTGGTTCTACAGATAACAAAAGGGTAATAAGAGAATATTATGAATAATTTTGAGGCAATCAAATCAATATTTTAAATAAAATGAGCAAATTTCTTGAAAGATACAAACTATTAAAGCTGACTCAAGAAGAAGTAGATAAGCCTGTATCTATTAAAGAAATTGAATTTGTAACTAAAAACCTTCTTACAAAAATAGCTCTAGGCCCAGATGGCTTCACTGGTGAATTCTAACAAACATTAGAAAAAAAGAATATAATTCTGCACAAACTCTTCTAGATAATAAAAGAAGAGGGAACATTTGCTTGCCCGTTTTTGAAGGCAGCAATATTAGATACCAAGACCATACATTACAAGAAAAGAGAACTCTAGACTATTACCCTTCATGAACAGAGACCCAAAACCCTTAACTAAACATTAGCAACTTGAATTCAGCAATATACAAAAAGAATAGTACGTCTTGACTAACTAAATCGGCTTTATTCCAGAAATGCAAGCCTGGTTTAACATTTGAAAATCAGTCAATGTAATTCACCACACTAACAGACTGAAAACGAAAAACTATAGCATTGTATCAGTAGGTTCAGAAAAAGAAGTTGGAAAAATTCAACATCCATTTGTAATAAAAATTCTCAGCAAACTAAGAATAGAAGGGAACTTCCTTAACATGAAAAAAGAGCATCTGCCCAAAACAGTTAATGTCATACTTAGTATTGGAAGAATGAATATATTGCCCCTAAGGTTGGGAACAAGACAAGGGTGTCTGCTCTTACCACTCTGTTTAACATTGTTCTGGAAGTCCTAGCCAGCACAGTGAGGCAAGAATTAGAAATAAAAAACATATAAATTAGAGAGGAAGAAGTAAAATGATCTTTATTTGTAGATGACATGATCATCTATGTAGAAAATAAAGAATCTACCAAAAAGCTACTAGAACTAATAAGTGAATTTAGTATGGCATGGGATATAAGGTCAATATACAAATATCAGTTATATTTGTATACTAGCAATGATTAGTTATAAATTGAAATTTTTAAAATCCCCTTTAAAATAGCATCAGAAGATAATATAGGACAGGGACTGGCAAACTATGGCCCATTTTTGTAAATAATGCTTTACATTATTGGAACATGGCCACACCCTTTTGTTTACATATTGTAGTTGTCTATAGCTGCATTGGTGCTGCAATGGCAGAGTTGAGTAGTTCTGACAAAGAATGTAAAGCCCATAAAGCTGAAAATATTTACTATCTGGCTCTTTACCAAAAAAGTTTGCTGACCCCTAGTATAGAAGAGCTTTATGACCTCCAGGTAGGGGGAAGATACCTTATACAAGAAACAGAAAACATGAACCATGAGGAAAAGCATTTGTCTTCATCAAAATTAATAACATGTTCATCAAAAGATATAGAGTGAATGGAAAAACAAGTCCTTAAGAACTGTAGTTTCCAACCCCTGGGCCGTCCATGGCCTGTTAGAAACTGGGTGTCACAGCAGGAGGTGAGCGGCAGGGTGAGCAAGTGAAGCTTCATCTGTATTTACAGCTCCCCATCGCTCACATCACCACATAAGCTCTGACTCCTATCAGGTCAGCAGCAGCATTAGATTCTCATACGAGTGCAAATCCTACTGTGAACTGCAAGTGTGAGGGATCTAGTTTGCATGCTCCTTGTGAGAAAGAATCTAATGCCTGGTGATCTGAGGTGGAGCTGAGGTGGTGATGCTAGCACTGGGGAGTGGCTGCAAATACAGATTATAATTAGCAGAGAGGTTTGACTGCACAATAAATGTAATGTGCTTGAATCATCCCGAAACCATCCTCACCCCAGACTATGGGAAAATTGTCTTCCATGAAACTGGTTCCTGGTGCCAAAAAGGTTGGGGACCGCTGCTCAAGAATGAGAGAAAATATTTGTAATACATATAAAGAAGTCCTACAAGTCCATTAGAAAAAGACAGACAAGGCTGGGCGCGGTGGCTCATGCCTGTAATCCTAGCACTCTGGGAGGCTGAGGCAGGAGGATCGCTTGAGTTCAGGAGTTCGAGACCAGCCTCAGCAAGAGCGAGACCTTGTCTCTACTAAAAAATAGAAAAAATTAGCCGGGCAACTAAAAATAGAAAAAATTAGCTGGGCATGGTGGTGTGTGTACCTGTAGTCCTAGTTACTTGGGAGGCTGAGGCAGGAGGATTGCTTGAGCCCAGGAGTGTGAGGTTGCAGTGAGCTAGGCTGACGCCATGGCACTCTAGCCCAGGCAACAGAGTGACACTCTGTCTCAAAAAAAGAAAAAGAAAGAAAGAAAGAAAGAAAAGCAAAAGACAGACAAAGTAGAAAAATGAGCCCAAGACTAAATCAGGCCCTTGATAAAAATAGAAACCCAAATGCCCAGAAAACATTTTTATGTTTAACCTCATTAGTGACCAAAGATGTAAAAGAAAGCCACAATTAAATACCATTAAACATTCACCAGACTGGCAAAAGAGAAAGGATTATAAAATTGATTACATAAAAATGAAAGCTGCTTCTGCATGGCACAATCACCATAAAGCCAAATCAACAAATTATCACGAGGCTAATTTACTTTATTATATAAAGAGTTCTTTCAGATTAGTAAGGAAAAGATCCATAACCCAATAGAAAAATGGGGAAAGGATATGAAAAGGAAACACAAATGAGTTTTAAGAGATAGATGGGCCAGGCGTGGTAGTTCATGCCTATAATTCCAGTACTTCGGAAGGCTGAGGCAGAAGGATCCCTTGAGGCCGGGAGTTCGAGACCATCCTGGGCAACATAGTGAGACCCCCGTCTCTACAAAATATTTTTAAAAACTGGACAAGCGTGGTGGCCATGTGCCTGTAATCCTAACTACTTGGGAGGCTGCATCAGGAGGATCACTTGAGCCCAGGAGTTTGAGGTTGTAGTGAGCTATGGGTATGACACTCTAGCCCAGGCAACAGAGCAAGACTCTGTCTCAAAAACAAACAAACAAACAAACAAACCAAAGATGTATGAAAGATGGCATACCTCTCTTGTAATAAGAGAAATGCAAATTGAAACTAAAATGAGATGTCATGTTTCACCTATCAGATTGGCAAATATCAGGAAGTTCGATAATACCACATGTTGGTGAGGTTGTGTGGGAACAGTCAATCTCATATGCTACTGGAAGGCATATAAACTAGTACAACCTCTATGGAAGCAAAGCATCAATATCTATTAAATTATAAATGTGCTTGTCTTTGACATGCAGTTCCTGTCGTAGTTTATGTAAAAAAACTACCCTTATCACAATACAAATGACCTTCTTGTTGCCAAATGCAGTGATCAGTTCTCAGTTCTCATCTTACTTGACATCTCAGTAGCATTTAACCCAGTTGATCATTGCCTCCTCCATGAAAACGCTTTGCTTGGCTTCTTGTATGCCGCATTCTCGGTTTTCTTTCTTCCTCGCAGGTTGTTCTTCTCAGACTCCTTTTTTGGGATCCTTTAAAATAGTAAAGAGTCTCAGGGCTCAGGCCAGTAGTGCCCCAGACTACTTCTCTATGTGATCTCATCTAGCCCCTAATTCCACATAGTGCCAAATGTTAATCTCCAGCTCTGACCTTTTCACAGAACTGCAGACTCATCTCTCCAACTGTCTTCTCAGCCACTCCACCTGTGTGTTGAATAGGCATCTCAGACTTAACACATGCAAAATTAAACTAGTATTCCCCTCCAGGCCTACTCCTGCCGTTGTCTTCCCCTTTTGTCCGTTTCCTCAGACCAGGAACTTGAGTCATCCTTAGCTTCCTTATTTTTCTTATAGCCCATGTTAGGAATTCTGTTAGCTCTAGCTTTAAAAGTAGAGTCAGCATGTTATCACTTCTAGCTGTCCCACTCTCCTTTTATTCCAAAGCCATCTACACTTATGTCGTTGGACTATTACAAATCCTCCTGCCTGGTCTCCTTATCCCATCCTTGCTCCACTTGCAGTTGTTCACTACACTGCACCATGAGTGACTCTGTTAAAACATATGTTTGGGTGTTTACTCAAAACCCCTCAGAGGTGTTCTTCTTCTCTTAGGATAACACTCCAAGTCCTTACCTCATTATCTTGTTCTATGAGGCCTTCTATGACCTGCCCCACTCCTACCACTCTCTCCCTTGCTAATTCTGCTCTAGCCACTCTGGCCTTTTTACTTAGACCATCCAGCTACATTGTTGCCTCAGGGCAGGACCTTTGCTACAGAGGATACCTGTGTTTGGAATGCCCTTTTTCCAGAGAAAGCCCAAGGCTTGTTTCCTCACTTTGATCAGATCTCTACTCAAATATCATCTCATGAGAGCCCTTCTCTGACATTCCCCATCCCCCCAGTCTAAAAGAGTACTGTGTTAATTTCTGCCTGCTTATTTAACCTTATTTATATTAATAGTACCTACGACCACTTGACATTATTTTTGCTCATTTATTGTCTTTCTTCTCCTGCTAGATTGTATACTGCACAAGAGCAGGGCCTTTGTTTTACTCATTGAAATATTAGCAGCACCCAGAACAGTGATTGGCACCAAGTAGGTGTTCAATGAATGAATGTATGAATCCTACCAGTATGTTCACATGTGGAAAATGGTTCATGTATTTATTGTAGCATTGTTTTTCATAGCAGAAGATGAGAAATACCCAAAATGTCCGTTTTATTTTTAAAATATTTTTTAAAATACTATTTTATTTATACTCATGTATGAAAAAAGTGGCTATACTTTCATGTTTACATACATACTGATATTAGAAACAGAATTCAATAACAAATCCTATTTAAATTTTATAAGGAACACACAAACATTAAAACACTGATTAGTTATAGAAAGCAGAGTTGGGGGAAAAACCATTAGCTATAATTTCCATTTTCATTAAAGAGCAGCACCCTCTGAGAAGAATCAAATCAGTTAGTAATATTCACCTATACTGCAAAATAATATGTACAAAGGAAAGTTAGTGATTGTACTGATTTTATTACTTTTACTAAGCCATTTTATCTTCCTCACACTCAACGCAAAGAGATAAAACATAATCTGAAGAAAAATATGCCCTTATTCACAATAAAGAGTCTGCTTTATTCTGCAGGCCTGGGCATGCTGTACAGTAGGGAACACTTAATGGCTCAAGTGGATCAATGTACCATTTTGATTCTGACCCACTAAGTAGAATCTCATCCATATCTGGTGACTGGACTAGCTCCATGGGAACTGTGATAGACTGAACCATTTTTGTGGTATCCCTAGATCGCACTAAATAAGAAAAGACCCAACATGAGAAAATATAACCATCAATCTGTCTATAAATTATATTTATAGGCTCTTTCTTTAGTATAAGGTGAGAAAAAGGGACCTTCCCTGAGCACATGGATAAAAGTATTACTGTGATCTAAAGACTGCTGGATTGATATTGTGTTGCTATCATGAAGATAAGGTACACATCAAAACCACTGTCAGATTAAGAAACTTTCACAACTTGTCTCAGTTCTTCAAATAATGGAGCAAGTTCCTTTTCTAGGCTGATGATTAGTCCTATATTGGCATTACTACTGTCTATGAAATTCACCACCAAAGGTAAACAATTAAATTGAACCACCTGGTAGGTGTTATAATAACAGATGATACTTTTATTTTTTGAAAGTCCAAGTTTGCTCCCTTGGTCTGTTGCAAGGGCAAAAGTAGATAAGAAACCAGGTCTGAAAGCATTATCATTGGCCCCTTTAATAACAGGTACTCCATCTCTATCTGACACAATAGCGTGGAGTCCTTCAACACTTGGTAACTTTTTATACAGGAATGGCTTTAGGTCATCCTCCATGATGAACCCCTTTCTCCTGCAGGGTCAATCTCTATGCCTGGGTTTCTGGGCTGCCTGGTTCTCTCTGCCGTCACTTCAGGGACAGCTTCAAAGACAGGTTCCTCAGCAAGCCGCTGTCACATGATCCAAAATGTCCATTTTAATTGATTAAATAAATTAACTATGTTATAACCATATAATAAAATCCCCAGTGATTACCATATGATTTCATTTAAATGAAGATCCAGAACAGGAATAAATATGTATTTATTTATACTCATGCTAGAATATCTCAAGAAGTCTTCATAGGAAGCTCCTCTAGGGACAGACGTGGGAGAAAAGACTTGCTTTTCACTGTGTCCTTTTGTAGCTTTTGAACATATGCCATGTGTACTATTAAAAAAATAGATTTTTTAAAAGAGTAGAATTAGAAACCACAATTCTAGACACATACATGTGGTAATTTAGAGTGATATGTTAATGCTGAAAGGATTTTAGAGATGTAGGCCACCTCATTTAAAACCAAAAAAACTGAAATCTAGAGACATGTAAGTTTTTTCTTTGCAATTATATGACTGACTGGTGTTAGAGGGAGACCTGTAACCCAAGTCTCCTGACTGTCCTTCCTCCTCTGTAGACAACATACATTTGTGGTTTAAACTTTGACACCTCAAATTAAATTGAAATGTGATTAATATGTTGATGCTACTTTGAGGACAAAATACCTGCCTTTGAGTTTACAGTGAATATCTTCTGTATGAACTTGTATTTTGGAGGCCGTTATTTGGTCTGTAGCTTGGCAAAATCAGTGTATTAATGAGTAGGGATTTTACAGTGTATTCCTATAGTTCTAAGACTGTGGGAAAATAATGCAGTTCATGGGTGTCAGGAATGCTGTCACTGTGGCTTCGTTTGTTTGAATAACCTCAAGAAACTGGAGCATTCTAAATATGTCATTCATTCCATTTGGCTTTCAGAAACTTCCTAGGAAATAATGCTTGGCATTCTTCTTGGCCAATTATAAAAGTCTTAAATGCTTATTCTAAAGTAATCAAGCTGTACACAAGGTTTTAACGTGAAATACCTCCTCAGCACCGCCAGTTGTACTGTACAGAGGCAATCATTGTCTAGTATTATGCCCCGTACCCTGGGGACTCATACTTAAAAATGATATCTGTGTTTAGTAATTAGTGTTTGTGACTACCTCTTCGTATTGTTCTGAAAATACCTTGTTACTTCCAAGATAAAAACTGTCAGAATATTTGTTCACAGCACAGTATGTTTGTTTCTTTACTAGGCAGGGAACGCCCTTTTTTTGGTAAATAAACAGCCTGATCAGCTAAAAGTAAGGTGAAACAATGTTTATAGGGCATTTTGTAAATTGACTGTTTATGTCTAGTGGTTCCTCCTTTTAGCAGTTTTTTGAGCTCTCATGTAGTTAAAAAAGATAGCTTTAAAATTTTTAAATAGCTATTTAGAAAATAGGTTAAATGGCTTTAAAACTCTAGGAACTGAAACTACTACTTCTTGGTCCTGTGATTATTGATTTACTTTCGGCAAGTTACTTCACCTCATATTCAGCTTTACTCATCCTTTAAACATTTTATGGAATCATTGTACACAAGAACTTGTGGCAGCTGTTCTTTAAAACATTGTGTAAAATATAGTAAACTTGCATTTATCTGGAATCCAAGCAAGTACAGAAAATTATTCATTTTTATGTTTGTCTTATTTTTAGGAAGGGACACATAAACTATTAGAAAGGACCCATCTGTAGAAGCAGTTTGCAGGGCATATCACAGATTTGATAGAGTATAGCCCTTCTGCCATCTGGAGTACCAACAGAGCTCTCTGGCAGTAATGGCAATGCTGAGGAGCTGTTGAATGCCAGGGGCATTGCATTGCATTGCATTGTTGGAAACAAGATCATATTAAGTGCATTATTGCATGTGATTCTCTGGAAACTATTAATATGTCTAACCATCTCATTTGTTAATCAGGATTTCCTATGGTATAGATTATCACCATAGATAATGTAATTTCTTTAAGGAAAATATTTCCAAAGCTTTAACCTGAGATATCTGGAGTATGTCTACACCTACTACACCCTTGGCAGTGGGAATGGAGTCTTGCCTGACACCAAGGGATGTGGAGAGTGGGTAGGGGGCTAGCTCCTCTAATGAGAGAGCTTTGCAAATGTACATATTCTGCCTTGCCTTAGTCTCATTCTGGCTGGAAGATTCTGAGACCATTGTTTCCCAAATCACTGTCTCTTTCCCTCTTCTTAGCTCCAGTCCCACATTATATGATTTCCCACTAGAAATATTCATTAGACATCTCACTAAACCTTCAAATTCATATGTTCAGACGATGACTCCCCAACTCTTCCCTGTTGGTTCCCTCCTCCACTGACCCCTCCACGTTCTTCCTGGAGCTGCTCCACCATTGACCCAGTATACATCCAGGGGGACATACTCCCATGTCCTGTCAGTCACTTGGTCTTATAAATTCTTCCTTCTGTATATCAGAAAACCTGTCACTTCCAACCCCTACTATCCTAATCCTTTGTCAACCTGAATTACTGCAGGAACCTGCTCCATTAGCATGCTTTCTCATCTCCAGCCCATGTCAAAGTGACTTTTCTAAAATTCACATTAGATTATGTTATTTCCTTCCTTAAACAACTTCAGTGACTTCCCCATTGCCTTCAACTTTCAATCCGAACTGTAATTGAACCCCTGTCTTTTTGTCCAGCCTCCCTAAGTGCCCACTTCTATATGCTCTGTGCACTCCTTTTTAAAAGCAGTTGTTTGTTCATTCAGTTATTGGTCCATTCTTTCATTTGCTCACATTTATTGGCCACTTATACGGGTCTGACTCTGTGCTTCAGGATTGGGTGTGACGCAGTCCACAGAACAGATCCTTAGACATTTCCCTGACCTTCTGCAGGGTAGGCTAGGTTGTGATGCAGTAACAAATTTACTCTGAAATCTCATTATTTTAACACAACTGAGTTTTCTTGTTATGATGTCTGTCAGTCATGGGTTTTCAGAAGCTCTGCCCCACACAGGAACTCTCCTTCATTTAGGGCCCCAGGCTTATAGCGGCACCAACTGGAACTCACAGAGTCCTTGGGTACTGTGACAGAGTAGGAAAGAGACTGGGTGGGCTACTTACTGCCTCAGCTCAGAAGTGGCACTTACCCTTCTGGTCACATTTCATGAGCCATACTAGTCACATGGCCCCACCTCACAGCAAGGGGGTTGAATACTGTAGGTAAGCACATGGAATATCTGGTGGGCATCATAGTCTCTGCCATAGTCACTGAAATATAATCAGTCACCTGACTCTTTGTCTGTCTCATCCATTATACTTTAAATTTCTCAAGGGTTGAGGCTGTGACTACCTTGCTTTTGTGTCCCAAACATATGGACACACAATAGGCATCTTATGATTTTTTCATTGAATAAATGTCCTTCTTGAGCTTAGATTCAACTTAAGTCACTTCCTTTAAGAAACCTTCCCATACCATCCCTCTATCGCACTCCCTACCCCAAGTCTGGGTTAGGTTAGGTGTCTTTTTTCAGTGTCATTGTGATATCCCTTGCATACCTCAACTGAAGTACTTGTCACCCTATACAATTACCCTTTTTTTCTTCCACTACATACTCAGTTCCTTTAGGGCAAGGACTATGCTTTCTTTTATATTCTTTAAAAAATTTGTTTTAAGTAGTATTAAACAAAAAAAAACCCTAAGAAATAAAACATTACTGTTCCTGCTGTATTTCTTCCTCCTTTCATTATGTTTATCATTTCCACACATTTCTTTATCCTTTTACTACACACGTATCACTAATCAATATAATGATTTTCCCTCTGTATCTATATGGAACACAAGTTGTCCCTGCCCCACCTGTTGATTTCTGCCTGCTCTGCAGAGCCACCTATGTCATGAATCCAAGAGTCTGTCTATGGATGGGTGTGTTCCATGGGTCCATTTTTCCATCTCTGCACAGATACCACCTGTCTCAATGACTAGAGCTTCAAAAAGGTCTGATACCTGGTTCTCTACTTTGATCTGCCCCAAACTGCAGTGGTTTTAGTCTCTGCATCTCCAGTTCCTAGCTCATGATGATGCTTAATGAATGTTTGTTGAATAAACAGCACATTCTGCTTTTTTTCTTTTAGTGTGTTATTTTCAGAATCTTTTAGGAGCTTTGCCATTTGGTTTATTTTTAGAGAATTTTATATTTAAAAATCAAACTTCAGAGTAGAATTTACAGACCAGAACCTGATTTAGTATTTTATCAGGTAGGAAGGAGCTAAACCCCTGGCTAAAGTAAAGGATTTTTTATTTTGTTTTTTGCAGTACATTTTTGGTGGGTTGTCAAGGAAACTTACTGAGGAAAGCTATTTACCAGTAATAGCGTTTGCTTTGAAGTGTGACTGAAAAGTAATGAGGCTTGCTTTCTCCAGCCTCATTATTACTTATAGTCTTACTTCATATAGTCATGCTTTGAATGTGCAAAGCAACAACACTTGCTAGATTTACTAATTAATAGTTCACATTGATTGAAATTTAGAAACTGAATGCTTATACTTTATGCCAGAGTTTCCTTTTCTTTGCTTTAGCTTTGAAATGTTCTGTAAAGGTTTTTCATTTGAACTATAACTTAATTGGATGGCCCTAGTCAGCCTTTGAAGCAATACTTAGGTTTATAATGACTGATAAACACCTTGCCAGGAAGTAGGGGAAGAAAGACTATGTGTTGTGATTTATAGAGCAAATCAGTGAAAGATTAACCCATTTTACTACTTTTTCTTCTTGAATCTTCTTGCAGATTACATAGATATGATTTAAATGCCTTTGTCTAGAGAGTCTTTGGAGGACTTCTTTTTTTAACTTTGTAATTTGATTTAACGTGCATGCTTACAATTGGGTTTATTTTTCTTCTGATAAGGAATGTTTAAAAATGTAAGATTGGTCACAATTATTGAAGAGAATGAGCGTAGCAGTGATCCCCCCCTTTTTATGGAAATAGTATATTTTGTAGTTTTGTAATTTAGTAATATAAAACTAAGGATAACCTTCTGGAAGGCTGCTCACTTGGGGTAGACTCTGGGGAAGAAAGTAATAGCACTGACTCCCTCAACCTTTAAAAAATTACTGTAATCTTGAAACTAGGTTTTTAAAAATTGAGATGAAATTCGCTAACATAGCATTAACCATTTTAAAGTGAACAATTCATTGGCATTTAGCAACCGCCACTTCTTATCTACATTCTGAACACTGTCATTACCCGAGAATAAAACCCTGTTACCCGTTAAGCAGTTGCTACCCATTTTCTTCTTCTCCCAGTCCCTGGTGACCACCAGTCTGCTTTCTGTCTATGGGTTTACTTATCTGCATATTTCATATAAATGGAATAATACAATATATAACCTTTTGTGTCTGGCTGCTTTCACTTAGCATAATGTTTTCAAGGTTCATCCATGTTGTAGCGTGTATCAGTAATTCATTCCTTTTTATGGCTGAATAATATCTCATTGTATGTATGTGCCACATTTTGTTTATCCATTCATTCATTATTGCACATTTGGGTTGTTTCTGCCTTTTGGCTATTGTGAATAGGCTGCTATGAACATTCGTGTCCAAGTATTTGAGGACCTGTTTTCAGTTCTTTTGGGTATATACCTAAGAGTGGAATTACTAGATCATATAATAATTTTGTTTAACTTCTTGAGGAACAACCAAATTGTTTTCCACAGTGGCTGAGCAATTTTACATTCCTACCAGCAATGTGCGAGGGTTGCAGTTACTCCACATCCTTGCCAGCTCTTGTTATGTTCTGTTTGTTTGTTTGTTTGAATTATAGCTATCCTAGTGGGTGTGAAGTGGTATCTCGTGGTTTTAACTAATGATGATGAGCATTTTTTCTTGTGCTTATTAGGCATTTGTATATCTTCTTTGTAGAAATGTTGTTTCTGTTGTTGAGTTGTAAGAGTTCTTTATGTATTTTAGATACCAGGCCTATATTAGGTATAGAATTTGCAGATATTTTCTCCCATTCTGTAGGTTGTCTTTTCACATTATTGATAATGTCCTTAGTTGTACAGAAGTTTTTAATTTTGATGAAGTCCAATTTATCTTATTTTTGTTGCTCTTGCTTTTGTTGTCATATCTAAGAATTTGGCATATCTTGCCACATCCAAGATCATGAAGGTTCAACCCTATGTTTTCTTCTAAGTGTTTTTATAGTTTTAGCTCTTACATTTAGATTATTGGTCCATTTTGAGTTAATTTTTTGTATATGGTCTGAGGTAGGAGTCCAGTGAGGACTCTTTTTTTAATAGCAAAATTTCATGGAGTCTCCCCATTGTACTTTTAGTATCCTTTAATTGAACAAAAACTACTCTGGATTTTATTTCAGTATTTTAAATTATTTTACATTGTATTAAAGCAGAACTTATAAATATATTTTAAAAATAGTACTTGTAAGTATAAGACATTTTTTTCAGTCCATAGGTTTTATATATATATATATATATATATATATAGGTGACTTGACATGGATTCATGGATTCCCTTCTCATAACTCCATGGTCTCTTCTGAGTCAACAAATCACAGATTTTGTAGATGAGCATGAAACGAATATATCACAACAGGAAAAAAGGGATTAGGGATAAGGGTAGAATTTCCAAGGGCCCATAGTTGCAGAGACCTGAAGGAGAAGAGAGGAGATGACTGGAAAGTTAGTAACCAGAAGGCAGTGGTGGAATCTGTAAGGGCCAGAGAGAAAGTAGCACTTTCAGGCCCACAAAGATGACTACAGAGTAGAAGTGAAGTGCTCAGAGGGAATATGGCTTGAAATAGGGATGGAGGCTCACAAGTCATCATCAGAAAGTGATGGTTTAGGGGGCAGTGAAGGATTCCTTTAGTTTTGGAAATAATGCCAACCCAACTCTGCCTCCAAACGAGGGGTCCAGCTGGCCTTGTTTAGCATCTTTCCTAGAGAGGGGAAAGTAAGGAAAAGGAACTAGGGAAATTCTAGATTTTTATTTCAGCCATGCTCAGAATACTGGTTAAGCTTGAATTAGTAAAACTGTATCCTAGATCAGTATTTCATGTGTGTTTTTGTTTGGTTTTCTTTCTATTTCTTAATAAAGTTTCCTAGTTTAAAAAATTCCATTTTTATCTTAGCTGAAAGTGTGATGAGAGGAATTTTTCTACTTTTCATGTAGACAAGAGAGTTAGGTTCTCAGTGCACAATTAGAGCCTAGGGTAGTGTGTTGTATTGGCAAGTGACCATCTGATGGAGCAGGTACTGGGACACACAGGAGTGAGAACCTTGAAGAGAAAGTGTTGGACCATGGTGGCAACCATGGCCAAGGGCCTCTTCCCTTCTGGTCAGCTTTTTCAATGCTTACAGGCTCATTGGTGCCTTTCTTCACCTTGTCAGGACTGTGTTCAAGGGCTTTGGAGAAAGAGCAAGGAGGGGATAGATAGGACAAATGACTGAAGGGAGTCTGAGGGGAGGATAGAGATAATGACCTTCAGTTGCCCTTCTGCTTTTACTAGGCAGATTGTCTACTTTTTCAAACAGAAATGAAAGCTACCTTGATATGGAAAGGTATAAACAAGGAATGGGTCTTAGTTACTTTGACAAATGATGTTTAAACTCTGAATTTGTATGAATATGTCTTTTTGAATTTTTAACCCTCCATGTGACCTCTGTGACTTCAGGTGCTACTCGTGAGCAGTAGTCGCCATCCAGACCGATGGATTGTCCCTGGAGGAGGCATGGAGCCTGAGGAGGAGCCAGGTGTGGCAGCAGTCCGTGAAGTCTGCGAGGAGGTATGCACAGAGAAGAAAGGGCACAGCTGTACCTTGTAATCATGAATCTGTCCTGTCTGTGTAGTTCTTTAATTTGTCACTACTCACTGAATAAACATACTCATAATTACAGAAAGATAGCATTTAATGGTTACCATGTGCCTCCTTTATTAAAGGGGTGATCGAGTTGTGACATGGTAATGTTTATCAGGCACTCTATGCAGGAAGAGAGCTCAAGGTATTGACTATGTCTAATTATATTAGATAGTCCTTTATGACTTCCCATGAATCTTTTCCAACTATGCCTCTGTTACCTGTGATAGAAGATCAAGATTCAAATAGTTCCTCAGCCCTAAGAAATAAGAGGAACAGGCTGCATTAGTATAAATGGCTCATTCTCATTAACCTTTGGATGAGGAGAGCCTTGTTCTCCTGTGCTTCCTGGGTCCTAGCCATGGAACTGGGTGTGGGCAAAGCAACAATTCTGTTAGCCAGAAGCTGTAATGGCGCAACCTGAGAGATAATAGTATCTTTTTCCTTCAGTCACGTGATGTTCAACATACATGCATTCAGTTCCTAGGCCATAATATAATATCTTACTGGATACTTCAGAATAAACAGTCAGAAAAAGTAAAGTCATGGACCCTCAGGAGGAATAAATAATGTTTCTCATAGCCTCTTGTGGCGATGTCATCCTCTGCTCTGCTTTGCTTATGTTGTCTCATTTAATTCTCATAACTTGATGGTGTAAATTTTATTGCCCTGATTTAGTTGTCCTGACCACATAAATACTGCTTTTTAAATCCATTTCCTTGTTATAGAGGGGATTTAAGACTAATTCTAAGGGCATATAAAATAGCACTTAGAACAAGTCTAAATTCCATGTTTTTTTGGGTCTAGCTCTTCCTGTATTCCTCTTAGACTATTCTTACCCTTGGAATAGCCAAGGAATTCTTTCCTCACTCTGAACTTCTACAGACTTAAATTGGCTTATGTCCCTCTCATTTTTATCATGTATCTGATATTCATAACTAGATTGTAATCTCTAAGGACAAAAATCCTGCTTCCCATTTAAAATCCTCCCTTTTTGTGCCTAGTATGTGTCAGTAATATATGCTTCTTTGATGGATGGAAAAATGCAAATGCTGAAGAAATACCCAAAATGAAAATTATAAGAGTATAGGAAATGATAAACATAGAGGTGCTGTCAGAAGGCATTCTTACAGTGGGTGGTAAGGAGGCTAACCTGGGTAGAACCAAATGGAACCAAGAGGCGATATAATGAAAAGAACATTGACAGGGGAATCCTGGTTTCTGATACTGTCAGTTAGTAGCTATGTGACCTATGAAAAAATAACTTTGAACTCCCTGGAAGTTGGTCCTGCGTTTGAATACCTTCCTGTTTACTCCATCATGGAGAGATGGGAGGAGAGTGTGAGGTTCAAATGAGAACATGAGTATACATGTCCTTTAAGTTATATATCACTCTATCAGTTATGATTATGCAACTGAGAATAATATGCTCCTTATTGTTCAATAACAGGTTTATTATATCACATAACAAGGAGTCCCAGGTTGGCTAACTTAGCAGTATCAAGAGCCCAGGTGCTTCCCATCTTTCTGTTCTGCCGTCTTTGGTACAGTGGCTTTTGTTGTCAGGCTTGTCTCCTTATAGTCCCAAGATGGCTACCACAGTTTTATCTTCACACGTACTCATCAGATGCAGGACACACAATTTCACCTTATTGGTCTCTTTTTATTTGGGGAAAAAAGAAACCTTCCCCAGAAGTTCCCCCAGCAGACTCTTTATGTCTGGTGTTCCAGAGTTGGTTCACGTGCCCATGCTTAAACTAGTTCCTGGCAAAGGGAATGACAGTTCCATGTTTAAACTGCTGGAGCCTTCACCCTCTAGGATTTGACTTTCAGAAGCCCCTTAGACTTTAATTTAAAGCAATTTAAAAGCATGGCCAGGAGGAGAAGGTAAAATCTTTACAGTTTATTTTGTTAGAAATTTAACTTATATTGAGATATGACAAATATGTGTTTATTCTATAATGTAAAAGAATGGATAGATAATGTATAATTTTAGAGTAGGAAACAATTTATTATTCAGGCCATACAGTCTCTGTCACAACTGCTTAACACTGCCATTATAGGGCAAAAGTAGCCATAGATAATATATTACATAAATGAATGGACCTGGCTGTGTTCTAGTAAAGCTTTGTTTATACACACAGTGGTGAACCATAATCCCTGGTTTAAGCCCTTGCTACTTAGAGTGTGGTTGGTAGACCAGCGACATCAGCATCAGCCATGAGCTTGTTAGAAATGGAAAAATCTCAGGCTCCAATGCAGACCTACTGTATCAGAATCTGATTTTAATAGGACCCTCAGGTGACTTAAGAACCCACTGCATTAGAGTATAGAATTTTTACCAATGAGTGTTCTGAGGATTCCTCCTGACAGAGTTATGGAGAGAAATGCTCTTTAAGGTATAGACTCTGGATTGGCTATCTCCACACCCATTCCATTCCCCTTCTGACATGAAGAGACTTAGAATGCTAAAAAGTACTTTTCCCAGACTCTTGTAAGGAATGTAACTAAGTCTCCTTGATGAGATTTAGGTGTGCCCAATACAAAGCACTTGCACAAGACTGCTTTAGTCACAAGGAGAGAAGTAGGGCATGTTCTGAGGGTAGCAGGCCCATCCGTTTTGGTGGCACACGTTTTGACAGGAGATATGGTTCTGAAATTGGCAGTTATAGTGTCAGCTTCCTGATTTGGCTTGTAGCTTTTATTTGGCAGTTTCCTGATCCATCCCAGAGACAGCAATTCCCTTGGCAGCCCAGTTCTGCAATGTGCTTTGGGGAGTTGTACCTGGAACCTTGGCTTGCAGTCTATTTCTTGAGCTCTCCCAGTGATTCTGTAAGCTGCTTTTATCCCTTAAATAAATCCTTTTCTTAAACTAATCTAGTTGGATTCTATTGTTTACAATTAAGAATCCTGACCAATCCAGATTCCGTGAGTAATAACTGCTTTAGTCGTATCAACAACCCTCCCCTGCTTTGCCATACTATAACCTATCAAGGAATTGAGATGTATTAGCAGAGCATACCCCTCTAGAGAAGGGTGTTCAGTGGCCCATGAGAGATGTCAGTGGTTTAATCAGACAGCCCTGATTCCATGGGAGAGTGAAGCTGTGACAGAATCCAGTTAAGAATCTGTACCTTCCTCATACCTATTTACTAATTGAATGTTGTCTGTTCATTCAACAAATATTGAGTGCCCATCCTTCTTGCACTAAGCACTGGGGCACAAGCCGGGGATACAGAAATTTAGGGTTTGCTGTCAGTGAGCTTAACATCTCACTGAGAATACAGAGTAAATGAGAAATTATAATGTGAAATTAAGATTTGAAGGAACAGTTAGTACAGCATGCTGGGGGATGTTCTTGGCAGAGAACCCAACTCTGGCACAAAGGTGGGTTTCTAGGAGGATATCTGGATGATTATAGACCTGCTCATTTAAAATTCTTCCATTTTGGAGGGACTTTGTTTGGGGGTGCAGTAGATAGTGTGGTGGTGGTTCTGTATAAGATTTCCCCAGCTAAGGGAGATGATAGAGGAGCAATGAGGTAGGTGATGAGCTTTTCTTTACTCTGGAGCAGAATTGGGGTCCCATTTTCTTGTTGGACCTGGGATAATAGGAAATGAGCAGGGTCTAGGCACATCCTGAGGGGCAGGGATAATTCTCTGCCTTCCTAGACCTGAGGTTTTTTCTGGAGAAACCCAAAGGTTTGAATGTTCAAATAAGTGTGATAGGCCCAGTTGGTGGACCTAAATTGCATTATTTTTATTTAAATCTATTTGGCTCCCATGGATTCTGTGGTACCTAAGGCAAAAGTGATGTTTGACAGAGTTACTGTGCAGTGTGGATTCAGGCAGATTGTTAGAAGACTTGAAATTGAGTGATGGTTCTAGAGCTGCAGTCCCCAACCCCTGGCTGGCCAGCTGTAGACTGATGCCGGTTGGTGGCCTATTGGGGGCTAGGTGGGGGGGGCGCAGGAGGTGGGCTGTAGGCGGGCGAGCGAGCCTTCATCTGTGTTTGCAGCTGCTCCCTGTCGCTCGCATCACCGCGTAGGCTTCTTCTCCTGTCAGATCAGCAGTGCCATTGGGTTCTCATAGGACCTCGAACCCTATTGTGGACTGTGCATGTGAGGAATCTAGGTTGCACGCTTCTTGTGAGAGTCTGGTGCCTGATGATCTGGGGTGGAGCTGGGGCGGTGGTGGTGGTGCTCGTGCTGGGGAGCGGCTGCAAGTGCAGATTGTCATTGGCAGAGAGATTTGACTGCACAATGAATGTAGTGCTCTTAGGTCATCCTGGGACCCCCGCCCCTGTCCGTGGAAGCATCGTCTTCCATGAAGCCAAAAAGGTTGGGGACTGCTGTTCTAGAGTAGGGAGAAAGGGAAAAGTTCAAAGACCTTGTGTAAAGACTTGGTACTTGGTTTGGCGAGTTGTGGTTGGAATCCGACAGTGCTGCTTTTGTAGAGTATGATTGGATTTCATGTCTGTCTCAGGAAAGCTGATCTTAGTGGTTATCATTATTGTTCTGTTTTTGAGTGTTACAGTTTAATTGTCCCTGGGTTATACAAATGCAGCTAAGGTGTAGAAAACTAGATGGTTGCAAAAGGAAATGCAGTGAGGGAGTAGGGAAAGATACAGGGTACTGTGCTTACCCTTTGTTTCCTGGAAATTACATACCATCCTTCTGTAGGTAAAATGGACAATAGAGTAAAGTAGAATAAAGTGTTTATAAAGCAAGGAAATGAAAGATACAGCACAGATAATTAAACTATTCTGCTCGTATGTTTAGTATTTTACCTACCTCCTGTCTTGAAGGGAATCCTGATCTTGAAATTAAGCCCTGCCTACAATTCTCAGCCCTAAAGAATCCTACCTAACTTTGAGCAAGTTTTTACCCTTCATTCCTTTATTCTAGCATTATTGAGAAGATAAAGAAATGTCTATGAACTGCTTTGAACTTGAGAATAAGGTTCCAGGCTGGGCGTGGTAGCTCATGCCTGTAATCCTAGCATTTTGGGAGGCCAAAGTAGGAGGATTGCTTGGGACCAGGAGTTCAAGACCAGCCTGGGCAACATAGCGAGACCTCGTCTCTACAAAAATAAAAAGTAAAAAAATTAGCTGGGTGTGGTGCCTGTAGTCCCTGCCACTTGGGAGGCGGAGGCAGGAGGATTACTTGAGCCCAGCAGTTGGAGGTTGCAGTGAGCTGTGATTGGGCCACTGCACTCCAGCCTGGGTGACAGAGCAAGACCCTGTCTCTTAAAAAAAAAAAGTTCCTAATAAATCAAATGTACAAACAGTAAAAATTAGAGAAACATGTCATTACAAAAACAGAAACAATTCAAAGGCTTCCATCAGAATAGAATGGAGGGTTTTTCCAATTCCATGTCCATCAACAGAGAACCAGACTTGAAATCAGACAGTACATTGGTAGATGTTTTTTACTGTCCTTGAAGGGAAGCTTTTGTAAACAGAAACCACTATTTAGTTTTCAAAATGTTAGGATTTCCTGAAGTACACATCCAAAGCCTAGTTCTTTCATATGTTTTCACATCTGATTTTTCTATTTGTAAGTGTAAGATCTTTTAATAGTCACTTTTATAAGGGGCCTTTGGATAAAACCTCTATACCAGTCAGTTGAAGACCTTCAGGTATTTCAGATTGTATTTATAAATTTAATATATTTGATTGATTTTAATGAACTTCAGTTGTCTGACTTTAAAAATATATATATAAAGCTCTTCAATTAAAAAAAAAGTCCTATGAAAAACTATTAGAAGAAAACTCAGGGGGAAACTCTTCAGACATTAGTCCGGGCAAAGATTTTATGGATAAGACCTCAGGAGCTCAGGTAACAAAAGCAAAAATAGACAAATAGGATTATATTAATATCAACTAAAAAGCTTTTGCACAGCGAAGGAAACAGTCAACAGAGTGAAGATACAACCTACAGAATGGGAGAAAATATTCGCAAACTATTCATTTGATGAGGGATTAATATCCAGAATATACAAGGAACTCAACAGCAGAAAACCCAAATAATCCAATTTAAAAGTGGGCAAATAATCTGAATAGACATTTCTCAAAAGAAGACATACAAATGACCAAAAAGTGCATTTGACTCTTCACCAGCGCAGGGGCTAGGGGCCGACACCCGCCCCCAGTGCAGTTGAAATCTGTGTATAACTTTTGACTCCCCAAAAATGTAACTGCTAATTGCCTGCTTTTGACCAAAGGCCTTACCAATAACAAACAGTTGATTAACACATATTTTGTATATTATCTGTATTAGATAGTGTATTCTTACAGTAAAGTAAACTAGGAAAAAGAAAATGTTATTAAGAAAATCATAAGGAAGAGAAAATATATTTATTATTCATTAAGTAGAAGTGGATCATCATAAAGGTCTTCACACTGAGTAGGCTGAGGAGGAAGAGAAAGGGTTGGTCTTGCTGTCTCAGGAATGGCAGAGGCGGAAGTAAATCTGTGAATAAGCAGATCCACACAGGACAAATTCATGTTCTTCAAGGGTCAACTGTATGTGAAAAAAATACTTAGCATCACTATTTCTCAGGAAAATGCAAATCAAAACCATAATGAGCTATCATCTTCCCCCAGTTAGAATGGCTGTTATCAGAAATACAAGAAATAACAGCTGGCAAGGATATAGAGAAAAGGGAACTCTCATATACTGTTGGTGGGAATACGTATCAGTACAGCCATTATGGAAAACAGTATGGAGGTTCCTCAGAAAGCTAAAAATAAAACTACCATATGATCCAGCAGTCCTACTGCTGAGTACGTATTCAAAGGAAAGGAAATCAGTATATCAAAGCAATATCTGTGCTTTCATGTTCATTGCACCATTATTCACGATGGCCAACATATGGAATCAACCTAAGTGTCCGCCACACAGATGAATGGGTAAAGAAAATGTGTCGGCAGGGTACAACAGCTCACCCCTGTACTCCTAGCACTTTGGGAGGCTAAGGCAGGAGGATCACTTGAGGCCAGGAGTTCAAGACCAGCCTGAGCAACATAGCGAAGGCACAGTGGCACACACCTGTAGTCCCAGCTACTCAGACTGAAGCAGGAGGATCGCTTGAGCCCAGGAGTTTGAGGTTGCAGTGAGCTATGATGACACCACTGCACTCTAGCCCAGGTGACAGAACAAGATCTGTCTAAAAAAGAAGGAAAGAAAGGAAAGCAAGGAAGAAAGAAAGAAAGAAAATGTGGTATATATACATAATAGAATACTATTCAGCTATAAAAAATGAATGAAATCCCGTCATTCGTGGCAACATGGATAAGCCTGGAGGACATCAGGTTAAGTGAAATAAACCAGGCACAGAAAGTTAAGCACCACATGTTTTTGTTCGTGTGGGAGCTAAAAAAGTTGATCTCACAGAAGAGTAGATTAGTGGTTACTACAGGCGGGGAAGGAGAGGTTGGTTAATAGATATAAATTTACAGCTAGATAGGTAGATAAGCTCTAGTGTTCTATTGTACTGTAAGGCAACTATATTTAACAATTTATTGTGTATTTTCATATAGCTATAAGAGAGGATTTTGGATGTTCCCAACATAATGAAATGATAAATGCTTGAGGTGATGGATATGCTAATTGCTATGATTTGATCATTACACATTGTATACATGTATTGAAATGTTACTCTGTACCCCATAAATATATACAGTTATTATGTGTCAGTTAAAATTGATAACATTTTCAAAGAAATATAAAATTTTATAATACATAGAAAAGCTTAAAAAAAGAGTCCTGTGAATCTCATATACTAAACTTACAAATAAGATGTCTTACATTGTTTAAATAGTCTCATACTGTATATAAGTTTATTAAGATTTTCAACTTAAAATCACAAGTCATAAATAAATTATTCAATTATACATTTTACATTTTAGGTTGCAAGGCTGCCAATCTATAGATGACCTTCTTATAAAAACTATAAAATCATAAAATATACCTGGTCTCCTTAACAAAAATATTGATATGATTATAAATATAATATATTTACTATTAATATGATAAATATTATAAACACATAAAATATTTATGATTTTGAGTCTCTTAAACATTCTATATTCTAAATATTTCCAGGATTGAAAGATATTTACCCACTAAAGAAACTGATCCTTCCTCTTAAATGAGACCAGGACTCTTGGATGACCTGATAGGACACACTAACCCTATTTGCTTTTGCTCTGTCAAGACTCCATAACTTCACAGGGTGTGAATGGGTGTTTAGTGAGCAATCTGCAGCATATGTCACACTTGGCTTATTTTGTGCATCAACCTAAAGGTTACTTCCTTCATGAAGTCTTTGTGATTCCTCCTAGTGGGTTCATTGTTGTGTATTTCCATTGTGGTCTATACTTCTAGTGCCATGGTGTTTATCATACTTTATTGATACTGCTTGCTTAATGATCTGTCTTTTGTGCTAGACTTTACACTCTGTGTAGTTGGGTACAATTCTTTCTTGCTCACTGTTGAATACCCAGTACCCATCACATAGCAAGCATTTAATAAAATGAGTGCTTCAAATAATGACTTAACTATTAGAGCAGCCACAGAAATGCAGTTGAGGTCAGCCCTTTTGGGTTATCAGAAATAGACATATTCTCTAGGTCCCGCAGTTAAGTGAGGAAGAAAATGACATTGTCACAGCAGCTGCCCAGCCAGGCTGTACAAGCTGGAAACTTGGGTCACAGTGCACAGGCAGGCAACATTCATGGCAGGTGGAATGACAGTGGGGAAGCAGTGTAACTCAAGGAGGCTGGTCACACACCAGTGGCTTAGTCCCTCTTTCCCACAGTGGAGGACCTGCCTTTCTAATCTCTTTTCAGCCTCCCAGCTTCTGCTTACCTCTTTTGTTTTGTGTTTCTCCTCCCTTGTGAACCACTCACCTGTCTGTTGACTCTGTCTGTGTATCTCACATTCAGCCTTCCCAAGAGAGGACCTTATTGGTTTTGCCTACTTACAACTTCATGTGGTATACCTCTGTGGGTAGAGCTTGTTAGGGTAGAGAGCTAGTACATGTGGGTTTTGGGAAAGATTTCTCCAGACAGAGATTAGGATAGAAAGAAGAAGTTTATTTACTTTTTCCTAGGTGGAAAAAGGGCCAACGTGGAAGAGGAAGAGTGTGTTGGCAGAGTGAATCAGATACTCGGGCTTTTTATTTAGGGGGTGAAGAAGGTTTATGGCTGTAGCCAAATGAACAGGGTACTGTGAACTGTATCTGCTCCTTCTCTTTTTCTTAGCAGCAGGCAGATAGCAGAAGTGGCTGTCAGAGATCTTGTCGGTGATCTTGCCCTTAAGATGTGATTTTGGGCAGGATCTGACGCCTGAAGTTTGCACCCCAGCTGTCCATCCAAGAACTTCTCAGGAACTCCTTGAGGCTATAAAACAAATTCTAAAATGGCACTTTTAGTCAATAGGTCTAGCGATCCTAATAGAAAAAAATTTAAAAATTCACGTTTCCTTTCTGTCTGCTAGGCTCCTTTTAGATGTTGTAAAAACAGAGCTCCATAGGGTACCTGTCAGCTAGAGAGAGAGAGACAGAGAAAGAGAGCGCCTGTGTGCACACGTGCGAGTGGAGAGCTCGTTTTCTCTGTCATTTTGCTAGCAAGACCGATCGTCCTTTCAGAGCTGCCAGGCCATATCATCAGCTTCTAGCCTTTTGAAGATGTCTGCCTTACCTTTGCATCAGTTGCTGGTTTCTTATTCTTTTAGCTGTACTAAGAGTGGCGAGGTCATATGCTATAAACGTATGGGAACCCATACTAAGTACTACCTGCAGCAGCTTTACCAAGGGTTCTGTGTATTATTACTCACACAGGAAAATGTTTACTCACATATCTTGATTAAAGAAAGATGAAGTAGTATTTATGATATGAAACCATTTGATGGGGAAGAAATGTGTGTGTCCACGTGTGTAGAAAGAAGAATAGATAGCATTGATTATACACTTAACTGTGATCCAGGCTGATCTAAGCATTTTGCATGTGTTGCCTCATTTAATCCTCACAAGACTCTATGAGATAGGAATGGTTATTATCTACATTTTACAGGAGAGAAAAAACTAAGGTTGAGTGATTTGCCCAAACAAATTGTGTCCAGCCTAATGTGCACAAGTGCTCAAGGTAAGATTTGAATACAGGACATCTAATTTCAATACCCGTACTTCTAATGCTATGCTCCTTGAAAGGATGTCCACCAAAATATTCACAGGGGTTATCTTTGGGTTAGCTCATAGGTTATCAAGTTCTCTGCATTAAGCATATATTTAGAAAAAATTTCTATATAAACATGAATGGGATGAGATTATTAAGTAATTTATCATGGCATTGTCAGGCCTAGGTATCATTAAACGCCATCTGTTCTAAAGCTTTGTTCAACCTAGCTTAAAAATTTCAGCACATTGGCTGAATTTCAGAAACAGAAATCCGAAGCACTTGAAACATTAGCAAGCACATTTGAAGGAAGGACTAAAATATTCCCTTTTGTAAATTAGCCACCATTTTTTAGCTGCTTATGGTCAAAATCCTATTGTAGTCACCCATCACAGGGTTAGGGAAACAGACTTTCTCCCATGTGTATTGGTAACACTGCATCTCTAGCCCAGGGTGGCAAAGGCTTGTGTGAACCAGCTGTGTGGTAGTCTCTCTGTAATAAAAAGGAAAAGCACCTCTTTATGTGGTCTTCAGAGCTATTCTTTCTTGCTACTTCAATGGAAAAGGTAAAACTCTTGGCTGACGGGAAGAAAGAGAGAAGCTGGGTCTGAAATTGTTCTGTCTTCTGTTATCTGTTAAATTTCCATTTCTTTTACCCATTCTCACCTCAGCCAAACAAAGAGTATTATCACAAAGATATGATACATGTGAAAACAGAAGGAGAAAATTTGTACATAGGGAATAGCCATCCCTTGGTATCTGTAGGAGATGGGTTCCAGGACCCCTGCAGGTACCAAAATCTGTGGATGCTCAAGTCCCTTGGTGTACTATTTGCATATAACCTGTGCACATCCTCCTGTGCACTTTGAATCATCTCTGGATTGCTTATAATACCTCACACAATAGAAATGCTGTGTAAATACAGTCAACCCTTAACACGGGTCCACTCATACGTGGATTTTTTTCAGTAAAAGTTACATCTAGTATGCCTGCTTCTTCTGCTTCCCCTTTTACCTCCTCCACCTCTGTCTGCCTGAGACAGCAAGACAAACCCGTCCTCTTCCTTCTCAGCCTGTTCAACGTGAAGACAATGAGGATGAAGGCCTTCATGACGATCCACTTCCACTTAATGAATAGTAAATATATTTTCTCGTCCTTATGATTTTCTTAATAACATTTTCTTTTTTCTAGCTTACTTTATTGTAAGAATAAAGTATGTAATACATATACCAAATATATCTTAATTGTTTATGTTATTGGTGAGGCTTCAGGTCGACAGTCTATTAGAAGTTAAGTTTTTGGGGAGTCAAAAGTTATACGCAGATTTTCAACTATGTGTGGGGGTTGGGGGGATTGGCACCCCAACCCTCACTTTGTTCAAGGCTCACCTGTAGTTGTTATACTATGTTGTTTAAGGAAGAAAAGGTGGTATATGTTCTGTATAGATGGAATTTAAAAAAATATATTTTTGATCTGTGGTTGGTTGAATCCGTGGACATGGAACCCATGAATACAGCAGGCTGACTCTATTTGTAGCCAATCTGATAGTTAGCTTGTGACATAGGCCTAGCTTTAAAAAAAAAAAAAAAAAGAAGGGTAGTTAGTTCTCTGTGACTTAACTCACTTATATTCTAATATTTCATTTCTCTGCTATTCCTTTGGCTCTTACCACCTATTGCTTTGCCATATAAACTCACCATCTTGGAAATTTCTTCAGGTTAGTGATGTTTCCTTAGACTTCTCTCTACCTTTTGCTGCCCTCCCTCAAGTTTTTAGTACACTATGATACATAAAATAAAAATTCCACAGCGTGTTTGACTTAATTCACCTTTATTAAAGGAAGTTTGAAAGTCTCGATACTTTAATGTAATATCATTAAGGTTGCTTTCCTAATGGTACCTCAAGAGTTCAGAGCCACTGGGCGTGGTAGCGCATGCTTGTAGTTAAAAATAAATTTTGTAAAAAGTACTGAAAAATAAAGCAGGTTTTATTTAGATGGCATTCTCTGAATTTCCATTATTTAATTTTTAAAGGATTTTAAATCACGTGAATATGAATTACTAGTAATGATGTACATGTATGACTCTATGTACCTATAGATTTATCTTTTTGTTTTTTAGAGACAGAGTCTTGCTCTGCTGCCCAGGCTGGGGTGCAGTGGTGCGGTAATAACTCCGGTAATAACTCATTGCAGCCACAAACTCTTGGGCTCAAGCAGTCCTCCTGCCTCAGCCTCCCAAGTAGCTGGGACTAAAGGAAATAGGCATAAATACTTATTATATGTCAACCATATTCAAGATTTTGAGCTGGAAGCTATGAAGGACAATGATATGATGGATACCACATTCCCTAAGACAAATTGTGTGTTTGTCAGTATTATCATGTCTTTATTTTTACTTGGTAAGAAGACAGATATTTTTAGCCCCTTTGGTCACAGTGCTGTAATAATGTAAGAATCGTTATGTCTGTTAGTACATTACATGTAATGATCTTCTGGTAATTTATTCTTTTTACAGGAATAAATTCTTTAATGGGAAATGTGGCTCAGTGATTAAAATATCAAGGAAAGTCTGTTCACCTAACATGGACATACATTTTTGTGTGAGGAAGCATCTTTATTCTTCACCTCTGGGAAAGCAGTAGAGCAAGACCCTGTCTCTAGAAAATAAAAATAAAGATATGAATCTTCTATTATCCTTAGAAAAAACAATTTTGAATATATAATGTGAGCAGAGAAAACACACGTCTTAATGTAAAGGTGGTGTGAGGCTGTTTTACATTAGAGGACGGAATGAATCCCACAGATCTCTGGTGTTGCTTTTCAGGCCCTTAAGTAAATCAGTATTGAATCTCCTGTTTCTGGCAGCTGAGAACTTAGGCAGGGCCTTCCCTGTCAGTTACAGTTCAGGTATGAAAGGAAACCTTGGCATAGACACAGCTTCCAGCAAAGGGCCTGGCTGAGGTGCAATTGTGATGATCCCTGTGCTCAGCTTTTGCTCTGTGCTCACGTAGCTGAGTGAAATTCAACTCTGGCTCCGGAGCACTGACCAACACAGATGCCTCTCTCTTTTTTTTTAAGAGGAGTGCCTCTCTGTTCAAGGCTGTTACAAAATGTTAAATGGCTACTCCTGGATTACTTCCATGATTACTAGAGTCATCCTTAAGATGATTGAGTTTTTAGTGACTCTGTCATTTTGGCTTTTGCAAAAATTCTTGATACTGTTGACTTTATGAAAAGTGGTATTCATAATGTTATTACGTATTTGTGTTAGTGACCATTTTAAATATATAGGTGCTTTTGACTAGGAATATCCAGTAGAGTGGTTTGTAAAATTTTAACCTTAAAAATAGAAACAACATAATCTAAACAAACCCTCTTATTCTGAGGGTTTTAAGTGCTCCTTCTAAGCACTTAGTGATGCTATTCATGCAGCCAAGTTTGATTACTTAATTAAGCTGATGCCCATATATCTTACCATTTTTCTGATTATAAAAATAATACATGTTCCTAAGTAGAATGACAAGGCAGAAAGCACAAAAAAGATGGTATATTACCATAATTCTATGGCTATTTTTCCCCAACCTTTTAATCATGAAAATTTTCAAACATATGAGAAAAAATCTAAAATAGTAAAACAAACACTGTATATCTTCATCTAGATATAGTATCTTTTGACCTCTTGCATATTTGTTTTATCTCTCTGTATTTATATTCGTACTTTCTTTTGGCTATACCCTTTTGAATATAAGTTGTAGATAGCATGACACATCACTGCTAAATTCTGTTCTTTAGCATTCATCTCTTTATAAGTCCAGTCCCCTACATAACCACGTACCATTGCCACACCTAAGACAGCTTATGATTCTATAATATCATCTACTATTCACTACATTTTCAAATGTCCCCAATTATCATGATATGTCTATTATATCTGTTTGTTTCCCCACCAGGATTTAACCTAGGTTCACACATTGCTATTGGTTGTGTCTTTTCAGGCTATTTCATCATAGAACCATATTCCTAGCCTTCCCACATGCCCTCCCTCTCATGATACTGCCTGATAGAAAAGTCCAGGGTATTTGTCTTATGAAATGTCTCACATCCTAGTTTTGTTTGATTGTTTCTTCTTGGTATCCTTTAACTTGTTTCCTTATCCCCCGTATTTCCAGCAGCTTAATCTAGAACAGTGCCATCCACTAGAACTTTCTAAAGTGATAGAAATGTTGTATATTTTTGCTGTCTAGTATAGTAACCACTAGTCATATGTGGCTAGTTAAATTAATTAAAATTAAATAAAATTTAAAATTCTTTAGTTGCCCTAGGAACATTCAGGTGTTCAGTAGCTACATGCGTATGATGATCACTATTTTGAAAAGCACTAGTCTAGAGACTTGATTATATTTAGGATAAACATTTTTGACAAGTTGCTGTATATGTGTGGTGTGTGCTTCCTAATCCTTAATGTCAGTTAAAGGGGTTGTAGGATCTGGGTATCTTGGTGACAATGTAGTACTGCTCAGTAACTTGCAAATCTATGGAATGGATTAGGAAAGATAGTGATGGTTGTTCTTCCCTGGGCTTTCCATTTCTAAGCAGAGAGGAAATTAGTGAAAAAAATATATTCTATCTCACTGGTCATCAGATAAATGCAAATTAAAACAAGCTGGTATCTTGCTTTTATTAGATTAGCCAAGATTTAAAAAGTAATTCTAGTAATGATGATGAGGAAGGCAGCACATTGTTAAGAACCTTACGAATGTTTATGCTATCTTGGATCCCGTACACTGAGTTATTCCAACTGTGTGTGATGGTCACCATGTTAGCCATCCAACTGCTTTCCGTTTCAGAACACCCCATACATCTGACATAATACATGTTGTTCCCTCCTAGAAAGCCTGTCCTGTCCCCTTGCTAACAGGGACACCTCTTTGGGTTTTCATCTTGGTCATTACATCTTATGGAAGCTTTCATGACTTTCTAGGCTGGTATGTGAGTGCTTTTTCTACCATCTTACATTATAATATAAGTTTCAAGTATGTTTTTCCTGTATATTTATATTTATTGTGGATATTTTTAAAAAGGAAAAGTAAAAAGAACAAAATTTAAAATTTTCATACACACTGCTAGTAACTTTTTGATATATTTCCTTCTGTGGGAGTTAACACATTTCCTTCTCCATGGTAGGCTTCTCAAGGGTGTTCTCAAATATTGGATACAGAAGTGAACTAGGAGGTTCAGATAAAATGTAAAAGAGGAGGCAGGGGGTTTCTAACTTTTTTTTGCTGCTGTGATATTAGAACGTCAGAGAGAGAGATTCTGTTTTCTGAGACCTCCTACTGAGGCCTAAAATGCCTAAAATGCCTAACATGTAACAAAACACTGTAACAAGGGCTATGGAAGTTACGTGCCAGGAACTGTGGGTGAAAACCTATATATATTAGGTTACATTATGTTATAATGTTGGGGCACTTTAGGCCTCAAGAGCAGGCCTTGGAAAACAGAATATCTCTCTTTGACCTTCTCCTGCCCTCCTTTTACCTGCCCAAGGCAGGACTCTAATCTTCCCTCACCTTTCTGATTGTGAGTCATAAGACCCTCATTCCAGAGAGAGAGGGGGTCCGGCCCCATACCCTGGAGGAAGGAATGCTACACAGAGGGGCCAAGAAGAATCTAAACAGACAGGCCTTGCTGGGTATCCCCACTTAGTCTGTTAGATCATACCCTTTTTATCCAATCACATTTCTACATACTTGTCCATACTTCAATCATGCTTATCCATTGAAGTTTCCATAAAAGGCCCAAGAGGACAGGGTTCAGAGAGCTTCCAGATAACTGAACACGTGGAGGTTCCTGGAGGGTGATGTGCCCAGGGAGGACATAGAAGCTCCAAGCCCCTTCCCTCATACCTCACCCTACCCACCTCTTCATTTGTATCCATTGTATTAATAATATCCTTTGTAATAAACCAGTAAACATAAGTGTTTCCCTGAGTTCTGTGAGCCACTCTAGCAAAGTAATCAAACCCAAAGAGAGTGTCATGGGAACCCCAACTTGAAGCTGGTCAATCAGAAATGGAAAGGAAGGGGCATCTTGTAGGACTGAACCCTCAACCTGTGGTTTCTGAGACTGTCTCTAGGTAGATAGCGTCAGAATTGAATTGAATTGGAGGACACTCAGCTGGTGTCCCCTGTAGAATTGATTGCTGCTTGGTGTGGAGAACCCCCCCAACACACACACACACACACACATTTGGTCACAGAAGTCTTCTGTGTTGATTGTTGTGGTGTGAGAGCAGAGGAAAAATACTGTTTGAGTCTTTGCCACCCACCCACCCACAACTGTCATTTTCTACCATCCCAGTCCTTTTTCTGCTGTCCCAGCTCTGTTATCCCAGAGGAGCCTCATCTCTCTTCTCTTGCCAGAGGCTTGGACACATTGACCAAATCTTGTAACTTTCTATGCCTCTAGGTTATATCTTGCCCCAACATTTTTACTTCTAAGTATCTATCGAGAAATGCTTGTTCATGGACACAAAGAAGCATGTACAGGAGATTCGTCACAACTTTATTTGTAATAGCAAAAAATTGGAAACAATCTAAGTGTCCATCAATAGGAGAATGGTTGTGTCAATTATGGCACATTCATATTAATGTATTACCACCCAGCAGTTTAAAAATAATGTAGGAAATCTATTATATATATCCCAATATGGAGAGTCCTCTAAGACATATTTTAATAGTTAAATGAAATGACAAGTGTAATCCCATTTGTGTAGAATGAAATATACTAAAACATATTTGTGTGTTTTTATACACACACACAATGGAATCTGTTATAAAAAAGTATTAGACTGATTAAGAGTGATTACCTCTGAGAGGGAAATAGGACTGGAAAGGAGCCCATGGAAACTTTTGCTTTATCTAATTTTTTTTTTTAGTTTTTTACTGCCGCATCGTCTTTCCAGAGTCTGGGCAGAGATGTGAAGACATCAAGCAGTTGTAAAAGTTAGTATTTAAAGTACTTAAGACTATATCCACCCTCCCCCACCCAAGGATTTCTAAAGGGATATATTTGGGCTCAGAAAGGTTAAAATTAGAATTGCTGAAATTCTGTTCTATACTGTCTTCTCCTTGGGTACAAGGAAATGAAAGTAAAGCTATCTTGGGGGCAGATGGCAGAACTTCAGTTAGGTTTTTGTTTTTGCTTTTGATGCAAGCTTATTTTCAGCTTTGCAACCTGACCTTGCTAGAGATTTTATTTTTTTAATTTAAGTTAAAATGTTTGGTGAAGATAAGGTTAGTTGGGAAAGAGATAGTTCACATGGAGGTCATTGAGACAGGTTAGTATGTTTCCAGATGACTAGGTTAATCTTTAAAGGGGTAGAAGACACTTCAAAGTAATCCGTGAAAGAATCATACATGTGGTAATCAGCCTGAGAACTAAAGAATATTGCTGTTGAATATTAAATAATATTTAATATTGTTAAATATTTGTGTGACCTCTATTGTTGGTATGCTGACATTTATGAATTTAGAAACTGTATTAGTTATCTATTGCTATCTAAAAAAACTTAAAACTAATGAGATAACAACAACAATCATTATCTCATGCTTTCTATGAGACATGAATTCAGACAAGGTGCAACCATGCTGCATGATGTCTCGGGCCTCAGCTGGAAGAATCAAAGGCTGGGAGAAAATACTGTGGGGAAAAAAAGATTGAATAAGTTTTTCTGGTAGGCTTCCAGGACTTCACACTTTGCTGATATTTCTCCTACATCTGAGCTATCTTTGCTAATTCCTACCTATCTCTTCACCTCTTAATGCTGAATGCCCTGGAATTCAGTCCTTTGTCCTCTCTTTCCTTGTCTGCCCCCTTGTTTATTCCTTGATGATCTTACCCAGTCTCTCAGTCTGGAGGTTTTAAATACAGTAGGTGTTGGTTGGGTTAGTGGGTGGGTAGGTAGATGGATGGATGGATGAGTCATTTATCCCTAACCACAGCTCTCCTGAACCTGTTCTATTTGGATGTTCAGTATGCACCTGTAACTCAATATGCGTAAATCTTGATTCTACTTCCTTCCCCCGAAGCACCTCCAGCAGTCTTCCCCTTCTCACTAAATGGCAACTCCATCCTTTCAGTTGCTTAACCCAGAATCCTAGAAGTCATCCTTGATTTCTTTCTTTTCTCACACCCAGTATCTAGTTTATCAGCAAATCCTGTTGGTTCTACCTTCAAAATACAAATATCCTGAATCCAACCACTTCTCACCATCTCTTTCACTACTTCTCTGGTCCAATCCACCATCACCTCTCACCTCGATTCCTCTGCTTCCCCCTCTAGCCTTACCCTCTTCAGTCTATTTTCAACACAGTAGGTAAAATGATCCTGTTAAAAGAAATCAGACCATGTCACTCAAAACCCTTCTAAATTGAAGCACTTAGATCTGCCTCCCTCTGGGACCTCATCTCTCACTCTCTCTTTCTCACTGTGCCCCAGCCATACTGATAGCCTCCTTGTTGCTCCTATAACACCAGGCCTTTTTCTCCCTCAGGGCCCTTTAATTGCTGTTCCCTCTGCCTAAGTCACCATGGTTGGAAATACATAGTCTTAAACATAAGCCTGAAGGAGAGAAACTCCATCCTGCTGGGTTTTCCTCATGGTTTGTTAGCAGGTGCCTTTTATTAGTGAAGAGGTACCGTGGTACTAAGGATTGGAAATTAACAGTTTCAAACAACAGATATAATGTATTTATACTAGAAGTAGCAGGTCTAAGCATTTACATCTGTGCCAGATGAAATACCTTCTTTCCTCCACCTACCTTCCATTCTTGCTCATTCAGATCTCTTCTATACAAAGCAGTCCTGTCCTTCAGATGAGGTAGGAACTTTTAGGTGGCTCTTTGAATGCCACTAAAATGTTCATTGCATTTGGTTCCATTTTTGTCCCTCTTTACTATCTTTTGTGGTTGAGAGGGTGTAAGAGGGCAATCTCAGCTGATTCTGTCAGTGGAAAGACTTGGTAGGGCTCCACATCAGGCCATAGAACAGATAGGGTTTTGGTTTCAAAGTAAGCCATAAAAACACTCTCAAAAGAGCCAAGCTTTCAGAGTGGATTTTTAGAATGGAGAGTAAGGAAGTTAAAGGAGGGAAGAGTATCATTTTTAACCAGGATGACCAGAGTGCCTCTGTGACATGATTTAACAGAGATTTATGAGAGCTGTAAGAAGGACAATCGACTATTTATGGCTGTGTGACCAGCAAAGTTCTGAGTGTAAAACTGAATGAGGACATCACTGAGAAAGTCCTTAAACTTGAGAAACCTGAGGGAGTGTGCCTGTCTATGTAGGAACTGTGATGTCAAGTGGAATTTATTTTTATGGGGTCATAGAATAACATTGTTGAAAAGGACATTAAGAGTTTGTCTGGTTTAAATCTATACTTTTGGTCAAACAGAACTAAACCTTTACAACATTCAGGCCTTCATTTTTTTGCTTTTGAATATATATTTATAAAAGATAATTTTGTACATTATCTAAATGAGTAATTAATTTTTTAAATTAAAAAATTATCCTTAATGCCACCCAATAGTGAGATGCTACTACACACCTGTTAGAATGGCTAAAATTAAAAAATGAATAGGCCAGGCAAGGTGGCTCAGGCCTGTAATCCCAGCACTTCAGGAGGGTGAGGTGGGAGAATTGCTTGAGGCCAGGAGTTCAAGACCAGCCTGAGGAATATAGTGAGACCACATCTCTACAAAAAAATAGAAAAATTAGCCGGGCATGGTGGCACATGCCTGTAGTCCCAGCTACTCTGGGAGGCTGAAGCAGGAGGATCGCTTGAGCCCAGGAGTTTGAGGTTGCCGTGAGTTACGATGACACCACTGCCCAGGCAACAGAGTGAGACCCTGTCTCAAAAAAAAAAAAAAGAATGATGCCATTTAGCAGCAGGTTGAGGATAAGAAAGATAGTTACAGCTTATAGCTGCTTTCAAGTAAACTGTTTATCTCTGAGTGAATTGAATATATGTGATATTAAATGTTTCAGAAATAGCAAGATCACCTTTATGGTGATAATTTGGCAAAATTGAATTTTTTTTTTGGTCACTTCAAACTGAAATTACTAGTTTTGCCTTTAAAATAAAAGCTAGAAAATTGAGGAGCTTATCAGGTAATAAGAACGCCAGAATCACTTAAGACTGCTAAACCACCTTTTCTTTGATCCCTTCCACTCCTTTTTTTTTTTTTTTTTTTTTGAGACAGGGTCTCACTGTGTCGCCCAGGCTGGAGTGGCTCACTGCAACCTCAAAATCCTGGGCTCAAGTGATTTTCCTGCCTCAGCCACCTGAGTAACTGAGACTGCAGGCACACGCCCCCACACCCCACACCCCGCTAACTTTTTTTTCTGTTTTTTGTAAAGAGGGGTCTCGCTCTTGCTCAGGCTGGTCTCAAACTCCTGGCCTCAAGCAATCCTGCCTTGGCCCCCCAAAGTGCTAGGATTACAGGTGTGAGTAATCCGCCAGGCCCACTCCCTTTTTTAAAGCTGGTCCTTCATACTGATTTTTCAGATTTTCAGATAGTCTAGAAGGCAAAAGATTTATGTAATATCCTTTCAGTAATTGGCTACTCAAAAAATATTTTAAGGTTCCATTTAAATAAACTTACCTCCCCCTGCAGAAGGTGTCCTAATTATTTTTCCTAGCAGCAGAGATGAGGAGGTTGGTAGGTATACAGGCTTTGAAATCACAGACACTTAGGTTCAAATCCTGGTGCTGATGCTTAACTGCATGGTAATGGCAAACTATTTATCATCTCTAAGTATCAGTTTTCTTGTCTGGAACATAGAAATTATGATAATACCTGCTTCACAGGTAGACATTTAGTGAGAAGTCAAATACTAGCTATTGTTATTATAACACTAGAAAAGAAGAGTAATTTGTGCCGAATCACAGAGTGGCGTATGACCTGAATCCTCAGGAGTGTGTCCAGATGCCCTGGGCTCTCATTACCCCATTTCCCCATCCCTCACCATATTACCCGCATCAGGAGGATGCTAGCAAGGTTAATGAACTATAGGAGCAATTTAATGTTCCTTTAACTATGTAGTTAGGAAAGAAACTATTTTTGGCATTAGGGTTTATTTAATTTTTTTTTAACACTCACATATTTTAATTGAAAAAAAAAATGCTGCCACCACCACCTTGCATAGTCTTCTGTAACATATTTTGTGAAGTCTCAGAAAGATGTAAGTGAGAGGGGAGTACTTTGTTTTTAGTTTCTAAAATGATTTTTTTCCCTGAAAATTTTCAGTGGAGCAGGCTTGAAATTTTTTCCAATACTTCATTATAAAAATTTTCTAACATACTGCCACATTGAAACAATTTTATTGCAAACATACATATACCCACCAACTAGATTCTACTTAACACTTTACTATACTTTATCACATAATCTATATCTGTTATTGACGCCTTAAATAACCAGTAAACAGCAACAAAACATTTATATTCCCATTGCCTAAAGATAACCTTTGTTAACATTTTGATAATTTCATACACACAAATCCATAAAGGTGAACATGTTTTTTAAAAATAATACTGGAATTTAGCCATTTGATTAACTGCTTATATTATAGATATCCATTTATGTTAATTGGCATACATGTAAGTGATTATTTTGAAAGATAGCATAATAGTGTGTGTGTGAACATGCCATAGTTTGTTTGACCCTTATTTTAAAGGTTTGCCTTTTCTTTTAACTTTATTTTTTTAAAGCAGTTTTAGGTTCACAGCAAAATTGAGTGAAAATTACACAGAGTTCCCATATCCCCACTGACGCTGCACATGCATAACCTCTGCCATTACCAACATCTCACAGCACGCTGGTGCATTTGCTACGGTCAGTGAACCAACAGTGACACATCATTATCACCCAAAGCTCATAGTTTTCCTTAGGGTTCACTCTTGGTGTTTTACTTTCTGTGGGTTTAGACAAATGTATAATGATGTGTATCCACCATGATAGTATCACACAGAATAGTTTCACTACCCTAAAAATCCTCTGTGCTTTCTCTACCTAGTCATTCCTCCTTCCCCACTAACCCCTAGCAACCACTGATCTTTTTACTCTGTCCATAGTTTTGACTTTTCCAGAATGTCATATAGTTGGAATCATACTGTGTGTGACCTTTTCATACTGGTTTCTTTGACTTAGTAATATGCATTTAAGGTTCCGCCATTCTTTTCATGGCTTAATAGCTCGTTTCTTTGAGTGTTGAGTAATATTCCATTTCTGGATGTACCATACCTTATTTATCCATTCACCTGCAGAATGACATCAAAAAGTCATTGCCAAACCTAAGATCACCTAGATTTTCCCCTGTGTTATCTTCTGGTTTTGTATTACAGTTTTGTATTTTACATGTGGGTCTATAATCCATTTTGAGTTAAATTTTTGGAAGGGTATAAAAACTGTCTACATTCCTTTTTTTTTTTTTTTTTTTTTGAGACAGGGTCTTGTTCTGTCTCCTGGGCTAGAGTACAGTGGCGTCATCATAGCTCACTGTAACCTCAAACACCTGGGCTCGAGCAATCCTCCTGCCTCAGCCTCCCTAGTAGCTAGGACTACAGGCACATGCCACCACACCCGGCTAATTTTTCTTTTTTTTTGTAGAGATGGGGTCTCGCTCTTGCTCAGGCTGGTCTCGAATTCCTGGCCTCAAGTAATCCTCCAGCCTTGGCCTCCCAGAGCGCTAGGATTACAGATGTGAGCCTCCGTACGTGGCCTACATTCTTTTTTTTGCATGTGGATGGCCACACAAAAATGCCAGCACCATTTGTTGAAAAGACTATCTTTTCTCTGTTGTATTATTCTTTCTCTTGTTCTTATTTTATTATTATTATTATGTTATTCCTGTGAGCAATGGAAGACAATTTTATTATTTTTTTAATGTAAAGATGTACTTCTATTCATGCAGTCATATCAATAATGTTCAACATGTAGGGTTTTATTTTTCCCTATTTAAGTTGAATTAAATTTTGAACATGTAATAGCATAGTGACAAGTACCAAGCAGTTCTAATCAGGTTACCTTTCACCTTTATAAAAGTGGCACAAATTTACCTGAATACCATTCTAGAAATACTAATTCATACTTAGTACTTATCTAATATCAGTCTTCTAAAGATTCCAAGATTCCAAAGATCTTAATATATGTTCACTCAGCACTGCCATGCAGACAGCTACCTGGTGTTTTATCCCCAAGTTACAAAACAAAGCAAAGAGAGATGAAATAACATTGCCTGTACCCTAGGAGAGGTATAACATAGGAAAAGAGTAAGAAGGTTTCTGGTTTCTGGCCACCTGTTTCACATTCCTCTTTCGCCTTCTATCTTTCTTCCTCGGCACAATGAAACTCCTCTGATGGAAGACAAGATGAATGCCATCCATGGTGTTTTGGGTGGGGGAAGGTTGGGTGTTTTTTTGTTTGTTTTAAAGAAAAGGTCTAACTATGTTGCCCAGCCTGGAGTGCAGTAACTATTCACAGGCACTGTTAACAGCACACTGTAGCCTCGAACTTCTGGCCTCACGTGATCCTCCTGCCTCAGCCTTTGGAGTAGCTGGGAGTACAGGCACATGCTACCATGCCCAGCTTGCTCTTGTTCTTTTGTCAAAGATCTCTTGACTATATTTGTGTAGTTCTATTTCTGAGCTCTCTATTATTCATTGATTTATTAATCTCTTCTTTCACCAGACCCACACTGTCTTGATTACTGTAGCTTTATAGTAAGTCTTGAAGTTGGGTATCAGTTCTCCAGCTTTGTTCTTCTCCTTCATTACTGAGTTGACTATCTGGGCCTTTGCCTATCCTTATAAACTTTCGAGTCAGTTTGTCAATATTCACAAAATAACTTGCTGGGATTTTAGTTGGGGTCATGTTGAATCTATAGATCAAGTTGGGAAGAACTGACAACTTGACAGTATTGAATCTTCCTATCAATGTGGAATATTTATTTAGTTTTTCTTTGATATTTTTCATCAGAGTTTTGTGGTTTTTCTCTTACAGATCTTGCACAATTTTTTAAGATTTATACTTAATTATTTCACTTTGTAGGGTGCTAGCATAAATGATATTGTGTTTTTAATTTCAAATTCTTCTTGTTCATTGCTGGTATATAGGAAAGCAATTGATTTCTGTATATTTACCTTGCATCTTGCAACATAAAACAAACGAATTGTTCTAGTTCCACGAGGTTTTTGCCAAGTCTTTTGGATTTTTTTTTTTTACAAACATGTCATTTGTGAACAGTTTTGTTTCTTCCTTCCCAATATGTATACCTTTTATTTTCTTTTTTTGTCTTTATTGCATTGGCTAAGACTTCCAGTATAATGTTGGAAAGGTGTGGTGAAAGGGGATATCCTTGCCTTGTTTCTGATCTTAGTAGAGAAGCTTTTAGTTTCTCACCATTAAGTATAATGTAAACTACAGATTTTTTTATAGTTATTCTTTATCAAGTTGAGGAAGTTACCTTCTGTTCTAGCTTGCTGAGAATTTTTGTCGTGAATGGGTGTTATTTTGTCAAATGCTTTTTCTGCATCTGTTAATATGATCAGGTGATTTTTCTTTAGTCTGTTGATGTGATGGACTACATTAATTGATTTTTGCATGTTGAACCAGCCTTGCATACCTGGGATAAATCCCACTTGGTTGTAGGTATAATTCTTTTTCTTTTTTTAAAATTTTTTTGAGACAGGGTCTCACTCTGTCATCCAGGCTGGAGTGCAGTGGTGCAATCATAGCTCACTGCAGCCTAAAACTCATGGGTTCAAGAGATCCTCCTGCCTCAGCCTCCCAGAGCTGGGAATATGGGTGTGCACCCCTATACCCAGCTAATGTTTAAAATTTTTTGTAGAGATGGGGTCTCACTTTGTTGCCTAAACTGGTCTCAAACTCCTGGGCTCAAGCCATCCTCCCGCCTCTGCCTCCCAAAATGCTAGGATTACAGGTGTGAGCCACCACACCTGGCCTCCTTCCCTTTACTTTTAATGTATACGTGCTTTTATATTTAAAGTAGGTGTCTTATAGATAACATATAGATGGGTCTTATTTTTTGATACATTCTGATATTCTCTTTTAATTGATGTATTTAAATCATTGATGTTTGAAGTGATTATTGATGTAGTTGGATTGATATGAACCATGTTTGATATAGTTTTCTATTCATTGTCCTTGTTCTCTGTTCCTATTCTTGTCTTCTACTCTTTCTCTGCCTTTTTTGGTTTTAATTGAATATTTTATATGATTCCATTTTCTCTCCTTTATTTTGTTCTCATTCTTACTTCCACTTTAATGGGTTCCCTGGAAGAAGAGGTAATATACATACTCAGCCTATCACTACATTTCTTTTTATGTTTTAAAATTATATCTCTTCTCTTTTCCTTTGACTCTAAAGTAATATAAATATTTTTGTTTTTATAAGATAGTTACCTATTAGGTCATTAAATATGAAATGTCCAATTTTGAATCAAAAGTTTAGTTTGTTCTATCTCAAACAAGAAGCAGTACAATTAATCAAAGTATGCGCCTAAACTATCAACACAGTTTTGCCATCTTAATGGTAGCTTGTTTATGTCAGCAGTGAAGAAGCTTGGAGAGCGAGTGGCGACGAAATCATGAAAGGTGTTTTCCACATTTTGTTGAGAATTGAATATTTTCCCTTGCAAGAAGTGGTCCAAAGCCTGGAAGAAGTGGTAGTCAGTTGGTGCAAGGTCTGGTGAATACGGTGGATGACAGAGAGTTTCCAAGTCCAGCTGCTGTAGTTTGAGCAGCATTGTTTGTGCGACGTGTGGTCTAGCGATTGGCCTGTCTCTATTGACCAATCTCGGCTGCTTAATCGCAAGCATCCTCATCATTTCATCCAATTGGTTGCAGTAGATATCCGCTGTAATTGATTGACCAGGTTTCATGAAGCTGTAGTGGATAATACCAGCACTGGACCACCACACAGACACCATTAGCTTTTTTTGATGAATATTCAGTTTTGGATCATTTTGGTACTTCATCTTTATCCAGCCATTGTGCCGAACGCTTGCGATTTTCAAAAAGAATCCATTTTTCATCACACGTAACAATAACGGTGTAGAAATGGTTTGCCTTTATGTCATGACAGCAAAGAAAGGCAAGCTTCGAGATGATTTCTCTTGAGATGATTCTCTTCTGATGCTCTTTTAATTCGTGCAGAAGCCATCTATCCAGCTTCTTTACCTTGCCCATTTGTTTCAAATGGCCCAATACTATTGGAATAGTAACATCAGACCTTGCTGCTTATTCATGTGTAGGTTGAGATGGAGTCGCTTCCACTACAGCTTTCAGCTCATCCTTATCCACCTTGGTCTCAGGTCGCCCACGTGGCTCATTTTCAAGATTAAACTCACCAGAATGGAACTTCTCAAACAATTGACGTACTGTGCGTTCATTAGCCACATCCTTCCCAAACACTTCGTTGATATTTCAAGCTGTCTGCGCTGCATTGGTTCCACGACAGAACTCTCATTTGAAAATAACACGAATTTTTGACTGATTCATGGTTTCGCAAAAATTGCTCTAAAAAAGATGTGAAAGATAATCACAAGCCAAAACATATGTTTGAAAGACTGAAGATGTACCTTCACAATAAAAATAAAACAAAAAGTGTCAAAGTGAAATGTCAAAGATATCAGATGTCAAACTTAGTACTTAAGGAAATCAGACATTTCATACTTAATAACCTAATACTAAGGAGAGGTATCTTACTTTCAATTGATATATCCCCCTCCACAAATTGAAGTAGGCCACATTGTTGTAAATTCAGTCATTGCTATGTATGATTTATCTTAAACGCTAGCAGCTTTTTAAAAAGAATCACTCTTGAGTCAAAGAATTGATATTTTCATACTTTTTTTCCTTTTTCTTTTTTCTTTTCTAAGAAACATAGGAAAAAGAATTGATATTTTAAACTTACTAGGAGAGCCTAATTTAAAGGTACCTGCCATTAGCACATTTTTAGTGCAAATAACTACCCCTAAATTATTTTTCAACTGTTTTTTAAAAACTGGAATAAAAGATGATATCTTTTTACTCAATTTAGGTGTCTGTGTTATCATACATAATTGAATGCTGAATTGACAAATAGTCAATTCAGGGGTGGAGTGTAGAGATTAGAATCTGCCCTGTTAGAGAATATAGCACCACATTCAAGCTGGTTTGTGTTGGAACCCTGAATAGAGCCTGGATTACTGGGATAGGAGCCAGTCGCCTTCTGCTAAATGAGTGGAGTCCAGAAAAGTCTTCCAAAACAGTTGTGTTGGCTTTATCATCCAGCTCCACATTCCAGGGAAGGATTTTTAGTCATTAGGAAGTATATACACAGCTTACTTTCCATTGACTTCAATATAATTCATAGCGGTTTCAGCAAATCCTAAATGCAACCCTTGCCTCTGGAGATTCCACAATCATTAAATTACCAACAGCTGCTGGATTTAGACAAGTGTAACTTATCTGGCTGAGGTACCACTTAACAGCTTCCTCTTAATTCAGTGAACTTACACATGCAAGCTGCTTATCACAGAGCTTGCTACACAGGAAGTACATAAATTTAAGGACTCTGATTCTAACTCGCCCTGAAGAGACTCCATGTTGCTCAGTAAAAAGCTAAGTTTCCAGGTTAAATCACAATAAATGTAACTTGCTTACACTTAGTTGAACTTAACTAAATAATATATATAGAATTGGATTAAAAAGAAAATAAAACTTAAAAACTATATGTTTTCAAACACAACAATATTGAATAAGAATGAAAGGGTAGAAAAAGATATATCAGGCAAATACTTAACCAAAAGAAAACTGGGATTATAATTGCAATATCAGACAAAATATAATTTAGGTTAAAAACATAAAGAATAAGAGGGACATTTCATTCCAAGACAATATAGCAGTCATGAACTTGTGTGCACCTAGGAAACCTTCATCTCCATAATACAGAAATTGACAGAGCTGTGGGGGAAATTTGACAAAAGAACAGCCATATTGAAGACTTTAAAATATCTCATGTAGAAGCTGATAGAAAAAGTGGCAAACAGCAAGAAAAATAGAGGTTGGGCTGGGCACGGTGGCTCATGCCTGTAATCCTAGCACTCTGGGAGGCTGAGGTGGGAGGATCAGTTGAGCTCAGGAGTTCAAGACCAGCCTGAGCAAGAGTGAGTCCCCATCTCTACTAAAAATAGAAAAGATTAGTGGGGCATGGTGGTAAGTGCCTGCAGTCCCAGCTACTTGAGAGGCTAAGGCAGGAGGATCGCTTGAGCCCAGGAATCGGAGGTTGCAGTGAGCTATGATGACACCACTGCACTCTAGCCAGGGTGACAGAACGAGACTCTGTTTCCAAAAAAAAAAAAGAGGTGGAATAACACCGTTAACAAGGTTGAGCAAGTAGCTATGTTGAGAGATAACCTTGCACCCAACAAAGAATATGCAGTTTTTTTCAAGTACACATGGAAGGATTATAAAAACGAACTGTATGTTAAGTCAAAAAGGAAGTATTAAAAATTCCAGAGCATCAGTATTATAGACTATACCTACTCTGATACAATGCAATAAAATTAGAAATCAGCAACAGAACCGGCTTGAAAGAAACAGAAACATATTTGGAAACAGGAAAAAATGTTGTTAATAATCCATGAGTTAAAGCACAAATCATAGTAGAAATTAGTAAGCAAATAGAGCTGAAAAACTGAAAGCACTCCATACCATGACTTATGGGATATAGCTCAGTCAGTTCTTTGAAGCTTAGATGCTTATATTAGAAAGTAAAATAGACATCAAATTTAAGCAATTAACTTAAATTAAGCAATCAACTCAAGAAGCTAGAAAAAACAATAAGCACAAAGGAAGTAAAAGGATAGAAATAACAAGGAAAGGTGTAGAATTAATAGGAAAAATAGAAATGATCAACAAAACCAAAAGTGGGTTATTTTTACTTGTCTAATAAAATAAACAAACCTCTGGCAAGACTGATAAGGAAATAAGGCACAAATAAGGAACAAAAAAAGAGAAATAACCACAGATTGTAAGAGAGATTTTCAAATTATGAGCATGCTACAAAGAGCTAGAAACAACAACAAAAAAATTGAAAACTTTGATGAAAATTTTCTAGAAAAATCCCCAAACTTAATTAAGAAAAATTAGAAAACCTATATATAGATCATTAGTCCTTAAAGAAATTAAGTGATAATCATCTCCCTCCCTATGTTGCCTGGGCTAGAGTACAGCTCACTACAACCTCCAATTCCTGGGTTCAAGTGATCCTCCTGCCTGAGCCTCCTGAGTAGGTGGGACTAAAGGCATGTGCCACCATGCCCAGCTAACTTTTTTTTTTTTTTTTTTTTTAAGAGACGAGGTCTCCCTGTGTTGCTCAGGCTGGTCTCAAATGCCTAGCCTCAAGTGGTCCTACCACTCAGCTTCCCAAAGTGCTGGGATTACAGACATGAGACACCATGCCTGGCCATATAAATTTTACCAAAATTTCAATATATATGTATTCTTAAAGGACTATTCAGAGAAGGATAGCTGTACATCTTTTGTAAGGCTGATATAATCTTGATTAGTAATAGGCAAACTTTTTCTATAAAGGGCCAACTAAATATTTTAGACTTTAGAAGCCATATGGTATCTGTTAACAACCACACAACTCTCCTGTTGTAATGTGAAAGCAGCCGTAGACAATACTTAAATGAATAACATGGCTATGTTCCAATAAAACTTTATTTATAAAAACTGACAACAGGACAGATTTGGCCTGTAAGCCATAGTTTGCTGACTCCAGATCTTGATAATGAAAACTAGAAAAGAACAATAAATTCTCATTTATAAACATGATTGCACAAATCCTAAGTAAAAATTTATGAAAATTCAACAGCCATTCATCATAAAAAATGTTAGGAAACTAAAATTAAAAAGGAACTTCCTTAATCTGATACAGTGTCTAATAAAACCAATAGCAAACATCATATTTTTGAAACTTTCAAAGCATTGCCATGATAGGCAGATAATACAATTATGCCTGCTATCATGCTGCCATTTAATATCGAACAGGGGTTCCATCCACTGCAATTAAGGCAAGAAAAATAAATACAAATTCTAAAGATTCAAAAGAAAAAAACAGGCTGGGCATGGTGGTTCAGGCCTGTAATCCCAGCACTTTGGGAGGCCAAGGTGGGAGGATTACTTGAGGCCATGAGTTCCAGACCAGCCAGGGCAACATAGCAAGACCCCATCTCTACAAAAAATAAGAAAAATTTGCTAGGCATGGTGGCATGTGCCTGTAGTCCCCACCTACTCGGGAGGCTTAGGCAGGAGGATCGCGTGAGCCCAGGAGCTTGAGGCTACAGTGAGCCACGATCACATACTAAACTCCAGCCTGGGCAACTGAGTGAGACCCTGTCTCAAAAAGAAAAAGAAAGAAACAAAACTGTCATTATTTACAGATGGTGTGATTATTAACTTAGAACAACAGAGAAAAGCAGCAGAAACTAGTAGAACTAGTAAAAGCATTAACTTAGAACAGCAGAGAAAAGCAGCAGAAACTAGTAGAACTAGTAAAAGCATTTAGAAAAAACCAACAATGTTTCTTTAAACCAGCAGTAATCGGTTAGAAAATATATAAGTTTAAAAAATACATGTAATTCATAACAGCAACAAAGCTAAAATAGCCTGTTATAGACTAGTAAGGTATAAGATCTTTACAGTAAAAATAATACAACTTTGTTGAAGGAATCAAAGAAGTCCTGAATAAGTAGAGACATATAGTCTGTTCTTGGATGGGAAGACTAAATATCATAGAGATGTGGATTTTCCCCAAGTTAACCTAAAAATTAAATAATAAAAATCATCCCAAAGGGAATTTTCAAGAGATCTGAAAAACTGATTTTTGAAATTTATATGGAAAAATAAAGGTAGAAAAATGGCTTAGAAGTTTTTGAAAAAGAAGAATGGGTATTAAGATAAAGCTGTATTGGTTAAAATCATGTGCTGTTAGTATGTAACAACTAAATTAGTAAAACAGAACAATATCCATGGCTATATTCTGGACACTCTAGACCACTGGCTATTTGGAAATAAATTACAGATAGATCACAGTATAAAACTCTCAGACAATTAGAAAAAATATAGGAGACTAACTTTCTGCCATTGGAATAGGGATGTAGTTCTTAAACAAGATGAGTAACACAAAAAGTAAAGATAAATAAAATCAACTATGTCTAATAAAACATGTTTAGCAAAGAACATCAAAAACAAGGGTAAAAGACAAGTGCCAGATTGGGAGAAAATATTTACCACAGAGTGTGAGTATCAAGAAGATATAAATAACTTCTGCAGAAAATTAAGATGGTTACCTGCCAAAAAAGAAAATTAAGAATACAACTATATAATTCCCAGAAGAAGAAATCTGAATGTCCATTGAACATAGGAAAAAGTGCACAATTTCAATTAAAAAATGATATAATACAATTTCACACTCATTGTATTGACCAAAAAAGGGAGCAGGGAAATGGCTAACAATAAATACCAAGTATTGAGGAACAAGAGTGATGGCAACTTGTACACTGCTTGTGTACTTTGGAGAGTGTATCAATTTGCTATATAACAAACTATTCCAAAATGCAGTGGCTTAAAATAGTATTTATTGCTGCTTACAAGCCACGGTCAACTTTTGGTGTCAGCTGGACTATTCAGATGTCTGCGGCCAGATCTGGGTTGAGTAGGCAACTCCGCTGACCTTGGCTACACTCTCACAGTTTTAAGATTGGCTGGCTGTAGGCCGCTCATCCTAGACAGCTGTGGACTTTCATCCTTTAGGAGGCTAGGTCAGGCCATTCACATGCCAGTGGCAGAGTTCTAGGAGAAAAAGTGGAAACTGCAAGGCCTCTTGAGGCCTAGGCTTGGAGCTGGTATACCATTCTTCTACATTCTGGTGGCCAAAGCAAGGCACAAGGCGAGCCTAGATATAGAGGTGGGTAAGTAGATTCTACCTCTTGGTAGGAAGAGCTGCGAAATTGCATTTCGAAGGGAATGGAGAGGTGGAGAACGGTAGCCATTTCTGCTGTTATCTACTGAAGAGAGCACCTTGATAGTATCTGGGAAAATAGAGGTACTTATCCTCTGAGACTCAGAAATTCAACATTTAGTATAGACTTTAGAGAAACTTTCACATATGGTAATGAGATCTACAAAAGGTTTTTTTGCAGCATTTTTTAAATAATAGTAGGATTAAACAAACAAGTGAATGAATTAATAAACTATGGTAAATTCCTAAAATAGACAACTTTTCAACAGCTAAAATGATTTTCTTTCTTTTTTTTTTTAGAGAAAGAGGCTGGCTGCAGTGAGTGGCTAACGCCTGTAATCCTAGCACTCTGGGAGGCCGAGGTGGGAGGATCGCTTGAGCTCAGAAACTCGAGAACAACCTGAGCAAGAACGAGCCCCTGTCTCTACAAAAAATAGAAAAATTAGCTGGGCATGGTGGCATGTGCCTATAGTCCCAGCTACTCGGGAGGCTGAGGCAGGAGGATGGCTTGAGCCCAGGAGTTGGAGGTTTCAGTGAGCTACGATGACGCCACTGCACTGTAGCCAGGGTGACAGAGTGAGACTCTGTCTCAAAAACAAAAAAAAAGAGAGAGAGAGAGAGAAAGGGTCACCTGTGTTGCCCAGGCTGGCCTCAAATGTTAATATTTGACCAAGCTGGCTAGTGACAGCATGAATGTTTATTATTTATTATTTACTTTTTTGATGTTTGAAATATTTCATTAAAAAACAAAACCAAAAACCCTGTGATTTGATTACACTGGACCTGTACAGGCTTCCTATCTACTTCTGTCTGTCTTCACTGTGATTCTTGCCTTCTGTAATTGCCAATCTTGACAAGTGCCAAATAGTTAAGTGCATCATGGGTTTCCTGATACAGGCATTTGCGTTAGAGTTGCTCCCCTGAGCTCCTTTAGGACTGGGCTTAATGCTTTAATAGAGGAAGGTTTTTATATTATAGCTTCCTTGAATGTTCAGACTTTTTTTTTCTGGAAATGACCAAGCAACGGCATGTTCAGAATTTTTGTTTTGGGATACTTGGTGTTCCTTAAAGAGTGACCTTTTAAAATCAAGGGAAGAAGTAGCAGGAAGCTTTCAGCTACAAATAACAGAATACCTGACTAGAAGTATTAATATTATAGCTTCAACACCATCAGTTATTTTTCTCACCCAAGAAGTCCAGAGGTTGGCAGTTACCTCATTGCAGCTCAGCAGCCTCAGGGTTTGGGGTCAGCTTCTCACTGATTCTTTTGGCCTTCCCCTAATGATCACAAGATGACTGTGGCAGCTCCAAGTTTCAGATCCTTACTTGACAAGCAAGGAAGTGTAGGGTTTCTTTTTGTGCAGTCTTTTTATCATGGTGGGAAATCTTTCCCAGAAGTCCCCAAGAGACAACCTCTTAGGAGCTGTTGACCCAGAACTGGTTCACACGCAACAGTCACTGAACCAGTCACTGCAAAGGGAAGTGGAATTCCCTATGCCTTGTTTAGGTATGCCTTCTCCAAGTGTGCCACAGCCCACCTGAACAGAATCTGGGTCTTCCTGGTACCAGCGGGGGAAGGGGAATGCCCTTGTGCTAAGCAGCCACCAGTGTCTGCCAAAATGTCCACCTTAGAGTGAAAAACCAGTTTTAGAAGGTGACGATCCACTTTGTGCCCAGTGAAACTACACAACAAAGCCAGGGTTCCTTGTTGTAGGAGATCATTTTAGTGGCAGGCTCAAAGGGCCGTTACTCACCTTAGTGCCTTTGCCTGAACTTTAGTACACACACACACACACACACACACACACACACACACACACACACACGGACCCCACCCACCCAGAGGGAAGGATGGGATCACTGAGATCTCCCTGGTCAGTCCATGCCTTTCTGGATAAATACTTCGATCCCGGTAGAACACCTCAAAGGAAAAAAAGAGGCATGTGTTTTCTGCATTGTAAAAAGTTGGCAGTTGCTCAAATTATTTTTATTAACTAGAATTAAAGTACTAGAATTAATAATGTATACTTGGAAGTCCAAGGAAGCACTCACCTTCATTCAGTTGAATAATGAAGGGCAATAACTATTTTATTTAGAGTTCTCTTTACTAGCTAAGATGAGCTTTTATTTATTTATTTTTTAAGAGGCAGGGTCTCACTCTGTCGCCTAGGCTGGAATACAGGGGTATGATCATGGCTCATTGCAAATTTGAACTCCAGGGCTCAAGCGATCCTCCCACCTCAATCTCCCGAGTAGCTAGGACTATACAGGCACACATTACCAATGCCTGGCTAACTGTTAAAATTTTTTCGTAGAGATGGAGTCTTGCTCTGTTGCCCAGCTGGTCTGGAACTCCTGGCCTCAAGCAATTCTCCCACCTCGGCCACCCAAAGTGCTGGGATTACAGGCGTGAGCCACTGCTCCTGGCCAAGATGCGCTTTTAAATAAAGACTCCTCTCCATTAGGGGTGTTTGACATATTAGATTGAAATTGTAACTGCTTTCATATAATTTCGAGAAAAGCAGGTCCATACAAGAACTCTGACTGGACAAAACTTACATATACCCTGACTCCAATCTTATCCCCAAATGTTTGAGCCAAATATCTGTCAGATGTGGCCCTGACACCTATCCCAACCTGCATGCAGGAATCATGTGAGAGGTAAAAATAACTCTCTCTCAGATTGCTTGTGGCAGGATTTGAAATAGAGATAGGAGATGAAAGTTGGACTCTGGGTCCCAGAGAATTGTGACAAAGTAAGATGATTAAAGTGAACTCTGTCTTAGAGGACCATTGCCTGTGAGGAATCTTACTTTATCAGAACTGTGACTTTAAAGACCTGAAATCCTCTTGCTGAAGGGGAGACTTCTTCCTAAGAAAACTGCTAAATCTCAATTTTAAAAACTGGTAAATATAGGAATACTTCTTTGCTTTTTCTGTACAACTATTGGTAGTATCATTTTAAATAGAATTGTGCTGAGTAGATCCCCTAAGTATTAGTTTAAAACCTGAAAGAAAGGTTAAGGGACAAATAAAACTATCATTAGCCAGGCACAATGGTGCATACCTGTAATCCTAGCTACTCGGGAGGCTGAGGCAAGAGATCGCTTGAGCCCAGCCGAAGCAACATGGCAAAACTCTGTCTCTAAAACAAAAAAACTGTGTTTTTAGGCTGGGCATGGTGGCTCACACCTGTAAGCTTAGCTCTCTGGGAGGCCAAGGCGGGAGGATTGCTTAAGCTCAGGAGTTCAAGACCCGCCTGAGCAAGAGTGAGACCCCGTCTCTACTAAAAATACAAAAAATTAGCCAGGGTGGTAGCACACGCTGTAGTCCCAGGTACTCAGGAGGCAGAAGGATGGCTTGAGCTCAGGAGTTTGAGGTTGCTGTGAGCTAGGCTGACGCCACAGCACTTTAGCCTGGGCAACAGAGCGAGACTCTGTCTCAAAAAGCAAAGACAAAAACTGTTTTTATACATTAGTTTCTACAAGTTGAGGATTAATTAGAAGTGAAAATAAATGCCACTGAATTTTGGTGTACAAAATGGCAGTATTACTTGATTTACACTAGACTTTACAAAATTACATCTATTTCGGACAGAAAGGTGCTTTTATATTTTTTCCAACTGCTTCTGACACAAAGTGAAAGCACAGATACATATTGGTATTGAATGCAGAAATTACTATTGAGTTTTAAATAAATTATATTTGTCATAATATTAAGTCGATTTGTGTTCTAAAAGTTTGGAGATTATTTTCTTTTCTAAATTTCTGGTTTCTTTAAGAAAAAATAAATTAGTTGGATAGTAGCTGGTAAAGAGACCACTGTCTCTGCTTTGCAGAGGAGAAAGTGAATGTGGCCTCTTAAATAATTGCTCACTCCTCCCCCCCCAGGCCCTTGCCTCCCCTGATAGCTCTCCTCCCAGGCCTGTTAGTGGAGGCCTGTGGCAGGAGCACAGGCAATATGTCCCAGGAGATGATCCAAGTGTGATTGGGCTGCCTGGTATCAGAGTACGGAACCGGCTTTTCAGTCCAGGCTGGCCTGGCAGCTCATCCCACTTGTTCAGGCAGCTTCATCGGTTAATTCATGAGGTATAAGAAGTATAAGCTAGCTAGTTTTAGCTGGCTGTGGATGCCAGTTACTTCTAAAAAGGTAGAGAAGCAATTTAATTAAGAAAAGGTAGACATTTCCATTGAAGTAGACCAAAAGCCACATGGGTAAATGGATATAAAATAGTAGAGAAAGCCAGGAATGTTGGCAAGAGAAAGGAACAGAATTTCTTGACAGGTAAATAACAAAAATTAATTTCAAAATATGTCATCTAGGAGTGTAGGCCTTTAAATCAGCTTCTATTATTTCTATTATTAAATATGTCTTAAGAACTTTTATTTATTTATTTATTTAGTTTTTAGTTTTTAGTTTTATTTTCGAGACAGGGTCTAGCCCTTGCCCAGGCTGGAATACTGTGGCCCGGTAATAGCTCACTGCAGCCTTGAACTCCTGGGTTCAAGCAGTCCCCCTACCTCAGCCTCCCCAGTAGCTAGAACTATAGGCACAAGCCTCCATGCACAGCTGATTTTTAAAATTTTTTGTAGAGATGAGGCATCTCGCTATGTTGCCCAGGCTGGTCTCAAACTCCTGGCCTCAAGTGATGCTCCTGCCTTGGCCTCCCAAAGTGCTAGGTTTACAGGCATGAGCTACCATGCCTGGCCTCTTAAGAACTTTTAGAATACTTATTTAAAATTTTTGTTTATTTTGTACAAACTTATTGAGTGACTACTTTGGTTAGTATTTTTTTAATATTTTAAGTATTTTTGCCTTAATTTTTAATTTATGACACAAATAACATGACAGTAGTGATAGAAAACAAGTTATAGCATCACCCAGGCACTTCCAGGGGTTCTTCTTTCCCTCATCTTTCACCCCTTCTACTCCCAGCAAAAACAGAGGAAATATAAAAAGCAAAACCCAGAAAGACATGGCCTGGCCCAAGTGAAAGGTAGATTTACCCTCCTGGATCAGAAACATAGCAGAATTGCAGAATGGCAAGGGAAAGTTGCAGCCTGCCTAGCCTCAGGTGGCTGGTGGTTGGACCTCTTGGAGTGAGGGGAATTCAGGTGCCCCTCCTGAAATGGAATAGGGGGAATGAAAAGGACACAAGGAATTTAGACTTTTAGAAAGATGTGGGCCTAAGTAGGGAGAGGACACAGATGCAGTGTCCAGCAAAGGACAAAGCCAGGCCACCCTCTGATTCTATGGCTCTATCAACAGTATCCCCCACATTACCTTGGGACACCTAAACAATCACTTTGAGAATTGGCTCTGGAGAGCCTGGTAAAAGCAGTTCAACTGGAACATGAATTCACCTTCAGATGAAATGAACTTTATAGAATGGCCTGGCAAAGAACTTAAATATCTGTATCTTCAAGATGTTTGGAAGTAAATGGAGGAATAACTTCTCTTTAAAAAGAACAAAAAATCATGGGAACAGAGCCTACATAATAGAAACAAGTAAATGTAAAAAGAACAGGTAAAAATGAAAAACATCAGCCTGGATACAGTCAAAATTAAAATTAGTAAATTGGAACAGACTGAAAAATTCATCTATAATGCATCAGATACAAATCTAAAAAAAAAATGAGAGGACCAGTAGGAGATAGTATAATTAAGAAGACCTACCTATTGAATTGGCCCCTCCTCTTGTCACTCTCTATCTATCACATTGCTCTATGCATTTCTGTCAATACCTATCACTAGCAGAATTACCGTGTTTATGTTCTTGTTGACTTATGCTTTCCTGAAGTCCTGTAGGCTACTGAACTCTCTTCTGGCATATTGTATACAGACAGCCAAGAACAAGTCAAACAAGGGTCTCACTCACATAGGATCTTGCGTTTTATCCAATTGATCACTATACCTCTGGCACCTATATTATTTTCTGGCTCAAATTAGGCATTCAATATATATTTATTGAATGAATGAATGAAGTAATCAGTGCTTCAAAATATTTTTGGTGTGGCTTCATGGCCTTGATTGTCTCACTGTTAAGCCAGCTTTGCAGTGGGGAGAGAGACCAGAAGAGGTGAGAGGAATTCTCCCTCCCCAGAGCGTGCCTTGCTGTTAGCAGTCTGTGACACACGGGGAACACTGGTATAACCCCCACAGACCTGGAGTCTGCCTGAGTTATGTCCTCTTGTCTTTTATTTCTATTGTATGAACTGCTCGAGAAGACTCAGAGTGAGACCAGTGATATAATAATGTCAAGGTGTTAATTTTTCTTTTTCACTTTTCAGGCTGGAGTAAAAGGGACATTGGGAAGATTAGTTGGAATTTTTGAGGTAAGCCTATTAAAATCGCAGTATAAATGGTATCATATTAATAACTACAGATATTAATGTAGGAAAGGTGCCATCTCTATTTCAGTGAGTTTTCAAAACAAAGCAGCATCAGCAGAGAATAGCATGCTTTCTATTTTAAATTCCATAGTCTCCTCCTCCAATTAACTAGAATTATTTTACCTATTCCTACCTTTGTTCCTTTCCTCCCAAGGTGGGAAGAAGAGTAGATAAGTGTAGAGAAAACAGAGAAAAATAGAAGATAATTAGCTGTGGCAAAGGAGGGAAAAACAAGAAAACAGCCTGTGGTAGAAGGCAGAAGGAAGTGATAAAAATCAGGAGGAATAAAGATGAGCAGGGTTAGAGGGAAAAGGGGAGCTGGAGCTGTGCAAGACACTCAGCTTGTTTGCCTTGATGGGGTCACTGAAGCACGAGACCTCTGTGGTACCCCACCCATCCACAGTCTCTCCTCTCCTGGTCTTCCAGCAAGTTACATTTAAGTGGTGCCTTTTCCTTGCGAGGTCACAGCATTCTTGTGAAGTTGCATTTAGGGAAAAGAGGAGGAAAAACAAATGTAAAGATTTGGCTTTAAAAGCCTGTCCAAAGAACACACCCTCAAATTCAGGTGTGGCCTGTTTTAAATCATGTGCCCGTGTTTGTAGGATGATAAAAAGAAAAAGGAATCTTAGTGTCTAAGCACCCTGGACATGTGCATAAGAGTGTGTTTCATTTCAGTAATCCTAACTCTCTAAGGAAAAACTCTTCCTGTCTCCTTCTCTCTTTGTTCTTCAGAACCAGGAGAGGAAGCACAGGACATACGTCTATGTGCTAATTGTCACAGAAGTGCTGGAAGACTGGGAAGACTCAGTAAACATTGGTAAGTCATCGCCAGACAGTTTCAAAAGGGCTCCCCACAACCAGCCCTTGCATTAGCCAGAACCAGAAACAAGAGTCTGATAAAGAAAAGAAATAATAGAAGGATGTGTTTAATAATAATTTTTAAAAGCATGTATATTTTGAACTTGAGAAAGTTAGTATTTTGAAATGTTTAAATGGAAGCTGAAGGTAGGTGGTGGGTACATGGTCAACAAATAGAAACACAGCCCATAAAAATAAGAAATGTTGTTTTTGCTAGATGCAGTGGCTCAAGCCTGTAATCCTAGCACTTTGGGAGGCTGAGGTGGAAGGATTGCTTGAGGCCAGGAGTTCAAGGCTAGTCTGGGCAACATAGTGAGACACAATCTCTACAATAAATAAATAAAAAAACTTAGCCAGGCGTGGTGGTGCGCGCCTGTAGTCCCAGCTACTCAGGACTCTGAGGCAGGAGGATGGCTTGAGCCCAGGAGTTTGAGGCTGCAGTGAGCTGTGGTGACATCACTGCACTGGGCCCAGAAGATAGCAAAACCCTGTCTCAAAAAAAAAAAAAAAAAAAGTTTAAGAAATGTTTCTAAAATCAAATTGGGTTTTCCCCAAAAAGGGTTATTCTTCTCTACTTCCTGAGTAGATCTTGATTGAGGGCCTCCACAATGCCAGGCCTACCGCTAGCCTTGGGGACTGAAAGTGAGAACAGAACCTTGGTCTTGTTCCTCTTGACATTCTTTCCTGTTGTTGGAGAAAACTGTGTTGGTTTGATGGTGTGAGCCCCTCCAGAAAATCATTCAATAGATGCAGAGTAATGGAAGTAGTTTCCAGTTTTATTCATATTACCCTTTAGGTACACCCAGCTTTCTCCCAAAGGAGCCATTTTCTGTGATCTTTTAGATCACTATTGCATGTATATCTTTTGAATCAAAAACTGAGGTGGTTTAATGGTTGGCTCATGGTTTAATTGTTTACCTCTGAAGAAAAGTATATATTAGAAAAGTATAATACTAATTTTTGCTATAAATTGGCAAACGGATAAGATTCACTTGTCAAAAACCCTCCCTTAATTGTTAGTGTTTGCCTTGCCATCATGCCCCCCTCATACTGTTAATCTGGGCATTTCATAGCCCTTTGGCTCTTAATGCCTTTGTGTCTGGTGATGATGCGATATACTTAAGGGACTATTGAAAACAGACTCCTTGACAGCCAGTGGTAGGACCTGAAAAGGAGATGGAGATGAGTGTGGTGTGGCCCTATCTTCAGAGCACTCTCTGTCAAGCAGGAGTCATACTCTTGTGATACTAATTTTTAAGGTACCATTGCTCTATTAATATCCAAACAAGGTCATCACCTTGTACTCTCAAGTCTGAGAATTGACCCTAATGAAATAATCTAAAATATGAGCAATAAACCTATGAGCCTTCCTTCAGATGCTCTTCCTAGCATTACTCTTACTAGTGAAAAATTGCATCTTAAATGCACAACACAACGAATGACAAGTGAGTGAAGGTACATTCATCTGATGGAATGTTATACAGGTTACACACCATAGTTATGAAAGCTGTATATCATGGGGAAATGCTTGTGAAATAGTGAATGAAAAAAGCAGGGTATAGTTACATATATGCATATACACACTGATTATAGTATGTGTGTGTATCTATAGATACAGATATACATTAAAATAGGAAGTTGAAATGAAAACAAAAATGAAGTACTGATTTCCACCTAAAGAATTGGCAGTGATAAAGAAAAGATAAGGTGGGCCAGGCACTGGCTGACACCTGTATCCCAGCACTTTGGGAGGCCAAGGTAGGAGAATCGCTTTAGGCCAGGAGTTCAAGATCAGCCTAGGCAACATAGCAAGACCCCGTCTCTACAAAAAATAAAAATAAAAAATTAGCCAGGTGTGGTGGTACATGCCTGTAGTCCCAGCTACTGGAGAGGCTGAGGCAGGAGGATTGCCTCCACCCAGGAATTTGAGACTGCAGTGAGCTGTGATTGCACCACTCCAGCTTTCGAGAGAGAGGGAGACCCTGTCTCTTTTTAAAAAGAAAAAAAAGAAGGACAAGATAATAATGCTGGTGGGGTGCGGCAAGACTAACATTCTGACAGACACAGGCAGGATTGGGGATCAGTATTGGTGTAGCCTTTCTGGAAAGCAGTTTAGCAGTATGTATATCAGGAACCCTTGAAAGTTCAAATGCCTTATTCTTGTACTCCCGTGCTAGGGATCTTTTCCTGGGAGGTTAAAAAAAGAAAACACAGGGATAAAGATTTTTTTTAATCCTAGCATTATTTATAATAATTAAAATTGCAAACTATTGATGTCCAATGATAGGGAAATGGTTAAATGAATGACAGTAAATTCATGCTAGATGTTATGACAAAATGCAGGCATTGAGTATTGTATTTTTTTATTTTTTTTTATTGAGGTAAAATATGCATATATAGTTTACCATCATTACCATTTTTAAGCGTACAGTTCAGTTTAATAAATACATTTATAATCTTTTTTTCTCCTCCTTCATTCTCTCCCTCTTCCCTGTCCTTATTGGCCTCTGGTAACCACCAGTCTACTTAAATGTAATATTTTTTATAACATACAAAATTGCTTAAGAAACAGTGCAAAGTAAAAAAGAATCAATAACAATAAAAAAGTGAACTCATACTATGTGGCAGGTACTCCTCAGGTGCTTTACATATGAATTCTCAGAACAAACTTGTGAGATAAGTCCCGTATATCATCTCTATTTTATAGATGAGGAAAACAGCACACAGGGAGGTTCAGTAACTTGCCCAAGGCTGCACAGCTCACTGGAGCCCATGATGTGACTGGTGCCGAGCACATTGGCTTCAGAATCCTGTTCCTAACCACAGCACTGTAGCAGAGCCTGTCAGGAGGCAGAGCATCTGAAAGCATGATCCGATTACAGTTGTTTAAATATGGTTCCTTTTTGAAGTATGAATGGGGAAAAAAAACAATTGCACTAAGATATTGAGAGTAGTCGCTTCTGGTTTATAAGATTGTGGGGCTGGGCATGGTAGCTTGAGCCTGTAATCCCAGCTACGTGGGAGGCTGAGGTGGGAGGATTGTTTGAGGCCAGGAGTTCAAGACCAGCCTGGACAACTTAATGACACCCCATTTCTAAAAAAAGTAGAAAAATTAGCCAGGTGTGGTGGCACATACCTGTAGTCCTAGCTACTTGGGGGGAGGGTAAGGAGGAAGGATGGCTTGAGCCCAGGAGTTGGAGGCTGCAGTGAGCTATGATTGCACCACTGTACTCCACCCTGGGTGACAAAGCGAGACCCTGTCCTTAAAAAAAAAAAAAAAAAAAAAAAAAATTATGGGTACTTACTGTATTCTTTGTACTTTCCCCTGTTTCTCCAATTTTAAACAATGATATTTTATTCCTTTTATAAGAGAAAAAACAATAAAGGATTTTAAAACATTCACTTGAAAAGAGTAAAAAAATAGACTGAAAAGTTAAGAGTGATTGTATTGAGATTATTTTTTCTTCTTTTTTAAATATTTTCTATTATGTAGATAAAATCACTCTTATAAAAAATTTTTTAAATTAAAAACTGATTACAAGCCAGCCATTCTAGTAATTCTGGCAGCTGGTGTTCATGTTGATTTTTCATGCAATGGGGATGCTGCTGGGCTTTAGCCCTTGAGTGCAAGCAAGGAAAGCCCAGGCCCAGGAGGGCAGGAGGAAACCACTAGCAGTGGCTCTCTCTGGAGAGCAGTTCTACACAATTACTCTTAGCTCTTCAGCGTTTAGATTTCTCACCTATTTTCTTCATTAGGCATTTGTATAATATTTAAAGCATATAAAGTGTGCTTGCATTACTTTTGTAAGAAAAAATAAGGGAAAAATACATATTTAAGAAGTGTTGAGGAGCACTGCTTTAATGTTTACTTCAACATTTTCTCAAAAGTTCTAGGCTCAGAAACCTCATTGCTTCCCTCTTGTACTAATTTCTTTTTCTCTCTGCCTCCACAGGAAGGAAGAGGGAGTGGTTTACAATAGAAGATGCCATAAAAGTGTTGCAGTATCACAAACCCGTGCAGGCATCATACTTTGAAACGTTGAGGCAAGGCTACTCAGCCAACAATGGCACCCCAGTCGTGGCCACCACGTACTCGGTTTCTGCTCAGAGCTCAATGTCAGGCATCAGATGACTGAAGACTTCCTGTAAGAGAAATGGAAATTGGAAACGAGACTGACGTGCAGATCTTCCCTCCCACCCTGGCTCTTTTCACTTCTCCTCACAGGGCCTCTTCTTTCAAATAAGGCATGATGGGCAGCAGAGAAAGGGTGTATTGATAATATTGCTGTTTGGTGTTAAGTGATGGGGCTTTTTCTTCTCTTTTTATTGAGGGGGGTGGGGGCTGGGTATGTAATTTGTAAGTACTTTTGTGCATGATCTATCCCTCCCTTTTCGCACCCCTGCAGTCCTCTGAAGATAGGCAAACAGCCTTCCCCCTACCTTGGATTCTGAAGTGTTCCTGTTTGTCTCATCCCAGCCCTGGCCAGACATTTTTCTTTTATTTTTAATTTTTTTTTAATTAAAAGATTCCAATGTGCGATGAAACCTTTCAAGAATTTGTCCTATAATGTACTGTTTAGTTCAGTAGGTTGGTCTTTTTCACTGCAGGATACATTTATCTACACATTATATACTGGACATATAATATGTAAATAAATGACTTTTAGAAAGAGGAATTTAACTCTTTATTTTTTCAAGTTTTTTAAAAATTTGGGTGTTTCTGGAATGGAAATCCTCACAATTAACTTACTTTTTTTGTTTTTAATACTAGTGGTTAGGCAAGTTTACCTGTCCTCTCTATATTCCCCAGTCATTGACCGTAGTTATGTAGGATGCGGGAAGAGTTCACCTACCTTCATAGTGTTCCCAGGACTCGTGGCCTTCTTTTCTCTAAGCTGTGTTTCCATGCCAAGAAAGAAACAGGAAGAAACCTATTTTCTTTTTTATTACCAAGCCAGGAGCAAATGGCCTCAGCCCAGATCCGGAGAAACAATGATAGAGATTGAATTCTGCCCTACATGTTGACACTAGGGTTTGAACTGGATTTTTGGGATTACTGTCTAAAAAACTGGAGCATCGAGCACCGTTTCTATCCTGCTGGTTTGGAATCTTTTCCATAATGCTACTTATTGCCGCCAGCGGCCTCTTTTCTTGTCCATATATGCCTTACACCGTGCTGAACTGGATATTGTCCTTGTGCTCTTAAGCATCCAACCGTACTTTGCAAGCGCTGTTACGCAGTCCTTTCCCCACACTGGGTAACCATGTTAAGTTCCTGAAAAGTACACGGTGGGGGGAAATCCAGGTGTTTGCTTGTCTTTGTAATGTTGCAGCACTTGTGATTGCACCATGCTCAGAATATTAAACTGGTCTTCCACCGGGATATGAAAGGTCCGTCTTCTGCTGAAAAGTGCTATGGGAGGCCACGTTATCATTTACTAGAGTGGCCACATAATGCATTGGCTCACTGCGGACTCTCTTGTTGGTTTTTGATACAGGTTTCATGCTGGCTTTATTTGCCAGTTGTGTTGTTTAGTTAGGAAGTAAAAAGGTCTTGAAATCAGGGTGGGATTGGGGAAGGGAACACTGATCCTGGCTTGGGACAGGAGATTGTCACTATACTGTTAGTGGCATCGCTTTTGTCAAAACATAGTCAAGATGTGAAGTTAAAATCGTAGTTCTCCTTATTTAAAAATCCTAATAAATACTCAAACTTTGAAAAGCTTTTGCTCTTCCCTCCCACTAAAAGAAATGTATATATCTGGTCACACTGTATCATTTAGTGTTCAGCATTTTGGGGAACATTAGTTGGTGAACTTTAAATTTTGCTATCTCCTCTTAGTTTGCATCCTCTCTCCCAGTCTTAAAACACAGAGCCAAAAAGCAGTTGTATTCTTGGAATACCATCATACCTCTGGGAGAGGAATTATATCCCTAAGTAAGGGTCCCAGTGGATAGAAATAGCACCATGGGACTTGGGTCTGAACACCAACTGTTCACATGTCTGTTCACATGTCCTACTTAAAATGAACACACTGTTTCTTATTGCCTGACTTAGAGCATTCTATGGTTCTATTCAAATAAAGGGGAAAATAAAACAGATTTAACTAAGCACTAAGTAGAGCTCAGAAAACACATTCTTCCAGATAGATTCCACTTTATGGTATGGATTGAAAATGCTTTGTAGGAAAACAGTACTCTTAAAAAAGGAACTACAGTGTTAATAGTAATTTGTGCATTTTATAATGATCTGGGGATGTTTTGACTGGGCTAGCATAACAATATACTACCCCAAAAAGTCCATTTTTGATTGTTGTTGGCATCTTTGGGTCAGGAAAGTGAACTGTGCCAAGAAGTATTTTTCAGTGACATGAACGGATGCTATTAATGCAGTTAACTGGAGAGATTGTGCTGATGCTTTCTTAACTGACAAAAGGAGGCTTTGTCCAACACCAGAATTGTTGAAACCAGTGCTATTTTCCATTGCACTCAGACTCTGGTGAGCAGGGATTGGTGTTTTTCCCTCCCTGGCACCATAAACATCATGGCTGTCTTTACTGACGTGTAGTCACAAATCCTTTTGCGATAGATTAGTTAGATCCATGGTTGCAATAACCTTTATCTCCCCAAAGAAAGTGAAAAGAAACAAAACACAAAAACTACCCTATTTGCAGAATATTTCATCAGTACCAATTTGCCATTAATTCTACCAGTGCTGGCCTCATTTAGGCTTGATGGAAACAGGTTCCTATGTTTAGGGCAGATCCATAGCCTCGCATGTCCTAGATTCTGGTTATTACTGGAGCATCCATCAAAGTCTACCATACTCAGGATAGAAAAAGATAGCAATGGGTTTTTTTTAATTAAATTTTATTTTTAGTTTATAAATTGCAGCCATTGGGGAAACACCAGTGAGGTCAAGCAATCTATTTGGACCAGGACTTAATTCTGTGTGTATGTGTGTGTGCATGTGTGTGAGAGAGAGAGAGAGAGAAGGGCTATCAGGAGTCAACCGTGTTAGATTTTCTGTAGCCTTCCAGAAACAGTGCAGCCCATGCAACAGGAGTCTTCATTTTTCTTATAGCAAACATAACAGGACAGAACAGTTAATGAATTGACTTGTATTTTGTTTTTACAAGTGTCCGCCACCCCATCTCCCCTGCATGGAGAGGGCTCCCTCACTGCTGAGACTAGGTTGAGCCATCTGGGGGGATCAAAGGGCGTGAGTATCACCCCCTCTGAGGCTGAGGAAGGCCTAGATGGTGGCGTTGCTGCAGGATTTCCACCCTCTGCATTGTGCTGTGTCCCATGGCACAGTAAGGCACTTGAGGCCTTGCTTCTTACAGCCTCTAGAGAGCAGAGTAGGTCACTGTCCTCTGGGACTGTTTTACAGTAGCTTTGTACATGTTCCTACATAGTCAAGTTTCTTCATGGCAAAGAAATATTTTATTTTGATGTTAGGAGTCAGCCCTGGAAAGTCTCTTAGGCTTGCTTAGAAGAAAAAAGTCACCCTTTGTGCTTTTTAAAAGAAGAAAAAAGTTCCACGCAGAACCGTTTTTCCTTCTTCCCCTTTCTCTTCTCCACATACAGTGCTCATTGGAGGCTCCTGCTAAACCTCTTTAACCAGAGATGTAATAGGTCTTTTGTTAGACCTGGTGCACGTTTCACATGTTGTACTTCACATATTTCTCATTTCCATCTAGTACTGTATTAATACCTTTGTTAGAGTCCCCATTCTCATCTATAGAAAAAAAAGCTTAAGCCTGAGCCACATTCACATTTTTAGTTCACAAAAAGAATTTAATAGCCACAATGTGATTTTTGCCACAACTGTGTGATTTTAATATTTCTGGAGAAATCTCCACAGTGGGATGTGCATTTGCTTTAAGAGAAATGAGAGTTGGCTGTAATTGATAATATAGCTTCATCTTGGTCCCGTCTGAATTTCAGAAGATAATCCATATCTTTACAAAAAATATGGGACATGCAGGACAGTTAAGCAGCTATGGGGAGAGAGGAGATTATTCAATGGTGATGAAATAATGCAAATGGCCCTTCTAGCTCTTTTTTTTTTTTTTTTTTTTTTTTTTAAGAGATGGGGTCTCCCTCTGTCTGGCTGGAGTGCAGTGGTGTCATCATAGCTCACTGCAGCCTCAAAACTCCTGGGCTCAAGCGATCCTCCCACATCAGCTTCCCGAGTAGCTGGAACTACAGGTGGTACCACCATGCCTGGCTAATTTTTTAATTTTTTTTAGAGATGGGGTCTCACTATGTTGCTCAAGCTGATCTCAATCTCCTGGCCTCAAGCGATCCTCCTGCCTCAGCCTCCCAGTATTGGGATTATAGGAAGACTACAAGAGGTCAGACCCGAGGCTTTGCAGTTCATACTGCCCAGTTGACGTAGCAGTCATTTCTTCTGAGCCCTGTTGGATGGAGCCTATTTTGTCAAGGCTGTGGGAAGCTTCCAGGCTATGGAGCTGTCCATATTAGCCTTGCCTCCATCAGGGCACCCACCGTGCATGAAGTGGGCAGGAGAGTACACTAGAGAACCCTCTGTGCTCTGGGGTGAGTTTTGCAATGGAGATCTCACCATCCAGGAGAACTCCGTTTTCCATGTCATTTTAAATGTCACCTAAACACAGTCAGTTACAGATTGAACTCCTTGTTCTGCTACTTTCCCCCCTTCTCACTACTGCACTAGACTAGTCTAAATAAATAAATAAATAAATAAATGTCACCTAAAGCAGTGAGACATTTGAGATTTTTAAGGTAAAAAAATTGTAAATTGGAGAGCATTGACTGCAGTTCATAAAGGATACTATTGTCTGTGCATGCGGTTGACTTGAGGTCACCGCAGGTCCTGGGAGCCCAGAGATTTTAGGCATATTCTCCTTTGGAGGCCATCAGCCTTTCACTCCTGCCTCTAAAAGGGCAGCTTCACATTTTGACCATGTTTTTGCATTAGCCCCAGAAGCTCTTGCCTTTAGCTGATAACCTCTCAGGGATGTGAGAAGCCTAATTGGAGCATCTGTGAAAATGATACCTCTCACCTTCAGATTAATCAAATAGTTTATTCCTCCTAGTACCCTTCAAAGTTAATGAAAAGAGAAAGAATTCCATTTTGTGTTGATTTAGGCACACTCCTTGAGCTGAGGCTAGCAGTGACATGATTTTGGCTGTCTCTGCAATGTGAAGCTTTTGAAGTAAAAGAGTCATGCCTCTCACTTGAAACTTTGTTTACAGTGATAATTTGGTGACCTTGAGCTTGTCTCAGAAAATGAGACTGCCCACCTAGGGAGGGGAGTTTGAAGAGAGGCCTTGTTAATTCCAAGTTCAGCAGGCAGGAGGGACTCTCCTGGAGAAAAAAAACTATTATCTAGAAGGTAGAGTCATTGCATCTGTTCCTCTAGCAGTCAGTTGTTTACTCTAGGTTTTCTTTGGTTTACGTTCCTTGTTCTTAACCCCAAAACTTATTTGACTTCTTATTAGGAAACAATAGGAAAGCCGCTTAAAATCCTGGATATAGGCTTTCAGCAGCATTGTTCCTTTGCCAGGTTCGTTATCGCTTTGGTGTGCTACTCATCCTCCCACTCACCCTCCCAGCCAGGCCAGATGTGAAGATTCTATTAATCATTGAGTCAGAGGACATAAATCCTGGTCTGGAATAATTATCTACTAAATTGCTTGTTATCTGTGGGTGTATGTTTCAGAGAACATCTCACCAGTACAGTAAAATCTCTCAGGCGTGAGGTTCCAGCCTGGCATTTAGGTCGAAATCTTAACTGTTTGTAACTCCTTAGAAAAAAAGTAAGATGCTTCAATTCCAATGCTGGGCCTTAAGACACACCTTTCTGTAGGGTAGGGTGAAGTGGTTCATCTTGGGGAAATTTTGTCGGTAAGACTGCCTGCAGATCCCTACAGGAAGTAATCCTGATCTGAGCCTGTCTTCCTGAGCACTTCTGTGCTGACTGAAAATGTCAACCTAAGGCAGCAATAGAGCCCACATGGCCTCTGTCACCTCTTTTCACTGGGGAAAAAAAGGTTTTCAGGTTAAACCTTGGTCTTTAACCTCCCTCTATTGTGGAGAAAATGTGTCACAATAAACGATCCAAAGGTCATCTAGTTTTGGTTACTCAGTTCCAGTAGCATAACAGATATGACTTATGCCAGGGAAGGTAGAGGTTGATACGGAGACACCCAGGAGCAGAAACAAGAATGGATAGGTCTGTGCCACACAGAACATGCTCAGGAAGCAGCTCTGAAGCTAGGTCTGGGAGAGTTTCCAAAGCACAGAAGTAAAGGGAGGACATAGAGGACCTTTGCTCAGTGATCAAGAGGCTTGTGTCTTCCCAAGAATGTGAAGGAGTTCAGAAGGGAACAGACACCTAAGCTACAGCTTGCAGACAGAAACCTGCCCTTTCACCTCTTCCCTCGTGGCTGACAGCAATTTTGCTCAGAATTTTCCAAGGGGACTCTCCCTTCAAAAGTCTAATTTGCTGCCAGAGTTTCCTTAATGTTTGAGAACCTACTCTTTCACTTCTATCTGTGATAGACATAGATGTGTTGCCCAGGGTGCAGATACACCAAGGAGTCCAGGGCCCAGTGACGTAGTGTTGCATTAGTAGTTAGAAAAGTAATTGGTCAACTCTAGTGTATAAGAAATAAGTATGTGGTATAGTTTTGTAAATGCCAGGTCTGTTCCATTGTTTTATGATCTGAAAACTTTCAAACTGGTTGGTAATCAAAGAAAAGGTCGGTGGTTAGAATAAGCAAAATTTCAGTCAGTGCATCTATCTTAAGAAAGATAGCTACTAGTTTGTCATGCACTTAATTAAGGAAGGCAAGAGCATTTGAGGATGTTGAACTATTGTAAAATGAAAGTGAAGCAAGTGGCTCTCACCTTCTCAAGTGTTTCAGAAAGAGGAAGCGGAAGCCCAGTAGTAGCATCTTCATACTTGTTTTTGCCAGCCCAGCTGTCATTTCAAGAACTTTGTCTTCTATCCTATCCTGTGACCTTGGGAGGGGATGGGCTCTGAGGAGGCAGCAAGGCCTCTCAGCTCTTTTTGCTCAGCTGTGGTATGTGGCCTCTAAATAGCCTAAGGTTTTTTTAAGGGGTTTCCTCACTATGATCACCTCCACTCTACTAATCTGCCATCAGCATCAGAAAGGTTAACATCCCTGGGACCATTCCAATTTTAAGAGAGATGAACTAGATGTGTTTTCTCCCCTATCACAGGGGTACCATCTAGATGCAGTCTCCTCTTGGCCAAGTTCGACAGGTGTTTCCAGGGAACCCCTTGGACTGAGGCAAAATAGCTAAGATGAATTGAGTTTAACTTTTTCTAAAGGACAAAAGTCTTTCTTGTCCCTTCCCCCATTGCTCATACATTTTAGCCAAGGCTTAAATGGCCAAGTTCAGTAATGTCTCCAGAAACTGAGACAGAGAGCCAGGGGCCCATGTTCCCAGGGACCAGTCCTGGGGAATCACACAGTGGCTCACACAAGACTGCTGTGATCCCTCCAGAACTCTGCTGCTGTCCATTTCCATCAGGACCACCCAGGAGAGCAAACAATTCAGCCTTACCATCATTAGGTCACCTGGTCCTTGGGCTGCAGAGTGAGGGCATAAGTATCACCTGGGTTTTTGTTGTTTGTTTGTTTTGAGACAGGGTCTCGCTCTGTTGCCCAGCTAGAGTGCAATGGCATCATCATAGCTCACTGTATCCTCCAACTCCTGGGCTCAAGCGTGTATCCCTTGTTCAGACAGTGTGTTTTATGATTGTAGAAAAGGTAGAAAATGGAACAACCACAGGCTGAGTCATTTTTGAAGAGTGGCAGGAATAACCCCAAATGAGCTCAACAGAACTGAGGATGGTGTTTGTAGAGAAGGAGGAGCTGGATGTGGTTCTTACACCTCTTGGCACCTGGTGTAGGGTTATAAAATGAAGGGTTGGAGTAATATTGCCCTTACCCCCAATCCAAATGTGTCCCAGGGTTTAGGAACTACCCAACCCAGGGGTGCATGGTCTTGTTTTCCATTTTCTTCTTGTTGTTGTTTGGTTCCAAAACAAACTTGCTTGGTACTGCATGGAAAATCAAGCTTTTCTAATTGCCCACTCAGGGCCACCTGCCCAGGCTGGCCTCTTCCCCAGTGTCTCACAGCATTCCTAGGGAAGACTTTTGCAGTGCCCTCTAGAGCTGAGGGGAGTAGAATTTGTTCCGGAGAAGGCAGAAGGAAACTGAGTTTTCCTGTTTCCTTTTTTCAAGGCAAGTGTTCTCAGGCTTCCTTCACACCTCCTTCCCATGGGTGCAGCCACCAACACGGTCAGGTTGTGGAGGAGGGCTAAGAAGAAAGGGGCACTGGTCCAGCCCCAGGTATGGCCCGAGACAGGTATGCAGCAGATTCCATCCCACCTTCCCCCTTGAGTAGCAGGCCAGCCGTAACCCTTCCCCTTCTTCACTAACATGCCCCCTTATGTGGTACCAGCAACAGAGGACAGACAGACCCATCCCCTGTAGTCTAGAGAGAGCTTTGGTACTACCCCTAAAATTCCACGCCCCCCCATCCCACTCCTTTTTGTAAAAACAAATGCTTAAACCTGTGAGCGTGCCATTCCTTTCTATGTGTTAATCAGTTTCCTTCCATTTGAGCTGTGTGGGAGGGAAGGGCATTGGAATTGTAGGTTGTAATCTTGTGCCAACGAATAAAAACCAGTATTTCACACACATCCCTGTTAGTGTCTGGTCTCTTCTTTCTAGAGGTTTCCCTTGAGTCCTCTATATCAGTCTTTTGGTTTTGCCCCATTCCTGTGCTGGATTCTTGGGAATTGCTGTAGGGGTTAAGGATGGCCCTGTGGAAGATTTGCTACTCAGGGAATTCCAGTGAGGAAGGCAGTGCAGAAGCAAGAGGCAATCAGAATCAGCATTTGTTCCTCTTGCCACCCGTTCTGCAGGGTGCCTGGGGGGGCCCAAAGGATCTAAAAGGGGAAAGAGTGAGCCACGTCTAGGATAGTAAGGAAGCATAGCAAGAAGCTGCTTTCCTGCGTGTGGGGTGGAGTTAGGAAGGGCTGGAGCCATTTATTGATGTGTAGAGGTAGGACTTGCAGGCAGAGAACGGACAAGGGTTGTCAGTGGGAGAGCTGCATTAAGTGAGCTATGTCCCCTGACCCCAGGTTGGAAGGAAGAGCATTTTGAGCTGTAATGAAAAATAAAGTATGATGGGATCAAATTATGGAAAACCACAAGAGCCAGCCGAGGACTTCAGCTTTATGGATGTGTCACGTTCTTGACTCAGGGCAGTCATGTGTATCAGCCATGACTGAGGAGCCAGCAGGAGAGCTTGGGGAGGAGCAGTCTCAAGTTGTTGTGATAGTGTGTGTGAGGCTTTCCAGACTCAAGAAGTAGACCTGGGAATGAAGGGGGTAGGGAAGCAAGAGTGAACAACATATCACAATCACATAAACATGTCCATCCACCAAGACAGGCTGGCTTCTCCAGGATGAGACTCCAGTGGCATCACCACTGGCCAGGTTTTGTAAGCCAAGAAACCTTATGTGGTCAGTGGAAGAGGTTCACTTCCAGGACAAGACTCACACGAACCTAACTCACAAGACACTAATGTATGTACCCAGATGGCAATTGGCTCATTCGTATGATGGTGTCAAACCTTATCTGGTTAGTGTACTGGCTGTCTGCATGGGTAGCCAGAAGTAGGCAGAAGGTTGGTTACTGAGCAATAATAGCTTGTTGACTTCATTCCACTACAGGACAAATTCCCTATCAGTTGGTCAGAATACCCCTAAAATTCTGATTCTGCAGCCTTCCTTTGCCCATCCTATAATGATCACCCCTCCTTCTATCAAAGAATTCTTTCTTTTGCTAGATTTAGCGTGCATGATGAGGCTATGAGCTTATAGATGCCGATACAACCAATATACTCAGGAAACCACCAACTGGCCCCTTCTAATTGGGATTTGGGTGTTTTGGAAACTCCCCACTCACCCATGTCAGATCATTATGGACCGTTCTACAGGTGACCCATCATCACATTTACTACGTATTGATTCTTCTTCATTTCATTCTCCGAGGATATATGCAAAGTTTGGGCTTCTCTTTTTGCAGCCTGGTCTTCCAATAGCCTGCAGGACTTGTCGCTGGAGAGAGAGAAATCTAAAGGGACTCCCCAAAACTTTGGGCATGGGTGACCAGAGAAAATCAGCCCAAAGGACACCAGTGCAGCTCCTAACTTTGTAGGAACCAGTATTGTACTTCCTCCACCCTTTGTTGATATGTCC